>BTHU01000004.1:39061268-40261268 GCA_036184795.1 Tokudaia tokunoshimensis | reverse complement strand
TCCTGGCTTGAAACTCTCCAGTGAGGATAGTCTCAACAGCCATGGAGTTCTAGTGATCTGCCTTCCTCTAGATCCCCAGTGCTAGGATTATAGGCATGACCCACCACACATTGTTTCTTAGGTAAGTTCTAGGAGTTGAATTCTGGTCTTACTAGGTAATCTCTTTATTTTCTTAGCCAGTTTTGCCACTCTGGGAGAGGACTAAGAAGAATGTATATTCATGCTTTGACAGTGTAATAGAGAGAGATACTAGATTTGCATCACTTTATCAGGGTTGTCTAAACATTCTCTCTCTCTTTCTCTCTCTCTCTCTCTCTCTTTCTCTCTCTCTCTCTCTCTCTCTCTCTCTCTCTCTCTCTCTCTGTGTGTGTGTGTGTGTGTGTGTGTGTGTGTGTGTGTGTGTGTGTGTGTAAAGATCAGAGCACAACTATGTGGAGTCAGTTCTCTCCTTCAACATGTTCAGGGGTTCTGCCAGTTGAATTTTGTTTATCATGCTCACTGAACAAGCACCTTTACCCCATCTTGCTAGCCTTAGTAATATTAAAGAAATATGAGGAGCTCTGGGGAGATAGTTCAGTCTGTAAAGCACTTACCATACAAACATGAGGAACTAAATTCAATCCCTAGCACCCAAATAAAAGCTACTCTGGTGATTACCCTCAATAGTCTATGAAGTGGAAGTTTCTGTATGTGATGCAGACTCATGTAGTGTTTTGCTGAGGTAGACTCACAGGATGTTTTAATGAGGCAAGACCTGTAAGAGGACACATGATGTTTGAAGAGAGTATAAGTGGTACTCAATGGACAGTGATAAGGTGCTTGCATAGCTGGCCTTGCAACACTTCATTGGTCTTCACTGATCTTCACTTCGTTGAGAGAGGCACAGAAGAGAACTCCTGGCATTCCGGCTGGTCCTGGTCACTCCTGCTGACTCGTGCAGATTCTGCAGATGACTAGGGGTTTCTGCTGGATCATGCTGCCATTGCTGATTCATGTTTGGTGAAACTTTTGAACTCCACTGTTGCTATCCTTACACTACTGATCTAGACTGTTGGTATCCTGACAAATGGAGATAGAAATTGTACCAAAGAACTACTTCTAAACAAGTCCACATCCCCTTGTCCTGTTTACCATCTTTTTTCCCTTACCTTTGAATGGTGGACTAGAAGGGGGATCAAAGCCTTTGAGAGCCCTTGTTAAATTAGGTTTTGGAAAAATCTAAGCATACAAGCCCTAGTGTTGAAGTGGCAGAGACAGTTGGATCCCTGGAACTTGTTGGTCAGCTCCTCAGGCCAAGTCAGTGAGCTCCAGTTTCAGTGAGAGATCCTGTCTAAACAATCTAAATAGAGCTATTGAGATGGCTCAGTGAGAAAGGTTCTTCCTGCTCTGCTTGAGCCTGATGACCTAGGTTCAATCCCTCAAAGCTAAGCAAAGGAACAAATAGAAAATCAACTCCGTAACACTGTCATCTGACCCCATATACACCATAGTATTCTTAAACACACACACACACACACACACACACACATCATATACACAATAATGAATGAAATTTAAAGATACATATATACATACATATATACACAATCATACATCACACACTCAAAAATGAATAGAATTTGAAGATTCATACACACACACACACACACACACACACACACACACACACACAGTAGAAACTGAGAAAGACACCTGATGTTGACCTCTGACCTATAGCACACACATATATACGTGTACCGATATACAGGTATGTACCTCCCACAAATGAACAAGCAAACACACATACACACACACACACACACACACACACACCTTAAAAAAATAAATAAAAATTAAAGTATCATCAATTGTTTCTGGAAAACAATTGGAGAGCCTTTGAAAATTGTTTTCTATTAATATTAGTTTAAGAAATTATTGGATTAGAAAATGCCCAGCTCTTTGTATTTGACTGTAGGAATCTACGTATTGCAACTCAAAGCCCAGTCCTTTAAACCTTTTAAGTGTGGCACTCATTGTGTAGCAATAGCTACTTTATATATATTTAGAATGATCCCTGAAGTAACTACCTTGCCCTTTTGTTGGCCAATGGTCATCTGATTGAACTGGGAGCACATCAAATACATGATGCAGACCCAAGACCACCCAATTTTTCCTCAACAATTACACTTCTGCAAAAAGAGCTGGTGTCTGATGTGAGCAAGATGAAAGAACACAGACTGATGTGAACACACTATTAAATGCCTTTGCTTCCGAGCTGAGCAGCTCGGGGAATCAGATACATCTTTTGTCATTGTGTCCAGTGGAGCTGAGTGACTATTTTTATTTTCATTTCTAAAAATGAAATAACAGCATCTGCTAGTGAAGGTTATTTTAAGACTAGTTGAAAGTAATGTATGTCCCATTGCTAGGGCAAACCCTGTTTTTTGTATTCAACAGATTGATGTTTGCAGGACACACTTCGGGTATGAGCATCATGTTAAGAGTCCAGCTTCAAAGGACTTCCAGTGAAAATGTGATCTAGTTCCAGATCCTATCTATGGCTGAGTGTACAGACACAGCTTCAAGTTGGGGATTTCTTACTCTAGCTATCTGGAGGGTGCTGTTTGAATGTGAAGAAAGGCTGGGAGTTCTCTTCAAGTCTTTTTAGATTAAGTAATGCTTATACCTTCGAATGTTAAATTTTGCGGCTGTTGCTGCAACTAGAGACAAATAAGATTCAGAGTTTTTTTTGTTTTTGTTTTTTTTTTTTTTTTTTTGTTTTTAGCTTCTTGCAAACTACAGTTATCAGAAGAAAGAAAAGAAAAAATATTTTAAACTCACTGGCAAAGTTCAAGAGCTGTGATAGGTAAAATGTTATTCCTGTCTTTGATTGAACACCTTAAAAGATGAAATAAGCATGTGGTTTTATTTCTGGGTATTCAATTCTATTCCATTGATCTATCTGCCTGCTCTGTACAAATACCATGCAGTTTTTAATCACTATTGCTCTGTAGTACAGCTTGTGGTCAGGGATGGTGATTCCCCCAGAAGTTCTTTCATTCTTAAGAATCATTTTTGCTATTCTGGGTTTTTTGTTTTTCCATATGAAAATTGAGAATTGCTCTTTCCATGTCTTTGAAGAATTGTGTTGGAATTTTCAATGGGGAGTGCATTGAATTTGTAGATTGCCTTTGGTAGGATGGCCATTTTTACTATGTTAATCCTACCAGTCCATGAGCATGGGAGATCTCTCCATTTTCTGAGGTCTTCTTCAATTTCTTTCTTGAGAAACTTGAAGTTCTTGTCATACAGGTCTTGCACTTGTTTGGTTAGAGTTACTCCAAGATACTTTATATTATTGTGAAGGGTGTTGTTTCCCTATTTTCTTTCTCAGCCCATTTATCATTTGTATAACAGAAGGCTACTGATTTGTTTGAGTTACTTTTATATCCAGCCACTTTGCTGAAGTTGCCTATCAGCTGTAGTTTATCATTGTAGTTTATCAAGTCATTTATCATCCCAACAGTAGAAACACTAACCAAGACACACAGGCTTCTAAGACTTTATGTTCATGCCTTCACTTGTGCATTTTTGATTCTTTTGCTAATTCATTCCTCAACTCAGATCCATTTCCTCTCCTCTGCTTTAGACATTCTAGAAATTTCCATGCATGTCATTGAATACATAAATGTATTTGTCATTGAAAAAAATAAGTAAGCTCATTATGTTCATAGAATGAATTTACATACTTAACAATATATCCTGTTCTCTGGCATACTTTGCATTCCCTCCACACTATAGTTAGAATGGAGCTATACATCATAACTCATTCCACCTACCCACTGCGTATTATTCCATAGTATGCTTCCAATGTATTTTAGTTATCCATTCTTATCTCATTGAATCTTATCTGTCACCAGTTCCCATAATCTAGAAAGTAGATAGTAGATGTCATTGCTAGGTATATGGTATGCATACTATTTGTTTCCAAATATTGCAAACTGACTTCATTCTAGAAGGCCACACACCTTGTAATGAAGTTCTTACGGCTCAGTCTCAGTCTGGACAGTACTTGGTATTCTAGAAGGCTGTACTGCTACAAACTCAGTGTATGGGGAAGTCTCAGTTTGACTTGAGCCTCTTGAAATCTGAAAGATTTAACACTACCATACCTCTATCAGCTATCAGGTGTGCTCTTATACCTTTTCACAATTCTGTTTCACTATACAGTACATTCTCTGGTTGGTTGTTCTTGTTAATATAGAATGACTGGGAATGCTTAGACTAGTTGCCCATCAAGCTTCCTTGGACTTATAATATGGTCTAAAATGAAGAATTGGTGTTTGTTGAGATGGCTCCATGGGTAAAAGTGATTCCCATACAAGTCTGATCATCACGTACCACAGTAGAAGAGAACCAACTCCTTCAAGTTGTTTTCTGAACTCTCTGCTGGGGCCATGGCAAGTGTATTCACTCACACACTAAGAATAAATTAAATACATTTGTAAATTAGATTTTCTAGGGAATTCTACACAACAAGGATAGGAAGCATGAATTTGAGTCCTAAATGCTGAAAGGCATGGGTCAAGTTATCTTTTCTCTGTGTGTCTGGTTGTGCTTGTATGTAAAAATCAGGGTAACTTATCTTTGAAAAGGTTATTTGCTGTAAAACTAACTTGAAAACTTCTCAGTGAAGTACATGGACATTTAAAGGTACTCCATAGAAGACCATTTCTTTCTCTGCTGTCTAGCATGTATGAAGAATTCCAGAGGATGCTTAGCTTCAAATATTGATGTCATAATCCTCCATCTTATCCCTTGTAGGAATTTAGAAAAAGCTTTATTTCAATGTGAGCATAGACAATTGGTCTTCTTGACATCTTCTCCAGCCCTATGGAGTCACAGAATTCACTCAACAAATTGCCTGGACTTTATAGTAATACTTAGAAAGCTTATATCATCTCTTAGACTTGATAAATACCTGGGTTTTGTCACTTTCCTAAATCTTACAAGAGAATTTCTTTGAGTATTTAATGTGGATTGAAAGGCCAACAAGGGCAGGAGAGATGGCTCAGAGGTTAAGAGCACTGACTGCTCTTCCAAAAGTCCTGAGTCCCAGCAACCACAAAGTGGCTCACAACCATCCATAATGAGATCTGATGCCTTCTTTTGGGGTGTCTGAAGACAGGTATAGTATACTTACATATAACAAATCAATAAATCAAACAAAACAAAGCTCTGAGACAATATGGGAAACAAAAGAGGGCACACCTCCAGACTTTCTTTTTCTTCTTTAGAAAGTACCTATTATTCTTATGTATCTTTGGCTGGCCAGGTCCTCTCCCTGTTATGGGCCACATCTGCTCTTGAATTTGAAGAAATCTTTGTGCCTCTGCTTCCCAAGGACTTGAATTATAGGTACTAGCCACCATGCCAGAATAGAAACTTTTTATTAGGGTTTCTTCTCTTCCTCCACCCTTTAAAAAAATCAATGTATTAGTAAATAGGTCTATAGAAACTCATTTGATATTGTAATATTACTTACTAAAAAGATCATTATCCATCTAAGCTTAGGTAAAAGTACTCTTCTATGCTTCATTTCTCTAAACTATAAAATAGATTGGAACCCATAATTTCCAAAGCATGCAACTTATTCAGAATTCCTTGATTCTGTGTGCCCTGTAGCTCTGAGAACACCACATATTGATGAGTATGATGCTATTGGAAGTCACTCAGCCCTGGTCTCTCAGCCAGTTCAAGTGAGACTCCACCAGCAAGGGCTTTGTACGAATTACCAAAAGCTGCTTATCTTGTGGAGGAGCTCCATGGAAAGGTGTCATCTCTTCCTGCATCCCTGGTGTTCCTAGGAATGAATTCCAAGCTCACAGAACTAGCAAAAACTATAATAATTTGAGCTTCCAGCAGTGGCATCCTATAGTGGTGGTGTTGTAATGTGGCTGACATTCTGTGCATATAAGTTTCTGGATATTTCGTGAGTTCATTGTTTTTAATTGCAGACTAGTATTCTATTGTGTAAATATACCACATCTTCTGAATCCATTTCTCCGTTGAGGGACATCTGGGTTCTTTCCAGCTTCTGGCTATTATAAATAAGGTTGCTATGAACATAGTGGAGCATGTGTCCTTATTGCATGCAGGTAAAGCCTCTGGGTATATGCCCAGGAGTGGTATAGCCGGATCCTCCGGGAGTGTCATGACCAGTTTTCTGAGGAACCGCCAGACTGCTTTCCAGAGTGGTTGTACCAGCTTGCAATCCCACCAGCAGTGGAGGATTGTTCCTCTTTCTCCACATCCTCGCCAACAACTGCTGTCTCCTGTGTTTTTGATCTTAGCCATTCTGACTGGTGTGAGATGGAATCTCAGGGTTGTTTTGATTTGCATTTCCCTAATGACTAAGGATGATGAGCATCTCTTTAGGTGCTTCTCAGCCTTTAGATATTCTTCAGGTGAGAACTCTTTGTTTAGCTCTGTACCCCATTTTTTAATGGGTTACTTGCCTCTCTGGAGTTTAACTTCTTGAGTTCTTTGTATATATTGGATATTAGCCCTCTGTCGGATGTAGAATTGGTAAAGATCATTTCCCAGTTAGTTGGTTGCCGCACGAAATTCCTAGGCAAATGGTCAGAACTTGAAAATATCATCCTTATTGAGGTAACCCAATCACAAAAGAACACACATGGTATGCAGTCACTGATAAGGGGATATTAACCCTGAATCTCGGAATACCGTAGACACAATTCGCATATCAGTAGATTTCCAAGAAGATGGAAGGAGAGACCCCTGGTCCTGGAAAGACTGGATGTAGGGGAATGCCAGGACAGAGAAGGGAGAGGGAGTTTAATGGGGAAAAGAGGGAGGGAAGGGAGCTTATGGGATTTTTGGGGAGGAGGAAACGGGAAAGGGGAAATGATTTTGAATGTAAATAAAAATATAAAAAAAAAGTTTCTGGATATTCCAGCTCAGGAAAGTAGGTGTAGTTGGATTGATTTATCCTAATATCATTTATCTGGGTTCCTACTGAAGGCCGAAGAGTATGTTTGCATTTGACAAATCCTGTCCTCCCTTCTCCACTCTTCTTTCTTCCCAGTCTTTTTTCAGCTTTGGTATAATTATATGTAAAATGTTTTGGCAATGGCAAAGCAACCAGATTTTAAAAGAGAAGGCCACTGTCAACCGAGAGAAACTTATCATTTATCCTTGCTGGGTGAGGATTCATCACATAGAGCTTGCTCTACCCCAGAGTCTTCAGCCATCATTGCATTGTTTTCCTGGGACCCCACGTATCCCCTCAACTCCTCCGAAGCCTTAGGACTGGCTCTCACCCTTCCTAATGCTGTGACCCTTTAATACAGTTCCCCATGTTATGGTGACCCCAACCATAAAGTTATTTTCATTTCTACTTTAAAACTGTAATTTTTGCTACTGTTATGAATCATTATGTAAATATCTGACACACAGGGTATCTGATATGCAAGCCCTGTGAAAAGGTCATGTAGCCCTCCTGTGGGGTTGCAACACATAGGTTGAGAACCACTTAAAGGCCTCACTGTCATGCCAGACCTTGTGGCTACAGGGAAGGCCGTACAGTTAGTTGCCTACAAGTCATACCCAGCAGACATCTTTCCTTGCATAATCTCTATTAAGTTTTTAAATTCCTAAAAGCAAATACTTTCTCTTATGTCTTACCTGTTGACAGGACAGTCAAAAAAACTGGTTCCAATTTGGCTGGTCAGATCTGGTAAAGAGCAGACCAGAATTTAACAACCCAATGGCTAGAATACAACGTCTACACATACCACAAGACACAGTCCAAGTGGGAGACCTTAACATGAAAACATACAATATAATGAAGAACATACATATACAAAACAATACAATGGTGAATATTACATATAAACCCATATTTAGTACACAAAAAGCACTTCCCTAGAAAGAAAAATGTACCAGCTTCAATCAGTTTTATTCATCATTGTAATACCATCATGTGGTTATTACTCACTAACTCTGTGTCAGAGTTTTGCTAAACATTTTTCAAGCACTTAATGATATTCTCATGATGCAAAGCTCTTAACTACACTCATTTTAGGAAGTCTAGTTTATTCTACAAAATAATTTATTAGCAGCTGTTATGAAATGATAATAATGTATAAATGTCTTCCTTGAAGGTACAAAACTGAGGCAGATAAATATCTATGTACATTAAAAAATATCCAGAAGTTTTAATTTGGAAAACAAAACAAAACAGCTGCTGTTTATGAGTTTGAATCCTAAGTGTTGGACCTCCTCGAGGAATGGTTTCTCTTCCTTGATCCCCTTTTTATTTGCAGAGAAAATGTTAACTCACTTTTTATGGGGGGGGGAACATTTTATTTATAATGATTTGTCCATTAAATTGTTAGGGTGGAATTCCATGTATTTTATTCAAACCTTTAAGATTGTGATTTATTTTAATTATAAACACTACAGTAATTTTTAGAATGATATACTTTACATTTCCATACATTTATTTACTTACTGAGGCTGTGTGCACATGCCGTGGTGCGTGTCTGGAGGTTGGAGGACAGCTGGAGGAATGTGTTCTTCCCTTCCAGCAAGTGGGTCCCTGGGACTGAACTCAGCTCGTCAACTCAGCTTGGCAGCAAGTGCCGCTACCTGCTAAACCATCTCTCCAGCCTGTAGTAGTGAGTACGTTAAAGGTAAAACTAAAAGAGTGACATACGCCCCAGTCTCATCAGGATCTACCCGTTTTCTTTCCACTACTCGAAAGGGTGTCTTAGCTTTAAATGTAATGACAAGGCTACAGCCATTCATGATTGATTAAAGCTAAGTAAACCCAGCAAAAGCAAAGAAGTCTGTATCCAATTTTCATTAAGTCGATTGATCTAAGTGGATCCCTGGCAGTTGGCTAACCCCCTATACTAATTTAATGAAGATGAGCAACATTCATGCTGTGATTTGTCAGACTCCCAGATTAGAAAGCACGTGCGTTTACAGTTGCCACTTGACTCTGACAATAACCTTTGAAGGCAATACTTTATCCTGAGGAACAGCAGTCATGTATCAAGCACCTGCATTTCTGTGTGCCAGACACAACAGGAAGTGCTCTGCATATGCTAGCCTATTTAACTCTTACAACTCTTTTGGATTAGACGTGCATTAGCTTCAGAAGCAAGTTATAGAAAATAAATATCAGTAAGCAATGAAAGAAACCAGAAATTGATTTTCTCTGCAAGCCCAGGTAGATGGACTAGAACTTCTGCCCTGGTTACATTCATGAGCAGCCTAGGCCTCTTCTCTCTCTATGTCCCATTCCCACTGTGTGACTCAGGGTGGCTGCTCCAGCTCTGCCTACTGCCTGAATTCTGGCCATCACAGAAAAGCAGAGGAAATGCACCCGCCCCTCTGCTCTAAGGCTACTTGTCAGAAGTGGCAGACACATTTCTATGACGTACTCTGCTGACCAGAAATCAACTGTGTGATGCACTGAGCTGCAGGGGAGTCTAGGGATGAGATTTTGCTCTGGGAAGCATCTGGGTGTAGCTAGATTGAGAGAATTTTTTTTTAATGAAAATGAATAGGAAAAATATGTTTAGGCTTATACAAATAGTTCTATTTGCAATGTTATGGCTCCTGTTCTATGAGTAAGAAGTTAATAATGATGTCTAAATGTTACCATTAAATAACACAATTTGTTTGATTAAAATTTATGGTCTCTACAATAATACATGTCTGGGCTCTTAATCAATTTGCTAAGATACTTGCCACTTAAGTAACCATACATAAAATGCTTTTTACTCAAAGAGCAATGGACAAAAAATTGATTCTAGTCTAAGCATTTGTTCCTTGTGTAACTATTCTCCTTGACCCAGAGAAAACTGGTACTCAATTAGTTTATATTTGTGATCAATGTGTAGTTGAAAGATCATAGTTCTTAGGATGGATTGTAATATTTCTACCCAATAGCTGTGAAGTGACATTCAATAGAGAATGATAAGATATCCTTAAATATATATGAGGTCAAGACATCCCCTGTGCCCACCTAGGTTAGCTCTCACCTCAGTATTAGAAACTATGACATGGGTATTCTGAGCTTCTGGGCTAATATCCACTTATGCCAACAAGTGCTTGCTGACAGGAACCTGATATAGCTGTCTCCTGAGAGGCTCTGCCAGTGCCTAATACAGAGATGGATACTCTCAGCCTGCCATTGGACTGCCCACAGGGTCCCCAATGGAGGATCTAGAGAAAGGACCCAAGGAGCTGAAGGGGTTTGCAGCCCCATAGGAGGAACAACAATATGAGCCAACCAGTACCCCAGAGCTCCCAGGAACTAAACCACCAACCAAAGAATACACATGGAGGGACCCATGGCTCCAGCCACATATGTAGCAGAGGATGGCCTTGCCGGTCATCAGTGGGAGAAGAGGCTCTTGGTCCTGTGAATGCTCAATGGCCCAGTATAAGGGAATGCCAGGAGAGGGAAACAGAGAGTGGGTGGGTTGGTGAGCGGGGAGGGGGGGAGGAAATGGGATGGGATGGGGGTGTTGGAGGGGAAACCATGAAAGGGGATAATATTTGAAATGTAAATAAAGAAAATATCTAATAAATAAATAAACTATTGACATGTAAGATTGCATTGAATCAGACATGGGGACAGAATAACACTAGTCTAATGCTGCCTCAGAGAGTAAATTACTACAGCTTGCTGCTATATACTATGTGTTGAGTATTATATGCTGTGATTGAAACAGAGAAGAAACATGTGTGGCTACCTGTGTACTGTCTACTGAACACTTGATATGTAGCTAGCTGATAACAGAGACATGCTAGAATTATAAAATACCTGTAAGATTTGAAGGACAGCATGAAGTTAGTACTGTAAATGGCCTTGTGAAATTTTGATTGAATTTTGAAACGGTAACTTGGATATACTGGATTAAATAAAACATCTCATTAACTGTATCGTTACCAGTTCTGTTATCTTTTAAAATGTAGATATTTGAAAAGTATAAATTTGTATATGAAGATCAATGATGAGTCACACAAGCAGCAAAGGAAACAAAACAAAACCAAAGCAAAAGCAAGAATAAAAACAAAAACAAAGGGAGAGGGGTCTCTATCATTGGCCTAGGCAAAAAAATAAAATAAAAAAAAAGGTATTTTTAGTGTCTGGCATCTCCCAGTGACTAAGAAAAGGAAGCTTTTTTCTAGGTATTTTCTAAAAAACTTGTTAAAACTCTCTGGACACCCACGCCACTGACTTTTTAATGGCTCCACACCCAGCAGGGCTCAGGAGAGTAATTTCCAATTACTAATAGGGTTTCCTAGATCTTCTAGTACACTGGGACATTGTCTAGGGGAAAAGACAACCATACATACTGTAGTTATTGTAAAGAATATACCCAGTGGAAGTAAATCCATTGATCTGGAATCAACTATAATTTACTTATCTGCAAATAACAGAAAAACAGATTTAAGAAATAAGGCAACATATTGTGTCACCAAGTCCAGCAAGAACTCAGGCTTCTGCGTGACTCTCTGGAGGCTCCACAGGCTCCTCTTTCCCAGGCATCTCAGCTTTACATTCAGAATTATTGAAATGCATAAGGAATCAGTTGCTGCATATCTTTTTACCACTGTGTTTAAATGCCACCCTTACATCATTAAAACTTCTCCAATATAATCACATGAATTGTCCCGCAAGCTTTTTCTAGCATCCATCTACATAGTCATTTAGTTATATTTATTATCTATAATGTGGTGTCAGACGCAACACTACCCTCAGTTTTTTCTCTTAGGTTTACCCCTTTTCTCATAATAATTGAGAAAACTGACGAATGTACAGTAGTCACAACATCAAGTTTGTCTTCGCTAGGCTATAAAGTTTCCCGTTCTCAAAACATGCCTTTAAGGTTTACATCTCTGAGATTCAGTGAGTAAATGAATGAGAAAACAAGTCTGGCCAGTGTTAGGCATGCCTGACAAGAAAGCCTTGCGCAGATGGCTTTTCTGTTTCTCAGTAATTAGGATTCCAGCATAACTCCAGCTCAAGACATTTCTTATCAAATGTCCTTATCAAAGTGGGCTTTGATTATCTGTGAAATTTTGTGTTTCTTCCAGTTCAGCAGACATATTAAGGGCATTCTCTGGAACATGACCCCAGGAAGAAAACGGATGCCTGTTACTCCAATTGCACCATTTCTCAAAACACATTTCAAAGCCCTTAGGGCTTGTTCATATATTCTTGCATGGGAGGGCATACCCGCTCCTCTCCTCTCCTCTCCTCTCCTCTCCTCTCCTCTCCTCTCCTCTCCTCTCCTCTCCTCTCCTCTCCTCTCCTCTCCTCTCCTCTCCTCTCCTCTCCCCTCCCCTCCCCTCCCCTCTTCTCTCTCTCTCTCTCTCTCTCTCTCTCTCTCTCTCTCTCTCTCTCTCTCTCTCTCTCACACACACACACACACAGGCACAGACACAATTGGTCACATTGCACCTGCCTTACAGTTTTTCACATAGCATGAGACAATGCATATAGTTATTCAAAATGAGGCAGATTACCTAAATGATAAACATAATGATGATAAGGACAGATGTAACATAGAATCAGTGTTGCTAAAGGCATTGAAAGACAAGCACTTTGGTTAAAGGCAACCTATTGTCTCACCTATCCTCTAGTCTGTGACCTTTCCAAATGCCTCCTGGGTACTCATTTACTTAGTGCTCTTTTTTTTTTCAATCTCTCATTTATCTCTGATTTCCCCATTATCGGCTCCAAGTGACTCCTTACTTGGAGTCCATAAACTTCCTTTAACTGGTTGTCCCCATCTGTGTGTCTCTCCTTAACCAACCATAACTTCCTTCAGAGTTGGGTTCAGGAATGAGCCATCTAGAAACCCACCTTTTCCCAAGCGGCTAAGACCACCCTCGTGAACTCCTACCATACAGCACTGTACAATTTCTTTAATGTGACCGCTGTGTCACAAGCACTTCATATATATTTAGCATATAGTGAGTGATCCGCCCATCCTTCCTGCTCATATTCACACCCATATGTTCTGCTTTCATATTGGGTATGCCTCACAAAATCTCACTTACTTATCAATGTTTATACATCTTTAGAGTTTGGCTTATCCCATGCTTTCTTCTCTAGTGGATTCAACTGTTCTGGAATACAACAAACACATTATTACAGTTTATTTGTTTTATCATTCTTTACTAACAACTTGAAATGTGATGCCTTTGTGAAAGAACACCTTATTTTCTCAAATATTAGGGTTTCTAATTTAAAGAATAAAATAATCTGTTTCATTCTCAAAGGCAATCCTCAAAAGTCATGTCAAAGGCCATCTTGATTAACCAGTCCATCCCAGACACCAGATTCCTCTACTGTAAATATAAGGTATTATATCTGGTACAGGTTCTAGCTCTGATTGTTTTGCTGAGGACACAGAGTGAGCATCTCTCAGGACTATGGATGAATGGCAGGGCTGGAAGCCCACCCAATAACCCTGAAGGACATACTTGAAGCCTTGCAGCACTCTCCGACTTGCAGTGCACATCCATTGGAAAAATTAAAATCTTGTTTAAGACAATCAACCAGCCTGGTTTGTCCAGGATTCCTTGATCTGGGAAATTCTACACCTGCACAATGCAGAATGCTTGTTATCCTATGTCTTATCCCTTTAAGGCATCAGTTTTTCCTAATGTACAGGGGCATGTAGACACATTCATCTAAAGTTTTTGTTGATGTGAAGTACATGAGGTACATAAAGTGCTTAAGGGTGTCTTGACCATGAAAGCCATTGTTACTGAGCCACCCAATCTAGGTTTGGGTGTTAGTATCTCTAAGTGAGCTCAAACGTACTTATTATTTTCTTCTCATGCTTTTTTATGGAAACACATTCATTCAAAGAATGAAATTGATGCCTTTCAAAATCACTGGTTTTGTTGTATCAATAATTAATCAAAGGATGTTATTTGATACCACCTAGCATTTGTGGGTCCAAACTGAATAGAATAGATGTGTTTCAGTAATTTTAAAGGAGCGGTTCCTGAGCTGATAGCAGTAGCAATACCCAAGACCTTTCCTGAAATGTAAATTCTTAGTCTCTAACACAGATTAGAGACTAATAAATCAAACCTGGTACTCCAGGTAATTCTGTCATGTGGGGAGGGCTAAGAATCACAGCTCTCCTCATGGCTTCCCTATATACCAGTCCAAGACAAGGTCTTCTTCACGTGGCGGTGATCCAGTGAAAGAGCAGATATATTAGTATGGAGATAGAATACAAATTTAAAGGCATTAATAATTTTTACCAAATAAAGTGTATACAATGATAAGATTTTCCTCATCATATTCTCTTCCTTAAACACAACACTTAACTACAAATGTATTAAAGAGTGGCCTGTGAATAGTGTTGATAGCAATTTCAATAAATAATAAATATCTCCATGTAGCTTACATAATACTTTCTCATATTCACTGTAACCTTATGTGATTAAACAGGTAATTTTTTTCCTGCCAGCCTGCTATTATATTCATCTTAAGAGTTTTGAAACATGTCAGATAAATGTGGAGTAAAATTGCTGGTGAATATAGGTAAAATTGCCTGTTCCATGGTGAATGGCTGATAACATAATTTACAGCTCTGCAAGTGTTCCCAGGTTGGTCACTTATCTACTGTGTCCCCTGTTTGAGCTCCTTGACTACTATGCTCCTTTCCTTTCCTCAAACCAATGGCTTGGCTTCTGTGAGTGAAGACAAATTCATTTTCAGCCATGGAAATAAAGCCAGCAAGGAAATGTAAACAGAATCTGTTGACTTGAAATAAATATATCTTAGACACCAAGCCTGTGTCAAGATGTTCAAAGTCCAAAATTATCCTTCCAAATGTGAGAGTTATGCTATAGTTTAAACATGTAAGCTTTTAGACAATCATGGTGAATATCATTAAGGCTGAATTATCTGCTTCTGAAAGTCTAGCCTGAGTGAGTAAGGTCATCTTTCATTGGATAAGGAGCCCTGTGAAATTCGGTCTCCTGAACAGAACACATCTATTTAACTTACAGATTCACATCAGGTGGAGGTACCTGAAGAAGATCCAGCCAGCTTAAATTCCATCACAGACGAGATAGATGATAGCCAGACCCTACTCCTTATCCAGGAGCTATTGGTAGTTAAGCTACTGGAGCAGGACAAATTACTCTTTTTTGAGGACATGGTCAATTTAGAATTCTCAAGCTCCAGTAGATGACCCCACATCCATGAGTATATACACAGCTCCAATTAGACTTGGGGTACAAAACACACACACAAAATTGGGAGAGGTACATACTGAGAGGAATATAGGATGAGTGGGAGGGGAAAGTGGACAGCTTAGATATGATCATACTTCATTGTACACAAGTATGAAATTCTTAGGACTAAAGAAATCTTTGTTTTAAAAGGATTGCTTAGTTTATAAGAAGGCTTCTTTGAAGCTCTCATTCATTTCTTTTCTCTTAAAGTACTCTTCTGAGGTTATAAGGTTGTGTATTTCCTGAAATTCTAAAGTAGAAGTCCAACATGTCCTGACTTTTAGTCAGCTTTTAGTTCCTTATTCTTAAATAGAAATAAAGATCTGAAGATCACCAGTATTTAACATTAAAAAAATAGCCTGAAATTAACAAAGAATAAACAGGAAATTCATACAATGTGACAAATATTATTAAGGCTTACACTTTCCAGGTAGTAGTCTCACTGCTTGGTACACATAAATTTCTCATGTATCTTCCAATATCCTATACAGTGAATACCCTGTTCTATCTCACTGAGAAAAACAGAGGTCAGATGTCTTGCCCAAAGTTAATGGCAGAAGACAGTACTGGTGCTGGCTTTGGAATGGTCTGTAGTCTGAGCTCTTGGCATTACACCAGAAACTAGGATCCCTTCAGAGGGCAACACGACAAATACCTGAAAGCAATGATTTCACAGGCAAAAGTACAGAATGAACCCATGAAAAAAATTGCAGTGTGTTCTCTGAAAGGAATATTCAGGGAGACAGGGGTCTTCAAATTTAAAAAAAAAAGAAGTGAAAAAAAAGAAAAAGAAAACACAGTACTACTAATAAAACCAGAAGAACTAAAATATAAGATTCAAGAAGACTTTCAGATAAATAGAATTAAAAATAGAGATGTAAAATATGGGAAAAACAGACGCTGTGTCTAAGACAGTCTACAAGGCTATTGACATGGACCAAACCTGTGATGTGAAAGATCCAATTTGCTGTCAGAAACTGGACATTATCATATCTTGTTAGTAATAGTTCCATGAGGAAGAGATAAACAGTGACAGAGGCATTATCAAAGGAAAAAAAAGAAGAATCTGTGAAATCGAACTAAAGGACACATTTTTACAAACTGGATGGGCTGATGTCCACAGGTGTATGAAGAAAGACTCAGACTGAGTCATCATCAGAATGCTAGAGATAGAAGAACAACTCAAAAACATTTTTTGTCGTTTAGAATCAGGATCAGATTTCACTGAACTTCTTTAAGAGCAACCCAGATCAGGGTCACATTCCTGTCTCCAGACTTGTGAAGGAGTGTGACTTCCAACCTAAAAGTTCTGGTCCTGCCAAACCAGGGCTCAGCTTGAGGAGAACTTGTAGGTGCTTTTTTTTTTTGCATTCCTCCAACACGCTTGCTCGCCTCTTAGGGTCTCTGCTCAACAATTTGTTTCTTCAAAATGGAAAAGTGAATAAAAAAGAGGTGTAAGGAATTTGAACCACACAAAGGTTAATTACAGATAAGGGAAAATGGAATCTTCAGAATAAGCACCAAGGCCATTTATTGGACTACGGACAGCTAAAGGAAGATGATCTTGGGAGAAGGTACCAGGGACAGTTCACTGAAGTGAGTCTGATTTTACTAAGAGTTTTATAGAAGCATCAGAAAATGTGGGACTACCTGACTGAATGATAGATACAATAAGAAAACAAGGCTACTTTAAAATCTATAAAACCACACACACACACACACACACATACACACACACACAAGCAATATTAATTACAAGACAGTATGGTTCAGATGTAAGTGATAGACATGGTATGGTCATCATTAAATTTTGACTTAACCCCAAAGTGTGCTATAAAGAATGTAAAAGTCAAAAGAAAAAAAAAATCCTTGTTCTTGTACATGGCAAAAAGAGTGTGGTAGACCCCCGGATATAAATTGCTGTCATTATAGATGAAGGCCAACCATTCATACTGAATGCCCCAAATTGGAAAACTAGTAGAATATGAAGGTAGAGGAGGCATCTGGGGATGCATATAAACAAATCAAGTGTTAAAAATAATCTTGCTTTTGGCTTGGGATGCTGGAGCTCAGAAGTGATTTTTCTTAAGAAAAATGTACTGGTTTAGTTTTTAAAAGCTAGAATGTGTGCATTTCTCTAGCGAAACAAAACAAAACAAAACTCAAATGGAACGTGCTGAAGAATATTTATCACTGTATTCAACCAACCAGCATGACTGTGAGGAGGAGCCCAGTCTTGCTTTACTTGGTACAGTTATGGGTTTAAGTGAAACCCTGTAGCCAGGTCTCCTTTTGTTGAGCTTCACCATGTGTGCTCTATCTGATCCTTGGACCCTGCCAAGAAGATCTGCCTGCAGGCTTATATAAGGACTAGAGGAAAGGCTCTACAGGGTCATAGAAGTCCTTGGGAAGGATGGGTCCTTGGAAAGGAGGGAGGAGTGCAGGGAAATAATATCCACAGGGCTACATTTTTATCCAATGTTGACAAGGATCTTATTTTGGAAAACTGCTGAGTCACCTCTGTGATTTTACCCATTGAACAAACGCCCCCAGATTTAAACACGTGCAGGCGGTAACCATAACTCACGTTGGAAAGATGTCCAAGCTTCTTTTTCTAAGTGTATTTCGTTTGAGAAGATACCAGTTGTATTAGTCAGGGTTCTCTAGAGTCACAGAACATATGGGTAGTCTCTATATAGTTAGGGAATTTGTCGATGACTTACGGCTTGTAGTCCAACTCCCCAACAATGGTCAGCAGTAGCTATGGATGGAAGTCCAAAAATCTAGCAGTTGCTCAGTCCCACAAGGCAGCTGTGGATGGAAGTCCAAGGATCTAGCAGTTGCCCAGTCCCACGAGGAAAGCAGGCCATGAAGAGTGAGAGAGTCTTCTTCCAATGTCCTCATATATGTCTCCAGCCGAGGGTGTGGCCCACATTAAAGGTGTGTGCCATTAATCCCAGATGACCTTGAACTTGGAGTTCTCCTTGTCTTAATCTTCTGGAATTCATAGCCACTATGCTTCAAGATCTCCATGCCAAGATCCAGGTCAGAAACTTGTATCTCTGAGCCTCCAGATTAGAATCATAGGTGAGCCTTCCAATTCTTGATTAATTCATTCCAGATATAGTCAAGTTGACAACCAGGAATAGCCACTACACTGGTCCATCAGGTCTTAACCCAGCAGGGCCTGATCTAAATAACTCTGAGAGAGGGAAAAGAAAAAGAAATTGTTTTAAACTGTAGTAGCAAAGGGGGCTTTTATTTTCCACCTATTGAGAAATTAGTAATATTTGAAAGTAGCTGTAGGCATGCTCTCTTGCTGTCTCGTCCAATCTCCTGAACATAACTATTAACCTACAATCACTCAAACCAAAACTTTGAGGGTTCTTTCTCCTGCAGGATGACAACCTCGGGATGTTTCTGGCCTCCTGTGGTACACACTTCCTCATTATCCTCCTGCTTAATCTCTTCAGCCTTTCTGTTTTTCAAATTTCTCTTATCTTTAACTAGATCAAGCATCTTTTTCTGGCCTCCTCACCACTTCCTCCACTTAAAAGTTCTGTCTGAGTAACTTCTGGGTGGCATATGAACTACTCTTTAACGATATTAACATTTTCATGTTGAGAAGACAATTCAGAAACCTTAAGTACAGCAAGTAACTTTTAGAAAGAAAACCTGAAAAGGTGATCAGAAAAACGTGCTGAGGTGTTTGCAGTAGTGTTAGGGAAGGACTGAATCAGAATGATTTAAATGTTTGTCTATGGTAGACAGCATAAAGCAGCCAAGTAGAAATCACTATCCAGTCTCTTTGACTGGTACGTTATTAATAGGAGGAGAGCCTAAGGTTCTAGGAACAGTAAATTGTGGAAAGGTGCTAAAAGACCCACAGGAGAAACGTTAGAGTAGTGAATTTGAACAAAAACCACAGAAGCCTCTGATGGTCAGGACTTTTTTTCCTCCTCATCAAAATTATGGAGCCTATTTTCAGGTAGAAAGAAGAGGGCAGAAAGCTCTCTCTCTCTTTCTCTCCCCTGCTGTTTTCCAAGTGATCTCACCTCAAAATAACCAACACAACAAAGGACAGTATGTCCCAAGCCCTCCCTGGAGGATCCTGTTTGCCTTTAAATATATCTGGGCTTCCCTAAGGTCTGCCATCCTGCTGTCTCTATGAAGATGCAGGGACATTTTAATCATAGTTTTCTTTGGGGGCTTAGGAATACAGATAATATCTGGATCTATTTCAGTTAAATATATATAAAAATATATTATGGCAAATTTATATTGACTTAAATTCCTTGTACATTTTTCTTATAAAATAATTCCTTTAGTAAGTCAATACATCGACAATAACAATTAGAGACAATAACTAAGCAAAATTTGAATTATGAAACAATAGTTCCAATTTTTTTAAAGCAGGCTAATAGTTAAAACCAGATATGAAGGCTCATGTCTGTAATCTTGACACATAAGAAGCTGAAATAGGATTACTACAAGTTCCAAGCCAGTCTGGGCTACATACATAGTGAGTTCCAGGACAGCCTGAGATATTATGTGAGGATATTGATCCCCTTTGTCACCACCCCCCCACAATTACGCTAAATGTTTTTGTGCACATTCTATAGAAATAATTTAGGCACAATATTGAAAGTGTAATGGAGAGTCCCATCATGAATCTTTTTTCTTTTTTTTAATTATTATTTTATTTTCTATATTCTTTATTTACATTCCAAATGATTTCCCCTTTCCCTGTTCCCCCATCCCCGAAAGTCCATAAGCCCTCTTCCCTCCCCCTGTTCGGAGCTCTGCGGGGGAGGGGGGTGCAGAACTGGTTGGTTGATACTGCTGTTCTTCCTATGTTGCAAATGCCTTCGGCTCCTTCAGTACTTTCCCTCACTCCTCCATTGGTGTTTCTGTGCTCAGTCCAATGGTTGGCTGCGAGCATCCGCATCTGTACCGTTCAGGTTCTGGTTCTGCCATCATGGATCCTAACCAGAACATGAATGCTCTTTGAAAGAGGCAGTGCTTGCTTTTCTTAAACAGAGGTGAGAATCACCCAGAGGTTTCACTACATGGGGGGGAAGGCTTACACCTGTGAACTAGTGAGTGGTGTCAGAACGCTGAAAATACAGACGTGAGTTTCAAGTTTCTTCATCGCACAGAGCCTTTTGAAAAACTTGTGCCTACACCACAAATGCTCTGCTCATCGGCAGAAAGCAGCATAGCCTGAGAAGGAACATTGCCCAAAGGAAGATCGAAACTTATAGAACATGAAAGAAGTGTCTGATGAACTGAAAGACTCAAACTCCCCAACATGGGAATGTGAGAGGCCTCAGGACGTGCAGAGTCGTCTGTCAGTTCCTAGATCTAAACACAGCTCAATTGGCAGTAGCTTGAAAAACTACCTCTATAAACTATTGGGTATTTTTTTTAACACTTTGGAGTAATCATTGCTGATGATTAATTAGAACAAGTAGCTGGGTTTAGGACCAGTCTAAGCTCTGTGGAAACTAGTTTGGTTTCCTTGCAGAGTAAGCCAACAAAAATAACTGGCCCCATTCATTTATTAGTCCAGATGGACAAAGCCGGTTTTATTCTGGGCATAATGCTTATCTGTGTGCCTGACCTGAACTGAAGCAGAGGGGAAGACAGAAGGAAGCCGTGAAAGGCAGAAACTGAAAAAGTTGGCCCATTGCCCCCGAAGCAAACTGTGCTCCAGAGAGAAGAGAAATATTACCCTAGTGAGCTGCAATGAAGAGCGTCCGGCTCCCCTATGCTCTGGGCCTTTGAATATAGGGAAATTAAAGCAATTATACTGCTCTGTATAGGACCATTTTAAAAATAGTTTCTATTTAGTTTCTTTCTCCAACATGAATGAAGCATACTTCCTTTGAAAACTAAGTTATCATTTAAGACGTTTTATTAATTTAGAGTCATTAGGAAATGACCTTTTAATCAAACCGGTTTTGAGGAATGGTGCTTTGTTAATATGAACATCATGTCAAAGTTGCCTTTATTTGGTCTTTTATTGGCCATTGTGGAACTGACCTGAAAAAGACTTTTCTCCATTTGCTATGTTCTTGCTTTAATTAATCATTTTAATAAAAAGATATTAGCATGGTGAAAGTTGAAGAATTCTAAGGCTGTGAAGCTACCTTAGCAGTGTGCCCACCCACGAAGTAGTCATTGTGTGTACTTCCTCTTTATCTTTCCAGAAGTTTCCCAGGCTAACACATCCTTTAAGTGTAATGAATGAATTATGAAACGCACAAGCGTAAGTATGTTTATGTTTCACAAACAGGAATTTCCCACCTTATCCCAATGATCTTCCTTTTTTTTTTTGTAGTTTTGACAATTTGAAAATCTGTCCAAGGTATCACTAGAAATAAAACTACTCAAAGTAAACTGTTCACTCTAGGTACACTGTAACTATCAGTGTAGCTATATCATAGTTTATTATATGAGTTCTGCACTGAAGGGGTGTTGGGCCATTTCTATGGCTCCTTCATTTCGACAACAACTCTTCAATTAACAGCAAACATAATGATGTATGTCTGCACACACTTGTGAGTATGTGTGGTAGGAAAAATTCAACGAACAACAACAAAACTTTACTCCTTGAATAATTTTATAATGAAAATATGAAAGGTCATTAAGTTGACTGTATCACATAATAGAAGTGATGGGCATTGATTTAAAGGTGAATAGGACAGATATCTTTCCAGTGCATTAAAATTAACATATGGATGCTTTCTCATCATAAAGAAAAGATGTTCACAAGTTTAAGTCCTTCATAATAACATCCAACTTACAATATCTGGAAGAATTTGCATGTATCGTGGTAGTTTCTAGACCACTGAAGTTCTCAAGACCTTCAGTTCAATTCTGTATTTATTGCTGCCTATCTACACTTTGCCATGCTCATATAACTTGAAAACAAGAACTGTGCTAACAAAGGCTGGGGAATGAGATAAGACAACAGCACAGACTGTGTGTAATAAAACGTCCCACTCGGAACCTGATTACAACTTGAGCAATATTAACCACATCTTCTCACGTGACAAAGGTCACATGAGATGTGAAAGGAAAGGAATGTTCTTACAACACTTTCCTCACAAGAAAGCTGGGTCATGCAGAGATGATGTAAGCAGAAGAATGCTTCTCCAGTGCCCTGTTGCTAACAACGATTATGCTTTCCAGGAAGATGGGGAGGGGGAGGTAAAGAAAGCAAGCAGTAATAGACGTTACAAGCAAGTCTTCAGCAAGCATCACCTAACAAGATTTCTTTCAATGTCTTAGTCATTATTATATCTCCATCTGTCATGTGATGGCCACAAGGCTTCTTATGAGCCAGCTATCTAGAAAGAATTATTTTCTTTGCCACCCTGCCCCTACACACACACACACACACACACACACGGGGCAGGGAATGGGGAGGTGCTGCTCAAGCTTGTCTTGGACCCATTGTTGGTTTTGTCTGAGTCACCTTCCTTCTCTTAGGCCCCTCAGCATTAACCTACCACACATTGACTCAAGGGTGATTAACTCCTGTCCAGAAGATGCCCACTCCTTCCTCCAGGGTCTCATACCCAAGGTTGTATCTATTATAATTTTCATTCTCCTTCCTAACTTGTTATTTTCTGAACTATCAAAGGGCCAATATTTGTGCTTATTTGCATATTTACCATGTTTCACCTTTTTATGATTACATGTTAATATTTACAACTAGGCTAAATGTTTTTATACTTCTTAAAAATATAAATTTATATTTCTGGTAATTTTTGCCACGACACTTTATAGTGAGTAAAAAAAAACCTACTGTGTTTCTACTCTGCATGCAACGTGCAAGATTAATACTACATCTTTTCTCATTAAGTAATAGGAAACAGTTACCATGCACAGGCACTACTACATATTTTATTAAATGAACATGTGTGATTCTCCCAACAATGATAAGAAATTAATATGTACT
The DNA here is from genome assembly GCA_036184795.1 of Tokudaia tokunoshimensis. NCBI lineage: Eukaryota > Metazoa > Chordata > Mammalia > Rodentia > Muridae > Tokudaia > Tokudaia tokunoshimensis. Next base: position 40,238,008 of record BTHU01000004.1, on the reverse strand, counting down.
ATCATTTCCACTTTCAGATGGGGAAACTGAGGCATGAGCAATTTCAATAATTTCACCAAGTTACTCAGCATTGGCTCTGGGCTTCCTTCCTACTGCTGAGCAGAGGGACTCATCAGCACTGTATGTATCCACTTCCAACCACAGCCACAACACTTAGAAGGGAAAAATGAATTGACCAAGACCACACGCACTGCTGGACAAAGAATGGTTTCAAAACTATATTTAGCTTTCCAATTCTATACACTTCCTACTATGTATGCTTCAAGTGGAATGCAAGCCTTATTTCTTCCTTGACATGACTCTAGAATTTATTTCTACTTTGCTATAAGTGCTATCTTTCCAGAATATTTCTCTCTCTCCCTCTCTCTCTCTCTCTCTCTCTCTCTCTCTCTCTCTCTCTCTCTCTCTCTCTCTGGAAGCAATACATAACTCTTTTATTGCTCTAGCCTAACATTTGAACTTCCTGGAACAAAAACTTCCGCCTCCTACCCCTCCTCCTATTCCCAGATAAATCCCTCATTCATGATTCGTGGTAGAGTTGAGAATATTAGATCCTGTATGCATGTCACATGCTAAGTCAATATTTGTGCAATGAATTGTCTGTGGACTAACAGCAGATGCAGTGGAGCACAATGATATGCTAGAATGTCAGAAGATGGAGAAGGGTGGAGCATGTGCGCCTTGCCCCCCACCCCCCAATACTTAGCTCACACCATTAAAAGACAAGAGGATTTGAGCTGTTTGAGGTTTCTAAGTCAGCTTTAATGCTAGAGCCCATGCCAATTACCTGAGCATAGGCTAATATATTATATTAGTCATCAAGGTCATGAGACTGACACCTTTCATATCTTCTTCTCAGGAAAAAAAAATTCTAGATAGAAGTAAAAGGTGTCAAAATACCTATCTCAGTGGAAAAACAACAACAACAAACTATTCCTAAGCACTGTCAGACTAGGTTGAATTAAGACTTTGAGTTTCTAAAAGTAGAGGGAAATTCAATATCCAATCATCCTCAACCCTTCTAAAAAGTACTCTTTAAAAAGAAATTTTAAGTTAAAAAAGAATGGCTTTTTTTCCATTTATGATAACAAAAACAATTAGTACCAGGACAAGGAGATGGCTTCCAGGTCAGAGTCTCACTGCACAAGCCTAACGTCCTGAGTTCAATCCCTGGGATCAATGGTAGCAGAGAATTGACTCCTGAACATTGTCCTCTGCCCTCCTCATACACGCACACAGAAAATAATAACAAAGACAAAAGTGTAAACTAAAAATCAAATGTCAGATTTCATTAAACATGTTGGCAGGAATTTTCTCTGTGGTGTCCTAGAGAAACTTAGAGTTTCTCTTAGATAACGTGCCCTGGCACTAAGAGGAAAGACAACTGGGAGACAAGTGCTCACCCAAGCATGACAGGGAACTTACTGCTTGATACTTCCCCTAGTACTACACAGTGACCCCGACTTCAACTCATTTGTCTAATTGTTTCTCTTATCCAGTTCTTCATGTGCTTTCATGTTTATGTCTACAGGGTTTGGGGGTGTGGGGTGTGTGTGTATGATAAAACAACCCACTATTCGTGCCTGTTACCCATCCCAGAATTACCCTATGTATTTTTTTTTCAAGGAAAAAAATCCTAATTAGCTGTAACACAAAAATTTTCTATAAAGTTTCCCATTACAGACCCACTGGTAATATCGCAGCATATTGCCTATTATAAAAAGGTAAAAATGGAAAAAAAAAAAGACACGGGGAACAAAGGGGAAAAAGTTGCTAGAGGAGGAGGTTCAAAATACAAATAATTGAGTCGCTTTTCTATCTTGCAGTGTTGATCTTGGGTTTGACTAAAGACAGCATTGTTGCAGTGAGTTCCTCTCCAGACTGTTATATTTTCTTTCTTTCTTTCTTTCTTTCTTCCTTCCTTCCTTTCTTTCTTTCTTTCTTTCTTTCTTTCTTTCTTTCTTTCTTTCTTTCTTTCTTTCCTTCCTTCCTTCCTTCCTTCCTTCCTTCCTTCCTTCCTTCCTTCCTTCCTTCCTTCTTTCTTTCTTTCTTTCTTTCTTTCTTTCTTTCTTTCTTTCTTTCTTTCTTTCTTTCTTTCTTTTTTTCTTTTTTCTTTTGGTTTTTCTGAGACAGGGTTTCTCTGTGTAGCCCTGGCTGTCCTGGAACTCACTCTGTAGACCAGGCTGGCCTTGAACTCAGAAATCCACCTACCTCTGACTCCCAAGTGCTGGGATTAAAGGCGTGCACCACCACTGCCCGGCTATATTTTCTTACTAGGCACAGACATGAAATCATGGGCAAGAGGGGTGATGAGCAGAAGAAGGCTGGCAGTTTCATGAAGGAAGTATTTGCCAAGGGAAACCTTAGCATAGATTCTCATTACATCATCTCACAGCCCTCGATAGTTCTCCTTTTATTGTTTCTCACACAGTTTTCCCATCTTCTGCTCCTCCTCCTGCTTCAGTATTTGGACTGTACCTTAAATAAGACTTTTTTTGTTTTGTTTTGATTTGATTATTTTTTATTGAAAAATGAAGTAAAAACATTTTATGACAAAATTAAAGATTTACATGGAAACCGTTTCTGACAAAATTGAAGAAGCATATAGAAAAACACATTAAGATTGACAACTTTCGAGGATGTGGAGAAAGAGGAACACTCCTCCACTGCTGGTGGGATTGCAAGCTGGTACAACCACTCTGGAAAGCAGTCTGGCGGTTCCTCAGAAAACTGGGCATGACACTCCCGGAGGATCCAGCTATACCACTCCTGGGCATATACCCAGAGGCTTTACCTGCATGCAATAAGGACACATGCTCCACTATGTTCATAACAGTCTTATTTATAATAGCCAGAAGCTGGAAAGAACCCAGATGTCCCTCAATGGAGAAATGGATTCAGAAGATGTGGTATATCTACACAATGGAATACTACTTTGCAATTAAAAACAATGAATTCACGAAATTTCTAGGCAAATGGTCAGAACTTGAAAATATCATCCTTAGTGAGGTAACCCAATCACAAAAGAACACATATGGTATGCAGTCACTGATAAGGGGATATTAACCCTGAATCTTGGAATACCCTAGACACAATTCGCATATCAATAGATTTCCAAGAAGATGGAAGGAGAGACCCTGGTCCTGGAAAGACTGGATGTAGGGGAACGCCAGGACAGAGAAGCGAGAGGGGGTTGAATGGGGAAAAGAGGGAGGGAAAGGGGGTTATGGGACTTTGGGGGAGGAGGAAACGGGAAAGGGGAAATGATTTGGAATGTAAATAAAAAAACTTAGAAAATAAATAAATAAATAAATAAAAAAGATTGACAACTTTCATGGAAAATTAAAGAGTAAAATGCTAGGCATAAAAAAATTGCTAAATTAATTGAAAAAGGAAATAGAAACATTTTATGATAGAATTGAAGATTTACATGGAAAATATTTCTAATAAAATTGTAGAAAAATATAAAATAACATTAAAATTGAAGATTATCATGGAAAATTACAGATAAAATGGTAGGCATTTAGAAATATTATAAAATACTTCTAAGTTGATTGAAAGTGAAATTATAAACATTTTCTGAGAAAATTGAAGATCTACAAGGAAAATATTTCTGATAAAATTCAAGAAATATATAGAAAAACACGTTAAAACTGACTACTACATGGAAAATTATACAGATAAAATGGTAGGAATAAAAATATTCCTAAGTTGATTGAAAGTAGAATTATAAACATTTTCTGATAAAATTGAAGATTTACATGGAAAATATTTCTGATAAAATTGAAAAAATATATAGAAAAACATTAAAATTGAAGATTATCATGGAAAATTATACAGATAAAATGGTAGGCATAAAAATATTTCTAAGTAGATTAAAAGTGAATTATAAACATTTTCTGATAAAGTTGAAGATTTACATGGAAAATATCTCTGATAAAATTGAAGAAATATTTAGAAAAACACGTTAAGATTTACTATTTCGTGGAAAAATAATACAGATAAAATTGTAGGCATAAAAATATTCCTATGTTATTTGAAAGTGAAACTATAAACATTTTCTGACAAAATTGAAGACATACAAGGAAAATATTTCTGATAAAACTCAAGGAATATATAGAAAAACACGTTAAAACTGACTTATTTCATGGAAAATTATACAAATAAAATGGTAGGTATAAAAATATTCCTAAGTTAACTGAAAGTGGAATTATAAACATTTTCTGACAAAATTGAAGGTTTACATGGAAAATATCTCTGATAAAATTGAAGAAATATATAGAAAAACACGTTAAGATTAACTATTTCATGGAAAAATTATACAGATAAAATGGTAGGCATAAAAATATTCCTAAGTTGATTGAAAGTGGAATTATACACATTTTCTGACAAAATTAAAGATTTACATGGAAAATATTTCTGATAAAATTGAAGAAATATATAGAAAAATGTTAAAATTAAAGATTATCATGGAAAATAATACATTTAAAATGGTAGACATAAAAAAATTACTAAATTAATTGAAAGAGGAATTACAAACATTTTCTGATAAAACTGAAGATTTACATGAAAAATATTTCTGTTTTTTTGTTGGGGAATTGAGTCCATTGATGTTATAAGATATTAAGGAATAGTGATTGTTGTTTCCTGTTATTCTTGATGTTCTTTTTATGTTTGCGTGGTTACTTTCTTTTGGGTTTGTTGGAAAGAGATTACTTTTTTGCTTTTTCTAGGGTGTAGTTTCCCTCCTCGTGTTGGTGTTTTCCATCTATTATCCTTTGTAGGGCTGGATTTGTGGAAAGATATTGTGTAAATTTGGTTCTATCATGGAATATCTTTGTTTCTCCATATATGGTGATTGAGAGTTTTGCTGGGTATAGTAGTTTGAGCTGCCATTTGTGTTCTCTTAGGGTCTGTATGAGATCTGCCCAGGGCCTTCTGGCTTTCATCGTCTCAGGGGAGAAGTCTGGTGTAATTCTGATAGGCCTGCCTTTATAAGTTACTTGAACTTTTTCCCTTACTGCTTTTAATATTCTTTCTTTGTTTAGTGCATTTGGTGTTTTGATTATTATGTGCCGGGGGGACTTTCTGGACTGGTCCAGTTTGTTTGGAGTTCTATAGGCTTCTTGTATGTTCATGGGCATCTCTTTAGGTTAGGGAAGTTTCCTTCTATAATTTTGTTGAAGATATTTACTGACCCTTTAAGTTGCCAATCTTTGCTCTCTTCTATACCTATAATCCTTAGGTTTGGTTTTCTCATTGTGTCCTGAATTTTCTGGATGTTTTGGCTCAGGAGCTTTCTGCATATTTGCATTTTCTTTGACTGTTGTGTCAATGTTTTCTATGGTATCTTCAGCACCTGAGATTCTTTTCTTCTATCTCTTGTATTCTGCTGTTGATGCTTGCATCTATGACTCCTGAATTCTTTCCAAGATTTTCTATCTCCAGAGATGTCGCACTTTGTGATTTCTTTATTGTTTCTACTTCCATTTTTAGATCCTGGATGGTTTTGTTCAGTTCCTTCACTTGTTTGTGTTTTCCCATAATTCTTTAAGGGATTTTTGTGTTTCCTCTGTAAGGGCCTCTACCTGTTCACCCATGCTCTCCTATATTTCTTTAAGGGATTTTTGTGTTTCCTCTTCAAGGGCTTTTACCATTTGACCCATGTTCTCCTGTATTTCTTTAAGGGAGTTATTTATGTCCTTCTTGATGTCCTCTAACAGCATCGTGAGATGAGACTTTAAATCCAACTCTCGCTTTTCCAGTGTGTTGGGATATCTGGGACTTGCTGTGATGGGAGAATTGGGCTCTGATGCTGCCAAGCAGCCTTGGTTTCTGTTGGTAGGGTTCTTGCGCTTGCCTTTCACCATATGGTTATCTCTGGTGTTAGTTGGTCTTGCTGTCTCTGGCTGGAGCTTGTCCCTCCTATGGGCCTGTAAGTCTGTGTCTGTACTCCTGGGAGACCAACTCTCTTCTGATAGGGTCTGTGCCCAAAAGGCTGTGGAACTGTCTGCTTCCCTGCTGCAAATGGCGGCTGGAAGGGAAGACTCCTGTCCCAGCAGCAACACTGATCTTATGCCCTGTGTGCTCCTAGCTGTTCTCCTCCAGAGGGAAGGTGGAGATCTCACCTCCACACTCAGAAGTGAAATTGCTGCTGGGAGATCACTCCCTCCTGGTGGGCTGTGCACAGAAGGCTTTGGAACTGCCTGATTCCCTGCTGCAGATGGGGGCCGGGAGGGAAATAAGAGTTTTAATAAATGACTCGTGTTTCCTCAGTACTGCCTGCTCATCTCTTTGTATCCAGTACAATATGCTATAGGTACTATTGTTAAACTAAACTTACCAATGAGCAAATGGAAGCCTAGATGATTGAGAAAACCCTTGCCCCTGCCATGTAATAGTTAATGGCCTCATTGACCAAACAAACAAACAAACAAACAAAAAAAAAACAAAATAAAAACAGTGCGGTTTAAGAACTGGAGAAGAAGCAATTCTGAGTGAAGGGTATTGTATTGATCTTGGAACAAAAAGATTCAGACGTAAGTTTCAACTTTTTAAATTAATTTCTTCAGGCTAATTATGGGTACCATGATTCATCTTGGCCTAAATAGACTATATCTTGAAACAACTCAGAGACATGCCTCTGACTTGGTCTATGAGGGTATTTCCAAGAAATGTAAACTCAGAGAGTTCAATTGTTCCCCATAGTAGGGCAGCACTTAGGGGCAGTTGCTGGATAACCAGGGGTCCAAGAGGAAAACAGTGCTGGTTGCTGGCCTGTCTCCCTTTCTTGCTGGTTCATCCATTGTTTCTGCTGTCATTTTTTCTTGTCATCAGAACCCAGGTTTCTTAGCCTTCCAACATGAACTAAAGACTACAAGTTCTCCATTAACTTTTAAGGCCTTCAGTGTCAGATTGGTACTGCTGATGAATCCAATTTTGTAGGTGGAGTGGCTACAGGGTTCTCAGCCATTCTCACATTAGACAGTCACTGTTGACTGCTATGGTGGTTTGAATGAAAATGCCCTCATCCCCCACTGGTTCATAGAAGGTGGTACTATTTGGAGGTGTGGCCATGTTGGAGTAGGTGTGGCCTTGTTGGAGGAAGTGTGTCACTGGGGGTGGGGTTTGAGGTTTCAGAAGCCCAAGCCAGGCCCAGTGGTACTCTCTTATCTGACTGCCCATCGAGATGTAGAAATCTAAGCTACAAGTTGAATATAGTTGGATAAGTATTCTGACTCAGTAAAAGTGTTGACAATTATGCTATTCAAAATATCCTTGGTCTTTCTCTGGGTTGCCCGGCCTCCTTGTCTAGCCTTCTGAGTGAGAGGATTTCATGTGACTTGTGATGAACAACGAAGGATGGAAACTTAAATGGCCAGAATGTAATTTCTTACTAACCTCTCTGGATACTGTGTATGTTCCAGAAAGGGACCTTCTACTCAGTCAGGACTTAGACCAGAGTAAAGTATATCTATAATAAACACATAATATAGCATGAAAGAAGCCTTTCATTTTAGTTCACTGGCATTTTAAGAATTTTTTTTCTTATTGCCTGAGCTATCCGGAGTGGCCATTAGGGAAGGACTCTATAAATGTCCAAGCTGTGCAGAGGTGGAGAAAAGTCCAAACTTGAGCTAGGAAACCAATCTGAGTCACCACTATTTTTGTTTTGCTTTCTTTTAAGTGTAGAAGGAAGGTAGATTGAAATCTTGGATGCATGCTTGAACCTTAAACTTTTTTCCCATATCTCATATTTCCTGGAGTATTAATAGGACTTGCAAGTAGATAAAAATAAAGTCAGTTTTGAACACCTATACTATAACATCACTGCAAGAGGAATAGGTCAGGGAAATTAGGATGGAGTCACCTTAGCCTACTGTTCAAACTGAGAGTATTAACTTAATACCTGTCTGAAAACAGGTTTCTGAATCATAGCTCAGAGTTAAATATTTACATGGTTTGAGATTAAGAATTAAAGGCCTTCAGGACAAGATTAGAATACAAGAGTAGCTGAGAAAATTCATCCAGTCACTGTCATGACTCCCCAGGACTTTGCTAACCATTGACAGACCACATCAAGCCACATACTTGTCTAGAGACCTGAGATGACAGGGTCACAGCACAAGATGATACTGTGCTGAAGGATTGAGGGTACTGGAGAAACCCTTCATGATCCTCCCTTCTTGTCTTTTCTGTCTCTTGTTTCTATTGTCTTATTTCCTTTTCTTCTACCCTTTTATCGTAAATCCGTCCATCTTCACAACCTCACATGGATATAAAGAACACTTTGACCCTAGAACCAACACACCAAAACAATACAAAACAAAATGAAAAAACAAACAAACAAACAAAGCTTATCTGATCTCTCAAGAATCCATTCTTGTTTTTTTTTCTATCCATTTACCAAAGTCACCAGTGAGAATTCTAGGAATAATGTAAGCTGGGAAAGGGGAGGTGATATAAACGAAGCAGAAGTGTAAAATGAGGGAAGCTTTCTTTTTGCTCCCACAAACTGAATCAGTTAGACTGTAGTAGTATGTGCTATGTGTGCAAACATGACTCACCCTGGACACAGAGGAGTTCTAGTTCCAACCTGATTGACATTTCAGTTGGTTTGAACTTCTCACTCCAGCTCAGGCTGGTTTGAAACTCACCATGCAATTTGTGTTGCCAATGAGTTGTGTCAATCCTTCTGCCTTAGCCTCCTAGTGCAAAGGCTCAACTTTCATTTTTCTTATTCATAAGATACAGCTCAAGACTGGCTGGGTTGTGGGGGAAATTCAATAAAGTGGGTCATGATGTCAGCATGCAATAGTCATCAGATAAAAGATTAATAGCACACTGATTGTATAAAATTTCAGCCCATCCCAGAGTGGGGTGGTATGGGGTGTGGGTGAGGGAGAGATGGGAGAGGGGCTGTGCAAGGGGGGTGGTAGAAGGAAAGGGGTGGTGGTGATCAGTATGCAAAGTGAATTAATTAATTAATTAGTTAATTAATTAATGGAGAAAAAAGTTTTCAGCATATCTTGAGTTGTAGTTGCAACTTCTTCATCACTTCTAAAATTGCAGTAAAATGAGAGCCCTTTTGTTATTTTTCCTGTATACACAGCTTTGTTGCATGCAGTAAGATACAAGACATAGACCCCAAATGCACTCATGTATTTCTCTGGTATTTTGGGGGTATATTATATTTTATGGATTATGGGTGAAGATCTCTGGGAACTGATGAGACTTAATCTATGAAATCAGAATGGAAATCCCATTATATGGTTGCTTTCTTCATAAAATAAGGAGAGATCAGAGTATATTCTGTGCCTTGTGTAAATCTGAAGGAAGCATGCTGCAAATCCAGACAAGGGTACCCATCAAAACTGGAATCTGCCTCTGGAACTGAGGAAATAAATACCAATGTTCAAGTTATCCAGGTTGTAATGTTTTCTTAAAGAATGCTATGCTGAGCTGAGTAAGAATGAGTATATCTCTATCTGTCTGTGTGCCTGTGTGTCTGTCTATCGTCTATCTATCTATCTATCTATCTATCTATCTATCTATCTATCTATCTATCTATCTATCTATCTATCTACCTATCTATCATCTATATCTGTCTGTCTGTCTGTCTGTAGCCATATAGTTACCATCCAATTTTGTAGAGAACCTCTTCCATTTGTACAATGGTGGTGAAATTTGGGGTTACTCCCTGGTATGACTTCAGTCCTGTATATAAGGAAGGTAATAAATGCAATACTAATCTTTAAAATTTTTACACTCAGGAGGCAGAAAGATCTCTAAGTTCAAGACCAGCCTGGTTTGCAAAGTGAGTTCCAGGATAGCAAGGGCTATGCAGAGAAACTGTCTTAAACAAATGAACAAACAAACAAACACCCCTTTTTATTTGTAATTGTTTTTAAGTTAAGTCAGCACAGAAAGTTCAGGGCTTCATCACGTGGTCATCATCATCCTTGTGTCTTATGTTTTACTCTCAGCCATCACTCGATCTCTCCATCCTCATCCTCCCTGGTGCCTCTGCTCCCCTCCATCTTTCCATCCCCAATTCACCCCATCCTCTGCTTTCCTCTTATCAGGTCTCTTCCTCCCTCTTTTAGTTCTGCCATACACATACATGTATCCATTTAAATCTAGGTTCTACATGTGAGTAAAAATAAGTGCGCCTTCCCTTTCTGAGTCTTGTTTATTTATATTAATGTAATACTTTCTTGTTGCATCCATTTTCCTGCAAATGCCATGATTTGATATTTCTTTTTAAAACTGAAGACATTTTCATTGTGTATATGTGTCATGTCTTCATTCATGTATCTCCTGACAGCCATGCAAGCTGGAGAAATGTGTTTCTTGCTTCCCTAGCTCCTCTAAGTTTGTGATGGCCTTAGAATAAGGATATCATTGAGGAAAGGTGGGAGGTGTTTTGTTTTTTATTTATGAAATTAAAAGGCAGATGTTACTAACAGCCTGTCTATACAGCTTCCCCTTGCTTGACAGGCAAGTGTTGCTGCCTGTATTTAGTGTTTCTGATTATGACGAGGTGCTGGAGATGTGGTTCAGCAGTAAAATAGTTAAAGAACACGCAAAAGGCCTCGTTCAGTCCTTAGCATGGGGAACTGAAGATGAAGACGTTTTTGTATGTCAACCATCTGGTAGGAAAGCCAACACCCTTAATACAAAGAAGTGGATATACAGCACAAAGAAGTAGGCTACAGATCATCCTGGCTCTGCCTAGTAACAGAACTGAGGGGAGCAGATCATCCTGGCTCTGCCTAGTAACAGAACTGAGGGGAGCAGCTACACATTTCAGACTAGTTACGTGAGAAAACTAACCTCTATTCCTGTCAGTATTTGTGGTTATTTGTTTTTTTTCCAGTCTGCAACCAGATACACTCCTAACAGAGACCAGGGGACTGGATTGCCAGAGCAGTAAAATTTCAGGATTAAAAGGCACAGGACATAGGATATCACTGACATGAGGATGAGAGAAAAGAAGAAGTTACTCTCAGAATCTTTTTCTGGTTTTAAAATAAAATACTTCTTTTATTAAACAAAATCCTCAGAAAGACAGCTGCAGAGTTGTATATAGGAGGGAATCTTGGCCATCTAGAATTTGCTGTTTTGAGACAGGGTCTTACTATGTAGACCACAGACATCTGCCTGCCTCTGCTTCCCCACTGCTGAGATGAAGTGTGTGCCACCACTCTGCCCAGCTCGAAAGAACATACATTAGGAAACATAAAATCCTGAATTTTAATTTAGGAAGGAGTGAACATTTAAGAAAATAAAATGTGAAGAGATAGTTTTGTGTGGTGTCTAACGAAAATCAAGTTATTTGGGGAAAACTTTTACAGGAAATATTGTTTTGTGATGCAGGCAATTAGTACACACATTCCAGACAAGTCTGCATATCTTTTAGTGTCATGCAAAGCAAGCATGAGAACATTCCAGCTATTTTTTTTATTTTTTTATTTTATTAGATGTCTGCTTTATTTACATTTCGAATGGTATCCCCTTTCCTCGTTACCCCTCCGAAAACCCCCTATCCCATCTCCCCTCCCCCTGGTTACCAACCTCCCCTTCCCCCACTTTCCTGACCTGGCATACCCCTACACTGGGGCATTGAGCCTTCACAGGACCAACAGCTATTTTTTTTAATTGGCTGCCATCTGATTTTTTTCTTCCTAATTACTCTCTCCTTCCTATAAGTGGTCTCCATGCAAACTCGATTGTTTTGAAGGACTTCCTTTACTGTTTGTTAATTTCTACTGAGACAATACTAATCTCAGAAATAATAATTCAGAAGTCTATAGTTTTGATTTTATAAGTACCCATGCTTTATATTTCCAAGCCTATAGAGAAATATTGAAGCAATCTTGCTAGCTTGTAGCTTTGGTCTGGGCATTGCAGGGGTGGCAGGTGGGTGGGTTGTACAATGAAAGCTGGGCAGTTCTTCACCCTGGTCCTCTGAGTTCCCTGTAGACTTCCTACATTTCTAATTCACGTTATTTGCTCATTAGAAAATGTTCTAATCCGACTAACATTCTGATCTGTTATATTTGTAGATATCAAAGCCAAATTCAAATGTACCAAAGACAACTCTCAATATGTGTGTCTGTTTAGTCATAGCAGCAGTTTGGATTGTGTAACTAAATGCGTAAATGTGTTTGTCTTTCCAAAATTGACTGACAAGAATCCTGACATAGACTCATGTCTTAGTGATCAAGGAGTAATTATATTGAATCGATTCATTTGATAATTATTTATCCCTCACAAGGAATGTAGATTATTAAGGGAAAGTGGGAAAAGAAAAAAGAAAACAAACACAAAAATCAAACAAACAAAAAAACTCTTGAGAGTAGAAGGAACTCCAAGGGAGAAATACTGTTCCGAATGTCTTGAGTAGTGCTGAGGTTTGAACCCAGAGGCTTGCGTAAGCCAAGCGTATTTTCTGCCAGCAACCTCAAGCTCCAGTCCCCAACAGCAATTCTAATCGAGACTGAGATAAATTTTCAAAATCATAATTATTAGAAACCGCTGTTAAAAACGTTTTGAATATTGCAGACATGACTAAGTTCAGATTCATTATAACATTCTCTGAATAAAAATATGATGCATTGTTTTAAAGTAAGTTTAAAATAGTTACAGAGTCTAAAGCTATTCTAAAACAAAGCGCTTAGGGTTATTTTTGAGATTTTAATTACATTTGCCCCTTCTCATTCCTCCATCTAAACACTCTCATGTGCCCCTCCCTGCTCTCTCTCAAAAACATGGCTTCTTTTCATTAATTGTTGTTATATGCATAGATGTATATGCATATGTACTCCTAAATATACCCTGCCAGACTGTATTTTGTTACTTGTATGTATGTTTTCGGGGCTGGTGATTTAGTATTAGACAACCAGTCTAAGTGTTCTCTTCCCTAGGAAAGACTATTTCCCCCACTCTCAGCATTCCTTAGTTGCCCGTAGTTTTTTGTGAAGGGTTGAAACGCCATGGGCTTTCCCCATCCATTTTGGCAAGTTTATGGATGTCATCCTGAAGTGTTTAGTTTTTAAAGGAGATTTATTGAAGAAACATTAAGCAATGCGCCGATGTGTTTTTCGACTCTGGGCTTTGCTCTTGGTTGATAAACAGCCACCACTGTCTCAGTAGGAGAAAAACCGGTTTCTTCTTCCATCTTCAACCTATATGAAAGGAAATTTTAACAGACTGGTCTTGTTCCCTCCAGTACCATTATTTATCATAATGTCTGGCATATGACAGACACTACATAAATATTTCTATTTTCAAACCTTCATGAATTCCTCACTCTCTAATATTTATCAAAGTTCCTCCCTCTAACCTCCATACATACCCCCTCCTATTCCAACAAGAACTCTAAGGACCTTACCCATGACATCCACCCCATTCCTTTAATGAAAGACATGTCTACCATAAAATCCTGATTATTTCTCCCCTCTCCTGAAGCCACATCCCTATTTTTATAAAGACTCATCCCTTTTGCCATTGGGAGAGTTGTCTTTTGTATGCTGATTTAGTATGTCCTCGATGACACTTGCCTCATTTTGCTTTTGACTACATCTGTTTTCATTTATGTATTGTCCCTCTTAATCTGCACTGTGAACTCCGTGGGGAAAGGGATAGTGAATGGTTCCATAGCACAGTGCACACAGTAGACATTTTATTGTGACTCAGAGGTATATACGTCAGTTGCTGAGTGTTTCAATTATGAGAGTTCATTGCTGGAAGAAGGAAGGTGCTAATGTAAGGCATATCTTATTAAAGTTGCAAGGTGTGGTTTTGGACACAGTCTTCTGTAGCTGTCTGCATGGGGGTGGATTCTCACTCAATCTGTTCATTTGCTTTGCATCTTTGGGTAAGTTGCATCATTTTCTAAGCTTCATCTGTAACATGGTACAATATTGCCTACCTTCAAGGATTTCGTGCAACTTGTGGAGTAATATATATAAAATGCTTAGTGCCCATGAAAAGCATTCCCTAACATTCACTCAACATCCTTGTGATTTGAGTTTAAGATGTTGAAGTTTTAATAGCTGATATTCTCGTTTTGCAACACTGGATTACAGAAACCATCTCTGTTTCTACTAGCTCTGCAACAGCAAATTAATAACAACCACCAAATAATTTAGCATTCGATATATTCTACTTAGAAAACTCAGAGATTTTCTGTGATTCAGTAGAGGTCTGTGGCATAATTCTAACTGTACTATTTAATACTCAACAACTACTCCACTAGGCTAATAGCACTGATTGTTCATAAGTATTTCTGGTTGTGTATTTGGTATTTATAAAGCACATTAGTGAATGCACTGCCCTGTTGAACTGAGCTGATGATGAAATACCTGCTCTTAGTGCAGTAGACCGTAAAAGGCACAGGCATTAATCAGAAAAGCACTAGAGCTGGTTTGAACTGCTCAAGGAATTTTCAATATATTACCATTTGCTTGGTCTAATTAAATCATTTGGAGTTCTTATAATATTGAGAAGCTTTGGAAAATAGTGTGTTTACCCAAAGGGAACATAATAAGAGCACCCCCCCATTTTGCATTTTGCAAAATGTTCTTTTTTAACAAACAATGCTTCTCTTATAATTGTGCACTGATTAAAGAAACTTAGTTGGCTATCTATGAGAATCATGCACTTCTGGTGCTACTGTACCCAGAGGATTTTAGTTAAGTAAAGTCTAAAGCTTTAGGATATTTGAAATATACCCAATAGTGCAGTTAGTGGGTCCCCACCAACTTAAAGTTGTTACTTTACACTTATAATTGTTACTCTAGGAAAAAAACATCTGCCAAAAAGTTATGGTCAAGATAAAACCATACTAAACTATTTTCCAGTGTTCTGGTTCTAATGTTTTGGGGAGTTATGGCTGAAGAAGAGCAATCCATTCCTGAAACTGGTTTCTCGTTTCACACCCAGATTTGAACGTCTCTAACCCAGCTTTGAATCTTTAAAAGACCAAGGACGGGAATTGGAAAAGGAGCAAATGTCCACTCTGGTTTCCGAAATGAAGACATTGCTGAGTGATGGAAGGCAAGTGAAAGATCAATGCATTTGCTTTTCCATCTGTTAAGACACAACGAAAACATTCTTCCCATTTTTTCGTTAATGTTTTGTTTCCTGGCAACAAATGGCAAAAATTCCCAATCAACCACAACTTTCACAATGTTCGCTTACTTTAAAAGGCTACTCTGGTGCTATTGTTTAGATTTCTGGGGGGGGGGGACCTTTTATGCGAAATTTATTTCTCATAGACATAAACATCTATGTGCACATTTCATATCTATGTAACAAATCAGTAATGTACAGTTAAGACCATGAAGATTTACTATGTGACCATCCTAGAAAACAATTGGGCATCATCTGATAAATCAGTTATAAATCAGCAATTTTAATCCTAAGTATTTGTCCAAGAGGGCTCTTTCACAGGCTTTGTAACCAGAAGGCAAGTATACAGCATGTTCTTAGTCTCTTTCTTACAGACACACGTAACTCAATTCTTAAACATTCATCAAAAGCGGAGTGATGCAGAAGAACATAAAAAACGGCAGTTTAATAAGTCGCAGCCACAGGAAACAGCATGTGGAAATCTTGTATACACTGAGGGAGAATATTACATGTACAATACATGTGACTGATGTACTAAGTTCAAATGTGCATGAAATTAACCCACATAAATATGGCCATATTCTGAAAGAAGGGTGAGCAAAACTCTTGGTCTACATAGGTCATTCTTCATTTTGCCATGATTCTTTGTATAGTGTATGTGTTTCATGAATATCCCATAGGAAATGTTCCATATTTGGTAAAAGTATAAAAAAGATATCAAGAAACTTACCACTCTTATATTAAGCAAAATGCTTTTAAAGTAATGGAACATTTAAGTTACTGGGGCTGGAGAGTTGGCTCAGCACTTAAGAGCACTGACTGATCTTCCAGAGGTCCTAGGTTCAATGGCAGCTCACAACTGTCTGTAAGTCCAGGGGTCTGATGCCCTCACCCAGACACACATGCAGGCAGAACACCAAGGCACATGAAATAAAAACAAGTGAATTTTTGAAAACACATCTGAGCCATTGTGTCAAGTCTTCTATGAGATGATGGAGATATTTAATTTCTGTGAGAGTGAGGGAAAGGTCAGATGAAAATGAGTAAATCCAGTTTGTTGTGGTTTGTGATACCGTAGGAGATCACATTCCACATAGCAAACTGACAAGTTGTCGCCAGTCTTCAGTGTCTGACAATCTTCAGACATCAAATGTGATCTAAAAATCTTAGCCCATGTCATCATTTTTATACTACATACCTGTAGAATCATTCCACAAATGCAATGTAGCCTCTGAAATTTCACAAGTGTTTTTGTGTTATAATAAATTTGTTATAAGACTCATAATTTCATTTTTATATCAATGAATTTTACTATCTCTCCTTAGTTTGACTGCTTTCAGGAATACTTTGTCTAACAATTAATCCTTCTCAACCACAGTTTATGTATTAATTAACATAGAGACTATTTTTATTTCAAAATATGAGTTGCAAATTTGTGTTTATATATTTTAGCTATGTCTAAATGCACAAAATTATTTTGTTAAATGTTATAAAGCCCTGAGAAGTGGTGAGACATGCGTTTGATGCCAGCATTCAGAAGGCACAGGCAGAAGGTCTCTGAGCTCAAGACCAGTCTTGTCTACAGGGAGAACAGGTTTGAAAAAACAAAAACCAACCAAACAAACAAACAAAAGACCAACCTAACCCAAATCAAAAACCCCCAAAACAAAACCACCCCCAAATTATAAAGCATTACTTTGTAACATTTTAATGTGTTAAAAAATTACATACTACCTTACCAAATAATAGCATAAAAATATTTGTTTAAGTCCTCATTCTTATTATATTGTATGTTTATATACAGATACATATTTACATATATATATGTTATATATGTATATATATATACATTACTATTGATACTCTCTCTCTAGGTATGTACATGTATGTTTGTGTGTGCATCAAGGTGTCAAGTCCAGGTCTATGCATATTCTAAGGAAACATTCCACCACTGAGCTAAATCTCTAGCCCTTCAGGTAGAATTAATGTACCAAAAGAAACAAACTGTCAAATGGAGCATTGCACTGACATAATTTTTTAACTTTCTTTTATATATCTGGATCCTATATTCTTTAGAACTTTTAGTGTAGAAATTAGTGTATTTTTTTGTATTCTATTATGTTCCATCATAACTTATGTTTAAAGGAATATCTATATGAGAAAATTAATAATTTTGGTTTAACATACTTAAATGTATTATAAAATGTGTCTGTAAAAAAAAAAAAGGTTATCTGGCTTAACTTTCCCCTATATTCTTATTGAATGAATCAAGTAGAAATTGAGGAAATAGAAACAATGTATATTGTGATGACTATGCTTGGTTGTCAACTTGACACACTTGTGAAGAGGGAGCCACAAATAACAATCTGCCTCCACCAGTCTGGATTGTGGGTGTATCATGGAGCATTACTTGACTGGTAACTAATGGGGGAGTGCCTAGCCCACTGTGGGCGGCACCATCCCCGAGAAGGTAGTATGGGGTTGTATAAGAAAGCAGACTGAACAAGGCATGAAAGGCAAGGCAGTCAACAGCATTCCTCTGTGGTTTCTGCTTCAAGCTCCTGCCTTGCTTTCCCTCAATAAGGGACTATAAACAATAAGAGGAACTAAACTCTTTCCTTCCCAAGATGCTTTTGATCAGTGTTTTATCCTAGCAACAGAAACACAGTAGGATAGAAATTGAAGTGTAAACGAGAGGTGACGATGTACTCAGAAGCTTTCACTTTCTCACACCTGTTACTTGTTTATCTCTACAACAGCCCTGAACCTCCTCACCTGAAACATTACATAGGAGAATTCCAGGGACAACATAAGACAGTGCAGTAATAATTCTTGGCACAGTGTCAGTTATCAGCAAACATTCTTTGCTGGAAAGAAGTAAAGTTTTCTTGAAACATGAGTTTATGGCAAAATAGTAAATGCCACTTCTTTAACCCTTAAGGCACTTAGTGTTTGTTATTTTAAGCAATAAACCTCAGCACTCACTAGGCACTCTACTCCCTACTGTGAGTTCTACAATGAAAGCGATGGGGACTTTAAGCCATTACAAGAGGCCAGGCTGTCATATTCTGACTCTGGTCTCAGTGGGACTTTGGCCATGTCTACATAGTTTATTTTGTTTTGTATTACCACACAAGACGCATGTTTTCTTAGTTTCCTGTGCTTCTTCTAAACCAAAGATTTCTCAAAGCACAGACAGTAAATCTCTTAGATTTTGCAGACCATGTGGTCTCTGTCACAATTGCTTAAAACTGCCACTGTAACATCAAAGCAGCTATAGACCACAGATAAATGAATGGATGGGCCTCTCTTTCAAAAAAACATAATTTACAAAAATGATTTTTCCTACAATTGGATGTATTTGGGGAGCTTGGTAGGAGCACATTATGTTGTTCTATCTGAGATGCTTTCTGCCCTTAATCAACACTAGGCAATGTGTTACACTGGAGGTTCACTTCTTGCTAATATAGGGTCAATGAAACCAACTTCTCTTTTTGTCTCTGTCAGCATCCTCTTGCCTGTATGGTTTCAAAGGTCAGATTCATCTTATGATCATCTTGGTAGTTGAGTACTGACACTGAAATCGTGAGATGTTACAGGCATGTCCCCAGTGATTAACCTTCTCTCCTTCTAATCCGGTCTTCTGCCTCTTAGAAGTTTTCTGCTTGTGTTGGCTGAGATATCAAACTTAAATACTTAATAAACTCCAAAAAGTGCTGGCTTAAAGCAGCAACAAATTAATATTTCCCATGACTTTGTGAGCTGGTCAAATGGTCCTTTTCTGAGTGATTGCTTAGGGTTATACCCAGGTCGTACTCAGCTGGCACTCGGCAGGGGGCTGTGTTCAAATGGAACTTCTAGGATGGAGGGTGTCTCTCTCCCCCATCTTCCATTCTTTCCATCTCCTTCTCTCCCTCTTTTATATGCCCCTTCCCACCACAGGCATACGCTCTTTCACACCACACGACTTTGTGGCCAACTCAGAAGTACATTCCAAGAAACATTTAAAAAAAAAATAAGGTAAAATGTTTCTCTTATATTCTGCAATTCATAAAAGTACTTCCACCATATTTTACTGGTTGAAGTAAATTAAACAGATACTAAAACGTTATGGTCAAGAAAACGAATTGCACCTCTTTGTGGAAAAAATGGCAACGTTAAAGTATGTAGACTGTCTTCCAGACATTCAAAGACAAGTTTTTAGGTTAGTTTTCATCCCGGTGATTCTCTGAGGACAGTTGGTGCAAGGGTAAATGCCTTGTGGGACAGGATATTATACTCTATGGTAAGAAAGGATCTTATAAGATGAAAACAGGGGTTAGGAGGAAGCCAGCTGAATCCTGCTGAATCACTTCTGGTAACGTGTGTTCTTTACAAGGTTTCGTGACTTTTCTTGGGGAAACGTACAGATATGTCTATCCATTCTAAATAGGATACCAATAAACTAAAGAAACAACTTCATAGAAGTCCAGCTTGGGAAAACCTATGAGTAGCTGGAATCACTAATAAAAGCATGATTGAGAAATTACCTCCAGGAGCACGGGTAATTAACGCTCTATCAGATTCAAGGCCAAAACACAGAATTAGCACGGGGAAACATTCACATAAGCTGTACCAGTAGAGTCTAGTCAACACTCCATTTTCTATATATCCTAGCACTTCTCAAGATAACACAGACTTATGTGCAACTGGGAGAGGAGCTCAGGAATATAAATCGGTTGGATTGGGTGAGGTGCTAGATTGGATCACCACAATTCCTCTGATTTCAAGACAGTAATGACTGGATCATCCATTGGAGGGTGGAGTTCTACAATACATACTGATAACATTCTCTAAGACAACCCATGAGATCATTTGGGCAATAGCATTGGTTGTTTGTCATGTTGTTGTGGTGAAATACCTGTCAAAGGTAAGTTAGGAAGGAAGGAAGGGAGGGAGGGAGGGAGGGAGGGAGGGAGGGAGGGAGGAGGGAGGGAAGAAGGGAGAAAGGGAGGGTGGGTTTATTTTGGTTCACAGTTTTAGGGAGTACAGTCCAATCTGGCAAGGACAGTACAGCTGCAGACACAGGAAGAAAAGAGCCGAAGAATGATGAATATTGTCGCTTGACTTCATTTCTTCTTTTTGTTCATACACATTCAGGATCCCAGCCCGTAGAATGACACCACTTACATTTAGAATAGGTCTTTCTACTTCAGTCAATCTAATCTAGAAAATCCTTCAAAGACAATTCCAAGGACTTTCTTCCAAGGTTATTATCAATTCCATCAAATTGACAAACAAAGTTAACCATCAAAGCCACACAGGCCTTGTTGAGTACTGCATTAGTCATTGTTTGGTTACTGTTAAGAGATATCATGACCATGGCAACTCTTATATAAAAGAAATCATTTAGTTGGAGTTTGCTTCGAGTGTCAGTGGTTTAGTCCATTATCATCATGGCAGGAAGCATGGCAGGGTGCAGGAAGTCATGGTGCTAGAGGAGTTGAGAGTTCTGCATCTAGACTTGCAGGCAGCAGAAAGAGACTCTGGGCCTGAGATGAGTTTTTTGAAACCTCAAAGTCCACTCCCAATAGCAGGGATTGCCTTCAATAAGATCAGACCTACTAATACTTTTAAATAGTGCCACTCCTTGACCAAGTATTCATATCTATGAGCCTATGGGGACCATTCTCTTTCAAATCATCACATATACCATCTTTCCATGAACCAAATATGTCAGATTCCAATGAACCCTAAGATCTTAATTACAAAGTTGAGGCAACTGTATGAAATCTGTGCAGAGTTGAAGACATTTGATGCCACTCCTGTCTTAGCTCTTTTCCTGTGTACTTTCTGAAATGAAGCCTCTTTAACTAAACCTTGTTGTAGAAAGTGTCCCAAACATCCACCCCAGTCTTTCAGGGAAGAAGCCACATGACTGGTTTATTTATGCTTTACTCTTTTCTTTCTCACCTATAATCTAATATCCTAAGCATCTTTTCCATTCTACCATCTAACCCCCACCCTCCTTTTGTGGTGTGCACCAGATATCCTAATAGAATTAAAGCAAGTTATTAGAAACATTTCAAGAGAAGAAGGTTGTGGTTGTTCCAGAGCTGTCTAGAGTAGCAAGGTTTGGAAACAGTCTTCACTGTCCAACAATAATTGACAAATAGAAACAGACAGAGAGACACCATGCAGACACTTGAAATAATATCAAAATGAATTTACTGACTCATAAAGTTATGTTAAAGAAAGAATTGAGGCTACAAAACAAATTCCCAAAATTACCTTGCCTTTTTATTTGACATGCTGTTTTCTATATTTGTTGTTCTTCTTTTACAATGTCATTAATAATAAAATATCTAGAAATATATTTAATAGAAAATATTTGAGAAAGTTTGAGTGTAGCTAAGTTGTAGAGTATTTGTTTCCTGGTATATGAAAAAGTCCAGAACTCAATATCCAGCGCACACACACACACACACACACACACACACACACACACACACACAGATGCATCTTGCTATGAACAACTTAGAGTATTTTTAAAAGTAGCTTTTAAAAATTCTTTCTGTGGTGAATATGGATTTTTTTTGCAATGAAGAATGTTCACTGTAAGAAAAAGAAAGGTCAGCGTAGAAAAAGTGCAAGCCAGGGAGGGATCTCAGAGGTTAAAATCATGCAAGACCATTATCATATTTTTCTGTGAGACGTCCTTGTGTGCCACCATCAGAATTCAGAGTGAGCTAGACCAAATATTAGTCTGACTCAGCATAGCACTTCTTTCTGCTTTTATGCTAATGCTTAAAAGCCTAAAACTCTGCTCTCTATTCAATATATTTCATCAAATATTTATTGAGCACCTACTGTGTGCCAATCATCAAGGAAACAACCTTAACTACATAGTTCTACTGCAATTTAAGTCAATAAAATGGTTTCATGAAAGTGGTATGGTCATTCTGAGACTTTCTGTAAGACAAATTAAACAAAAACAAGAACTCTAAAAACAGTTCAAACATGAATAGTATGAATGATGTACTTCTGATGATTTCATTGCTTTGACTAGTACAATGTCAGATTATGTTGATCTGTTATTTTTTAATAGCTCTTACTTCTGTGTCACTTTGATGATATAACATCACTTTCTCCTCTTTGAACCAATAGTACTTCCAATCTTTTATTCTTTTTGGTAGAAATTATTTTAATCTGTTGGGCCTTTGAGGCAAAACTCTGAGTTAGACTTTGAACTCAGAAGGAAGATTCCATGAGGTAAAACCATTCTAAAGTCTAAGCCAAGGCATGTGTTTCAAACTGCAGCGAATGAGTCCTGTTGCATCAGCAATTAAACAATTAATGAGCTAAATACAAATACAGAATATTGGGCATACATTCCCAATTTTACTTATTAAACTACATAATTTCTTTAGATTAATTTTTACTAATTTAATTTTATGTAAGTTATTTCAATTATTTCTTCCTGTTCATTATATAATGTTGGGTGTATTTTTTTTCATGATGATTCTCCATAGTATGCCATTTAAATGAATTTGACTGTAAAAGAATATTGTACATACAGGTTACTTTTAAGAAAGGAATGTGTCCCATGGGAGAGAAGGTGTCTTATAAAAGAAAGGTATCTGAGAATTGGTTGCTTTTCAAACCATAACCTTTAGATGACCAACCCACTACTTTTTCTTGCCCAAGATTATTTCTCTACATGTGGTCTTAAGCCAGTCAGTTTTAGCATATATATGTGGTCAAGACGCCTTACACATTGCGGTGGTGATGTTTGTTTGTTTTGTCTTCTTTCGTGGCATTTGATGGACTTGTTCAGCTAGCACATATTTCCTGAGAATCTACTACATACCAAGTATGATCTTGATACTAGTTTAGACATTAACAGAAATGATTAACCAGTGAGGATCTAAAGTCTACATAACTTAGCAGTTTCTACCTAACTAGTCACAAACTAGTGTTTGGATATACACGTGTGTGTTGGTGAGAGAAGAGTGTTTGTGGCACTTCTTTCCTGTTTGAAATCCGCCCCACTTCCTAACCTAAATGTAATTACCTGTCAAATATATACTATTAAATAGGCTTGTCTCTGAGACACTTGCATGCACCAAAGCCTCCTAAATTTTTATTTTTATGATGATATGTTAATTTTACTGAAATAAATGCTTCATTTCATAATTTGAGTAGAACGGTACTTCCAACATTCTTATATCTGACTAGACTTAGGATACTGAACATTTCGGTACAAGAATAGTTTTTCTTGCCCTGTAGCATTTTAATTTTAATATGAAGCAGAACATTTTTAATTAATTTTAAGACTTTGCTTTCAGAATGATATGAAATAACAGTTCAGATACGTAATGAAGTGGAACAGATATTCTAGATTCAGAAACATTGACGACTTGGTTACCATCTCTGTCATCATAAACCTGGCAAGGAATTTTTTTCTAGAGCCCAGACACACCTTTCATATCTTTTCTGCCCACTCATTTTGCAACTTGGGGCCTATTTTCTCCCATTCTCTTTTGGTCAGCCTGCCCTAGCTGCTCTTCCCAGTTGTTTTGTTTGTTTGTTTGTTTTTTGTTTTTTGTTTTCTGGCCTGACTAGTCTTTACATCAATGCATGCAAATCTATACTACTTCCCTATACCACCTGCTCTGTCTGACTCTGCTCTCCTCAGTGGAAACTGTCACTCTCAGTCTCCCGGAGAGGAATTAAAACTCTGCCCATCTTCGGCTCCAGGCCTCATTTAGCGTGAATAGTGCACAGGAAAGGGAGAGGAATGTTGTGGTTTATACACTTAGAGTTTCCTCCAAATTCCCCCAAAGATGAGCATTAATCTCTCTCCATTTAAACACAAGCAGCAAAAGAAGTTGTAGAACCAACAAATTAAAACGAGTTTTGGAAATTAATGTTTTTAAGTTTTTGGCCTACAGACACACAGTAGAAAGTTATTATGGTAATATACACAATATACACGTGCCTCTTAAATCTTTATTTTTTGGAGGAAAAGGGAAGAAGGGACTTTTAAATGATAATGCTAAGATGTCATACAAAAGTTCCCGGATGCCTACAAAACATTTGGAAATATGCAAAAAAAAAAAAAAAAGCTACCTAGGTTGTCAAACTCTATGAAGTGGTACTATACTACAACGAATGCTGCACACAAGCCAAATAAAACTAACACCTGTTGATAATGTACGAAGATTTTAAAACCTTAGTTCCAGGTCACATATAAAACTCATAAGCTAGGAAGTAAACACTGCGAGTGCCAAAATGTGGGAGGAAGGCCTCCATTATTCTTTATAGGAAAACCCAATCACTGCGCAAACAGGTCGTCCGAAGTCTTTAGCTGTTTTTCCACTTCCCTGCATACTTTTGAGAATAGTTAAGTAAAAAGTTCATAGAAATGTGTAAAAGCAATTTGAAGTCCGGGTTTTGGGTGTCAACGTCTCGAAGAACAGAAGGCATAGTGAAAAAGAAAGGGGGGGGGCACGCTGTAAGTGTCTTAAACACACTGGCAAAACCTAACATGTTTAAGAGTGTAGGTTCTCACCTTGCAGAACAGATGTTGGTTTTTAATCTACTCTTCAGTGAAAACAATTCCTTTCCAGGAAACCACAAACTCTTTCCAAACCCTGGCACAGAAGTTCTCCCGAGGGCGCTGCTATCCCTCCCCTGTGGATACTGGTTGGCCTTGCAATAGATAGCAACCCAGGAAGGGGTGACGGTGGACCTCAAATCATGGAAGCTTGACCCAAAATACCAGAAGTTCTACTTTGAAAAAGGGAGGCGCCTCCTTGGGACGTGAGGCTTCCCTACCCTAGCGCCCGCGGCCAGAAACGGAAACCACTAGCTGTGCTCAAGTGAGAGGAGTGATGAAATCAAGGCTACAGGGGAAGGAAGCTCACCGACCTAACTGGTGACAAAGCTGCTGAGCCCCGGGAGGAAAGCTGCACGGTCTCAACAAGGGTCCCGGGGAGGGACGCCGCATCCCTGGGTTTGGACCACTCGGAGAGGAAGGGGAGCCGCGTGGGGTTAGGGGTAGGGGGAAGTGCGGCTCAGATTTCGCAGGGTCCCCTCCTGTGGGCTCTGAGTATCAGGTGGCCGCGGCGCGGGGCAGCGCAGGCTCGGCACTGCGGCTGGCGGGCGGCGCGCGGGCTGCGGAGGAGTTTGCTCGGCGCGCGCCCGGCCGGCCCGCGGCTCACCTGGAGCGCTCAGGTAGGACCGGGGCGGGGCGCGGGGCTGGCGCGCAGGCGCGGGATCCGGCCTCGCCCCTGCCGACGTCGCCGGCGGGAGCTCACCTGGGAGACTCGCAGAGGAAGAGGAGCCTCGGCGCGGCCTCGCTTGGCAACGCGGGAGGCCCGGCGGGGAAGGCAGGAAGCGGCGGCGGAGGAGGGGTTGAGCCGAGCGGCCACGGGAGCCCCGGCCACCCGAGTCGCCGGCGCCGCCACCTGCACTTGGCTCTGGGCCCCCCGCGGGCAGAGCCCCGGCCGGTCGCCGCTTCCCGCCGCCTGCCCTGCCCACCTGCCAGGTAAGCCGGCGTCCAGCCGACCGGGCTCCCGCGGTCCCAGCGAGGGACAGCGTGCGGGACGGCCCCGGAGCTGTCCGCGGCCGGTTGGACGCAGTCTCGAGTGCGGGATTCAGTTGCTCCCCCTCGGGAGAGGCCGGCGGGAATACCGATCACTCCTGTCGCCGATGCCCCTCGGCAGCCCCAGCGCCTCACAGGGGCAGAAAGTCCCCTGGTCCCCCTAATAGTCCTTGGGAGGGCGGGTCTCCGGCGGAGGCGCTGCGCAAGGCTCGCCAACTTGGGCTAGCAGGTTGCCTGCCCACTCCCGGGTACTGAGTGGGCCAAACCCGCGACGGGGAGGGCCGTGACTATGTTGGGCAACTTTCCCCCGCCAAGCCCAGACAGTCTGAGATTGGAAAACGGCGGCAGCCAGAGCCATCACGAAGCTTTCCTACTGGTTTGGAAGGCGCTCGGTGGTCGGGACACGGGCATCCCTCGCACTGCACTTTTCCGGGTGCACACCCCGAGCCAGAGCTGAGCCCACTTTCCGGCTGAAGGGGTGGCAGAGTCCAGGTCTTTGTGGCAGGAGGAAATGGAACTGTGGTTCACCAGCTGCACACCCTCCTCTTAGAGGACCTGTTGACTTAAGGAGCAGTGTATCTCGGATCTGGTGTGTCTGTGGCATATGACTCAAAGATTTAAAAAAAAACTTTGGTTCAGCATCCTGCCACGTCTGAACCTGGGAGTGCCAAGCCCAAATTCCTGTCTACCTAATTAAGATTTTCGAAAGCCTAAGAATTAAGGTTGAAACTACTCTTACCATAGACTTAATTCCTTCCTGCTGTTTTGGGAACTCCATCAAGTTACAGCCCCCCACCCTTCAAAAAATTTTTTAAAGAAAATTTTACTAAGTTATGACCTGATATTGAAGTTACACTACATAAGGAACATCTGAAGTCAAATACTTTTGTAAAAATTCAGAAAGTTACATTTGAATTTGAGAATTTCTGGTTGTGAGAAATTCTGCTTTTATCATCTAACTCTGAGTTTGTTAAATAGACATATAAGTTCAAAACCACACCCTATAATTACTTCTTTTTAACCTTTAATATTAACTGAAACTTAACATACATATTAGCTGAAACATTCTGGGCAGTGTATTCATACTAAGCATTTTTTATACATTTTTTTCATAGAAAATTTTAATAATAAATCCCACTCCTTAGGTGTGTTTAGTTCTGTCTTTACTAAGTTTTTAAAATATAAGTTTAGATTGTACATGCTTTGTCTATATTTATTTTTAAAAAATATTTTGAATATATATTTAGATTATAAATTGCTTTAGCCGGTACATGTTTTTTAATGAGGTATAATTAAATTTTTTTAAAAAGAAGAAAAAAATCCTTCCCCCCCCCCCACAGACACACAATAACAGCACATAATTGTTAATTCAACCAAGGATTTTCAAGAGCCTCACCTACCTTCTTAGATGTGTCTCCATACTGAGAAACTGATGTGCTAAGTGCTATTTGAACACTGAGTAGATACCAAAATTTTGACTATTTGCTTTCACTACTAACGGGCAGGTATTATCAGACCATCAAGGGGCAAAGTAACATGTTCCTATTAGTTGTAATAATAAAGGGACATTGGTTTCTATCTGTTAAGGATTCGGGGGTGGGGGGAATGTTTTTTCTGCACTAAGCTAATGAAGCCGTAAGAACATTAGATTATCTTCTAGTGCTAACATTCTTGGACTCCCCTTCCTGCCTTGGTCATCCAGTCAATCCATCCCAATTGAACAGCTGAAGCCCAGAGGGGTTCTAACTGTAGTGCTCCCTGCAGGTGCTAAGGACAGCATTATTCTGGTGGCTTGACTGAGGGCTCCCAGATCATTATATCTCACCACTCTCCTTCCCACTTATCACAAGATGCTTATCTTCTTCTCTTTCATGTAGTCTGTGAGGGCTTTGTAATTATAGGATAGTCAATTGTTCGGTGCCCAGCTCTGCTTGCCTCCGATTTCCCCCTCGATCTGTGGAGACCCAGGCCATCCTGCTTTTCCCTGGCTGAGATTTCACATCTACATTGGTGGTGCCATATGGACTGAGATTTTTAATCCCTTTTTGGTGTTTTGGAGACACAGTTATTTTTTTTGAGCCAGTTTAGATGACATTAGTCACTTCTGATCTTTTATTATATTGGCTGAAACCATATTTTATAAGGCATAGACCCAATGTCTTCCATCCACTTGAAATAATCTAGACATTTGGTTTCAAGCACACTTCCTTAAGACCAGTGCTGTAAAAACATTTTTTTTTAAACCCACAATCCTCTAATTTAAAATATTGTATTTTAAACCAATAAATGCTGGTGAGCATGTATGCACATAAATGAAATGAGTTTCACAAAACAATATTGTTGGTGACTATATATACATATATGTATATATATATATATGTGATTTTCAGAAAGCAATATCTAACCTTAGAATATGGATGCTCTTTTTTTTTTTTTTTAATTTGCCTTCATATACAGATTGATTTAGTGTCTGCTAATGGCTGGTACCTGTAAAGCTAAAATGGTACTCTCTTGTGAATACACATGGTTTTAAGTCTCATTGTTCTAAAAGCTTACTGTCATACATACAAATAAAAGTTTTATAAAATCATATTGCACTCCTACTTAAGCATTTGATGGAGGCTCTAGGATATTGACACCGGATTAATGCATCAGAGCTTTACAAAAATCTCATTCTGTGTTATTATACTTTAAATGGGTTCTTGTGCTGTGGTGTATTTATGGACAGGGAGAAAATTAGAAATGTTTTTGTGAGGGCATTTTGATGGTAACAATTATCCAGTCAAAGTTTGAGACAGAAAAATAATTCTGTCTCACACACACACACACACACACACACACACACCCCAGTGCTAATTTTTTCGAAGTTTATGGCTGAGTTATAGTTCTGTTGGAAGTTATGAAAAAAATTTACTAGAGAATGCATAACCCAATTTCATTATGTATGTATGTATGTATGTATGTATGTATATACTAAATACATTCTGTATATATATTCTGTTAATATTTTAACTTTTATTATGAAACAGGTATAAGAGATGAATTACAGGAATCATTTCCTCTCCTCCATAAAAGACTAGATTCAGAATTTAAATTGAAGTGCTGATTTATGACTTGATAGGTGAGAGCATAGGCTGCTCTTTGAGAAGGCCTTCAGTTCCTAGCACTCCCATGGCTGCTCACAACAGCCTTACACCAGTTACAGGGGACCTGGCATTCCCTTCTGGCCTCTTTGGGCCTGCACACATGTGGTGCACACACACATTCAGGCAAAACACCTATACACATAAACATATACAAATATATTGAAATAAATCAATAAATGAGATAAAGACCAGGGGTATTGATATATACCTTTAACCCAAGTACATGTGAGGCTGAGGCGGAGGTGTTTGAGGCTAACCTAGTCTACATTGTGACTTCCAGGCTAGCCAAAGCTACAGGGCTGAAATCTCATATTTAATGCTCACCTCCACCCCCAGATTAGATCCCTGTGTGATTTGTAGGGGTATAGTCTTGGAAAGTCTGATTGGGGATAATTAAGATTTTCAAAGACACTTTTAACTTGAACCCACTTTTACATTCTTGGTGGAAGGAACTTTTCTCCTTCAGAAAATATTACTGTATCCTATAATTTGGAAATGGATAATACAGAAATCATCTAGATACATTCAGTTCTCTGGTCCATAAAATATAGTAATACATTTGGAATAAACAGATCATTTATTAGTCTAAAGCCCAATCAAGAAGAAAGGAGAATTTTCTGTTACCTATCCAGCTGTGCAACTGGTTGATACAGGATAATCAGTATTATATAATCTGAGTAATTGAATTATAATGTAGTGTTAGTGACAACATTGAGGTTAAGTCAGTTCCAGCAATGGCAGGAGACCGAAGTACATTAATTTATGGTAAAACAGAGGCAGGTGAGAGGTATAATTCTAGGTCACTAGTGGCTACTGACAACTAGACAAAACCTTCATCCTTCTCTGAATTGGCATCATAATTCTGTATCCTTTTCTCTCTACTTGCTTGAGTTTCAAACTATGAAAACTAATTTGCTTATCTATATGATTGCCTGTTGAATGTCTTTAGCATCATAATAACTAGAGATTATACTTGTATAAACCAGGACCTTCATCATAGCACAATCAAAAATGAAAAAGTTTCACTTCCTGTAGTCTATTTATAGATGTTAGAAACTTTACCATGTCTTACCCACAAAAATTGTGTGTGACTCATTTGTTAGCAAAACTCGAGTTCATTTAGAGTCTACCTGAACTGTCAGGAAACTTCCATTATATACCACTGGAAAAATGTGACAGAAATAGTGCTGATTTTTATTATGCAACAGAGCCCTAGGCCCCATGGATTAGGTACTTCAATCATGCCACTATCCGAACGTTCAAATAAACCTCTGGCTCAAGAGAGTTGGGAGGAATAGACTATGGTCTGTGGTATCAGCCCACAAATTCATAGGTTATTTTTTAACCTTGATTCATCAGCTTCTACAATAGATACCATCAGAGTATTTCTGTCCCTCCAAAACAAATATATAGAAATCTAATTCCATGTGTGTTAGTGTTAAGAAATAAGAACTGGAGGCAAACACATTTAGCCCTGACATCCTGGAAGCAGAGACTGGCTGGACTCTTGAGTTTAAGGACAAGGCTGGCTTACATAGCAAACTCTAGACAAGCCAGGGTTGCTAGTTTAAAATATCTCAAAAAAAAAAAAAAAGCCTTTGGAAGGTGATTGGGTCTTGAGGGCTCTGTTGAGGGTAGGACAGTTGGAGAGTTGGTAGCTTTTTGTAATTGTGAGGTGTGTTTGCCATGGGAATGGACCCTCTGTGTGCATTAGATCTGTTAGCACCTCAGCCTTGATCTTCCCAGACTCCAGAGTGTGGACACTTCATTTTCGTCCGCAAATCAGCCAGAGCAGAGTACTCTGTTATGGCCGCATCAGACAGACTAACACAGCAATCATCAGCTCACCCATCCGTACAGTCTGTTTAAGGCTGTACTGTGTCCCCATGGCGACAGAGTCCCCCTCCCATTCTCCCCTTTATCAGACTGTTAACAGGTCTTATCTAGTTATCTAGGATACCATCCTTACTTCCTGTCTGACTCCTTCATGAGCCCTCTTGCCATCCTCCAGTCCATCCTCAACTGAATCCCAGAGGGCCCCTGGTTTTGATCCCCAGCACCAATTTAAAAAAGAAAAAGAAAGAAAAAAGCGTCACAGGGGAGGGAGAAGCATCAGGAGATGGTAGTGTTAGGGGGGTAGAACCTTTGATTGAACTTGCCTGTTTAACTTAGACTGCCAGTATGCCCATCCCGTTCCTTTGGGTTCTGTTATTTTGGGACTTTTGTATTCCCATTAAGATACATTTTTTCACAAGTGAAATGCTAACTGTGCGGTGGGTAGACCACGCAGCTTTTGTTTGTAAATACTCCTCAGTTGAGAACATCCTCTCGGTGAGGAACACTGAGAGGGCAGGTTTTACTCAAGAAGTAGTTTAGTCAGACTAAACCAAAAGTGGAGTGCAGGGACACAAAATAAGGAAAAAGAGTCCTTGATATTAGGTGTTCTCCTTTAAAATGTCCTACTACTCCATGACCAAAACAAACCCTCGGTATTTCATCTCTGAAATAGATGCCTCCCACATGTGCTCATTTTTTTTCTCCAGGCCCATTAAAACCATCATCTCTCTCCCCTGGACTTTTGTAATGGCCAGTCTTCCTGAACTGTTTCTTATTTCTTCCTGGTTTGTTCTTCACACTGCATCCAGAAGGAGACTTTTCAGAATACTTGGCCACAGTGACCCCTTCTCAAAGCCCTTCCACGCCCTTAGGGTAAGACCAACTCTTTAATGTAGCCTGAAGTCTGGGCCTGACTCAGTTGCTGCCACCCCACCCCCTCCTGCCTGAACTCTGGCAACGGCTTTTACTGCCAGGTTCTTCTTGCCTCTAGGTCATTGCCAAGTGTCATTGTCTCTCTCGGCCTGTAATAAGCACCTTCCTGTCTTTGGGCCTGTCAGCTAATACTCGACCTTCAGGTTCCAATCTGAACTTTGTTTTTACCTCTAACCAATAACTGGAATCTGTAAGCACTTCCTCCACTCCTCCTACTCCCAACCTTGCATTCAACTTTAGCCTAAAGAAATAACGACCTACTCGGTATTCAGGTATATATCAACCTTTAAAATGAATTTCCTCCCAGAAGAGGGTAGTCAACTTTAATATTTACTCCACATGTTAAACCATGTTTACCAATTTTCACAGCAACCTGTGACATGTGTATTGTTTTCTCCTTTTTTTTTTAGAGAAAAAAAGGAGGTTAGTTCATTTATTTCCATCTAGAAGGTTCTTGAAATCTCAGAAGACACAGAACCATGAAAGTCCTAATTTGTGTGTGTGTGTGTGTGTGTGTGTGTGTGTGTCTAGTTATGCATAAATAAAATTAAATGGGACTACTAAATGAGTCAAAATTGTAACAACAAGTCTCCAATCACTTGTCCACCCTCTCCTCGGGCACCTCTGACAGCATTCACCTTTGGAATGATATGCTTAGAGTGCTCTTTCTCACCTCGGGAAGTCATTGCCAGCTGACTTCTCATTACGGCAGATAAATATTTATCTTTCAGTTACACGTATTCCTGCTATTCCTTTCTCAGCACAGAATTCTCATTCTTTGTTTGCATTTTAATATTTATTTGTTATGATTATGTAGATATTGTTCACTATACATTTAAACAAGCCTATTGAGGTTTTTGTTTGGTATTTGAGACACAGTCTGATACACCAGGGTGGCCTAGCACTCGTGTAGTCCAGGATTTTTTTCCATTTTCTTTCCTCGGGCTTCTGGGTGTTCTCATTGCAACTGTATGTCATCACACTCGGCCAAGGACTAGTCTTTAATGCAGTTTTTCTTTTATTTGATATAGAGTCTTCTTGCTATATTGACCAGGTTGATCTCAAATGCTTCTTACATAACTGGTCTTTATCCTTCATCCTCCAAATAGTTGAGACTACCAGCATATGTCCTGTGGCTAGCTTAGAGATTGCTTTAAACTTTAAGGTTAGTCGTTAAACAATTTAAGAAGAATGACTTGCCCAATTTTTCCATATATTTGCTGGGGCCCAACTTTGTATTCTAAGATCTCCTCAGTTTTGCATAGTCTAACTATCAGGCTATTGGTTCCTTCTAACTGTCCTCTTGGTCTGCTTTGAACCATTGCAGTATGGGCCTCTTCTGGGTCTTCTGTTTGTGATTTCCCTTTGATGACATCTTTGAGTTGCTTTTTTTTTTTTTTTTAGATATTGTGACCCTTCCTATTTATTCTACCTATTGTTTTGTGTAATGTATCTTCCTGTGCAATGGTCTGTGGGGTTAAGAAACTCTAGATCCTGCATTGTGAAAATCATTATCACTTTCACACTTTTATCTTTGTGATCTATTTCTCTTGCTATTCTTTTCATGACAGTCATCATTTTCAAAAACAGCATACAATACATTTTCTTCATTGTTGCTGTCTGACAAAATTTTCCTTCTGGAACAGAGAGTCCACTAGCAAGTTCCTTTCACCAAGCAGAGAGTCATCCTCAACTCAGAATGAATCTCACAGCCTCCCTAACAACTGATTTGCTGAGTTAAGTTTCTCTTCCAAACCTGCATATCTCTTTTATTCATCTCTGCTCAGATTATTTTTAATAATCCCATAATAGCCTCTACTCTCCTATCTGACCTCCCCTTTCTCCAAAAATAATTTATGTCCAGTACAACTTTAAAAAAAAATATTTATTTATTTATGTGAGTACACTGTAGCTGTCTTCAGACACACCAGAAGAGGGCATCAGACCCCATTACGGATGGTTGTAAGTCACCACATGGTTGCTGGGAATTGAACTCAGGACATCTGGAAGAACAGTCAATGCTCTTAACCACTGAGCCCTAGTACAACTTGCAAGGGTAATCATTTTAACTTTCAGTTTTAGTTATCATACTGCTTAAAATCCTCCAAGACCTCACCGGTTGCTCAAGGAGTTAAGTTTGAATACCACAAGATTATAGACTCATCCCTCCCTACCCTGTTTGGAACTTGGCATTCGGCACAAGGATACTCAGCCTCAGTTTGTGACAACTGACTGCCCATGACCTTAAGGAACATGACCCTATCTGAGGTCATCTGTTAAAGGAACTGTTAGGTTTTATGCTTACACTGATTTATGCTCAATGTAAGCTTGTAACAAAGGAAGCTTTTGATTGCCTAGCCACCGAGAGAGAGAGAGAGAGAGAGAGAGAGAGAGAGAGAGAGAGAGAGAGAGAGAGAGAGAGAGAGAGAGAAAGTAAGTATTGGGATACCAAAGATGAGTGGAGCAGCCAAAACTATCTTATATTTCATGTTCAGCACATTTGCCACTTGATCTTAAAAATGCTGTAAATGATTTCAAGTGCTGGATTCAATTATGTTACAGCTAGGTTGATTAACTAGGGAAGGAGCAATGGGGAAACTTACCATGTAGAAATTCAAATCCTTCAGGATTTTTAGAGCAAGTAAAGTACAGCCCCGAAGCCAGGTTTGATGCACAGCCTGTTTTTGTAGAAAACAAAAAACAAACAACAACACCCCCCCAAACAAACAAACCAAACAGTTTAGTAAGAACATAGGCACAATTATTCATTTTATGCGTTGTCTTTTTCTTTCTTTCTTTCTTTCTTTCTTTCTTTCTTTCTTTCTTTCTTTCTGGCATTGAGTAGTTGAACTAGAGACCATAGGGTCTTCAAATCAAAAGAAAGGAGGCTGGGAAGGAAGGGACTGACTGACTCTCCATGGAGAGTTTGCTGTCTTGTCTGCTTGCTGGTGGCCACTGAGAGGACAGCATGAGACCTAGGGCAGGGGGACGGTAAGCGGCTAGGAAGATGAACATAGCTGAGCAACACGACTTACTATCTTGCTCTCCACATCCCCATCCTTTAACACTCTCGGGCCTTTGTAGGAAGAATGAATGGACAGAAATGGCCTTCTCCTTAAGCGTTTTGTACCCCCGCCCCCATAAGTGGAACGGCTGATTGGACTTACTAAGTGCATCTTGGACACTCACCCTGCAGCTACATTCCATAGAGTCTGTCAGCATTCCTTTCCCAGGTGTTGTGAAATGCACCCAGGAAAAGGCAGTCTGCCGTTGCTCTTTTTAGGTCCCTGAGATCAGCTCCATAATTTCAGTGGTGTTAATGGGATCCAGTAAGCAGTAGAAGCAGAGAAGTGACAACAACCATTACTTGCCCAAAGCCGACCGAGTACATGCATCCTCCCTAATGGAGGACAGGGAGGGTGGAGAGGCATCAGAAAGCATTGTCTTCCATGTCATTTCTGAGACGGTGACTGAGATGGCTTTGGCAGATTCCTAGTGGTCAGGAATGAATGAAACAGGTGGGCGACTTCTAGTTGTCAGGACCGAGAGTTATAGTTTGAGCCATTTTTCCAACCCTAAGTCAGTTCGGAGACCCAGAACTCTTCTCCATTTGAACTGACCGCCATTTACTAGAGAGTATCCTTGGGGGAAAAGGAAGCACTCGGACTGGCGCACCAGTTCCTAGAAACCGAAAATACCAAATTAGCACCTTACCGTGGTCAAGTAGCAGACGGAGTGGCACTCACACTAGGGCTTCACTTCTTCAAAATTCTCCCACCTCTGGATGGGGGTGAGGGCATAGCACATTGTCTCCTTCAACCCGTATCTATGACTTCTTAGGGGGATTTTCTTAGACCAGGTGATAGAGAGAGGAAACTGAAGCCTGATTTACAGATGAGCTTACAGTTATCTGGTAGCCTCAGGAATGGACCGATGAGTTTGCAGTTATCTGGT
This sequence comes from Tokudaia tokunoshimensis, assembly GCA_036184795.1. NCBI lineage: Eukaryota > Metazoa > Chordata > Mammalia > Rodentia > Muridae > Tokudaia > Tokudaia tokunoshimensis. The sequence goes on along the minus strand of BTHU01000004.1, from coordinate 40,202,413 downwards.
AATAGCCTCTTGAACTGACCGATGCGGGATTTAGCACTGCCCACTGTTAGTTGTGAAAGATTAAAAAAAAAAAAAGAAAAGACAAAAAGAAAAGAAAAGGAAATTTTACCCACCTAAAGATAGAAATTGTATTTGTCCAGTATGTCCAGGATGAGAGATGGCTGGGGTGTAGATCTTTATTGACTGCCTGGGAGTTACTAACGGTCTCTGGAGTTGGGGCCTTGAACAACTTGAGCCTTAAAGACTAGTGGTGCTGATATTTGAGAATATGTATTTAACCCTTTTAGCAGACCCTGAAAAGGTTTCTCTCATCTGAAGACACCAAAAGATTTTTGACTTCAAGAGAAAGCTTTGAATGATCAAGTGGAGGAAATGCCACACCCATGCATGTCAGCCAGCAGCTATCCCCAGCTACCCCAGTGCTGTTCCCATGGCTGTGAATAGTGGGCCCAGTATATAGGAATAGTGCCTGTGTGCACATGGGCTTCCCTTTCTAAAGTGGCCCAATAGACAGAGACCAACCTTGAGCCCTGTAGTGGTTGGGGAAGGCTGAATAGTTCAAAAGAAAGCCTTTACTCCTTACCAGTTTACTGTATGTATGCTCCAATTATCAGCCTGTCCTGTAATATTGCAGTAGAACCTCCTAAGGATTTCTCCTGTGCCACCTGAAACATTGCTCAGCCCTGGCATAAAGTGCTTCGGAGTCACTGAGGATAACAGGAGATTCTCTTCCCGGCTTCAGGGCTCTTAATGCACATAATTGTACCACTGTGCAGCTCCACACATGGCCTTCTCCAGTACTAGGCCCCCACAGGGAACGGCTTTTCTAGAGCTGGTTTCTCCCCACTCTATCGTTTTTCCAGGGCTTGACTTGGGCGGTAGAGCTGTGTCCTCCCAACCTAAATCACCATTCCCCAAACTCTTTCCCAGACTTACACAAAGGTCTGAAACAATTGGTCATTTGTTGAGGTAGCTATCTACCCCAGGCAGCCAGCCCGAAGTTATCTTGGCCTTAGCTGCCCATTAAAAAAAAAAGAAAAAAAAAAGAAAAAGAAAAATCGCACATGACTTCCAAAGCCAACACTGTTCCTGAGCTCAACCCATCCCAGGAACCTGTTCCTCTGTGAATAGCCTCTTCCGGGACTTCCAAAGGCAGGCTTCTGACAAATTTTACAACTGTTGACTGTATTAAGTCTATCGCTGTAGGCGTCTGGCTCCTAGTCTCTTACCAAATGCTGTTGAATAATCCTGTTGCTGGGACCTTCATACACCTCTCTACCTTTCTAGTGCCTCTGTGAGTATCGCCTTTACTAGCTGACTTTTCCAATACATAAAGTTGATTAGGATCCTCTCTTAAAATTATCAGCTTGTAAAACAACAAGAAGAAAAGGGTAAATTCAGATTCCCTGGAAGACGTTCAGGCGTTTTGTGAACTGAACCCTACCTGACCTCCCTGTGTAATCACCTGCCGGTTCCTACCTGGGCTTCCCTCCCACTTACCGTGCTTGGATCAGCACGGCCTTTCTTACTTCCAAGCCTTCAAAAACGCCTTCCGTTCAGTCTCTCATCTATGTCTTGTCAATCTACCTAAAAGTTTATTATCTTTCAAGATTCAGTTCAGCCGTGTCAGTCATTGGCGGGCACTTTCCCCTAAGATTTCTAGAAACCACCCTGCCTTTTTAGTCTCTCCATACCACATATGTCCCTGTTTTGCCTGCTGGTTTGCCTTATATTACCTTGCAGAGGCTCAGCCGCTGGTTCCTGGATGGGGAAAGGTCATCTGGAATACGGCTGCCCCTCCTAGACGAATATTTGACACACAGAAAATTACCCAACTATGTGAAGATTAGAAAGAAATGTGAAAACCGAACAGGTCACGCCATTATAACACGAGTCTGCTAAAGTTAGAAATGCCCAAAAGTATTGGATTCTCACTTTTATGGGCAATAGACATCATAATTGAGGCATCATTTGGGGCCAAGGTTAACTTGCTTTTCTTTTAATTTCTTTTAATAACTTTGGAGCAAACGTTGAATAAAGTGTCCAAGTTAGTTTTCACTGTCACAGGCTACATTTTCTTTAATGTTTTGAAGGCTGGGGGCCAACAGGCAGTTTTCCTTTCCTCACCCCTACTAATGTATTGCTGACAGTGGTCTCTGGTGTCATGGAGTCATACACTGAGCCTGCCCTTTTACATAATATATTTTAAAGCACCATGAAGAAAATCAACTTGCAGCCTGATTCAGTCGCATTGGCCCAGGACCTACTGAACATGGTGTTCCTTTCTCATGGTCAATTGCAAACAGTCCTCCAACAAATCAGCCTCTGTCCTTTAAACCCCGCAGGCCCAGAGACATCTCAAGTAACGCTCAGGCATTTCTCGTTGTGCTGTTAGGCTTTGCTTCTGAGAGTTATGGAAATAGCTGCTGGAGGGAGACAGTGGCGTAAATGTGCTTTCGCCGGCCATGCTGTGCAGTAGAGAATCCGCCATGACCCACAGAACTGTCACGTGAGCATCTCTCGGAGAGAGTGTCAGCTGATTGGCTGGTAAAGCTGCTTGGTCTGCTCCCTTAGCTGGAGTGGTTCTTCACAGGTTAACGCCCCACACAAGAAGAGGTCACTGCTGAGGATCTTTGGCAGTGCATGCTAGCATAGCTTTACTTTCCAGCGAATCCCTCCTGTTCATAGTCTGCTCAAGGAAGTCCTTTGACTCCTGACTTATCAAGTGAATATATTCATACAGTAGTTATTGACAGAGTTAATAGAATGTGTGTGTGTGTGTGTGTGTGTGTGTGTGTGTGTGTGTGTGTGTGTGGTTTTGTCTGTGTTTGTTTGTTTCTGTTTTTCCTGGCAAGAAAGTTTTTTACTTTGAACGGCCCAGTAGATCATAGTCAATTACCATAAGTGTTTTCTCCTTGAGGTATAATTTTCTTAAGATCTAAATGTCTGTGTATTCTTTAAGCCATAAGAGTACATTGCAGCTTATGTTCAGTTGTTGGTTGAAGTAATGAGTTGTACCCTGACTGTAGGAAGGAATTGCTTCTAGTACTAATACCATCTATCATCTCTGTTTTTAGGTATTATCATTTAAAGAAACCCTTTTACCAGCAAACCTATGCTAAAGAGTATAAGTAGCAAAGGAAACCAAGTTGTTATCTATCAAGTAACAAGCGTTTAATGCCAAAATGGCTCACCTCAAGCGACTAGTGAAATTGCACATTAAAAGACATTATTACCACAGAAAGTTCTGGAAGCTCGGCGCAGTCATCTTTTTCTTTTTAGTAGTTCTGATTTTAATGCAAAGAGAAGTAAGCGTTCAATATTCCAAGGAGGAATCAAAGATGGAGAGGAACTTGAAAAACAAAAACAAAGTGTTTGACTTTATGCTCGAAGCTGTAAATAATATTAAAGATGCAATGCCGAAGATGCAAATAAGAGCACCCATCAAGGAGAGCATCGCCGTCGCCGAGAGACCCTGTCTGCAAGGGTACTACACAGCGGCAGAGCTGAAACCCGCCCTGGACCGGCCACCTCAGGATTCTAACGCGCCTGGGGCTTCCGGCAAGCCCTTTAAGATCACCCACCTCACCCCAGAAGAACAGAAGGAGAAAGAGCGAGGGGAAGCAAAGCACTGCTTCAACGCCTTCGCAAGCGACAGAATTTCTCTACACCGGGATCTCGGACCGGACACCCGACCGCCTGAGTATGTTAGAGAATATTCACATTCCGTTTGTCAGCAGGGTTTGCATGGAAGAGGCGCTAACTCAGGCTCATTCCTCGGGCGCTCAGAAGTGAAATATTGGTCAATGCTGTTTGATGATTCCTTTGCCCTCGTTTATAATGATTGAGGTGGAGTCTCTGCAGCTCTTACTGGTTTGGCAGTGGAGACATGAAATGTACCTTCCGAATTAGGAAACTGAATTCTAGATCTGCTGTGTGCCGGGGAAATTATTTTATTTGTGGTATAATTTCCTTGTCTATTCAGGAACACTTGGACAGTTTTTGTAGAAATATAGGAGGTGAAGAGGTTGTTTACTTATCTTTGGTTTGCTATGGGATAGAAATGTTTTTAAAAATGTGCCAAGATTTTGAAGCTCTTAGGTGGTTTGCCGGTTTGGGAAGTGCATCACACACTTCATGCACTGTCGCTACGTGACTGTATCTCAGAATGCCATGGCTTGTACACTTTGTTTTAAGGGTGGATGTTGTTGCAGCTAACTTTCACTTACTCAGAGCTCTCTACTGGTGCATTCTCGTGTCTGTAGAATTAGCTCTCAAGTACCTGGAGGCAAGTGTTCCTTATTAATTAACTGGTGTCATTGATATACTTGTCTTGACTGTACAGAATCTTTTTGTATCAGTTGAGGGTTGTTTTGTGACCAATTATATGGTCGATTTTGGAGAAGGTACCATGAGATGCTGAGAATCAGGTGTATTCTTTTTTTTTTTTTTTTTTTTTTTAGGGTGAAATGTTCTGTAGATATCTGTTAAACTCATTTGGTTTATGACTGCACAGAATCTTTCTCTGCTAATTAGCTATTTTGGGGCTGGAGAGATGGCTCACAGGTTAAGAACACTAACTGTTCTTCCAGAGGTGCTGAGTTCAGTTCCCAATGACCACATGGTGGCTCATAACCATCTATAATGAGATCTGGTGCCCTCTTCTGGCATGCAGGTAGAATATTGTATACATAATAAATAAATCTTAAAAACAAAACAAAACAAAAACTATTTTGCTACCTGTAAGATGATGTTCAAATGCTTTATTTGAATTACAAAAGGCGAGATGAATCCCAGCACTCTTGAGCCATCCATGAATTTTTGAGAGCACAAGACAGGCACACAGTAGGCAACTAGTGCCTACTATATATATCTTGTTACCTGATGGTCCTAGCAGATTGCATTTGCCATTGAATCAAAACAAACAAACCCAGACTTTTGTAGATGGGTTTATTCTTTTTCTCAAATTTTGCCAGATTTGTGATAGTGAGCCCCTGCTCTTGAGTACATGCGTCTCTGCATGTCGACGTCGCACGTGGAGATCTATGTAACTAATCTAAAAGTGTGGCTCGAGGATAAGTTGCCCGTCACTTCAAGGTGAATGTGGGAAGAGACGGTTGCTCTGTAGCATATCCTAGCGTCCCAGAGTTCCTCTCTTGTATTCCTAGATTCTGATGCAGCATTGCATTTTACTAATTCTGGGAGAATTCATGACTGAAAAGCAATCTACATAAGAATTCATTAAGCATAATTTTTATTCATTGAGATGTCAGTTACAATCAGCTGAAGATGAGCATTTTAATTCTAGCCTTAGCAAACTTCAATGGTTTTCAGTAATTTAATTACTGAGGAAAAGACAGTCAGCTGAGCATGTTAACAGCCGTTAGATCTACTCCTCCACTACTTCCTGGAGAGCATTTTGTTGGGGGAGGGGGTGCTAAATTCCAGTCATTTCTTAGGGTGAATGTAACCAGTGTCAGCACAACCCCTTCTTCAGAAAACCTCACTTGCATTTTTTTTCAAGACTCATCAGCCATTTGGATCTAGTTTCTCTCAGAGCTAGGTGATAACCTGATTGGTAATTGAAGCGGCGTTTAAATGCTGAAATATACAAATTTCCTTACAGTAAATGCAGAGTCTCTGTGGCAGCTTCTTTGACTGCACTATTTTAAAAGATGTGAATTGGCCTTTTAGCATAGATTTACTATGTACATTATTTCAAGATGACTGCAGTTTATAAAGTCATACTGAGAGATGTTATCACTTTCATTAATGATATAGCTAACGATTTGCTAAGACCCTCCTGTCATTTTTTACTAATTCACATTAATAGTTACCTGTCAGGCAATTAAATCCTTACCTACTTAAACAGAGGGAAAGCCTTGCATGATTAAATTGATAGCATTTTACTAGTGGGGTGTGTGTGTGTGTGTGTGTGTTCGAGGTTTTGTATATTGCATCGTTAATATTATATGACTTTTAATTGATACTGTATTGACCACCTAGCAAATAAAGGTATGTAAAAATCCTTAATCCCAAAATTCTCTTCCCTCCTTATACCATAAGAAAATACCATGCCGCAGGGATTTTTTCCAGAAATCTTATTTAGCATTTATGTTGGTTTATAAACTATTATGTGTTAAAATAAGAACTTATATTTAGTAACTTCTTTCTTTGTCATTACTGTAAAGAGTGTGTGTGTGTGTTTGGGTTTTATTCTCACCTGGTAGTATTTTCACAATTTAGTTTAAAGAAGGTTACTTGTGTAACTGTGTGGAATTGTACCTCCAGTGGTGCGTTTGTATCGCTCTCCCTTTTCCCCTCAGCTTAGCCAACATGCCTCTTGACAGGTCCCTCTGATCTAATTCCTTTCCTCTTCCATAAGCATTCCACCCTACTGACCTGCTTCTGGTAAAGAGTCCCAAACACATTGCTGCCAAGGTATGGATATAAAAGCTGTTCGTGAGAGAACTTGATTTGTTTGGAAGCCCGGCTGCCACACTGGAGATGGCCTTATTGGCCACTCAAAGCAGCTGAACTTTGATAGGTCTTATCTCTACAAGTGAATGATTTACTTCCTTGAGTTTGAGCAGCAATGTTTGGTTGTCCACGTACTGTTTTTATAGGGTGGGGAAATGATAGAGTCTGCTGCCCAAAATGATACGGCCATGTTATGACATTTATGTTGCCTTATCAGCTGATCTCCTGCACAGAACACAGGTGATTAATTTTATGCCCCGGTGTTGTCAGCCCCTCAGTTTTTCCTTTCCTCATCTCCAAAGGCTGGTGACTGCGAGGATCTTGGTATCTCAAGGGCTGGAGACTACTGAGTCACGGTCACCCTCCTGTCTTCATTATTTTATAAATAGTGTTTGCTTTGAAGAAGGCAATGTCACAAGAGCAAACTCGATAATAATATGTAAATAAGGCTTTTAGGTAATTGATGCTAACACTAATTAGTCAGGGCAAGACTACTTGGGAGTCCTTTCTGTGTATACATCAATGAAACAGATGGTTTTTATGCACAAGACTTCTTTTTAAGACAGGGTCTCAGTATGTATCCTTGACTAGCCTCTTATTTGCTGTGTAGACCGGACTTGGCTCAAGCTCCCAGAGATTAGCCTGCCTCAGCCTTCCAATGGCTGTTACTGAGTCATGTGTCATCATGACTCGTCCAGTACAAACCTTTTAGCATGAATATATAGGTCTTTACATTTCTAAATGTATCCTGTTAAAGGACAGTTTGAAAATGATAGGTCTTCATTAAACAGCAAATCACCTTATCAGAGTGAGTTCCTCAATGTGGATGGGTAAGTAGCACCAGGCATTTGAAAAACCCAGGTTTTATGGTGGGCTTATTTCCTATTTTGAATCCATATATAAAGTAAATTGATTAAATTAATCAATTTAAATACTTAGGAAACACACATCCTATACATACAAACATGTCTAACGGCAAATAAATTCAACAAAACTGAATATTCGATTAATGAAGTTATACAGTCTAAATCAAAAATAAGGAAAATGGGTGACTTAGGCCAGAAAACAAAATATTTTGGTTCTTACGAACAGTAGCTAGAAGAGTTTGATTTTTGCATGTTGCTTCATTGATAGGCTATATCTCTTTCTAAACTCAGACTGTGTAGAAAACTCAACAGTCATACATTGGACATGGTTAGGATGAATGACCCACCTGTGGAGCTTTGCTTTAACCTAGTTATATTTATATACCATGAAGATAATTTAATATAGGACGAAATCCAGCTGCTGTCATTTGGGGTGAGGTTGACTAAATGGTGATAGCTTTAGCAGTGGTGTAGAAATGGTGTGCCCATGGTGAGGTAACTCAAAAGTTGTAACTGTTCTCCCATTCTTTGGCTTTTTCTAGATGTATTGAACAAAAATTTAAGCGCTGCCCTCCCCTGCCTACCACCAGTGTCATAATAGTCTTTCACAATGAAGCGTGGTCCACACTGCTTAGGACTGTCCACAGTGTGCTCTATTCTTCACCTGCAATACTGCTGAAGGAGATCATTTTGGTGGATGATGCTAGTGTAGATGGTAAGAAAGCATATGCTTATCAATAAATCTGTGTGGTCCTATCCAAAGTCTGCCTGTCTTGCATCGTACGCCCTGGGTGCCACCCCAGAACCCATCGGACAGGGTTGGATGGTGTATGATGAATGGTGGAGTCTGACTCTCAGAATGCCACAGTTGAACATTTGGGGTCGTGAGACTTTCACAACACCATTAGTCATAACTGTAGGTCCTGGTGTGTGACCGGTTGCTCTAGAGCACAGTGGCTAAGCCACCAGATGTGAGCATGAAGCACAGCTGCTTGGGCTGGAATCCCAGCTCTGGTCCTAACCAGCTGTGTGACTTTGTTAAGCCACTGACTCTTCAGTCTCAGTTTCTCTGTGGGGAAAATGGAGACAGGGCCATGCTGTTTCGAACTTAAATGATGTCATTGCTTTCTAAACCATTGAAAAGGAAAACTACAGCAAGGCTAATCAATATGCTGCTGATTTTATGAAGCATCCCATTGTATGATTCAGAACTGGAACATTGCTGGGTTTTTATAAGTATGAAGGAATTCATGTAAGTGCCATAATTAGCAGGTGATGGTAATAAATGCCTAATACCACAGTGTTGCTCTGTTGTTTTGTTTGGGTATTTCCCCCCATTGTAGTACTGAGGATCTAATAGAGACCTGGTGCGTGGCAGGTCACTGCTATACCACAGAAGTAGTCCTGGGGGGGGGGGGGGATCAGTATTATTACTTTTTTTTAAGATTAGCAATGTTCTTTAAATGTCTGTTTCTACTGAAAATCGTAAATATTTTAATTCAGAATCAAAAATCTAACAGATATTCTGGTTTCTAATTTTTCAAAAGTATAATTATGTTAAGCACAAAACAATTTATTTCGGTGATTACAAAATAGACTCCTGAGTAAACACAGGTTTGCAGTTGGATTCCCAGAGGCTTAGTTCCAACTTCTAGTTGTTTCTTCAGTTTGTAAAATGGCCACAAAATGTCCTCATTAAATCCAAAACATTGTTATGTGCATCATCTTGTCTGCACAAGAAAAGAAGATGAGTACCCGTTAGGTTCTATTGCTTGAGTCCCTGTGCAGACGTGGTAATAAGTGGGCATAAAATGAAGCTGTTAACCTCCTCACACACAACTCCACGTGTTTCCAATGGCTTCCACTTAAACACTGAGGATAAAGTCAGGCTCTATTCTCAATAAAGAGAAACATTTGGGCAGGAAAGAAAACGTTTCTCAATTCAGAGATTTTTCGACATGAGTATGAGAACTAATCTCCAAAAATGAGGAAGTTTTATAATTCATATCTTCTGGACTCAACTTAGACTCCGTACATCAGATGTGGTGTTGGGTGCATGCAACACCATCTGATACCTGGGGCCACAGCAAACAAATAGAAAAAAAACAAACAAACGAAACCCACTCTGGGCTAAGAAAAGGAAGGGGAAATGGAGTTACACACTATGTAGATCTTTGATTCTAACACCCTTTCTGATTACTTTACCACTTAATTGTAACTAGCTGGTATTTTGCTGCTTAATCCGATTTTGTGGTTCTTCCTGTCTGTTTGGAAAGCAGCCAGTGGGTTTTAAGTCGTGCTTGATTAAGATCTGTGTCAACTATAAGTTTACCTGAAAAAAAACCACTAATGTAGTCTTGAGAATGCTTTCTTTTCTTTTTTGCCTCTTTGACTTCTCAAATGTCTTTTGATACTCAGTGTTTATTTTGCTTGATTGTCCCAAGTAGTGAGACAATACAGGCATGGCAAATTTACTTCTAGTGGGCATTCAGTTAAAAACTGGATTCCTATTTAAAAGCTCAAACAACTATTGAATTAAGGGACATAGGAATGAAGGCATACCCATTCATCTTCTTCCTGTTTCAACCATTCCTTTTATTTGCTTTCCTAATCACGTTCAAAATAAGCATAAAACTTACCTAATTACATTAGAGTTCTGCCCATTTAAAAGTTTTTCACGTAACACTGGTTAGCTCCCCCTTTTGGCTTCAGAATATTTTATTTGATGAGCTAGACATTTTCCCAATGGCTTACCTTGCCTCTCCCCCATAGCATCATTCATGCCACCCAGGTGCTGTCCGAGAACTTGAGTCACTGGATTTACCTTGCCCCTCACCTCTACCTAAGGTAGAGAAGGAGACCTGCTTAGTGACAGGACATGCTCTCCTTTTTTTAATCATTAGAAGCACTTAACAACAAAGTTGAACTGGTTTCTGTAACAAAATTTATGCTTGAATGCTAGTATAATTTGTCTCATGGCCCACCTATCTGGGAAATATGGCCCTCTTTGCTATAAGGAGCCTGAGAAAGGCCAGGAGTCGTGGTGTGTGCCTGTGATCTCAGTACTCAGAGGCTGAGGCAGATGTGCTCAGTTCAAAAGGATACACACTTGTCTAGAAAGTCACACACACACACACAGGAGTTGGGGGTGCAGACAGAGACAGAAACTAACTAGTTTGTTTAGGAAATGCCAGATGAGATGTGGACATTCAAGAATGAATAAGATAGTTAAATCCTATGACAGCAGAACCAAAGATAATGTTTTTAAGAGTAGTGACACGTAGTAGGCCCTGTGTTCTGCTGTCCAGGAGTGTCCCATCTCATTGTCCCAACTGTGCTGCTAATTCTGTCACGTTCTCCCTATAGATAAGGGATCTAAAGTATAGGAAAGGAAAAATAACTTGTCTACGGTCAAACAGTTAAAAGGAATGTTGCTCAAACCCAAGATCTCTGATTTGATGTAATTTTTGTATTTACCTTCCCAAAATGGAGTATAGATTGGATAAAATCTAGGGAGCAGGTAAGAATTTGAACATATTTTAGATATTTGGGGGTAGTGAGATGGTAATGCTTAGACTTCCTTTCCCTGGGTGCTCTTCCTGAAGTACCAGTCCCCTGATGAATCCTTAACCTTTACAAGAGCAGCATCCCCCTCTGCATCTCGGAAGACACCTATGTCATCTAAGCCAAAGCCAAACAAACTCTTCCACACTTGCCTATGAAAGGTGGCAGAAGCAACTGCACGCAGGGTGTTACTTTCTCCATACCTCCCCATGTATGTGAGTTCTGGGCCTAACAAGTTCTCTTAAACTCAGTTACATACTGACAAGAATTCAAGAATTTAATGTCAGGCTAGATGCCTTGGTATAATCCCAGCAATTCTGTAAACTGAGGCAGGAGATCACACATTCCGACCTAGGCCAGCATGGGCTTTGTAGCAAGACCATGCCTGAAACAAACAATAAAATAAAATGCCCACCACACCAGAAATAACTTAATGGCACAGAGTAGACTGAAGATGCTAAAAACTACGAACAGCCCTTGGTTGAGTTGATTCAGTTTCCTTCCATCAATATTCTCAACTTGCTTTTTATCTATCGCGTCCAAACTCAGATGTTTAGTGTCCTTACTTATGTATGTTACTGTGGCTTTGTCTGTGCGTTTACCTGATTTACACGTTCCTTTTTAGTTCTGTATTGTATTGGGGAAGAAATCAAGAGAAGCCTAAAGTTTTCTGCTGGTGGTAGAAATGTCCCTACCTACCATATAGCTCTGAGCATCCCCTACTTGCCTTTTCCTTGATATTAGTTTATTAAGCTGTTTTGATCACTGCCCAACAGCTAGTGAAACTGAAGTGTATTGATAGCCTGTCATTTCTTGCCACAGGTTCTCAAATTTTAGTACCAGTTTAAACATTTGTTGAATTTTTGTTTAAATTAAAATCTATCTGACTCCCATAGTCACTCTCCTAGAGCTTTCTAAGCTCCTAGGGTCTGCTCCATGTAGGCTTCTCACATGCCTCTGACATATTGTATGTATTTGTATAAGTCCAAGATAGAGCATTAACTAATACAGGAGTTATAATTTGTGTACATAGTCTCGTTTTCTCGAAGAGTTAAAGGTAATGGAATGCTTCTTTTACTGACCGAATGAACAAATGAATTTAAGCAGAATCTTGACATGATTTTAAAAGGGTCAGTGGCTGGTGATTTCATTAGCTCTCCAGTGTTATATATGAAAACACATTTCACTAAAAATTAATTCTATTTTTCTTTCCTCCTTTACAGACTACTTGCATGAAAAACTAGAGGAATACATAAAACAGTTTTCCATTGTGAAAATAGTCAGGCAGCAAGAAAGGAAAGGCCTGATCACGGCGCGGTTGCTAGGGGCAGCTGTAGCAACTGCAGAGACGCTCACGTTCTTAGACGCTCACTGTAAGTGCCCATTTATGGATGGCTTGTAACTTTCCTCCTACTCCCTTTTGTTTGAAAGTTAATTTTCTTTAGATGTCTAATTGCGGTCTCCCAAATAGCATCTTTACCTGATGGGAGCCATGACAGGCCAGGCAGCTAGTGGCCCCACATCAGAGCTTCACATATTGAGCTCCTGGCTCCCCGGTGTTTACAGTACCCAGGTTTCCCTGTGGGTGATTCTTGCTTATGAACCTCCTGCCCCAGATGTTCTTCTTCTCTAAGAAAACAGAATACAAGAAGAACTGTTTCCTTGCTGTTTTTAATTCCTACACTGTGAGGTTAAACTTTTATCTAGGTATGATCAGCACCATCATTAAACTTTGTTTCAATACTCTCACTTTTAATTTTTATAGTTCTTTTTGCACCCCTGCTGAAGAGTTGTTGAATCTATTCTGCCCAGCAAGAGGTATCCTACTATCTCGCCCATGAATATTGCAGTTTTGCTACTTTTGTTACTCTGGGTTGTTTTTCCTGTGTTTCCATTGTTTTCAGTGACACTGTTGATAGTTTTAGAAAGCCGTTTGGAGTCAGCCTGCAATGGATATGCTAGGCATTAACAAAGTTCACTTAGTCCCCGAAACTGTAAGCTTTGTACTCTTCCTATGAATGCTTGACCTTGTCCTGCCCAGCTATTAGGTTTCACTTCACCCAAAATCTGGCTGAAACATGCACTAATTATTACAAGAAGGCTTTTGTGTTTTGTTGTTGTTGAGAGCCATCACATCTGATATTCTCTTAATCCTTTGGAAAATGAATGGAGATCGGGAGGTGTTTTTCACTGACCCAAAACTGCAGTAAGATCTGGTTAGCCATTCTTCCCCTGCTGGACAATGGTCCTTCTGGTCTACGGCTGCCAAGTTTAATTTAATGAGGGTCTCACCTGTGTGATGTGTAGTCTGCCTCATGAACATGCTTCTGACCTTCCTGGGACTCCCTGCCCCAGGCCTACTTCCATCAGGACTATAGGCAGCTTTGGATAATTTTTCTCTAGTCACTAAATTTGTAATATTCTAACTTTCTGACTCTCTTTCTCCTAAGACTCAGGAAGAGAAATTAAGATTTCAGTTACTGTGCCTTAGTTGTGGGGAGGAATACTTATTTAAATAACTTAGAATAATTTTAGGGTTATGTGCAAAGGTTACCTTGATTCACAGTCCTCTCTTAAAGGAAAAGGGGTTCCATTTCAAGGTTGGCCAGTGTATACCCATTCTAGGAGAAAAAGGTCACTGTCTCTTAGAAGAACTTTCCTTAATTTTTTTTATGTCTTTTTAATCCTATTTGCATCACAAGAGTCCTTAAGATGCCCCTTCTTTTAGAAATCTGTTGTACAGAGTGGTAGCAATAGTTAACACACAGACACACACACACACACACACACACACACACACGAGGTGATGGGTGGAGGTTTTATTTAGCATGATCATACTAAATATGTGCATGCGTGGGCATCAAAGCAAGCTGTGTACTGTAAATGCATCATTTTTGCCAATTGCCCATGTGCGTATATTCAAAATGCTGATGATCTTTTCCTTCTAGTTTCTCCATAAACTTTCCTGTAATACCAAAGTGGGGAAAAAAAAGAACCTTTGAGCCTTTCCAGTCAAATTGACAGCATCTTCTGCTTTGTGCAGGTGAGTGCTTCTATGGCTGGTTGGAACCTTTGCTGGCCCGAATTGCCGAGAACTACACTGCCGTGGTGAGTCCAGACATCGCATCCATAGATCTGAACACATTTGAGTTCAACAAGCCTTCTCCATACGGAAGCAACCATAACCGTGGAAATTTTGACTGGAGCCTTTCCTTTGGCTGGGAGTCACTTCCTGATCATGAGAAGCAAAGAAGGAAAGATGAAACCTACCCAATTAAGTAAGATGCTTGCTCCTGTGCCTCCACACTCACAGCATAAAACCCTGCATACGTATGTGTCTTCACAGCAGCCGCCCGTGTGATAACTCTTAAGAACAGGAAAAAGCTCTCTCTATAGAGAGAGAGATTGTAATGTACTAAGCTCTCTGCACGATGGTAGTGAGCAGGCAGTAGAATTGGGTGAATTCTCATGTCTTCATAAATCATAGTGGTTTTTTTAAGAAAATAAAGCAGGTTAAAGAGAGATACAATAATATGTAATATGACTTTTTTTTTAATGTACTTACTTTCCCCCAAACTTTAACTTTGAAGAACTTTTAGCTATTCGCTATCTACATGAGATTTTAAATGTACTAACTCCTTACCTGTAATGCCAATCTGGTCCTTTAAGTGTCCTCTTTAATCTTGTTTGATCTCTATAACAAATTACGGTGATCTCTCTCTCTCTCTTCAGGACTCCCACCTTTGCAGGAGGCCTTTTTTCTATATCTAAAGAATATTTTGAGCACATTGGAAGTTACGATGAAGAAATGGAAATCTGGGGAGGCGAAAATATCGAAATGTCATTCCGAGTAAGTTTATGGAGGTTAAACGTAGCATGCATGTCAAACAGTGTGAAGTGTTGTGTTCCGAGCAGCTCATACAGACTATCGCAAATGTATGCTGTCTTTATGTATTTAGTGCTTTCTATAAGGTAATTGCTGGAAAATTGGCAAATGAGGCTATGTCTGTTTAAGTTGTAACTTGATATATTTATTCATGGTTGCCAATTTAACAAGAGGAATCAGTTAAACTCCTGTGTCCAGGCAATAACACCAATTAATGCACTTGTAGCTACTGAATTCCAGCCAAGATAAATATAATTAAGCCTAGTGCTTCAGGAAATGAGCTGATTATCAGGGGAGCCCGTATGGAAAAACATTTATTTATAACTGTAAAGGATACTAGACGAAATTCTTTGCATCCTATGAGCTTCTCTCCTTTCCATATTGCATGTTATAAGTTAATAGAAACAAAACAAGACTTTTAGCAGGCCCGACGCATGCTTAATATATTCAGTTTCATGAGTTCATTTCTGTGGCATCCATGTCACTCACTTTTAGTCCTTTAGATTGGAATGTAGTTGGGGGAGAAGTGGGAATTGGTTAGGCTCTGGCTCTGGCTCCTTTGCATACTGGCAGCAGTGGTCTTGGCCTCTTCTGAACTGCTGAGGGGCAGGGGCCTTTTAAAACTTAGCTCAGTGGTTCCAGCCCCTAGCAAACACTGAATCTCAATGCAGTTTGCTGAAGTGAACTTCTGAATCATCTGATGTGTTTAAATGAAGAAAGAAGAAGTCTGAGCACCTCTCTTGTAGCATCTATTGTTAAGCATGGCTTTATTTTAGGTCTTGCTGTTCACTGGCAGAAGAACCAATTGCTAAGGCATGTTATTTAGAAATACTGGAACTGGTAGACCCATTCTAGATAGGCACAGACTTTTTAGTATGATGAACAACTCCTTTGAAACCATGATGGGTTATATTTTGGTGATAATTGCTTTCTTGAATGGTTTTCTTTGAAGCCAAGTTGAATATCTAAGGAGTAAATAGAATCTGGGTCCTTTTGTACCAAGATGGTGGCTTCATTTCTTAGAAGAAAAGTGTGTAGTTTCAGCAAGTAACAGTGCTAAAGTCAGGTGGAAGTCAGCTACACTGGAGCCTTGTTTTTCTCTGCATATTAGAACACTTGCATAATTATTGGCCAAATAGGAAAGTTGGAATTAAAAAAAAAAAAAGGAAACTTGGAATTAGTTTTTATGAAGGACTCAGAACTCATGATTTTGCAAACCTACTTTCGGAAGATGTGTGCTTGTTCTCTCTTTCTTGATGCACTTAATAAAACTATTGTTTACATTTATAGAACATAAATTGAACTGGCCTAGAGACTATATGACATACCAGCAAATCTCTATATTTTGTATTTATTGATAACTTAAAGGTAAACTTAGCACAACAGTTTGTTTTTCCCAAAATACTGTAAATTTAAACAAATATCATCAATTATCAGGTATGGCAATGTGGTGGGCAGTTGGAGATTATGCCTTGCTCTGTTGTTGGACATGTTTTCCGCAGCAAAAGCCCTCACACCTTTCCAAAGGGCACTCAGGTGATTGCTCGCAACCAAGTTCGCCTTGCAGAAGTCTGGATGGATGAATACAAGGAAATATTTTATAGGAGAAACACAGATGCAGCAAAAATCGTTAAGCAAGTAAGTGAGGACTACATCATGAAATGACAGTTAAAAACTGTTCCAAACTTAGAAGCCTTTTTGCCTGCTTGTTTAAAAAAAAGGAGAAGATTAAAAATTATTTTGAAGGTCAACTTTTAAATTTTAAGCCTTCAAATAAATAACTTTGGACTCTCAAGATGGTGTGGTGGGTAAAGGTGCTTGTCACCAAGCCAGAGTTCTATCCCTGGAGCCCATACCCTGGCTCATGTATACACACACACACACACATACACACACACACCACCAATAATAATAACAATAATAATAATAATAATAAATAGTATGCTAGTTTTCTCTCTTAAGAGGAAAATTTAAACAGTCTTATGAAATTCAGACATTTACTTTTAATATGAATGATATTTTTATGACTACCTCCAAATATTATTTGATTAAGTAGGACTTTCTTTAACCATTCTCAATTGCCGTGAATAACTCTTAACTAGAGATTTGAAGTGGCATTTTGAATCTGACATGCAGATGGGGTCTTACTGTGGCATAACAATGAACTGGAAGTGACAAAGCTCTTCTTCCTCAAATCCCAGCTCCCTGCAACCCTCACCCCTTTAAGAGTGCAGAAGGGAGTTGTTGTTCTTAATGTGATTGCCAGGTGCCTGGGCTGGGTTTTGTGGTGGCTGTTCTTTCTTTCTCCTTCCCTGTCTTGAGATAGGTCATATACTCACTCCCATTTCCCAGAGGAGATATGAAATATGAAATAGGGCAATGAATGATAAGTACGTAAGTACTAACAGACTTAGACTCTTTGCGTGTGTGTTACACACACGTGCACATATGCACTTGTGAGATGTGCAAATGCACGTGCCAGTACAATGTTTGCTGTCGTTTCTCAGCTTCCATCCACACTTTGTTTGTTTGTTTGTAGACAGGGTCTCTGTTTGCTCAGGGAGTAGTATTAGGTTGTCAGACCAGGGAGAGATCCAGGGATCATCCCTCCTCAGTATCTCTGGCATGAGGATTAAAACCCTTATTGCAATGTGTGGCCTTTTATAATACGGGTTCTGGGGACTAAGCTACCGTTTTCATCTCCTAAACATGTGATACTCTTACTAGCGACTGTTCATAGATTCTAGTTGGCAGAATCATGAGACGTAATGCACTAGAACTGGGCTTCAGCAACTTTGTCTGGGATTGATGAATTAGCTCATAGTTTAAGGACATGTCTATAGGAAGCAGCACTAACTTAGAGAAGGCATTTCTGGGGAGTCGGCATCTGTGCATTGACTGCTATAGTGAAGAAAGATCTTTTACCCATTCATTTGGTCCAGCGTATCTCCCTACAAGTCAGCAGGGTGCTCTACTCCAGGTTGGAACACTTTACTAGAGGTGACTAACACAAATCGGTACTACATGCCTGAGCAGTACGTGGGCGCTAAATAAAGCTCCTGTTCTGCTTCTCACCCGTACAGGGGCTGTGAAGTAAGCCAGCCAGTACCTGTCCCCATGACACATAAGCTAATGTCCCTAAGAGTTATTATGTTTTGCTAAAATACCCAAGCTCAAGCTATTGAAATTGGCTTCAGAAAGTATTA
Organism: Tokudaia tokunoshimensis; assembly: GCA_036184795.1. Taxonomy (NCBI): domain Eukaryota; kingdom Metazoa; phylum Chordata; class Mammalia; order Rodentia; family Muridae; genus Tokudaia; species Tokudaia tokunoshimensis. The sequence goes on along the minus strand of BTHU01000004.1, from coordinate 40,184,411 downwards.
GTTCCATTATTTCTGCTCTCATCCATTTAGGTATCAAATGCAGTTTCCCTCTAAATGCTTCCTATAAACGGAATATTTTTCAGTTTAGTGTATTTTTAATTGTCTTTTTTGCCCTTTTGAATAAAGGAAAATAAAATACAATTAACTGGAAATTGCCTTTTTCAACCCAGCGTCCAGGTGGGAATTTTGTTCAGATTAAAACATTTAAATTAGAAAGCATCCAACTGTGCAGTTTACAGTTTGACTACAAAGAGATATTGATTTCATTGGGTCTTAGCAATGCCTATCTGCACTGTTTCCTCACACTTCACTATGTAGGTCATTTTAAAGGAAAGAGCCGACATTCAGAATTCAGAATGCTCCCACAACCAGCTAGAGTGCTTACTGTAATAAAGTATATCACAGCCCCATGGCCAGCACTGCAGTGTGACTTAAGTCTCTTAAACTACCAGTGACCAGGCAGGACTCACACCTGTTGCTTGGATGAATAGCATGCCTTTTAAGCCCATCCTGCATTCGCATCCAGAACTTTACTTAATAACTAAATGTAAATACAAGTAGCACCCTTTGAAGTGTGTATCAGAGCCTGTCTGACTGAGCGTTCCCTTCATCCCCTGCCCCCGTCTATTTCTAGAAATCATTTGGTGATCTTTCAAAAAGATTTGAAATAAAGAAACGCCTTCAGTGTAAAAATTTTGCATGGTACCTGAACACTATTTACCCAGAAGTGTATGTACCAGACCTTAATCCTGTTATATCCGGATATGTGAGTATTTTTATGTTCCTCTTTATCCTTGATAAACTCCCTCCCCATACCTTTTAATTTATTGCTTTTGAAGTTTTACATTATCAATGCCACTTCCCTAAAACTAGCTGAAAAGTAGACAGTATCCAGTTTAATTATTTTTATGATTTAAATCTTTTTCTTAGATTAAGAGTGTTGGTCAACCTTTATGTCTGGATGTTGGTGAAAATAACCAGGGAGGCAAACCCTTGATTCTGTACACGTGTCACGGACTCGGGGGAAATCAGGTAAGCATGGCTGGGAAGGTCTTTTCTCTCCGAGCGCTTGCAGACACAGCTGATGCTGTGTGTTTTCAGAAGTCACAGCTGAGGTGAACTGGTGTGAGGCAAACTGGTGTGGAGATGTCTTTAAGCTACACATGGTAATATTAAAGGCTTAGAGTACTTTACTGTGGTTTTTACTTTGGCTCTGAAAATAATCTGAAGTTACCCACTTGATCAATAGAAAGGATAATTTAAAAAAAATGTCATTGGAGTGTGTGTGTGTGTGTGTTCAATGTAAATTTTTTATATTTGTGTGACTGTTGGTATGGTTTTGTGAGGTTTTGTGAGGTGTCAGGTGAAGACCATATTAAATCTAATAGCAAGTTGCATCTAGTGTTAATGCTGACACAGCTGCATTAAAAGATTTTTGGGGGACAGAGATTGCTTCAGTACCCTGCATCCAAATGCCCCCCCATTACTAACATCATCCAAATGCTTTTCTCCCCACCCCCCCATTACTGACATCATCCAAATGCTTTTCTCCCCTCCCCCCCATTACTGACATCATCCAAATGCTTTTCTCCCCTCCCCCCCATTACTGACATCATCCAAATGCTTTTCTCCCCTCCCCCCCATTACTGACATCATCCAAATGCTTTTCTCCCCTCCCCCCATTACTGACATCATCCAAATGCTTTTCTCCCCTCCCCCCCATTACTGACATCATCCAAATGCTTTTCTCCCCTCCCCCCCATTACTGACATCATCCAAGTGCTTTTCTCCCCTCCCCCCCATTACTGACATCATCCATGTGCTTTTCTCCCCACCCCCCCATTACTGACATCATCCACGTGCTTTTCTCCCCACTCCCCCCCATTACTGACATCATCCACGTGCTTTTCTCCCCTCCCCCCCATTACTGACATCATCCACATGCTTTTCTCCCCACTCCCACCCATTACTGACATCTTTGTTTTACTATTTTCTCAGTTAGGGGCAAATGTAGAGTGTTACTACCTGGCTTACAAGATGTAGAAAATACTAAATTTCTTGGTTTTGGCTTATTTTTTACCTTAGTATTTGCAAGTTAACACACAAAAAGGTTAGACTTTCTCCATCTTTAGTTGGCAAGTTCCCTGACTGACCCCTCAGTGCCAATCCATTTGGCTCCCAGCTCCCTTAGGAAATACCTGTACTGCAGCATTTACAGTCAGTAACATAATGTCTGGCTGGAGTAAGAAATCTAGGGTGCTACGCAGCTATATAAAACCACATCGGAATTAGATGAGGTGCTGTGGGTTTTCCTGAAAAAGATAGCATTTTAGTCTGCACATTGAGAGGTGAGTTAAGACCCAGAGTGGTGCACGGTGGGAATAGTAATGGGATAAGAAACATTCCAGGAAGGATATGCAAAGAACATCATTCAGAACCTTTCCCTGTTGAGGAATTGCCTATCGTTTGGTGCAGGATTTTCACTGTACAACCCTGTGCTCACTTTGATAGGACTTTTGTAAGTATCCATATTAGAAAGAAAGGATCAATTTATCTCCTGGGCAGTCTACTTCTACCCATCTTCCTATTCATTAAGCCCAGCTTAGTCTAGTTTCAGTCTTTGCTTGCATAAAATAATCAGACTGCATGGGGTATACAACAGATGCCAGAGCCGGTGAAGGATCTTTGCACTGACAAGAAATTCTGAAATGGATAGAAGTACTTATAGTCATACACAGACATATATATTTATGTACATATATACCTGTTTTAGTGTGTATGGTAGAAAGAGAGAGAATACACACACATATATTTAGATACATATGTCTGTATAATATTATTTGTATGTATATATATGTGTCTGTATATATATAAACTTTTAATTTTCCTTTCTTTCTACATAAGAACAGTAGTTATATAAATACATTGTTTTATAATAACAATATACTTATTTCCTCATTTATAAATATATTACCAATGGTTGTTAATACTTAGACATTTCTCTCAAGCTCTCTCCAGAATTCTATTTATCTTAAAGTTTATTATTACTACTCTTTTTGTTGCAATTTACTGTAGATACTATCTTAACATATGGTGTGTGTATTATTTTAAGTGCTTTTTTTTGTATCTTTTCCAAGAAGATGCTGTCATAGAGAATTATAAATTATTTTAAAATTATCAGTTATCAAAGGCTACCTTTAAGAAGTTTAGGGGGGAAATAACTTCCTTTAACCCCTTAAAAAGTACTTGTTTAAATGTGTGACCCAACCTGTGCTGCTACAGGAATTGACAGTCACTGACTTTGGGACGCTTATGCCACAGAAGCATTTTTTTTTTCCATAAGAAGTAAAAACAAGCATGCGTTCTGGGTGCTGGGGAAGACCGGCCTGAGGTAATGCGAGTGGTGGATTTAGAGGTCAGACTCAGGTTTGGAAGGTCTTTGGGCACAGTCCTCCTCAATGGAGGCGAGCATCAGAATGAAGGCTGAGGAGAGTAGCCACAGAGCATAGGCCCACAGAGCAGGAAGGCCAGGGTGGCCAGCGCACAGCGCTCTAGGCAAGGAGCGCAGGAAATGAGGTCAGAGATTGTGATAAGGAACCTGGTTGTACAGAGCTCTGCAGACCTGTTAAGGAAGATGGATTCAATTCTGAATTCAACAGAAGCCATCGAGGGGTTTTTAAGCAGGAGAATAATGTCTGGTTTGTATTTTCAGACGACTCTGGCTTCTGTCATCCTAACATAGTTAGTTACTTATGATATCTTTTACTTGTTAGTTTTTTATTTTTTCCTCTTTCCGTCCTTCCCTCCCATATACCCCTCCCCACTCTCCTTCAAATATATGGCCTCTGTTTTCACTAATTATGGTATACATATATGTATAGTCATATATATATATATATATATATTAACTAAATACAACCACTTTAGACTCTGTAATGTTATCTGTATGTGTCTGGCACTGGACAAGCAATTGGTGTGCTCTTTCCTGGGATAGACCTCCTATCCCGCTCCCAGCCGTTGCCTATAGGCCTGTAGTTCTAGATCTGTAGGGTTGAGGCCTCGTGGGCTTCTCCCTCTCCACTTTGGTGTCATCCTTGTGAGAGCAAACTAACTAACATTGGAGCAGTCAGAGACTTTTAAACTAGCTTTTTATTGCTTTTATTCTTATTTACTCTGTTGTGAGTTTCCCACCATGCACCCCAATCCCACTCATCTCCCTGACCCTTTGTATCTGTCCTTCGCCCTTGCAACCTCCGCACCCGAAAGAAAATTTAAAAAACAACAACAAAAAAAAAAGCACAACAAATCATTTAAAAAAGTCTTGCTGTAAAAGTTGCAGTGTCACAGTGTGTCCCACAGTCCACCCCTCTGACCACACTTCTTGCAAATGCTCGTTGCAGTGAGTCATTCATCTGGTCTGAGACCTCTGGCTTCTGCTACACTATCAATACAGGAACGTCAGTGGGACTCCTCTCGGATATCCTGTGGTTGCCCTGTGTTGTAGAGGCCCTGCAGCGTTGGATCTGCAGGACTGGCCCTTTCATCAGCTCCTGTAGTTCGTAGATGGGGTAGATGTTGGGTGAGCCAACTCAAAGCCCTGGATCTGTGCTTGAGTAGTAGCTGAGTTGGTCACCACGCCAGCTCTCCTGTTCCTCCAGGGTGTGGTTTCTAGCACTGCCCCGGCTAGTTCACCCCTTGCTGCAACCAGCTGGTAACAGGGCCAGCTCTCCTGCTCTCGATCCCTTGGGGCTGGCTCACCTGCAGCCGTGTCACCAGAGCCAGCTCTACTGTGCTGCCCAGTCAAGGTGGGCCTGCCGTCTTGAGTGCTGCAGCTGACAAGGGACAGGGCCAGCGCTCTCTCTCTCTCTCTCTCTCTCTCTCTCTCTCTCTCTCTCCTAACCCCTGGTCCAGCTCTCCCGACAGCCACAGGCAGTGAAAGAGGAGTCATATTGTTTCTAATCAATTATTTCCCTCAACTACATTGCAAATTTTAGTTCTCTGAGAACTCAAACTCAGAAGTCTAGAACATTTTTTCATTGTCTTCCATTTTGATTATTTAATGGGGTTTTATGACGTATAACCCTTTTATAACACTATTTCTGAAGACAAAGCAAAGTAGCTATTTTTTTGTTTCCTGGCGGGATTGGAGACTATTCTGGTCCAGTGCAGCTTCTTCACTGGAGCCTTATGACAGCTAATACTTTATGCACACTCTCCTCTGGAGGGTGCGTCCAGGTTCTGAGTGATGTGTCTCTCGCATATATTCAGCTGTTGTTGTTTACAAAGTATTTTCAACTCTTCTCCTTTCCCTCCGTGTTTCCTCTTAGTAACTTTTTAATAACAGTGATGTAAACTACTGGCTAGCCTTTCCTACTGTCTTTGAGTTTATAAGGTTTATTTTAGTTTAAGTTAAACTAAAAGTTAATATATTTAAGTTATAACTTACTTATAGTCAGAATGCTGTTTCTCTCCTTCTAAATCCATTTTTTTTTACAATGTTTCTGCCTGGAAATCAGGTTACAAAGTGAATTAATGTTTTACTTGCAGGAGAAGAGAAATGAAGCGTGAGACCAAGCTGAGGCGCTTGGGATCAAGGCTCAGAATTCTGTTCATGTTTATGGAGTGTTTACTCTAGCACAGTGCCTGCCTTGCACATCATAAGGGGTCAATAAATATTAGTGCTAACAGGAATCATTGCATTATTGAAAATCAGCTACGTTAACTCATTTTATCCTCAGACTGCCGGCATTATTAAATATTTGATTTGTAGTGGATGTTACTGCAGGACTGAGAAGATAGTTCAGTCTGTAAACTGCCTACTATGACAGTGAATATGAGTACTATTTGTTGATATAGTGCTTAGCTTTAGCTCACAGAGAATCCAACTAGCAACACATACAATTCTGGTAGTATAGTATATGTTACCTCTGGTGTCCTGTGGAAGCCTGGAAAGTTGTAGTTTTCCACCAAAGGGAAAACTTGAGGAGAGGTAAACAGGTAACTTACTACTTGATGTAGCTCCTAAAGTGCTAGCAGAGCAGAGGAGGGTCGCAGGGAGTTCCGAGCAGTAGCCTGGCAACAGAGCAAACGGTGTAGAGGTAGATATGTGTAAAGTAGGATGGTCCTACGACAGCTGAGGCACTGGCTGCTCTGAGCATGTGTTGAACATTGCCTGTCAGGGGGATAGCCATGGTAAGCAGGTCTATTAGCACATCAAACCAGAGCTCTAACGGGCTAACACACAGCTGCATCCCAGGGTCAGAAGTTGGCACTGCAGTACAAAGTAAGGGGTAACTGAGTCAGAGAAATGAGGCCAGAGTAAGAGTGAGTGGAATAACATCAGAGGAGAAACTCAGCAGAACTTAGAGGGTTGTTAATTGGACATGAAGAGCAAGAGAGATTAGTGAGGAGCTGTGGCATACCAAGTGTTGAGCGTGTGTTGGCCTCTGCTGAAAGTATTTACACCTGTCAATCCATTCATTTGGTGATTTTAGTAATTTAGTGGGCAGGGATTATTCTTACCCATGTTGTGGGGTGTGTGTGTGGAGGGGTGCAAAACCAGATTCAGAATATGCTTTATAGTTTGTACATTGGTGGAAATGCTTTGGTTGAGATGAATAAGAGAATAAGAGAAGAAGAAACCAGTTAGCTGCTTGCTAGAACTTTCCAGGCTGGTTTCTATAGTATATTTCTGCTAGCCTCCACCCTACCTTGTAATTTCCAGTTTCTACTTTGGGAAGGAAAGAACACTGTAGAAAGTAACCACAACTGGTAATGGACAGAGACAAGACCTCTGCATCACCTGTCATAACTAATGCCTCAGCTTACATTTCTGATATTTTTACTTAGTTTATTGAAGAACTCATGACTTTACTATGTAAGGGGTAGCTGGTTGGTTTTGATCTTGCTTTATTTTGCAACTGGGCTTTGTTAATAACGACTCTCTCCTTCCCACAGTACTTTGAGTATTCTGCTCAGCGTGAAATCCGGCACAACATCCAGAAGGAGTTATGTCTTCATGCTACTCAGGGTATCGTCCAGCTGAAGGCATGTGTCTATAAAGGTCACAGGACAATCGCCCCTGGAGAACAGATATGGGAGATTTGGAAGGTAACTGGCTGCAGTTCATTCAAGAGCTTACTTTGAAGAGCTCTAATTGCTTCACTATGCTATATATCAGCATTGCTTCACCTCTAACATCGCTATTATTACATGTCTCCCCATGTGATAAGACAGTATATCTAGGGATTAAGTACCCATGGGAACAACTAGTCATAAAGTTAAAGTCTGGCTTATGAAGGGAAAAAAACTTCTATAAAGAATTAAGAGGGAGGGAAGGGGGCTTATGGGACTTTCGGGGAGGGAGGAAACGGGAAAGGGGAAATCATTTGGAATGTAAATAAAAAAACTTAGAAAATAAAAAAAAAATCCACAAAAAAAAAGAATTAATTCATAGTTTATTGTTGACTTTTTTTTTATAATTATTTAATCCGTTTTTATAGGCATCCCCTCTTGGTCTGCCCCTCCATTACTCCCCATTCTTGAGGGGTTTTTTGTTTGTTTGTTTTGTTTTGTTTTTGTTTTTGTTTTGTTTTTTTTACAACAGATTTTGAAAATCATGGTTTTTTTCCTTAAAGGGCCAAAGTGCTTTTCATATAAAATTGCTAATTATGTCTTCCTCCCTTATAGAACAGATCTCCTGTTCTTAAAAATGTTTAAGATTTGGCTTGATCATATTAATTCTTATCTAAAACTAGTTGGGCATGTTAGTAGCATACGGTGAGACTGGCTTTTCTGACATTGAGGTTGGTCATCTGAATACCAGTGGAATGTTCCTTGCTTGAAAATGTATTTCAGGTCTGGCTCTCTATTTCCCTCTTCATTTTGAAATGTCTCACATTGACTAAATAGCAGTACCATAAATTATAGTGTTATAAACAAAGGTCATCAATATATTATCAGCTTCAGTTGATCTTAGATTTAAAGTTGGGGATCAGATACATTTGTCATACAAATTTCTCTTTGCCTTTAGTGAAACCATCAGGATGTTTTTATAGTTATATTTTAACTGTGAATCTTGAAGCTTAATGTCCGACATGTGTTTTCTTTCTTTCCTAGGACCAACTTCTATATAATCCATTATTTAAAATGTGCCTTTCATCAAGTGGAGAGCATCCAAACTTAGTGCCATGCGACTCAACAGATCTACTCCAAAAATGGATATTTAGCCAAAATGAATAAGTGTTCCTTAAAATTAAGGAGTTGAAAAGGACATACTCTTCCTCATAAAACTGTGACTAGGCATACACTGTAGTTGAAAATTATGCAAAAGCAGCTAATTGTAACTTATTCTAAGTGCATTTTCCTTATTTATATCTTAAGATATCTATGTAGTACTGCTGCAGAAACCCTGGGGGTTTCTGTCTGAAAGCACAGTAACTAGAATACCAAAGACGATTCTGAAATGTCCAGATGTAGAAGAGAGATGTTTACAGTATGAAGAAAATAATTTTCCTAGTAAAGTGATGTGTGTTTGTATACTTGGGGATACGCACACTTACATCCACACACTCACAGCTTAAAATGTTTCCCCTAATTTTAGGGGCAATAGAAAAAGATTTGATACTGTATTTTTATATCTATATAGAAATAGATCAATGAAGGTCAGTCATTGGCCTTTTGGTACAAACCAGGAAATTTTTATAGATCTAGAATTTATTGTTTTAAAATCCAGGTAAACTTTTGTTGTCTTTTGTTTACTTGTCTGTCAAATATTTCTTTAAACATGAAGTTGAATAACGAGAGGACTATTTTTAACACTTAAATTTTTGGAAAATTTACAAATATTTTTTAGTCTGAAGCCCACTCCACTTGATACACATGAGTCTTCCCCAAATGGCTTTTCTGAAGTGACTATACCATGTGTTTTCCCAGAGTACTTTTTAAAACATAAATAAACTTTATAAGTTATCAGCTGTTAATAATGGTTTCTTTTTCCTTTCTAGTAGTCTTGATTTCTTAGCAAAATTCACTAATCTTGAATATTTATGATACTGAATTTCAAATGCAGAAACTCGACTCAACTCTAAATGTCATTATTGATTCATTATATAAGCTATCTTTGTAATAGGTTTATCTCATCAAATTTAAAAAGAGCCTTACTTTTATCTACATGGAAAATGTAAATTAAAAAAAAAAAAGAATGCTAAACACAATTACAAACCTTTGTTTCAATTTCTGTAATTGATGGGGGGGGGCGGGGAGTATCCATTTTTTTACTCTAGATTTTAGTCATCTGCTGTTTGTGGAGCCCCAGGTTCCTTTAAGGAAAATGTAAACCATGACAGCAGTGTGACAATAGAAGCGAAGATGCTGGTGGAAATGTGAACATTTGATAACGTCCTTTAATGACCTCATAAAATTATCTTTTGAAGTCACCATTTTCTCTTTGGCTATATTACAGAGAGAGGTCTTGTATTCTAGAAGCAAAACAGAATTTGCATGAACCTTTAAAACTAGTGGGTCTCAGTTATACAAAAGAAAATATTTCCTAGTATTATAGCTTTAATTAAAAAAATAAAGCATCCATTAAATTTTAAAAGTTGAATTTAAAATCCCATATCCTCTAGCCAGTTACTTTTCGGATTCTTATTTTAGTTTAAGGAACATGTACCGTGTTTATAACTTGGTATAAGGGTTACAGAGGATGTAAGACTTTGCTGTTCATCTGTCTCTTTAGGGTAGAGAGAAAAGTACACCCTTTAGAAACAGCATGGCACTATGCTATATTTTTATGACTAAGATGACTTCCTCCATTTTAACTTTGATATTTTGTTAATGATAAATGTTTCTCTATTGTTGCATGTAGCTAACAGTGATATGTAACAGTAATAAGCATACTCCATCAGCCACTTAGATGTGCTATTTCTGTTCCTCAGTTTGTTCCACCAGACTTAATGTTCATGAGCAAAAGCTTCTCTTAATGCTTGTTTCATCTCAAAAAACAAACTATAAAACTAAGCAATTTCCCAATGGTATTTTATAAGGTGAACTTGAGTAAAACATGTTTTTAAAAAATGAAACGTCTATGCAGATCCTGACAAAGAGTCATACATCAATGCCTTGTGTTCTGAGTAACGTCTCTCAGGTTGGACTGATTATGTCGTAGCCATGTTAAACACATCCTCCGGAAAGGTTCTTATCTGATGCACAGCAATCAGGCTGTTATTTAACTGTTGTAACAGTGATTTGATATAGGGCTGGCTTTTTGGGGTGTGTGGGGGATTCCCTCTTACTGTCTTGGAACAGACTTAGCAGTAAGTCATGGAGCTTGGCTCTCACCCACCTACATGATTTGCCTGCACTTGAGTGTGAAATTGTGGAACTCTTGCTCAATTTGAAGCTGCCAAGGCAAATGGTCTGGTTCCAACTGAGGACCTGGCACGCTGCCTTCATTCCAGTGGACCATTCCAGAGGCCAGCAGAACTGATTCCAGTGTTCTGCAGTGTTCAAAGGTCAATTCCGTGAACAGGCTCACTAAAAGATTAGGAGTGCCTACTTAATTAGCCATAGGAAAAAATAAGCAATGCATTAAAAACTATCCGTTGATTATGATGACTTTTGTATTGCAATATGATCACCATCCTGTAATCCTAACATTTGAGGCAGAAGGATCAGAAGTTCAAAGTCATCCTCAGCTACATAGGGAATTTAAGGACAGCCTTCGTGTCAAAGGAAACCCTTCCTCAATAAAACAAAATGAAACAATGAATGGGAACAAAACATTATTTCTGGGAAGACAATGTTGAATTCTTAGTAGAAATTCGATTTTATTGTCTTTAAAGTAAGTTGTGAACTTACAATTTATTTTAATGACAACAGAAATATCATAAGGCACTGTGATTATACTGTGACTGGTGTGAAGAAAGTAACCCAGAGCTTTGGGAAACTTGTCTATAATATGACAAATGCAGCATATGTGTGAGTCAATTAGTATATAGAGCACAGAAAGGTTTACGTATGCATATACGCACACATGTTTTTCAATTAAAGTATTGCAGATAGTTCTTAAGTTGAATTTCTGTAGTAACTACTTTTCACTAGTCATCCACCCTCAGCACAGTTGCACTGAAGAAATGATTCCCCTTCTCTTGCACACAGAGTACTAGGGTTTGAGTTGGAAGTCCTCGAGGGTCATGGGTTGAAAGGCATCCTCACTGAGCTGTGGCATTATAAGAAGGTGGGAGAATTGTTCAGAGGTGGGATATGAGGGGAAGTGATCTTACTAGGGTTGTGTGCCCCCTTGGAAGGATTAGCAATCCCCTCAGCCCTTGTGTTCTCCATGCCCTGAAGCAAGCATCTGTGGTTCAACCTGTGGTTGCTACACACTCAAAGCAATGGAGCCAACACCCTCGATCTTCTCAAGACCTTGCCACAAGGAAACACATTGTCAGATTGCTCTCTAGTTTCAATGAGAAATATCTTCTTTGTTTTATTGGCCATTGTAAGCCTTAGGTACTAATAATGTACCATAATAGTCCCTGTCCCATGAAGATCATAATCTAGTGATGTGACTATCCCATAAGGGTGACATCACAGCACAATGATGTTTCAGAGCAAAGTCCCATGAGAAGCTGGTGGTTCCCTCAGCCAAAGACAGAAAACAGGCTCCAAATTTTAATGATAATGAAATGGCATTAGTTTAATTACCAAGGACGATAGTCTCAATGAGGGATTGTCTACACTGGGTTGACCTGTAGGTTTTTTGCTCTAGTAACTTTTTCTGTTGCCATGATAAATCATTTTGAACAAAAGCAACAAGGGTAGGAAAGGATTTATTTGGTTTATCCTTCCAGATTATAATCTATCATTTTAAAACTGGGCAGGAACTTGGGGATAGGAACCCCAGAGGAACTGTTTGCTGGCTCTCTCACTTCCTTGCTAAGCTACTTTTCTTATATAGTCCAGGCCCACTGCCTAGGGATGTGCTACCTTCAGTGGACACTTCCTTCCCTTGTCAATTATCACTCAAGATAATCTCCCACAGTTATGGTCTCAGGCCAGTCTGATCTGGGTAATACCGCAATTGAGACTCCCTGAGATGATTGTAGGCTGAGCAAAGTAATACCTGAAGCTAGGACAGCATGTACCTGGTGGGTTGACTGAAGTTAATTGATGTAGAAAAACATAGCCCACCACGGGTGGCACCATTCTCTAGACAAGAGTCTTGAACTGTAGAAGATCGGAGAAATCAAGCATGAGAACAAGTGAGCATGCATGCTTTCATTTCTCTGCTGTTGACTCTGCGTGTGATGTGACTACCTGTTTGATGTTCCCATCTTGACTCTCCCACAATGATGAACTGTGACCTGGGATTATAAACTAAAGTAAACCCTTCTCTCTCCTAAGTTGCTTTTGTAAGAGTATGTTATCTGTTACTACCACCATGGTTTCCTGACAATTACTACCTCCTTTTTATGTTACTGATTTTATAAACTCATTCCCTCCAGGGACCCTTTACTCTGCCAACTCTTACTCGTTTCATATTTAGGAAACTAATTTACATGAAAACTATATTCCTTATCTTGCCTCGAACATCTGCTAAGGGTATATCTCCATCTTCTAGAAAGAAAGGGGTATTTTGTTCTTGTTTTATGGCAAGACTTTGGAATACTGCATTCTTTATTTGAATTCATGCTGTCTGGATATTTCATCCTTTTCCTTCTTTGGGCTACTATTAGTTATGAATCTGTGGTCATCCGTTTAACCTGTGCTATCCATTAGCTGAGTATTCTGGTTCCTGTTTTCTTGCTTTGTACTGTTGCTTGTTTTTTGCTTTGCTTCACCCCTATTTGTTCTTCTTTATAGATAATTTCATAATCTATTTTCATGGCTTCAGTATCATGAATTCTCAATACCAGACTACCACATTCCTTGCCCTCAACCACACACTACCATAATATTAGTGACCATTCTTCTCTATCTCCTGAATGTTGTGGGGAATTCACTAGAGAAAATGGCTTAGGCATGGATTTAAGGCAATATAAAGTCTTCGTTAGCTGGCAGGTGACTAAACTGGGTATTCAGGATCCTAGTGGAGCCCTGAGCCTTTCTCAGGGTGAAAGAGTAAGCCCCCACCCACTCACCCCACCCCCGCCTTTGTGCTTTTTAACCATGTTCTGGTTGACATACTCTAGTTAACTGAACATTTAGCCAGAAGCAGAAGTACAGAAGCCAAAAAGCAAGGTTAGTCCTTTTAGAGACTATGGACTTTGATGCATTTATTTTAGTGGGCAGCGTGTATGTGCTGAGTTATATGACCTGAAGTGGTACTTCCATCATGGAGTCAGTTGTACCCTGAGATCTGGGGTCCTGTTTTGTGGAAGAACATAGATTCTGATTACAGGTTCTCCCCTAGTTCACTTATACAACTTGATCCTCTATACTATAACACCTTCCTCTGTCAAGACCTCCAAACCATTGATCCTGCAATCTACTGCCCATCTTTCCTCCAGTCTACATTTTAGTCTGATTATTTATTTAAATTAATTCGCTTTATTATTTATTATGAGACAGAGTATCAGTTATCACTCTCAAGCTTGGCACTTGACATGTGGTTGAGGCTAGCCTTGAAATACTGATTCTCTATCCCCCAAGTGCTGGGATAACCTGTGTGCCCAACCATGGCTGGCTGTGTTTTTCATTCTTATACAGAATAGTTTCAGTATTTCATTATAATAATTCTCTCCCCTCAACTTCCATGCCAATTTTCCTCATCATACTTAATGCCAGAAATACTAAACTATCAAATATACAGTCATTCCCTATCCCTGAACTCAAGCTGCCATTTCCCTTGGATGACAATTACCTTTGTCTTTGTGTTGAATGTTTCCTTTACCCTCTTACTTCATGGGTTTTACCTCTTTGCCCATTGGTTTACTTGCTCATTTGAGAAGATTATATCTTTTAAATTTTATTCTCCTCTCGTATATCCTGAATACAATTTCTCCTCTCTCTTCTCCCCACCCCAGTCCCTCCTTCCCTCCCCCCTCAACCACTCCTCTCTGCCAGATTCACTCACCCTCTATTCCCTTCCAAAAAGAGCAGGCCTCCCAGGGAGATCAGCCATGGCATTGTTAGTTGCAATAAGACTAGGCACAAACCCTCATATCAAGGCTGGATGAGACAACCCAGAAGGAGGAAAAGGGTCCCAAAAGCAGACAAAAAAGTCAGAGACAGCCCCCCCCCACTGTGAGGAGTCCCACAAGAACATCAAGTTTTATAGCCATAGCAAATAGGCAGAGGACCTAAGTCAGACCTGTGCAGGCTTCCTGATCGTTGGGTTATGAGCCCTGGTTAGTTGATTCTGTGGACCGTGTTCTTGTGGTATCCTTGACTCCTCTGTCTCCTGCAGTCCCTCCTTCCCCTCTTCCACAGGATTCCCCAAGCTCCACCTAATGTTTGGCCATAGGTCTATGTAACTGCTCTCATCAGTTGCTGGATGAGGTCTCTCTGATAATGATTATGTTTGACTTTGGTCTATAAGTATAGCAGAATATCATTAGGAATCATTTCGTTAGGATTTTTTTTTCCAGTTGTGTTTGTTTGTGTTTGGATTGTAGGGCGGTGGTGGCTCCAGAAACACCACACCAGGTGAAACAGTTCTACATGAGGTTTATTGAGAGGGGGAAAGGGCAAAGGTGGCAGCAGAAAGAGAAGAAGGGAAGAGAGCGAGAAGGAGGGGTGTTCCTCATATATATGGATGGTGACATGGTCACAGGTAAAGGTGAGCCCAATGGATTCTGGGAATATGGTGGCCATTGTCTTGGCAACAGGTGTATAGGTCGTGTTGTCATCTATGTGATGTCACAGGTTTCAGAGGTCCCTGTACCAACAGTTTCTATTCTAGGTGTCTGGGCTATCCAGCCTCTGGTTCCTGACTTCCAGGCAGTGTCAGCCCTGGGCTCCCTCATGGAGTAGATCTCAAGTTGGACCAGTCATTGGTCTGCCACTCCTGCAAGTTCTATACCACCTTTATCCCAGCACATCTTTTGGCAGGATAAATTGTAGGACAAAGGTTTGCAGCTGACTTAGTGTCCCAGTCCCTCCACTGAAAGCCTTGCCTGTTTACAGAAAATGGCTGGTTCAGGCTCCATATCCCCCATTGCTAGGAGTGGAGAACACATCTTACAGTGATTTGAGGGAAAGAGACCAGAATGTATATATTGTTTGAAGTATGTTTATTTGTTAGATTTCTTATTTGGAAATCTTTTATATCACCTTGAAGGTTTTTATTTCATCTTCTAAATTCTGATACTAAAAAATTTGAATGTGTTTTGATTCTTGATCATCTGTTAGTAATCTTATTTTTCTCATCTTTGAATGCATACTGGTTTTTCTCTTTTATTTGTCCCAGTGTCCTGCAGAAAGTCTCATATGAGACTTATGCAGTTTGCTGTACCCTTTAAATACATACCTTCTGGAAATTTTTCAAAATATTTCTTAATTATATTCTCTTTTGTATTCTTGACTTCTTTCTGGAAACATCATTTGAGAGCTCTCATTTGCTGATTCACTAATCTATTTGCATAACCTGTTCACTGGTAACCCACATCATCACAAAAATAGAATATAGAGTATTTGCATTTATTTTCCAGTATGCCTTCTGCTGACTACTGCATTTCCATCTTACCATTTTGAATGCTGTTTGTTTATGACTCAGCCATCTTTAGGAATGTGACTTTAATATTTTCTTTGTACCAGAGTTCAAACCCAGCTCCTCGGACATGCTAGGCAAATACCACATGCCCTGTATTTTTTTTCCTTTGTAAGGTTATTAATAGTAATAGATTTTTAAAGTTTTCATCTACTGTTCTCTGTGCTGCCTTTATCCCTGTTAGTTTTAATCCCTACACTTCAGTGTAGTGGCTTTTTGTCAAAGGTTCAGTGATTTTTGAATTGTCCATCTCCATAGAAAGTACTGGGAAGTTCTGCATTGTGAACAGAGCTTGTTCACTAGTCAAATTTCCAAGAATCTTCCAGTACTTTACAGATTATATACATGCCTGCAGCTAAGAGACCTGATGGCTCCTGTCTTCTCCTTCTTCCCCTCTTTGTCTGTGTCTTCCACAGGCACATGGCATCACCGGGTTCCTGTGCAGTCTCTCAGTGGCCGTGGACTGATCTAGGTCCTTTGATGGTCCTGCATTGCCTTCTGGTTCCCCAGGGCACTGCACTGAGATGCTCCTCTCTCACTCTTTCTTGCTACGGATTTGATTTCTATAAATCTTCACTGTCATTCTCTTGGGAGGGGGCATTGGAATAAATCAGAAGGAAGTAGAAGAACCTGATACTCTTGATGAAAGCACTCATTCTTCCATGACCAAATTGAAAACCCAGATCCCCTCCTCGTTTTCTTAAAACAATTGGCACGACCTCATTGTGGAAACTCATTTTTGGGTGTCTACGGCATTATGAGATTCTCGCTGTATCCCTGGTGTCCTGCTTCAAACCACGAATGGAGACGTTCTCTGGTAGTTGTACAATTAGATCCCTGCCTTTTGGGCACTCTTTAGTTGATTTTTTTCACAGCAACTTGAGTTACTTTTTAAAGATAATCACATTGGTCTACTGTTTTTTCAACCTCCCAGTAGCTCCCCAATGTCCTAACAGACATTTCCCTGTCCTGGCTATAGACTTCTTGGCCAGCAAGTGGCCAGTCAGTGCTAGGTCTGCCCCTACTTCCTCTCCAGCCATGTTTCTCAGATTATGGTGCTCCAGGCTTAGTAGTAGCCTCCTCCCAAGGACGACCTTTAACATGTTTTTGAACCTGTACCTCCTTTCCCTGGATTGTCTTCATAACAGCATCCTTTATATCTTTCAGTTCTAAAGCAACACATATCAGGACAGATCATTCTGTGGTGCATTTGGCTACCATGCTTAGGCCTGTGATAACCTTACTGCCACCTGAAATCATTGCCTAACTTGGTGTGTGAACTTGCCTTTTCATTCAAGGAGAAATCATCTCGATGAAGATGAGGTAGGAAAAGATGTGGTTCCACCTAGAAAGATGGCTCAGTCATACAGGCACTTAGCGCCAAGTATGAAAACTTGAATTTGCTCCCCAAGACCCACATGGTAGAAAGAGAAGACTGACTCCAAGTTTTCTTCTGACCCTCACACCAGTATCATGTCATGCACACTCTTCCACACACAGAGTAAAGAAAGTAAGCTGTAAAAAAGAAACAAAAAAAAAAACCCAGCTCAACAGAGAAAAAGTTGGGACGTTGTGCTTGTCCTCACGCTTTTAGAGTAATTTCAAGCATTAATTACTTTACCGGTCACAGTGTGCTTAGACGGTTAGTCATAAATGCATCTCTCTACTTAGTAATGTATTTTAAGGCGTCCCTTTAAAATCTTAGTCATCTATTATGTAAACTAGTACTAAGTCCAATTTTTCAAGGCTTTCAAAAAATATCTTCTCTTTAAAATGTGAAATTAATCATAAGACTATCCTTCTCTGAAAGTACGAACAGAATCCAGGATGTAACAAAAGAATCACCTTTTTTCCTCCAGGAAACCCAGAACCTTCTACTTACTTCTAAAGTCTGGTTAACAAGGCAGGACTTCATGCCTATTTCTCTGTGTTAGAGTACTTGTTATTTTATTTTTCCAACAGATTTCTTACCGCCAGCATCAAAATTAATTCTGGATGATTTGTATGGAAAAGGAGTTTGCAGAAAGAATATTGAGCTGTTGGCATAGAATAGCTGGGAACCCAGAGGAGGGAAGAAGAGAAAGAATGGGCAGGCAGAATAAAGCATGGTATTCGGCTTTCAACTTACATGGTGAGGACACTGCTTCACGCCACCAACCAAATACCAGATGAATATTCTGCAACTGCCTCATTCCTGGGCATTTCCCAGTTGTCACTGACTCCTGGCTGTTGTCAGTAAGGGTCCCTGTGGGTGAGTCAGCATGACAGAGAGAGAACGAGAGAGATGGGGGAGGAGGGGGAGGGGAGGGGAAGAGGGAGGAAAGGGGAGAGACTTGAGTACTATGAGAAAACAAAACAAAAACCACAGGGTGAGACAAGAAGCCTGGGTGGGATTCATCGGCCAGGCTTGTTCTCCAGTTAACAGCTCATTCTTATGAGCACTGACTCCATAGACCCCATTTCAGTCCCGATCCCAAAGCCGTCCCCAGCATCTAGCCAGCATACACCTCAAACACTGAAAGGTGACAGGTCCTGTACCTTTGGGTGCCACATTGGGATGCTAGGGACTGGTCCTTTGTCACAGGAGTTGCTTAGCAGCAGCTGGAAGCATACCCCAGTGTTTCATTCCTTTCCTGCAGATGTCTGTGCTTTCATAAAACTCATGTCTATAATAATATGATTCATATTTGCTAACATGCATAGGTTTTAAAAATTTCACTTGATGAGCTTTGACTCGTAGGTATTTATAACTGTCACTAAAATTGAGAGTGTCTCTGGCTCCTTGGACTTGAATTTCCCACCCAGAAAGACACTACTCGTGATGCCTCTGAGTATATATTTGTATTTGATGTTACTTCGTTCACATAAGTATAGTCATATATTTTATATTTTTATGGTTTTTTTGTTATGGATTACAATGCATTTGAGATTAATCCATGAGGTTTAATCTCATGGATTAAATGCATGCAGATGTTCTTGGTTTTTGTTGCTGACTAATATTCTATTTATTCAAAAGTCTCTCAACTTTAGTAATCCCTCATTCCATTGATAGATATTTCATGGGTTTTTGTTTATTTGTTTTGTTTGCTGTTTTTTCTTCCTTCCTTTCTTTCTTTCTTTCTTTCTCTCTTTCATTCTTTCTCCCGTTCTTTCTTTCTCTTTCTTTCTTTCCTTCTTTCTTAATTTCTTTTAATCTTTGAGCATAGGGGCTATGAGTATTTAAGGACAAACAGATAGGTTAAAATGTCTGGAAGAACCTGTGGGGGAAGGGTAGCCCAGCCCAGGGATGGGGGCAGGATATGCCAGACTAAGGGATGCTAGGAGGACTTGGAAGCCTTGTCTCCTTTGATAGTAAAATAAGTGCCTCAGTCCCTGTTTTCTGGTTTTGAGTTTAGACATTCTAGTGAGTGTGGAATGATTTTGAGTACATTTTCATGTTCAAGTTGGATTTGATTTTTTAAAACTTTTATTTAAGTTTTCTGCTAGTACTTACTGGGAAATTTTCTTTATTATAGGGGATGTTTATATATACTAAATACAAATCCTTTCTTGGGTTGGGCATATGCATTGCCTGATGGCCTGGAATCTGCCCACTTACTTCACAGTGCCCTTCCATGTCTGAAATGCCTTAACTGTCCCTGGGAAGTCATCCCATTTCTTTAATGTTCTGTGCTCACAGTGCTCTTTCTAGGAGACCTTTGTCTTCATGCAGCATGTGAGCTCCTCCCCTATGTCACCTTCAGAAGCTTTACTCTTCTAACCTTTGTTTGGGGTCAGTGATACATTGATGAAATAACTTTTACATCGAGCAACAAAGGGTGTTGAGATTTCCTTACTTAATTTTTCATAAATGTATCTCATTTCCCAACACCATTTGTGAACTTCCCCAGCAGAGCCATATCTGAGAGTCAGTGGACTCTGTTCTGTCACCGGGCGGGTCTCATTACTCAATGTCATACTGTCTTGATATCCACAATGCCACAGGAAACCTTCTGCTGCGTGATGCATACTCTTCCACTCACTGTGGTATCCAATGTCTTTCAACAATGGTTTAGAGTTTACAGAGTATAAATTTTGCACTTCTTTTCTTTAAAATGATCGTCTTCAATACTTTATGTCATAAATATAAATGAAATTTTCTTAATTTCATTTTTTAGAGTTCTCATTGACGATATAGCGAAGTTAAAATAATTTTTACAGGCTGACCAAACTTCTCCCACCTTGTTGAACTTATTAGTCCTGAGCCTTTATTAGTAGAAGCTTCAGAATTTCTTTTTAACAAAGTTCTTGGTTTTGTTGAATAGAAGCAGCTTTAGTTCTTGTAACAGGGTGCTATTTTCCTCCTTGCCTAGTTTCTTTGGATACATCTATTCTAGTGTCTTTCCAATATGTGGTTGATGGTTCTCATGCTTGGCAGATAAGCAAGTATTTCTGATTCCTCAGAACCTGAAGTCTCCAGTTCAGCTCTGTTGTGGTTAGTATTGTGTTTTATAAAAATAAAGAGAGAAAGAATATGTTTGGTGGGTGTGTAGTCAGGTGTGGGGGAAGGGGGTGCCTCTGAGGGCTCAAACTGAGGCATTGCTTCCTCCTGAGGGACCAGCCACATGATGGTATAGTATAGAATAGAGTTTATTCAAGGCACGGGGAAGGGAGTTGAGGGAGTAGAGACAGACAGAGAGAGAGAGAGAGAGAGAGAGAGAGAGAAGAAGGAAGAGGAGGAGAGTCAAGCCATGAGCACGTGGAGAGAGAGTGGGGAAGGGAATGGGGAGAGGGGGAGAAGGGGAATAGGAAGAGAGGGTAAGGAGCAAGAGCAAGGGCAAGAGAGCAGGAGAGAGAGGAGGGGCAAGCAGCCCCTTTTATAGTAAGTCAGGCACACCTGACTGTTGCCAGGTAACTGTGGGACAAAATGCCAACAGTCAGTGCCATACTTCTCATGATTTTAACATTATGAGATTTACCATGGCATCTCACAGCCTAGTGTGTGATCTGTTTTGTTCAGTGTTTCATGAAGACACAGTGCAGAGTTCTACAATGTTAGTTAGGTTGTGTGTCTATGCATGTGCCCTGAGACAGGCTGGACTGACTCCATGACAGGCTTCTTCAAATCAGCAGTTCAAGACATTAAGTCTAAATCTGTTTCCAAGAACTGGGCATGTCCAGGCAAGTCAATTATTGGAAAACAAAACAAAACAGTCCTCAGCGACTCAGGCAGCCAGTCAGAAACTGCCTAGCATTAGAAGCTGTCCCGCCACACGGTCTGATGCAAGGGCAATGGGTCAACAACAGTTTCCAGACTTCCTCAGCAACAGTTTCCAGACTTCCCCAGCAATAGTTTCCAGCCCCCCCATGCCTCAGCAATGGTTCGAGAATGTCCCCCGAGATAGGGCCAACAAATTAAGATAGAGGTCACCTACGCCTCCTTGGACTCCTGTTATGTGCTTTAAATCTGGCCTGAGAGCTTTACTGTGCCACTTCCACGTGGATGTTTGCAGAATAAAACGCTCTTTGCTTTTGTATACTATTTGAGTCTGGGGTATCACTCAGTGAATCCATGGACCCTTACACCACATGTGGGCGTGTTTCCATGTGTGCATCTGTCAGTAGTGAAATCAGTTCTCCATTTTGAATGGTGAAATTTTCACATCTAGCATTTTCACTTGTACCTTAATAAAATTTCTCTCTTTCTGTTCAAAATTTCAGTTGTTTTTTCATTGTTTTCAAGCCCCTATCCATCATTTCCTATGTGAGAACAACATGCAGTGTCTGCTTCCATATCTTATGGGTAATAGTTTTCTGCTTCTTTCATGCTGTTTCTTGCTATTTTTCATGTTTTTTCACTGAGCACTGTATCTATATTATATATAGATATCAGCACACTCAGTATTTCCCATAGGAAACAAGCTTGATCTCCTATCAAACTGCTAGAGATGAGGCTTCAGTCAATCTCATCAGACATCAAGCTACATCTGAGTGTTGATAACAAGTTTCACTGAAATTAAATTATTGACTTTCTGAAAACACTCTGAGGACAGCACTGGTGTCTTTTCTTCAGCAGAGCCTGGTGTTTAAGCATCCCTGAGGTTTCACTGGCTTCTTCAGGCTGTGTGATATCAGTATGTGCTTTTCAGATCATGCACATAGCTATTTCTGATTCACACTGTCTGTTCAACTAACTCTTTGGGTTGTTACAGAGTTCTATTTCCCCGACACTTACCCTCTTCCCCATTTTAGAAACATACAGTGTTTCTTTGGGCTGAGTTCAGTGGGCAGCCATTGAGAGTCTAATGTACCTCCAAGGAGCTTTCTCAGCTTCTCCACCCAAACTCGTCAGATGGGGAAATCTCATTCAGACTCTTGGCCCCAACTTCTAATCATGGGTACAGCACATTGCTGAAAGGCACTTAGGGAAACAGCCTACTGCACAGAATAGGAGGGGTATTTCTCAGCTGCTCTCCATCAGAGCACACACTATCAGTTGTTAGACAACGCCAATTACTGATTTTGCTTCTGTGAACAACTGGATCAAATTCTTCACTTCCTTTTCCTATCAATCATTCTCCTCTGACAGTGTCTTCTAGGCAGAAACAACAGCACTTTGAAGAAAAGAATTGTGTCTTCTGTCAAATAAAAGGCACAAATTAATTCCTTAGTGGTTTTTGTGGTACAAGCTGCAGGTTTGTTTACCACTTTTTAAAACCGAATGAGTTTTAAACTTCTGTGACATCTCTGTCTTTGATTATTACAGATGCTAAGTATGAAGAAGAACTTTCCAGGTTACTTATGTCGGCTTTGTAGGGTGACAGATTATTTAATGGAACATGTTTTATCTGAAAGCTTCTGTAAACAACTTTTGACTAATGACTTACCTCTATTTAAACTACTTTTGGCTAATGACTTGCGGACCAGAATATCCTATCTACCCATGGAAAGCTTACAGAGTTTTCCCACTATCATCTCAAGATAATGTAAAAAGACTGTACCATAAAATGTAAATGCCCATTGATTGGTCTTGGAATCATTTTTTGGATCACTTTGGGGGTCTTATTACAGACATGATGTCCTAAGTATTCCATGATAAATCTCACATAAAGGTGTCTTCACACATAGTAGATTCAACCATATAAAAATCAGATGATCAGATTTGGTCTACCACTAGCATCTAATCCATCCTAAACATCTCGTCAAAACAGCTTTAAGTATCTGGGGAGATGGATCAGAAAGTAAAGCCCTCTGTCACCAAGTCTAAAGACCTGAGTTCCATCCTCTGGGCACATGGTGTAAAAATCAACAACTGATTTCTAAAAATTGCCCTCTGACCTACATTCCCATAGAATGCCGTGTGAACCCCCTCCACAATATTTCTAAAATCTCTTACCTGTCCCACTGATGTCACATTTCTCCTCTCAGACCAGGACTCAGTTGAGAATTGTACTTTGTGTTTGATGGTCATGATTCTTTATTTCCTTACAACCTGGAGCGGCTGGGTGGACTTTCACTGTAGTCATGAAGTTTGTGGTTTCAGAGTGTTAATAATGCCAAACTGACATTCTTTGATGTGAACGTGGGGCTGTCTAATTTTCCTCATGTCCAGATTCAGGCAATGAGTTCTTGTCAGAGAGCTCAGAACAGTACAGCATTGATGTACACCCCCACCGGGAATGTTAACTTCAGTAACCTGCTAGGGTTTGGTACCTCTCAGGTTCTTGCACCTCTCCTTTGTTGGTGAAAGCATTTTTTGAAGAGATACTCCAAATCCACGAAAATATATGATGCTTCAAATCCCTGCCAAGAAGTCTGGTAGTAAATGATGACTCCTACCTGATTTAGCTACCATCGTCACATGTGTCCTCCTGCCAACCATAGCTACACATTGACATTATACTTCAAGAGTAATTTCTTTCATCCATAAGCTCATTGTGGTCTGATGAACTTCTACTTCCATTCAATGGGTTATAACCTGGCTACTACTATTGCTTATTCAGATTGGGCCAATTCAGTCCTGTGTAGATTTTCTTCCTATGTGTCTGTCACTCTTCAGGTAATTATTCCATATCCCTGCTCATTTTTTTAGTGATTCTTTTCTATTGTTGGAGTCATCTGGTTCTCCTCGGAGCCTGCTCATTTTATGTAGAGGCATCTAGGAATCAAGATCGGAAAGCCCAGCATGCCCCTTGTCACTAAGGTAGCATAATGTCTAGGCCCTCTGGTATGACAGATCTGTGTTTGCACAATTATTATCAGTAACACATGTTCTAACTATGAACCTGTACACACATCTGGACTTCTTGTCATGTCCCTCTCTTTCATGACTGAATGTTTTAACCTTTCTGCTCCTATTTATAAATATCTTTTCTGCATTGGGGAACCCCGCTCCTGATCTTTAGTTTACTGACTTGTCCTATTAACTATCCTGCATATAGCCAATGTTCTGACTGTCTCCCCCAGCAATCTGGGACCTGCTAGACGTTCTCTTTTCTCTGGATTTGCCATATCTATCACCATCTTTCATCAGAGTGGCTGTGATGACACGTGACCCTCCAGAGATCAGGCCTACTCGCTTTCTGTTGGAGGGAGGTGAGGGCTCTGAGCCTCAGGAGACTCACAAGATGAGTTTGTTACAAGGTTCTCATGAGATGCCCCTCTTCCTGAGGGTCTAACCATGACTTCATTAGCCATAAATCTTTGATTGGGGTGAAGATGCATCCAATGCTCTTGTCAGTAGCTACAGTTAACTCATTAGTTCAACAAATTAGACATTTCTTTACATCTTCCCAGGGAAAGTCATGAAATAACCTTGGTCCCAGCACCTCCTCAGCTTTTAGCCATACCACGTTCTTTATGTCACTTTGTTTTTCATAAGTTGCACAAATGTGCAGTGTATACATTAGTACAGGTGCCCACAGAGGCCAGAACAGGGCACTAGATTCTCAAGAATAGAAGTTACAGGCAGTTGTGAGCCTTCCTGACCTGTGTACTGGAAACCAAACCCAGTCCTCTGCAGGTGCTCTTCAGTATTGAGCTTCTCTCCAAAGCCCTTTTCCCATCTTCTTAGCCTTATCTACCAGCCATCTCCAGGAAAAGAGAAGTTAAAAGACAGAAAGGAGAAAACAAAATGTCCTTTTTTTCCCCTCCCTAAATAAATATGTATTAAAAAAAAGATACTTAAAAACCAAGTTCACAACTATTTTGTACCACTCTTTATCTGTGTCTCTGTAATTAGGAGCAAAAATGCTTTGTAAAGATTCTATGCACAGAGGGTTCCCCACCCACTCCGAGGAGAAAGGGAGGGGTGATGGAGGAGGATCATGGGAGGGGGTGACCAGAAAGGGGGGGCACTGATGTAAAGTAAATAAGTAAAAAATAGAATTAAATTTAAAAATGATTCTATGTATAAAAACTTGGAAAAAAACCTTTGCAACATGTGTACCAGTTTTCTATCACAGTTGTAACCATCATAGAACCACTAGCTTACATACCTGTTACAATACATTGCAGAAGGTCAGAAGTCTGAATGGTTCTCACTGGGCAAGTAACAAAGTCTTGGCAAAGCTGTGTTCCTTCTCAAAATGCTTACAGGAAATCTGTTTCTCTGCATTTCCCAGCTTTCTTGCTGCCAGCATCTCTTGCTTTGAGCTTTCTTTCTTTCTGTCTTCAAAGCCAGCAAGGCAGCATTTTCCAGTGCTTCTCCAATTCTAAATTTTGTTCTGTCTGTCTTCAACTTCCAAGGGTCTTATGACATCCTTTCCAGTTTCTGTTCTAGGACAACTTCCCTGTTTTAAAGGTCAGTTTATTAGCAACCTTAAGTCTCCTTTGCTGTGTAGTAAAACAAGTTCAGAGGTTGCCAGAGCAGTGGGACGCAGACCTGTAGAAGCCATTATTCTGTTTCACAGGAGAGACAAAGGCTGTATCGTAAGTGCACGAGTAACTTGCAAATCAGTGAAGCTAAGCATCTTATCAGAAAAGTGAGCAAAGAACATGCCCAGTAAATGAAGGGAAAGTAGATAATGACTATGAATATTTCAAAGACTTCTCGGTCTATCAATTAATATTCAAACTAGAGAAAATACAGGAGACAAGTGTCTCCTAATCAGATTGGCAGACGCATTTTTTCCCCTTAATTACGATCAGTGTTAGTGAGGGCTGAGATTAAAGGGCTCATACATTGCCAGTGGAACTAGAAACTGGTACTACATTTCTGGCCTGCTATTTAGCAGTATGTATCTGTGGCCTTAAACTTGCAAAACCATTTGTCTCATTAAGTCTATGTCTAGAGATTTATCCTAGGGTAAAGAGAAGGGTGACGCTGTGGCGGTGGCTTTGCGTTAGAGTAACTGAGCTCTACTCTCAGCACCGCATACACTCCGAAGGGTTAAAAAAAAAAAACACTTGCAAAATATGTGTGATGGAGCTGGAGAGAGATGGTGAGATGGTAGTTCAGCAGTTAAGAGTACTTGCTACTCTTGCAGAGGACTTAGGTTCCATTCCCCATACCCACAAGGCAGCTCACAACCAACTGTAACTCCAGTTCCAGATAATCCTCATCTGCTCTCCGTAGGCTTTGCATACATGTGTTGCGCTCAGATGTAGGCAAAACACCCATATGCATAAAGTAAAAACAGAATTTTTCTTATATTTTTTTGAGACAGGATCTTGTTATGTAGTCCAGGCTGACATCAGCCTCACAGGCATCCATGTGCTCCTGCCAGCCAAATGCATGGACCACTGTGCCCAATCCAAAAAATAAAGCCATAAAATATGAGTTAGCGATTGGAATAACTTAAATGCTTGCTGGAATAGAATTGCCTTAATGTGCATTCATATATTATAAAAATAATATTCACAGAAAATTTTTGTTTACAAAATGTATATACAGGGAAAGTGATGGTTTAGAAAGTGTGGCTAGACTCAGCAAACCTAATTCTCTCCATTAAAATCCACTTCTAAATTTTGGTGGGAGTTTTCTTTTGTTTTTATGTTTCTGTTTTACTATATATGTACAGGCTAAACTGCAAAAACTTAAAAATGTCTTTACCAAGATGGGAAGATACTTGGGAAATACTGCATGAAAACATCTTGTTAAGAAGTAATATGGGACTGGAGGGATGGCTCAGCAGTTAAGAGCACTGACTGCTCTTCCAGAGGTCCTGAGTTCAATTCCCAGCAACCACATGGTAGCTTACAACCATCTGTATATAATGGGTTCTGATGCCCTCTTCTGGTGTGTCTGAAGACAGCGGCAGTATATTCATATAAATAAAATAAATCTTAAAAAAAAAAAAAGAAGTAATATGTGTGTGTGTGTGTGTGTGTGTGTGTGTAGAGAGAGATATGGCTCAGCTAAGGACACTGACTACTCTTTCAGAGAACCCAGGTTTAATTCTCAGCACCCACATAGTGCCTCATAACCACATGTAATTCCATTTCCAGGGCATCTAGTGCCTCTCCAGACACTGGACACACCCATAGCTAGAGGCAGTCAAAACATCCATACACATAAATATATGAATAAATAAAAAAGCTGCAACATAAGGCTAGGGCTATTGTTCAGCAATAGAGCACATACTTATGCTTGAAGTCTGGAGTCCAAGTTCCTGGGCCAAAGCCCAAAGCCAAATCCACCACATCCACAATGATTCCATCCATCATCAAGAGAACATAAGACAAGATAATATCTTTCATCTGCATGGAGGGATAATGCCTGATATTTTAATATATTTTAAACACCTTAAGGATAGCTTAAAGCAGTAAAGGCATTTTTAAAAAAAATTTATTTATTTTATTTATAGGAGTATACTGTCACTATCTTCAGACACACCAGGAGGAAAGCATTAGATTCCATTACAGATGGTTGGGAGCCACCATGTTCTTGCTGGGACTTGAACTTAGTACAAGCAGTCAGCGTTCTTAACCACTGAGCCATCTCTCCAGTCCGGTTTCTTTTTTTAATTTACTGTTAACTTTGTAGCATACATACCAGGAGTGTGCTTTCATTAATATACTGTTACTTTGTAGCATTTCATTAATTTACCATTACTTTGTTCTTTTTGCTAAAATGACCCTGTAGTTTCTAATTCACCCTAGTGTATTACTAACAAACCTTTCTCTATTAGGATTGGAATTTTTGCTAAGCAACAACAGGCTTTTGAGTTAGATGTAGAATTTCCATGAAGTTAGAAGGGCCTACCGGATACGAAGGTGAATGGCCAAAGCAGCAAGCTGCAAGTAGACACTGCCGAGAAGGATTTGCATTGTGCTTCCACAGAGGGGGCATTTAACGGAATCACAGGGGAACCATATGAATTGTGTGCTTCTCTCACTAGAGAGCAAAGGCAGCGAAGGAAAGCTGTGTAGCCGGAGGACTGCCTGAGCCTTCTGAGAGAAGCTGGGGAGTTTGAACTGGTAGGGGAAAAAGGTTCCGGCTTTGGATTCTTCGTGGTCATGGTGCTATTTTGACTATGACGGTGCAAGAGCCGCCTGCATGGTGATCTTCACAGGCCTGCAACAGATTCCCAAGGAATTCTCCACCGTGGCTTCCACCTCCTCCCGGTCATCCTCTTCCCAAACCACGAAACCCAAATGAATGTGTTTTGTTCGAAATGGGCACAGCTTTAAATGTGAAACCAGGAATTTGGGGTTGAGAATCGTCCACAGTTGATGGCATTTATATTTTCTGGCCTTTGTTTTCGAAGCGAAGATAAACTAACACCCTCCATCTGTGCTTGCCTCTTTCCAGTTAACCTAAAAGTGGACCGCCTCATGCAGGTCCTTCTCATCTGCTTGCTGCTTATTTTTAGAGCTGTTTCTTCAACAGTGGAAGTGGGCCTGCCTTTTGGCATTGAAATTTATTTCATAATGGATGTGAGAGGGGGAAGAAGTAGCAATGACTGTGGGCCAGTGTACAGCAGGGAAAAGTTCAAGTGCTCACTCACTTCTGTCTTTCTCTTGTTTTCTCTGATCTCATTGGTCTTTGTCGTCTTCCCTGACATCCCACGACCCTCTGGCTAGTCTCTAGAGAAAAGTCCAGATTTGGATTGCCTTAGGATTAACTATCTGATGATGTAACAGGAAAAGTTTGACTGTGGGGTCATAGGACGAAGGTAATGACAAAAAGAAGAGGTTTAAATCAGTCACTTAAAGTTAGTCCTAATAAAGGAATCTGGTTATTGATATAAATGTTAGTTAAGACACTAGTCATAGGATAGAATTGTTTTTCTGTATTCTGTTTAAAAGGATCCAGATCTGTTTAAATACAGAGAAAAAAAATACGACAATAGCCTGTCAGGTAAACTGAAGAAAACTAATTTTTGTTGGTTTTGTGTTTTTTTTTTAAAGATTTATTTATTGTATGTAAGTACATTGTAGCTGTCTTCAGACACTCCAGAAGAGGGCGTCAGATCTTGTTACAGATGGTTGTGAGCCACCATGTGGTTGCTGGGATTTGAACTCAGGGCCTTCGGAAGAGCAGTCTGTGAACTTAACCACTAAGCCATCTCTCCAGCCCGGTTTTGTGTTATTAGCATTCAAAATTCATTTAGACTGGAGAAGTCACCATACATAAGAATTGGGCTTTCTTCTTTATTTTTCGTTCATCATTTCGTTTTACTGCCTTGCTGGGAAACTCGAGATTAGACAAGTGTAAGCTTCCACTCCTGGATCTGTATTTAGCTGTCAAGAAGAAGAAACAACTGTGAAGGTGCAGATGAGTGACAGGTGGAAGGAGCTTGCTCAGTGTGCGCATTATCTCTCTGATAACATTTCACTCCACACGTCCACATTTTATGCTACTGGAGAGAATGCTTTTTTCCAAATAGTCAAGTTCATCCTATATTTATCCCTATCCAAGCATCAGCCTCTCTCCTGATTCAAAGCTGTGCTTCTTTATGAACTGGAAACCTGCCCATTGAGCCTTGCTCTGTGCACCCATTAGATATAATGCTTCCATGAACTGATGGTCAATAAATATTTAATAGGGTATACTCTGCTGAATTAGGTCAGCACCTAAGATGAGAGGGAAAGTCTTCCCCCCACCGATCCCCCCAAGGTGGAGGAGCTTTGAACGTTGAAAAGCATTAGAGGGAAAAAGCACCTGGTAGAGTTGACAATTATTACTGCCTCCTCCTCTTTCTCTTCTTCTTCTTCTTTCTCTTCCTCTTCCTCCTCCTCCTCCTCTTCTTCTTCTTCTTCAGGAAAAAAATTTTTAAAATACTTTTGTTAATTATTTTTATACCCTCCATATTTTATTCCCCACCCTGCCAACCCCTGTCCACCCTCTGTTCCACATCTCATACCTCCTCCCCTCCCCGTCTCCATGTAGATGTCCCTACCCCCACCCCACCTGACCTCTAAACACCCCGGGGCCTCCAGTCTCTTGAGAGTTAGGTGCATCATCTCTTAATGAACACAGAACCGGCAGTCCTCTATTGTATGTGTGCTAGGGGCCTCATATCAGCTGGTGTATGCTGCCTGTTTGGTGGTCCAGTGTTTGAGAGATCCCGGGGCGGGGGGCGGGGGCAGATTAATTGAGACTGCTGATCCTCCTACAGGGTCAACCTCAGCTTCATTCAGCCTTCCCTAATTCAACAGCAGGGGTCAGCTGTTTCTGTTCATTGGTTGGGTGCAAATAACTGCATCTGACTCTTTCAGCTGCTTGTTGGGTCTTCCAGAGGGCTGTCATGCTAGGTCCCTTTTCGTGAGCTCTCCACAGCCTTGGTAATAGTGTCAGGCCTTGGGACCTTCCCTTGCACTGGATCCGACTTTGAGTCTGTCACTGGAGCTTCTTTTTCTCAGGCTCCTCTCCATTTCCATCTCTGTAATTCTTTCAGACAGAAACAATTATGGGTCCGAGTTATGACTGTAGGATGGCCCCCCCTCCCTCATTTTAAACCCTGTCTTCCTGTTGGAGGTGGGCTCTATAAGTTCCCTCTCCCTACTGTCAGGCATTTCATCTAAGGTCCCTCCCTTTTACTCCCGTAAGTCTCTCACCTTCCAGATCTCTGGTGCCTTCTGGAGGGTACCCCAACCTCCTATATCCCGAGGTTGCCTGTTTCCATTCTTTCTGCTGGCCCTCAGGGCTTCAGACCTTTTCCCTCACCCAATACCACATCATGTTCCCCTCTCTCCCCTCTCCCCCGCACTATCTACTTTCCCTCCCAGGTCCCTTCCTCCTTCCCCACTTGTCCTCTTTCTCTTCTTTCTCCTTTTCTTCCTCTTCCTCCTCCTTCTCTGCCTTTTGAGTCCAAAAACTGTTTCAAATTCTTGAAGAGATGTTCCAACCAGTAGAAACTTGATGATGCAATGTTAACTTGAAAGCTCAAGGGGAGTTTATGAGTCTCATCTGCTTCTGTTTCTTTTCCTATTGCTTCGATAAAAGGCTCTGACAAAAGCCACAAAAGGGCAGAAAAGATTCATTCATTTTAGCTTTCCAGTCAGAGTCTCAGGCTATCATTGCTTGGGGAAATCACAGCAGCCAGAGCTTAAGGCAGCATGTCACATTGAATCCCTTGTTAAGAAGCAGAGAGCAAGGAACACACACATAGATCATGGATGCAGTCTACTTCCTCCACTCTTGTACAGTCTGGAATCTACTGCCTAAGGAATGGTGCCACCCACAGTGGGTGGGTCTTCCCATTTCAATGAATGTAATCAAGATAACCCCCCACAGACATGCCCAGAGGCTCATCTCCCAGGTGATTCTAACTTTTGTCAAGAGACAATCGACATTAACTATCACAATATTCTTATTTCAGTGAGTTTTGAGACTCACCAGGTTGCAGGATGGATTCAATCAGCAGTGAAGGATTTAGAGAGATGAATGGGCATGATTCTTCTGCTTATACATTGACGAGTCATGGAAAAATGTTTGAGAGATAAAGCAAATGTAAAAATCTAATATATTGGGAATCTGGGTGGAATCAGTAGTGTATACTTATTGAGTTGATACATGTGTGGGTAACAGAAATTCATTTCTCACAGATCTCATGGCTGGGATTTTAAAGCCAGAATGCGAACAAGGCTAAGTTCTGGCAAGGGTTGTTTCCTGAGTTGATAACTTCTATTTTTTCATTGTTTCCTTGTGTGGTAGAAAAGAACAAGAGAACTCTTTGGAGTCGCCTTTATAAAGGCAATAAAAACTCATGAGAGTAACATGGAGGTTACAATCTCAACATATGAATGGGAGAGGTATAAAGATTCAGTTCATGACTCAATACAATAACAAATTATCCTGTCAATAACTCAGCGATTTAACAGAGGCTTGTTAAATGAAAGAATTATAAATTGCTAATAAATGCCTGGAAAAATATTCAATACTCTTAGCCATCAAGAAACTTCAAATGACCACTTCACTAGAGTGCCACCTCGCCACAGAACAGCTACCATTGAGAAAAAGATAACAAATTTTGTGAAGATGTGAAGGAAACAGGAACCTTATTTGAATTGCTGGTGGGAGTAGAAATCAGTGTAGTTGTTAGGGAAGTCAGTATGGAGCTGCCTTGAGTGGAGATAGAACAGACAGACAGACAGACAGACAGACAGACACACACACACACACACACACACACACACACACACAGCATTTCCATGTATATATTCAAAAGAATCAAGTTGGGTTTCCATAGAGCTACTACATACCCACATTTGTCTCTGCACCATTCATACTAGCCAAATTATGGAACCAACGTAGAAAGCCATGAATTTTGAATAAATAAAAAGAATGTGATATAAACACACCAAGGAGTTTTATTCAGCCACAAAAGCAACTGAGATTGTGTCCTTTGCAGGAAGACAAACTAAAATCATTCCACAAAGAATTGTTTTCTCTCGTATAGGGAAAACCCAAGGCACTTAAGTACAAAGGGTGCCACTAGAGAAGCCAAAGAGGAAAGAGAAGAGAGGGAAGTGGGAGAGAAGTGAGAAAGCATAATCTAGGAGGTAAATAAAACGTAAGCACATGATATGCATGGATGCAAATGGAATGATGAAACTCTTCACACAGCTAACATGCTAAAAAAAACTTTGAAGTTATAGAAAAACAGAATATTGGAAGAAAGTCCCAGCTCCAGCAGCCTGAAAGTGAACAATTCAATAACCAAGTCCATTTGACTCCTAAGTTGTGAGATAAGTTTTCATCTTTGTAGTCTAGGCTGGCCTTAAATGTGAGATTTTTTTCCTTTCCTCCAAAGTGTTGTTGTTAGAGGTTGAACTATTTAGGTTTATGTTGCGGTGGCAAACCACTAGCCAAAACCAATTTGGGGAAGCCGGGATTGAGATGACATATAGGGTACAGTCCATCACCCAGGCAAGCCAGCGCAGGGACTAAAGGAAGACACCTGGAGACAGGAACTGAGGTAGAGGCTAAGGAGGACTCCTGCTTGCTGGTTTTCTGTCCAGTTCTTGCTCACCTTGCTTTTTTTATATAACTCAGGGCTGGCACTGCCCACATTTGGCTGGGCCTTTTCACATCAATCATCAGCCAAGAAAATGCTCCTGTAGATATGACCAACTGATTAAGACCACTCTGCAGCTCATGCTCCCATGTCTCAGATTGTGTCTAATTGACAAAAATTAACCAGCAAAACTGACCCCTTGTCAAATGCACCACTAGTATCCATAACCTTCTCACTTCTTGTCACCAAGATCTCATGTTAAAATAACAACATAAAACAGTTCAACTTTTAAACATCTACACTCAAGTACTCCACAAATTCTCTGCGGCCAAAGATATCGCTCAGCGCTAGAGTGCTCTCCTAGTGTGCACAAGGCCTTGGGCTCAAACCCCAGCACCACAATCCAAACACACAAACAAACAACTACATGTCTCTTTAAAATATCCAATGGTTCTTAACTAATAAAATTATTAAGAAAGCAAGTCAAATGTTTGTTGGGAGGAGTTTCCCTAATTGTTGATTGGCTAATAGAGACAGCAGAAGCTAATTGTTAGAAAAAGATATGGAGGTGGGATTTCTGAGCAGGACAGAAAGAGGAGGACAGAGAGGTTTGGGAGTTGGACCAGGCGGTGGGCAGACAAGAAGCTGCAGACATGTAGGTCTTTCGGGCACCGATAGTTTGTAGTCTCCGCAGGAAACTGCAGAAGCCAAGGAGGAAGGGTCAAGATATTCTTCGCCCAGCCTTAGAGTTACCTGGTCAGTTTTAAAATATAAAGGTCTTTAGTGTTTTTCTTCCATGGGGCTAAAGGGAGTTGGGTGAGTCGGCCATTGCTAGCACTGGGCAGAGAACAATCAGAGACGGAAGTCACTTGGGAAATTAGCCATGGTAGCTGGGTGAAATCGGAGTAGCATGCAAAGAGAGCCATGGGAGCCGCATTTGTGGGAAGGGCATGCCCAAGGCCTTGGGCTCCCCAGCACCACCAGTTAGCCTGCGGTGGGCATCTGCTAGTCTCAGAGCCTAGCCGGAACTAGCGTGGTTTTATAAAATTACATGCAACAAATGTTTTCGCTCCAAAAGGGAAAAGCCAGGGCATAAACCCAACCACACTAGAAGAAAACCAAAGCTCAGCTGTGCAGCTCCTCTAGAGGTCAGCTCAGAAACTTTGGAAAATTCCACCATACCCTGAAAGAGAAAGGTCATAAAGAACATAGGCACCCCTCCCCTCTGGAAGGGAGTGGCTAATTACATTCCTCAGACCACAGGGAGGAGGGACTGACCACTGGCCACCTGTGGGTAGAGGAGGCCCAGAGCTCATAGACACATTCCACAACTGTTGGCAACCTATCTCTTTCCCTAAAGACCAATCAGTTTAAAAGTCGCACTGTTCTGACAATCATATTGTGCCTAATGGCTGCTGCCTCGAGAACTGTATAAAGGCTCGATAGGTTGCGCATGGCTGTTCTCTCTGTTCATGCGCAGGGCAACCCCAACATGTTGGAACAAGAAATCCCTCTTGCTTTTTGCATTGATTCCCAACTCTGCGTTGTTCACTCAGGAGGTACCCGGTAAGTTAAGGCTCACCAGAGTTTTACACTCCTACTCCTTCGTCTTGATATCTGAAATCTGAGATTGAGATTTACCATGATCTAGTCTCTAGAGTGCATGCAACTGATTTGGCTAAGAGTTTAAAGGCCCCCCCGCTCCTGACTATCCTGACTATCATTAGTCAGGAGCATTTTGATTAGTTTTGATTAGCATTTTATAGCTGCTCTTTTGGTTGATTTCTAGCTTTATTTCTTTGTGGTTAGAAAGAATAGAGAAAATTATTTTAATTTTCCTATACCTGTTGAAATCAGCATGTGATCTATTTTAAAGTGAATCCCATGGGTTGCCAAGAAGAATGTACATTGTTTTAGAGTTTAAGTGAAATGTTCTATAGCTGTCCATTAAGTCCTTTTGATTTATGATGTCATTTAACTCTAATGTTTCTGTATTTTTTTTTTTTTTTTGGCTTGGATGACCTATCAGTGAGCATGTGGTGTTGAAGTTAACTTCCATTACTATGGTGGGGTGAATATATTACTTTATATACAGTAATACTTGTTTTATGAAATCAGGTGTATCTATGTTTAATGTATAAATGTTTAAAATTGTAATGTTCTCTTAATTGCTTAATTGATATGAAGTTACCTTTATATCCTTTCTCTAGTTACCTCTTTATACCCTTTCTCTAATGTTGGTTGACACCTATTTTTTTCAGATATTAAAATAGTAAGTAATGCTTTATTCTTGGTTCAACTTGAAGTGCCTTTCATCATTTTTTTACCTTAAGGTAATGAGGTTATCTATCTATCCATATCTATCTATCTATCTATCTATCTATCTATCTATCTATCTATCTATCTAATCTAATCTATCATCTATCTATCATCTATCTATCTATCATCTATCTGTCTATGATCTATATCTATTCTTCTATCATCTATCTATCTATCTATCTATCTATCATCATCATCATCATCTATCTATCTCTGATCTATATTTATCCATCTATCATCTATCTATCTGTATATGATCTATATCTATTCATCTATCATCTATCTATCTATCTATCTATCTATCTATCTATCTATCATCATCATCATCATCATCTATCATCTATCTGTCTATGATCTATATTTATCCATCTATCATCTATCTATCTATCTATCTATCTATCTATCTATCTATCTATCCATCTATCTATCTATCATCTATCATTGATCATCTATCTATGATCACCTATCTACCTATCTGATGATAGATGACAACCTTTGCTAATGCAAGATTCATTTCATTAGAGTATAACAAGGGAGTAAAGGACATTAAGACGTTTCTCCTAAACTGAGTTCACATGCTGCAGTATTGGAGAAGTGTGGGGTTCATTTCCTGTAAGTTTTAGTTCCTTGTGGTACTGATGTGAGAATGCTACAGACCAGGGGAAGAGGATGTAGAAGCAGCATTGAAAACCGCACAGTATTTTTCTTGTGCCAGATCCTTTGTCTACTCTTTTCTTGCCTCTTGGCGCTTTATGTTTTGCTTCCCCCAATGACCTATTTTTAGAACATTAAATTTATTTATTTGTTTTGTTATGTTTTGGGGTTTTTTTCTAAATATATGTGTAACATTTTCTAAAACTCTAGAGGCATGGTAATGATTTTAACTACAATTGACAGGTCTGACATTGGAAAATCTAGCAATCTTCTGTAATATTCTTACCTATGTCACATATATCTTTGACCCTTGTCCTATGTTCTTAAAATCCAAGCTCAGTCTACCACATGGCAGACACTTTTTTCCAGCAAATATCCTACAGTGAGAATCAACAATGTCTTTGCTTCATAAACTTTGCATTTGGGAAGACACAATTAACAAGCAAATGAGATGTCAGATGATAATTATGAAAATATAAAATAATATAAGTGATACAGCAGACGGTAAATGGATGCCAGGGATTGAATATCAATCATTGACTCGGAGAAAGTCAGCCGCCAGTTCAGAAGCCTCCCCATCAAAAGCATTCAGGGAATAGTGATTTCATCGGGGGAGGGGGGGTGCCATAGAGAATCTGGTGATCTGAAATAAGTTAGTATAAGGAAATGACTCTGCCTAGTGCTTTTAGGTATATCCAATTTATGGACTGTTATTTAGTCCAAAATACTATTCTCAGCAACCTTAAAAATTGATTAAAGAATTAAAGTCATCTCTCTAAAAAAGACATATAAATAATCAATACTGCATGAGAAAAGATGTCTGGTATCATTATTAATTATAGAAATATAAGTAACACCACAGAGAGATAGGCTAGTAGAATGGTTATAATAACCTTCATGACAAAGGAATAGAAAAGTTTTAACACACAGGTTATCATTTAACCCAACAGTTCTACTCTTAAATGTATATCCAACAAAATTGCAAACATATTAATATATATCTCACAACAAAAATGACTGTAGAAATTCCTTTGGCAATGTTATATCCATATTAAATGGAAAGTATTCAAGTGTTTATTAACAAGTAAGTGTATAAAATGTACATTCAGACCATGGAATATTATTCAGTCCCAATGTAGCTATTGCATGTTACAATATGGATGAGCTTTGGGAACAGTTTGCTAACAGAAGCTAGACACCAATAATTTCTTTATTCAGTGATATATGGTTCAAGTAAAACATCCAGAATCAATCAGTTCTATGAAATGAGAAATTAGATTAGCAATTTCCCAATAGCTTGGGCAATGGTGAATGGGAGAAATGGTAAATGTTCTCTTTTTTTTGAATAAGGAAAGTATTTGAAAATAGATGAATGGTAATGATTGCAACTACTCTATACATATATTAATATCTACTAAATTAATTCACTTCGACATGATGGAATAGTGTGCTTGTTAAATGTCAGTAGTAAATATATTTATTGTAAAGGGCTCTATGTTCCACTGAGGTATAGATATTATTGTTTCTAAATTAACCAAAGAAACTTTAAGAGTGGAACAATGAAATGAATAGCTGTTATAGCTTGGACACTGTAGGCTCATGTGATAACAAGGCTTTTCCTAAAGGTTGAACTGTTAATAGGTGATGTGAAGGTTAATGTGAAACTTTTACATTGTTGTGGATGTGGAACCTGGTTTTTTTCATTTTTTCTCTTTTTTCTTTTTCTTTGCTTTCTGGTCATGAGCAGAGTGGTTTGCTTCTCCATTCACATGTACCCTGACATGTTGTCTTACTAGAATCCCAAACTGATTGACAAATTGAGCATGAAATGGGAACCTTTATAGCACTGGTTCCAAATATCCTATTTATAAAGTAATTGCCTAAAACACTTCATTCTGGTGCCAGAAAGCTGACTAATAAATACATTATACTAAACTGACAAATTAAGTACACAAATTTCAGTGAGTATTTATTTTTACAAAGTTGTTGAAACTTAGTTCATAATGAGAACTTGAATATGTAGACCATTGGCTTAGTTTTAAGGTCTTTATTCATCTACTTTATCCTCAATATTACATTAGGCAGTACTCACAAGATAAGGAACTAATCAGATCTTCATACTGAGGAGTGAATACACCAGGGTGCTTCATTGAGGTAATTAAAGGACAGCTACAGTGACACATCAGTTCTAATGTCCTGAAGAGGAGGCAAGGGCTCGAACTTCAGTGAACCTTAACATTCAACACTGTGAGAATTTAGCAAAGAGGGAAGTGCTGAAAGATAGAGAAATGGAAATGAGTGGGTTTTAGTCAAATAAAAAGTGTGTCTACTATTTTGCTTATCCAGTGGGTTAAGAATAGGAACAAAAGGATAAGATGGAGTGAGATAAGTTGCCAAAATGGAATTCTACTTTTTCTCCTCATGGGGCAATTTTTTTTAAGAGTATATGACATTAGCTGAAATACCCCACAAAGGGGTGGGAGAATCTGTTGAGATCGTATCCAGAGGTTAGGCAGCGCCCCCACCCCCACCCCGTGAGGCGTGGGGACACCCTCCCATCTCCAAAATTTTAACCCAGAATTTCTCCTGTCTAAAGGAAATACAGGGA
This sequence comes from Tokudaia tokunoshimensis, assembly GCA_036184795.1. NCBI lineage: Eukaryota > Metazoa > Chordata > Mammalia > Rodentia > Muridae > Tokudaia > Tokudaia tokunoshimensis. Next base: position 40,145,731 of record BTHU01000004.1, on the reverse strand, counting down.
CAAAGAGTGGAGCGGAGACTGAAGGAAAGGCCATCCAGAGACTGCCCCACCTGGGGATCCATCCCACATGCAGACAACAAACCCAGACACTACTGTGGATGCCAAGAAGTGCTTGCTGACAGGAGCCTGATACAGCTGTCTCCTGAGAGGCTCTGCCAAATTCTGACCAATACAAATGTAGATGCTCTCAGCCAACCATTGGACTATGCGCAGGGACCCTAATGGAGGAGTTAGGAGAAGGACTGAAGGAGCTAAAGGGGCCTTACTTGGCATCAATGGGAGGGGAAGCCCTTGGTCCTGTGAAGGCTTGACGCCCCAGTGTAGAGGTAAGGCAGGAGTGGGTAGATGGATGGGGGAGCACCCTCATAGAAGCAGGGTAAGAGGGGATGGGATAGGGGTTTCCAGAGGGGAAACCAGCAAAGGGAATAATATTTGAAATGTAAATATATAAAATATCCAATTAAAAAGCAAAACAAAAAGAAAAAGAATTCAATCCCGGCCACGAACATGAGCCCAGAGGCCTCCAGTGACAGCCTCCTCCACTTATATGAGCCACAAGGGCTCAGCTCTGCACTGACTTGTGATTAGGGATGCAGGAGGGGACCCCTTCTCTGATCCATTCTCATTTGCAAACAGTTCAATAAAATTGATAGAATCAGAAAGCTTTCTTTACAAAAGAAAAAAAAAACAAACAAAAGTGAAGTTGGTAATTACTTCACTATGTGCTTTAGGCACTTTTCCATAAGAGAGGAGTAGAACTTGGTTTCTAAGAAGGTGTTTCATTTGGGGTAACGCTTTGCTTCAAAGATTACAGTATTCAGGTCTTATTACTGCCTTAACACAGCATCACCAACTCTGTGATTTAAAATCATGCATGCTGTTACTGTAGAGATCTACAAGGCAGAAACCTGATGGGAAGGTGTTAGCAAGAGTTATCAGTCTTCTGAGTACTTAGGAGAAAATCTAATGGAAACATTGAAAAGCAGAAGAGCCTTGAACAATGTACCCCACATCCCAAAACACCACAGATGGAAACCTAGGTTATTGTACCCAGCAAAACTATCAGCCACAGTTGAGGGAGAAAGAAAAAAAATTACAAATAGGTTAAAAGAATTCATGTCCATGAAACCAACAAATAATAAACCTGGTCAGGGGACTCCCTCCAGAAAGATAATGAAGATATTTAATGGTGTTATCAGATAAGCATGGGCATCTTTAAAATCATATCAAAGTTAAGCTGTAATAGGGGATTCTGAGAATTTGGTCTGCAATGATTTATGTGTGCACGAGGTGGTGGTGGCTCCACATCCATTCTGGATCAAAATTCAAATTTCAAAAGGAAATCTGAGTTAGGTGTGAAAGTTTAGCTAGTGTGTTCTTAGCCTGCAAACTGCCTGAGTTATAGAGCTCATTAGCTTCTTGAAGAAATGCACCTGTCCTAAACCTTACTTTACTCTCACACTGTCTGTCCAAGGCAAACCTCTTAAACAACATTGTATCCTGAACAGTGTCTGCTACAACACCCATGATCATGAGAAGGAAGCAGAGTGAGACTGCCAAAATCTCTGTCCTGTCAATCATCTTCTTTTTTGTTTGTTTGTTTTTCTCTTTTGATTCTATTGGATATTTTATTTATTTACATTTCAAATGTTATCCCGTTTCCTGGTTTTGATTGCAGAAACTCAGTATCCCATCATCCCTCCCCCTGATTCTATGAGGGTGCTCATCCAACCGCCCACCTGTTCCCACCTCTCCCCCCCCCCCCCCGGCATTCCCCTACACTGGGATATCAAGCCTTCCCAGGACCGAGGGCCTCTCCTCCCATTGATGTCCGACAAGGCCATCCTCTGCTACAAATGTGGCTGAAGCCATTGATTCCTCCATGTGTACTCCTTAGTTGATTGTTTAGTCCCTGGGAGCTCTGGGGGGGGGTCTGATTGGTTGATATTGTTGTTCTTCCTATAAGTTTCAAACCCCTTCAGCTCCGTGGGTCCTTTCTCTACATCCTCCATTGGGGAGCTCTTGCTCAGTCCAATGGTTGGTTGTGAGCATCCACCTCTGTATTTATAAGGCTTTGGCAGAGCCTCTCAGGAGACATCTATATCAGGCTCATGTCAGCAAGCACTTGGCATCCACAATAGTGTCTGGGTTTGGTGTCTGTATATGGGATGGATCCCCAGGTGGGGCAATCTTTGAATGCCCTTTCCTTTAGTCTCTGTTCCACACTTTATCTCTGTATTTCCTCCCTTGACTATTTTGTTATCCTTCTAAGAAGCTCTGAAGTATCCACACTTTGGTCTTCCTTCTTCTTGAGTTTCATGTGATCTGTGAATTGTGTTGGGTATTCTGGGCTTTGGGGCTAATATCTACTTATCAATGAATGCATACTATGTGTGTTCTTTTGTGACTGGGTTACCTCACTCAGGTTGATATTTTCTAATTCCATTCATTTGCCTAAGAATTACATGAATTCATTGCTTTTAATAGCTGAGTAGTACTCCATTGTGTAAGTGTACCACATTTTCTGTATCTATTCCTCTGTTGAGGGACATCTGGGTTCTTTCTAGCTTCTGGCTATTATAAATAAGGCTGCTATGAACATAGTGGGGTATGTGTCCTTGGTATATGTTGGAGAATCTTTTGGGTATATGACCAGGAGTGGTATAGCTGGGTCTTCAGGTATATCCAATTTTCTGAGGAACCGTCAACTGATTTCCACAATGGTTGTACCAGCTTGCAATCCCACCAACAATGGAGGAGTGTTCCTCCTTCTCCACATCTTTGCCAGCATCTGCTGTCATCTGAGTTTTTGATCTTAGCCATTCTGACTGGTGTGAGGCGGAACTTCAAGGTTGTTTTGATTTCAATTTCCCTGATGACTAAGGATGATGAACATTTCTTTAGGTGCTTCTCAGTCATTTGGTATTCCTCAATTGAGAATTCTTTGTTTAGCTCATTACCCAAGTTTTTAATAGGATTATTTGGTTCTCTGGAGTCTAACTTCTTGAGTTTTTTGTATATATTGGATATTAGCCCTCTATGGATGTAGGATTAGTAAAGATCTTTTCCCAATCTGTTGGTTGCTGTTTTATCCTATTGACAGTGTCCTTTGCAATATTATGAGGTCTTATTTACCAACTGTTGATCTTAAAGCATAAGCCATTGGTGTTCTGCTAAGGAAAATTTCCCCTGTGCCCATTTGTTCAAGGCTTTTCCTCACTTTCTCTTCTATTAATTTCAGTGTATCTGGTTTTATGTGGATCCCCTTGGACTTGAGATTTGTACAAGGAGATAAGAATGGATTGGTTTGCATTCTTCTACATGCTTACCTCCAGTTGAACCAGCACTATTTGTTGAAAATGCTGTCTGTTTTTCCACTGGATGGTTTTAGCTGCTTTGTCAAAGACCAAATGATCATAGGTGTGTGGGTTCATTTCTGGGTCTTCAATTCTGTTTCATTGATCTACCTGCTCTTCTCTGTACCAATGCCATACAGTATTTATCAAGATTGCTCTCTAATACAACTTGAGGTCAGGGATGGTAATTGCCCCAGAAGTTCTTTTATTGTTTAGAATAGTTCTTGCTATCCTGGGTTTTTGTTATTTCACATGAATTTGCAAATTGCTCTTTCTAACTCTATGAAGAATTGAGTCAAAATTTTGATGGGGATTGCATTGAATCTGTAGATTGCTTTTGGCAAGATGGCTATTTTTACTATATTAATCCTGTCAATCCATGAGCATGGAAGATCTTTCCATCTTCTGAGATTTTCTTCAATTTCTTTCTTCAGAGACTTGAAGTTCTTGTCATACAGATCTTTCACTTGCTTTGTTAGAGTCACACTAAGGTATTTTATATTATTTGTGACTATTGTGAAGGGTGTCATTTCCCTAAATTTTTTTTCTCAGCTTGTTTATCCTTTGAGTTTTGTCTGACTTAATTTTATATCCAGCTAGTTTGCTGAAGTTGTTTATCAGGTTTAGGAGTTCTCTGGTGGAATTTTTGGGGTCACTTAAGTATACTGTCATATCATCTGTAAATACTGATATTTTGACTTCTTTCTTTCCAATTTGTTGTTTTATTTCCAATTTGTTTCTCTTTTAGTTGTCTAATTGTTCTGGCTAGGACTTCCAGTACTATATTGAATAGGCAGGGAGAGAGTGGGCAGCCTTGTCTACTCCCTGGGATTAGTGGGACTAATTAGTGGGACTAAAATTAGTGATTTTAGTGGGATTGCTACAAGTTTCTCTCCATTTAGTTTGATGTTGGCTACTGGTTTGCTGCATATTGTTTAGGTATGGGTCTTGAATTCCTGATCTTTCCAAGACTTTTATCATGAAGGGGTATTGATTTTGTCAAACACTTTCTCAGCCTCTAATGAAATGATCATGTGCTTTTTTTCCCTTTGAGTTTGTTTATATACTGGATTAAATTGATGAATTTCCATATATTGAACCATCCCTGCATCCCTGGGATGAAACCTACTTGATCATGATGGGTGATTGCTTTGATGTGTTCTTAAATTTAGTTTGCAAGAATTTTATTGAGTATTTTTGCATCGATATTCATAAGGAAAATCAGTCTGAAGTTCTCTTTCTTTGTTGAGTCTTTGTGTGATTTAGATATAAGCGTAATTATGGCTTCATAGAACAAATTGGGTACTGTTCCCTCTGTTTCTATCTTGTGGAATAATTTGAAGAGTATTGGTATTAGGTCTTCTTTGAAGGTCTGATAGCATTCTCCACTAAACACATCTGGTCCTGGGCCTTTTTTCGTTGAGAGACTTTTAATGACTGCTTCTATTTCTTTAGGGGTTATTGGACTGTTTAGATGGTTTATCTGATCCTGATTTAATTTTGGTACCTGGTGTCTGTCTAGAAAATTGTTCATTTCATCCAGATTTTTCGGTCTTCCACTATTATTGTGTGGGGTGCCATGTGTACTTTGAGCTTTAGTAAAGTTTCTTGTATGAATGTGGATGACCTTGCATTTGGAGCATAGTTGTTCAGAATTGAGAGTTCATCTTGGTATATTTTTCTGTTGATGATTATGAAGGATCCTTCCTTATCTTTTCTGATAACTTTGGTGGAAAGTCAATTTTATTCCATATTAGAATGGCCACTTCAGCTTGTTTCTTGGGACCATTTGCTTGGAAAACTGTTTCCTGCATGCAGGGAAATGCTGGGTCTTGTTTACATATCCAGTCTGTTAGGCTATGTCTTTTTATTGGAGAATTGAGTCCATTGATATTAAGAGATATTAAGGAAAACTGACTGTTGCTTCCTTTTATTTTTGTTGTTAGAGGTGGAATTATGGTTGTGTGCCTAGCTTCTTTTGGGTTTGTTGAAAGAAGATTACTTTCTTGCTTTCTCTAGGGTGTAGTTTCCCTCCTTGTATTGGAGTCTTCCATCTATTATCCTTTGCAGGCTTGGATTTGTGGAAAGATACTATGTAAATTTCTTTTTGTCATGAAATATCTTGTTTTCTCCATCTATGTTAATTGATAGTTTTGCTAGGTATAGTAGACTGGGCTGACATTTGCCCAAGGTCTTGTGACTTTTATCATCTCTTGTGAGAAGTTTGGTGTAATTCTGATAGGTCTGCCTTTATAGGTTACTTGACCTTTTTCCCTTACTGATTTTAATATTCTTTCTTTGTTTTGTGCATTTGGTATTTTGTTTATTATGTGATGAGGAATTTCTTTTCTGGTCTAGTCCATTTGGAGGTCTGTAGGTTCCTTGTATGTTCATGGGCACCTCTTTCTTTAGGTTAGGGAAGTTTTCTTCTATAATTTTGTTGAAGATATTTACTGGCCCTTTAAGCTAGAAATCTTTACTCTCTTCTATACCTATAATCCTTAGGTTTGGTCTTCTCATTTTGTCCTGGATTTCCTGGATGTTTTGGGTCAGGAGCTTTTTGCATTTTGCATATTCTTTGACTGTTGTGTCAATGTTCTCTATGGTATCTTCTGCACCTGAGTTCTCTCTTCTATCTCTTGTATTCTGTTGGTGATTCTTACATCTATGACTCCTGACTTCTTTCCTAGGTTTTCTATCACCAAAGTTGTTTCCGTTTTTGATTTCTTTGTTGTTTCTACTTACATTTTTAGATCCTGGATGCTTTTGTTCAATTCCTTCACCTGTTTGGTTGTGTTTTCCTGTATTTCTTTAAGGGAGTTATTTATGTCCTTCTTGAAGTCCTCTATCAGCATTTCTTTAAGGGAGTTTTGTGTTTCCTCTTTAACGACTTCTATCTCCTTACCTGTGTTCTCCTGTATTTCTTTAAGGGAGTTATTTATGTCCTTAAAGTCCTCTATCACCATCATCAGATGTAATTTGAATCCAAATCTTGCTTTTATAGTGTGTTGGGGTAGCTAGGACTTGCTGTGGTGGAAAAACTGGGTTCTGATGATGCCAAGTAGCCTTGGCTTCTGTTGCTAGGTTCTTGTGCTTGCCCTTTGCTATCTGGCTATCTTTGGTGTTAGGTGGTCTTGCTATCTCTGACTAGAGCTCATTCCTCCTGTGGGCCTGTGGCCTTAGGTGTGTCAGCACTCCTGGAGAGATTAGCTCTCCCCTGGGTGGGATTCAAGTGCAGAGGGCTGTGGAACAGCCTTAGCTCCAGGGCACAGATGGAGACAGGGAGGATCCTGTCCCCAGCTGCTCCCTGTTCTTGTACCCTGTGCACTCCTGTTGGGTCCTGTTTTGGACAATTATTAGAGCAAAAGCAGTGATCTCACCTCTGGGTTTAGGAGTGAGAGCATTCCTGAGAGACCAGCTCTGTCTTGGCGGGATTTGTGTGTGGAGGGCTGTGGTGCACATATCCTGTCAGTAATCTTCTTCCCACCACTTTCCTTCCTGTTCTTCATGTGGCAGAGGCTTCTGAACTCTACCAAGAGAGAAACATTCCTTTGCATCATTGTTGTGGGTAATAATTAAGAAAGAGTACTGCCCTGCCAGGCATCTTCACCATGTCCTGGTGGGTCTTGTTCAGGGCAGCTCTCACTGTTACTGCCGAGCCAATCTTTCTTAGCTAGCTCTCACAGCATCCAAGCTGTGTTTCCTCTCTGCCATATACTCTGTAAACGGTGGGAGCCCCATGCTCCCACTCAGCACCCAAATACCTGGTAAAGCATGACTCTTAAACTTAAATAGTTAATCAAATATCTTTATGTATATAAAACTCCCAATGACATAATGTCAATTTACAATGATGAAGTCTTATCACAGTATAACCTCTCCAAAATACCAGAAATACATCTGAAGCCATCTGGATATCCATCTGGTCTCTCCTTCTTTCCACCAGTCTTGTCCACTGAGTCTTTCCCTCTCTCCTCCCCTCACTTCCCTTAGCTCCTCCTCCTCTCTCCCCTGCAATCACTAGCCTCTCACTGCCTCAATGTGAAAGGATAGGAAATATCTTGCAACACATCATGGACTATCATCTTGGGGCAGAGTCCTGTTTCCATGGTGAGATGGCTTCTTTGCCTCAACATGGCAGCTTTTCTCCAGGATGAATGAACAGCATAAAGTAGGTCAACCAAAATGGAAAGCCTTTATCCTGGAAGTAGAGTTCCTGAACTTTCGTTAGTTAGCTTGATGTGGGCAGCATTCTCCAACATCTATTCTCACCTCAACCTGCTCAATGAGATCATACAACTGGGTCCCTTGGCTGCATTCCCAGAGATTCTTTAACCTGCTCAGTGAGATCATAGGAGTCAGTCCCTTGCACCTACTCCCAGAGATTCTGATTTAAACCTCCCCCCGCAGTGTGAAAGGCCCTGTCATCTATATTTTTATGAATATCCAAGGTTATTCTAATTTAAACCCAAGATAAAAATCCACTGACCGGATTAAGACACCTTATCTGAGTACAGGTTTGGACATGTCTAATAGTTATAGCTGTTAGCACCCTTTTATATGGAGAATACTGAGAAAATTCCAACCTGTTTAAATGTGTGGCACTCATTTAAAAGATAATTAAAAGTTGCAAGAGATACTAGAGCCACTGGAGTGGAATTTCCTGACCACCTAGCTCTGGAGACACTTTCTGAATGGAGGTGAGTTCCTTCATCCATTAGCTGGAAACTCTTAGGTGTTTTCACTTTCCTAAGCTTCAGCTTAATTGTGTGTTGCACAAAACAGCCCTTAATTTATGGGTTGTTTAAAATAATGTATGAGATGTATGTAAGGCATTAGCATATTGTAAGCACACTAAGTATTATGTCCATTTTAATACAGAAGAGGAATTTTAGGAAAATCCCCAAAATGAGCACCAGCAACAATAACAAACAGATACAAATATAAGAATACCTACCTCACTGAGCATCCTTGGTAATATAACAGTTTCAATGTGTGTGTGCGCATGCGTGTGTGTGCGCGCTTGTGTGCATGTGTGTGTGGGGGCTTGTGTGCATGTGTGTGTGTGTGTGTGTGCATGTGTGTGTATGCTAGGCAAATATTATATTAGGGAGGATGCTCAATGAGGTAAGTAAATACACACATACATATAGATAGATATAGATAAAGATAAGGTATAGATATAGACATAGAGGTGATACAGATGTGAATGTAGATATATAGAATAATATAGATAGATAGGAATAGATAGATAGATAGATAGATAGATAGATAGATAGATAGATAGATAGATGTAGATATAAATATATCTGGGACCAGAACTGTTGTCTTCTAGCTAGTATCTGGGTCCCCTTCAAATTCACAATGATGTAGGTAATAAATTATTTAGAAACAGCAGCATTTTTCCCACTTAAGTCTTGCTTCTAAAGTACAACCTGAACTACTCAGGTCATCATCCCCTTTTACTGCTTTTTAGCTATGTGATTAGTACCTGGGAGTTAAATTTACAAGAACCAGTTAGAGAATGCTATAGTACACCATGTTTAGCAATGATCTTTGTATGCTTTAGAGACCGGTGTGGATAGCCCTGGTGTTGCTTGTATTTTGACGCTAATTCCGCTTTCCCAGGAGGGTCTGTGGAAGAGGAGTGAATTGTGTACACAGGTGACTTCTTGTGAACCTTCTCCCCACCTTAACTTGTAAAATAAAGGCTAGAGCTGGTGATTGGGCAGTGGAAGGAAAGGTCGAGCTGAAAAGTTTGGGGGAGAAGGAGAGGAAGAGGAGAAGGAAGGAAAATGGAGAAAGAGAAAGACAATCCAGATTCTGCTGTGTGGCTTTAAATAGCCACAGGTAGCTATGAATATCATAAAAGGATAGAATGATTTGGATAACTTGTCTAATCTAGGTGGGCAGCTTGTATCTTTATCAATTGGCTCAGAAATTATTGTGTGGGCATCTTGCCATATGCAGCAACTTACATGTAAAATAAGGTAAAATCGGTTAGGAAATACAGTTACTTGGTTGTATTGGACACAAGCCAAGTGAGACAAGTCAAGTAGCTACTGGCAAGTGTGTTGAACAGCATATGGGCACAGAACACTTAACTCACACCACCTCAGAAGCTCTGTGAGGCCGTACAATGCCAGAGGACTTGTTTGTTTGTTTTTCCATTACACATAAAATCATGAGTTGAGGTTTCTCTATTAACTGCCTTGAAAAGTGGGAACAGGATGGCATTGTCCGTCTTGAAAAGTGGGAACAGGATGGCATTGTCCGTCTTGAAAAGTGGGAACAGGATGGCATTGTATCAGTGGAAATCAGTGGAGAGGAAGCACACAGGACAAAACTCGAAAATGGAGTTGTTTTGTCTGAACTGACAGTGGGCAATCGGTAGTTCAAGCAAGAGTAAATCTTCCCTAGGTAGTAAGCAGAGAACAAGCCAGCTAAAGAGTGCATTCTGCTTATTTCTGGAAGGCTGGGAATGGTGCATTGTCTGATACAGCTCTGGCAGCCAAGGCCACTGGGCTCCCAGTAGGTTCCTGCTGGCAGCTGTCACCATAACAACACTCAAGGCGAGGCCAGAGACCTGAAAGCAGCTCCTCCCGGGCGATGCCCCTGTGCCTCCCGCCTACCCTGAGTGGCCCTAACAATCTCATCAGTCAATCGTTGTGAAATCTCCCAAGAGCTCAATTTAAGCTCAATTTATTTCGGTAAAAAATGTAAGTCCTGGAAAGAAGTCCAGACACTAAACCTAACCAGCAAATAAATTGTTAGGCCTCTTTCTGTTAAAAAAAAAAATCAAAACGTAAATTGCACGGTATCCTGTCAGTGTGCTGATTCCTGTGGGGAACTGGTGCTGCTCCTTGCTAGTTCTGTTCGTCCTCACAGGCACATGGTAGGGCATCGTTACCTACTGCCTTTGTTTTCCACGTATTTGTAGGAACTCACTTCTACGGGTGCCCACTTGATAATAGGAACTAAAATCCAGTTCGGTGTCAGTGTGGCGGACTTTGCAATGTTTGAGTGAAAAGGACACATGCCACTCCCAATTAGAAACCTTAAGGGAACATTGTGAATGCCCTCTTCTCCCAGGGTCCAGGATAGCAAAAGCTCTCCGAGTCCCAGTGTCTGAGGAGTAAGAACAGGGCAAGGCTTTGCCCATTCAGGGCAGGCCGGACGGCAGACCAGCATTGATACTGTGGAGCTTTTGGAAGCTTCTTGCTTCTATACCATAATCTAGAATCTTGTGACTAAAAATATACTAATGCGCAAAAGGGAAATATCCAAAATGAATTATTTTTAGGTAAATTGTCCAAGAGTAATCTAACAAGTGCAGAATCTACTAAGATTTTTTTTAAAAAATCTGTGTAATTTTGGGAATTTTTTTTTCAGGCTGATATTGTTTTGCATAGTAAGATAGCTTAGTATTGGTTTATATTAAAAGAAAATGTCGTTCTGATACTAGTAACTAACTTGGTCTCCAAAGACTTCTTGATATTAAAATATACACAAAATATTGAATATTGCTGATATAATGACATTAAGGTTACAAAGGAAAATATTCCAGGCCTTACTTTTAGTAAATGACTCGATGTGTAAATCCTCTGAGGAAAAAAAGTGAGATACGCTTTATTTATTATTTGATATTTCAATGACCTTCAGAGCAATGTGAACTATGAACATTCAATTTTTATTACTTTAGATACAATGGTTTGATTTTTCTCAGTTCATCTATATTTTAATAAAGTGGATTTTTCCAATGGCTAGTGATTGTTACAAAATGTCAAGCATTCCTTGAGGGCATCAATATTTGTCATAATTAAAGCAATATCTCAAACAATAAAACAATAGCAACCAAAAAAAGAAAGTGGCTATTTTAATGCCAACTTCCTTATTATAGTCTGGGGAGGGGGTTACTTGAGAAAAATCAGTTCTGTGGTTTGTATGTGCCTTCTCGTGGCTTGAAAATCTGTGCGAAATTACATTTAAAAGTTTACAGTAGTCATTTCATAATCATGAAACTTAGCATTTAACTCTTTTAAACACACAATTCAAAGAATAAAGCTGACGGATTTTATAAAAAAACACAACTATTATTTTCTTTCCTTTCTTTCATTATTCAGAACATAATAAAATCTCTTATAATGTCTTTTTTTTTAATTATTATTTATTTATTTAAACGCAGGGACTTAGAAACACCAGGGACTGCCAGAGTGAAAACCTTGCCTTTCCATTCACGATGCGGACCTCTGGTGTTCCGCTTGTTGACCAGTAAGGGGCGCCATCACAAAGTGATTACAGAGATCTGACGTCTGTGGGGCTTTTTCTAGTGTCCATCTTGTTCAGTTTTCTAGGCCACTGCTGAGCGCGCTGTACCCTATAGGCTCACATCACCGCCGCAGCAGGAGAGGCTGCTGCAGAGCTCAAGACTGAGCTTTTAGATTTCTTCTTTCCAGTGCTCCACTGTTAAACAAAAGCTCCTATTTCCTAGGACGCAGGCCAAAGGCTTAGCTGCCAGTCCCGCTGCTGTTACTAATTGTCTGCTCCTGCTCAGGTTTCTTTATGAACTTCTCTCACTCCTTCAATATTAAATGTAAATTACATGTTTCTTTCAAGTCCGCCCACCCAGTCCTTTCAGGAACAGCCATTTGTTCCTGTGCACCTGGAGGTAATTCTCACTCTGTGTGTGTGTGTGTGTGTGTGTGTGTGTGTGTGTGTGTGTGTGTGTGTGTGTTATCCACTGAACTGACTTGCACAACCACGTCCCCCCAGACCCCTAACCCTGACTTCCCTGGATGCCGTTTGGTTTCCTCAGCAGGACGGAGCTGACACATTTTAGAGATGGCCAAAAAGGAAACAATTCAAACAACTGAGTTTCTCAGAGATGCCATTTACTCCCGCACCCCCCCCCCGCCCCCAACCCCCATTGTTTCAGCAACCTAAAAGGCTGCAGACAAGCGTTTGAGTGTGGCAACTAGCCACGCATGGTTGTTTCAAGAAACGTCGATAATGGATATTACAAACATGTTTTGGTGGCCAAACACAGACTTCCAAAGATAGGTCTCCCCTAGCAAAGCGAAGCAATTATCCCAATCAGTCAAGTGAAAAGGTCCATTTACGCCTCAATTCTCTGGCTAATTCAGGCAAAAGTAAAATTTTCATCTGAATGATCTCCGTAATTGGCTTACTGCTTTGCTTTATCAGGGAGAACTTGACATAGAAGAAGAGGCTGCTTCGTACTAGCAGGTTAGTGGTGACCCCGAGGAACGTGTGCACAGAAGAGGTTTGTGTGAAGCTCGGGAGTGGAGACCTTGGGTTGACTTTTCGACAGGCGGTGCCTCATTGAGGAGGGTGATTAGTGGGACTTTCAAATTCATTCCTTCTTGCCTTCCTTTCCTCCAGCCACAAGTCACTCCTTCCTCAGGGTTTCCAGTCCGCGGCCAGCACACCACTGAGGAGAACGGAGCCAATGGAAAATCCATCTGTCATCCTTGACTCCGCCCTTCAGTTGAACCCACTATATTCCCACGGCCGTTGCTGACTGTTGTTCAGATAACCATTGATGTTTTGCTGGGCTTTTATTCGCTTGACTTGGACTTGGGGCTTCTGGCTGCAGGTGCAAAGCCAGGTACTGGCCAACAGAGGAGAGCCATTAGGCGTCTTGGCTATTCACAATTGCTTCCTGTCTTATTTCCACCCTCTAAACCACTTCACCTTCTAAAAATGCCCAGCTTCTCACCTCTTTGCTGTATAGTAGTTAAGTCCTACTACGGACTGAAAGGACATTGGTGTGCAGGCACTGGCTTCAAACTCATTCTCCTTTCTTGTCTCCCTCTTGTGGTCTTACATCTAATTAATTGGAAATCTCTTGTGTTGCCTGTAATGGCTGCTTTGATCAGAAATGCCTCTTTCTGTCTTTACCCAACTGTTTATCTGCATTGCTCTTTTGTTTGTTTTTAATTATCAAAATTGTCCTTCTGATATTACAGCAATGTCTGTCCTCCAAGGCTTTCATCCTTTAATTCCACAGGGAATATTTTCATAGCCTTTTAGGCACCCAAATTATCCAGTACTACAATCAGTCCTTTAACTAGGCCTCTTTTACTGTGGCGTTTACTGCTGTTACCACTCTCCTCAGAACATTCTCTACTACGTGCTCTAGTAAGTGAATTCTCCTTTAAATTGCACTAATTAGAATTCAAGTCCCTACTCCACGTGGGATCTGAGTATCTTGAAGGGTCAACCTCGTACCAGTAAATACACACATTCATTTTTTTTTTTCCAGACCTGAGTTCAGAGTGTCTACCTGTCTCTTCCCTCTTACACTGGATTTTCCTAGATTGAAAAAAAGAAAATGACATCTTCATTCCTTCTTTCAAACGACATACACGCTGTACTGCACAGAGATATGTCAGGAATATTTGTTTTAGGATTGATTTCTTGTCCCTCAGAAGTGGTGTCAGCTATAAGGAAATGTCCTGCTCACAAATACAACTTTCTTGGGCTATGATGCAGATATATCACATACCCTGATATACCATGGCAGGGCTCTGTGATGTTATGGCTTCAGCTTGCTGAGGAACAACTCTCATGTGTGTTGTTGGACATCTCAGTGACAGCTGCTGTTGGGTGAAACTATTTCCTTCGGGTGAAGAGAACTAAATCTCTGGCCTGGGCAGAGAAGAAGCATTCCAGTTAGATAGGTCAAGGGAACAAGCCCTCAGAATTGCAGGTGCATCTTAAGCTGTGATAAAGAAATAGTAGGAACATTTACCTCTCTAATGAGAGAAGGTACTTTTCCTTCCCAGGATTCCAGCCCTCACTGCAGCCCCTACAACTACCATGGTGGGTCTGTTGGGTCTGCTGGCACTCTTGTGTTCTTTGTTTTCTCTTCCTTATGCTGACCACAGCCTAGGTGTGCTTTCTCTAGTACTTTGGCCTTCCTTCCTCATTTTCTAAAGCTCCCCTCTCTGCTGTTTGCTTGCATGTCCTCCAAGTGGCTGACCTCTATGCTGTACTCAGATGGAGCGTTATTTTGTTTTTGTTTTTTAATTTTTCTTGTTTCGTTTTGTTTTCACCCTTGTCTTCTCTCTTCTGCCGCCCCAGTTACCTGCCAAGTCTAACACCTTGCCTGCCCTTGAAGTTTTGGGATTTTTTTGTTTGTTTTGTTTTTTTTAACTCGAGTGAACTTGTCCTTGAGCTTCTTATTCTTATTAAGGATACTAAGAACTCCAAGAGGCGACCTAATGTTCCTGGTACCCCTTGTACAGGTGATGAAATCAAATAAATAACTCGAATGTCAAAGTCCACTCCTGGGTCCCCAGACATTGGTGTGTAACATGTGCTGTCAGAATTGGTAAAGCTGCTTTTGTAGCTGTATCACTTGCTCCTTGGCTTGAACTGGGGACCTCATTACAATGGTATATGAAGCACTGACTCCAAATGGGGGTGACAGGGACCTTAATAAAGGACTGGTGGTGGTCCTCACTGGATAAAGCCAGGTGACAGCAATCACAAGAATGAATTGGAGAGACAATGAAGGGGTCCTGAGATACAGAGCATTTGAAGATGATTAATAGAACCAGATATCTCTAGGAACAATAACAACATGCAAGCACATTATGTGTGTGTGTGTGTGTCTGTCTGTCTGTCTGTCTGTGTGTATCTGTGTAAATAAAAGGGTATTTCTCAGTTAAACCCAACATAAAATATTAGAATAAATAAAATAACCAAGAGCTATTAGCCCAGGTAACCATCCTAATAAGGTGTTGTAAACTTTTCTACCTCTCCAGACATGAGTTAGTTTTCATACTCGGAACTCACTAGCCAAAAGAGAGTCCAGCTCCCGAGGAACAAAGACCATCTCCCATCCAGCACAGGAGTGTACATTGTGATAATGACCTCAGTCCTTTCTGAAAGAAATCTACAACCGTTTGCTTGCTTGACAATGAGTCAGGGCAGGGAGGAACACTCAAATATTTAAAAATCTGATTGATACTGGACCAATGACATTGACTAAAGAACATGAATCATCACTGTGTTCTTTCCATTAATAATGGGACATATGAGACCAGGTGACAAACTGAGTCTTGCTCAAGGTCTAGTTGACCATCCACTGGATCTTCAGATCTCCACAGGGGACATTTCCTTGGCGACACTTTTGAGGTTAGTATAGTTCATTCATCTGCAGGATGAATTGTGTGTATGCAGGACATTTTGTATATGAGATAAGGATCCTAATGGGAGAAGACACATGGAAGCTTGAAACTGTTTCTGCCATCCCTACCCTACTCAAGTTTATAAGTACAACTCAAGTTTGCATCCTAAAGTGGTTGAGAGAAATAAGAGCATCCTGAAGGATGTAAAAGTTTCAGAAGCAGCCATCCCCGTTAAGTCATCTTCACTCCTTGTAGAAAACACTTGCAAAAGAGAATGGAGTGATTTTGCTTTTATTTTTCTTACATCCCACCCCCACACCCCTGAACTTAATAAGACAAGTTCTCACAGTAGAGTCCAGGCTGAATTTGAACGCGTGGTTTTCCTGTGTCTGTCTGCTGAGAGCTGGGTTACAAGCATACACTACTACATCCAATAGAACACAAATGGTGTGTTGCAAATTCAGTCAAGTGTCAGTCCCATGGAGTGGTGCTGTGCCAGGTGGGGTATATTTGCTAAAACAAGTTAAGCAGCTTCAGGAATATGAATAAGGCCACTGTTTAAGCAAATGTGTCCCTTTCTGTTCTAATTTGGAAAAAGAGGGTTGGAATTATTTGCATGTCTGAGGAATGAATAATATTTGTTTAGTTTTGTACTCTGAGATGAAGTGGTAAAAAGAGATCTAAATTCTCTGCATATTCCACAGAATTCCATCCTTCATGGTATTAAGTTAATCAGAGCAGGTGAACAATGAGTTGTCATTATAGTAGTTGTTTTAATAAAAATGCATGCAGCCTGGAAGAAAGGAGATAACATCTTTTAATTTGGACTGTCACACCAGTATAATCTTTGGAGTTCCAGTGATGTAGGAGGATCATACCGTATCTCTCACATTCACAGAGCACACAGGACTAGGGGAGCCTCTTTAAGTTTTCTATACAACATGTCCCACATCCAGGAATACTGCTCTAACCAGCCAATGTGAAGGATGACAGCTTCACACTGAACAGAAGATAGGAAAAGTCTCTTGCTGGTACTTAGTATAATATTGCCTGCCCTGAGGTTGGTACCAGGGTGTGGTGATGGGGGAGGATGTTGTGAGCAAGTATAGCAAATGCTAGTGGCAGGGCCATGACAAAGTCCCTGAGATCAATGTGGGACCAGTTATAGCAACAGTGTGATGCTCAGTCTTGCTTGCCAACTTATGGGACCTGGGGTCAGCATGGAGACAAACCTCTAGGCATGTCTGTGAGGAAGTTTCTAGAGTTGGTTAACTCTGAAGATGAAGTACTGTCCCATGGTTTGAGGTCCCAGGTTTGAATAAAAGTAGGTAGGGGAGGCATTAAGCAGGTGGCTTCAGGTACATTGTGGCCAGCCATCTCACACTCCTGCCATCATGCTTCCCTGCTGTGATGGGTTATGTTACATTTTTAAGTTAAAGCAAATCCTTCTTTCCACAGTTTGCTTTTGCAAAGCATCTTTGTTACAGCAATGGGAAAGGTAAGATATGGATATGTATCTTTGGAAAAACATATGCATCTTTTGAAAAACAGCTCTTGACAAGTTACCGGAGCCTCATGGAGACTAAATGTGAGATTGTGCCTGTGAAACGATGTCTTATGACAGAGTCAAAGGAAAACACAGAGCTGACTAGACGGCTCAGTAGGTAATGGGACTCGAAACCAAGCCCAACAACCTGAGTTCAATCCCTGGGTCTTACTTGCTAGAAGGAGAGAAGCATCTCACCCAGGTTGTTTTCTGACCTCCACATGTGTGATGACATGGCACACCACATATGTGTGTACCACATATACATGCACCACATAAGTATGCACTTACACGCAACAAACAGTTTCATTACAAAGAAAGTACAAAACAGATGGCCCTCTATTGTCAGATGCTCTCTACAAGCCAAACCATGTGGCTCCAGCATGAACTAGGCTGTAAGACATGTGGATGCTCAACCAGGAGGCTTGTGTTCCATGCATTCATCACTCTTTCCAGCCGCTCTTCCCCAGCCCAGTCTTTACAGAAAATCTTGAATAGCCAATTGATGGAGAAGGGAAAGCATTTGACTGTAACTCATGGGTGGTCTGGCTTACAAAGAGCTCTTATACAAGCCAAAAAAAAAAAAGTGTATGGCAGTTGCATTGCAGCCTTATCCAGGAATAGTTTTGGAAACAGTGGCAAGGAAAATCCCTAGCACACAGCTTTAGGGATGCACTTGAACATTCTGTTGGTGTAGAAATTGTAGGTCTTCCATGTATGAACTTGGGCTGATGTGGTTGACTGTGCTGACTAGGCAGAGTCCCAAAAGGAAAGACACTAGAAGAGCAGGGCAAAGATGTCTTTAAACTAGTGTGTGGATGGGCATGAAGGAGTGGCCATAAAGAGTAAATACATTTACATCATATGTCAACTACTACCAGAGAGCACACTCTGTAGTAGATGAACCATTCCCTGGGCCTGTAGCATCCAATAGAGGGCCCGTAGCACCCACTAGTCACATGTGATGACTCCGGGCTGAAGTATATCCAAGTATCAAACACGCACTGGATTCCAAATAGTAACACGGGTGTGAAACATTCCTAGTAATTGTATACTGATCACGCATTCAAAACATGTATTAGTTTAGATAAAATGTCATCAACATTGATTTCCTTTTTAAATGTGTCTACGAGAAAGTTTACAATCACATGTAGCTAGCTCATCCTCGTGGCTTGTATCACATCTGTTTTGTATAGTACTGATAGGGGCTGATTCTCTTGGCTAGCTGACAGCAGCTGGCCCTGATCCTAGGCTTCCCCAGTGTTGCCATGGCAGGCTCAGGGATTGAGTGTCAGGGAGGCATGGAGATACTGCCTGGCCTGTAAGTATGACTTACTCTCACCAGGGAGGATAAAACTCCAGCCGCTGCCAACTGTACGGATTTCAGGCACGGAGGTCAATCCTGGGCTCTTGGAATGCTACTGTTGTCCTGAAGTCTAATGGGATACTCAGTGGCCAATGGATCACAGTGGCCCTTTATATCCTAGAAGGATCGAAAATATTTGGGATTTGTTTTTAAATAATAGAAAAGCAAGCTAAGTGTGAATTTGTCTTGCTTACCTGTGGGGACTCAGAACCTTGCTCTGTATTTGATCTTCTGACATGGGAACCCACAGAGTCTCAGATCAGAACAGAACAAACCCCCAGAAAAGGATGTATGAACAGAACATATTGTCCTAAGCGCCATGCTTCAAAGCTATTGAACTTACAGCGAGTAGACAGGCCTATTGACAGTGCAGTTGAGATGCAAATTGGGCAGCAACTCTCTGCAAGAAAGAAGTACTACCTACACTCCAGGTGTAGTATGCGCACCTTTGTAAGGTGATGCAGCCTGCCTTCCATATCTGCTCAGTTTCATTCATGTGTTCAACCAAGAGTGGATGGAAAATATTTGAAAAAAATGATATCTGTGACCCAAACCTAAAGTTTTGTTCATTGTTTCTTAAGCAATATCATGTTACCATTTATATCATATTTACATTGTATTGCGTATTAAAAGTAATCTGGGGATGCTGTATAACCCGTGGGAACGTGCACATGGGTTATATGCAATACCATTCCTTCATTGCATGTAAAGCACTTGAGCATCATACTGCTTTTAAATCCATGGGGATCCTGGAAAAGCTCCCCTACAGATACTGAAGGCCAGTCATGTGTCTTATGAAGAACTCTGTGCAGAATCCCAAATGGAAGCAAGACTGATTCCCTTAACAGAACTCACTGTAAAGAAAATGTGCTCTTCTACAATTTAACAAGTTCTGCAAGACTAATGGGCCCAGTTCTTAGAGGGTACACTTTTACCACGGACCAAGCGGCTTACAGAAGGCTATATAAATCTAAGTATTTTAAATAAGTTGGATAGTTACTACTTTGCTGGAGCTACTTGACCTGCTGTTAGGAAGCAGGAAAGCAGTTCACACAGACGCCTCTTGAGCATGGACTATGTCACCTATAGGCCATCATTAGGGCTTTGAGAAGTGGATGCTGAAGACAGGGGTGGTAATAAACAATGAAAGAAAGATGTGGATAAGTATTAGTTATGGTTGTAGAAACAACCATAGTAGCAAGGGCTGTAGTTTATGTGAACTCTGATCTTCTAAGTATCCCTCAGGAGAAGAGAAATGTAGAATCGTGGGGGTGTTGTTCCTCCAGATTTAAGATCTGTGGAATAGATAGCAAGACATGAGGCTAGGGTGCAGTTTAAGATTCCCCAAAAAGAAGGCTCTGTCCCAGCTTGAGAGGTTGCTGTTCACAAACTCCTGACCTTTCTGCTTGTTGCAGGTTTGTCTTCCACAGTGGAGTGCCAGAGTCCCTTTCTTTAGTAGTGTGACATTCAGCGACCAGTTGTGAGGTGGCTCGAAAGGCCTAGCTATTTTAGGGTACTGAGGGAGGACTCCAAGAAGCAACGTTTTCCCCAACACACCCAATCTCCTAACACACACCAACCATGTTTACCTGGCTGGGATTGGTTGGGCTCACACTGAAAGTTGACATCTCTCTTTTTCTGGGGGTTGGGGTAGAACTTCCTCCTTTTTGATCTCTAACAAAAATCCTGCAGTAAACTTCAGTTTCAAATATTTGCTTCCGCACCCTGGTATTGCTCATACAATGCTGTGTGCCTCTGATCAGAGGAAACCCTTTGGTGTCTGTTCTTGCCAGCACCTTGTTTGAGACAGATGTGTTTTTTTGTTTGTTTTTTTTTTTTTTTTTCCTTCTGCTGTTGAATACACCAGATACCTGGCCTGCAGGCTTCTGGGGAACTCTCTCATCTTTGCCTCCCATCTCATGTAGGATGCTACTGAACCTAGCTTTATACGGCTTCTGTGGACCACATTCAGGTCTCCCTGATGTGGGGCAAGTGTTTAGCCACTGAGCCAACATGCCAGATCTGTAATGATCTGTTCCTAACAGAGTCCTGTACCTAACACAGAAGTGACAAACACAGAATTTAGAAGCAAAACAACAAAACAAACAAAAAAAATGTTCTTCCCAAAGTTTGTTTGTTTGTTGTTTAATAAGTAGATGGTGGTTTAAATTATGCTGTCTTTTGGAGTGTGGAAGTGACATACTGGACACAAGGGGTGATTGGATCAGATACAGGGGAATTCTAAGTAACATGTGATACTGAAGCACTCCATTTTGTGGGTCGGGGGTGTAGGAGAGGCAAATAGACAGTCTGATGAACAAAACAGTTGAGAAGAATTAGTGGTATCTAGATTTCAGAACATCTTGTAAGGCATTCCAAAGATCAGTTTCATTTTATTGTCAGAAAGAATGGGAGATATTTAAATAGCATGATCAAACTGGAGTTATAGTATCATCAAACAAGTTCATATCAGTTAACTCTCAAAACTATAAATCTGGTATTCAGATTAAGAAATTGAATACAATTGATTGAAGGTAATGCCCTGCATTTGACAGGAGTTTGAGAATGAGGTCTTTCTTTGTTCTGTTTCTCTAAAATTGCTTTCTCTTGAACTAACAGCTTTCATCAGATAGGCATGCACTTGTTTTCAACACCGGTATCACAACCATTTTGACTTTAAGCAAAGCAAAAATAAAAATTTTAAAAAAATATGCAATGAAATTAAAAGACAAGAAATTTAGTTACAAGATAGTGTGTTCCGTTCATTTTTTTTTCCCCTAAAAACATCCTCCAGAATTTCATTTACATTGAGTTCCCTTTGGTCTTCTTGTTTACACATCATTACTTGATGAATGGGTTGAGAAGCAGAGACAGAAAAGTGTTGTAAGCGTCTACACTCTGGGATCAAGCATAATAAACTTAACACATCTTCGAAATGATAATGCAATGAGCCATTTTGTAGAAACTGCCTTCTCATACAGCTTTTTAAGAATGTAATCTATGACACTGGAGGGTGGTGGGTGCACACGTGTGTATGCACTCGTGTGTGTGTGTGTGCCTGTGCACGTGCATGTGTGCCAGAAGACAGCCTTCATTATTGTTCCTCAGGAACCATTCCCTTGTTTACATTTACTCCCTAATTAAATGAGATGATCTCTCGATAGTTAGCTTGACTGACAGTGAGCCCAAGAACTCTGCTTGTCTCTGCTTTTGCAGAGCTGAAACTACCAGTGTGTGGACCACTCCTGCCTCTTTTATGTGGTTTTCTGGGGACCAAACTCAGATCCTTTTGCTTGTAGGGCCTGTATTTTACCAACAAAGCTATCTGCCCAGTGCCTGAAGGAGATATCCTAGAAAGCATAAGAGTGTGAAGGAAGGCAGAAGACACCAAAGCTCAGGACAGGAGAACATCAGTTTTACATAAATAACAATAAAAACGCAACAACAGCTACAACTTAGAAACCAGTTTTACTCTGTTGCAAACAAATGGACAAGCTATTATACAATATATAATAAAAAGTACAGCACAATACAAGTGCCACTAATAAAAGAAACTTAAGGATCAGACTTAAAAATGCTTATTTGTAATATATATGTATGTGTGTGTATGTACATACATATATATACATACACACACTACAAATGAAAGCCACAATAAATACAGGAATCTCCATGTCATTCATAATAAATACTGAAAATATAAATACAGAAGACTACAGCTAATATGAATAAATAATTACAACATAAGATCCAGGTTAAATTCTGTTGAATATCATTGTAGCTTATTTCATATCCCCTTTGGCATCTTTGATGTCATAACTTGTACACAAGAGAAATCAGTCTAGCAACTGTGACATACAACATGACATCATGGTATAAAATGAGTGTATGGATTGTGGTTTGATTTTCTTCCCTTTCAATTTTACAAGTCATCAGAGTGCACATAACGGTAATGAAGTATCGACTGAAAACCTATTGGGTAAAAGTAACAATACAAATCAGCTGAAAGATACAAATCAGTCAATGTTAAAGTGTACTTTACCATACTGTGGCTTTTCTGAGTTTTTAGTGATGCATTTCCCCCCTGCCAGCTTCCAACAGGCCAAAAAGCAAACACCTAAAATAATTTCCCTCAGAAGACTGCCCTTGTTTAAGGAACATTTCTAATGCATGTGTTTCCACATAGACAGAAGGACACATGAGTCCTCAGGGTCACATGATCTTCCCAGCTCACTACATCCTACAAGGATTTTCAAATGTGCCAAGTTCCTATGGCAGCTTGCAAGTGGAGACATGGTTAATGTCTAAGACTGTGATTAAGACAAAGACACTGCAAAGGGTGACATTTACCTATGCAATGAATTGGATACATGGATTTTTAAATGTGAAAAGTGTTTCGTTGACCAATGCCAAATGACCTCCCTTATCAACTTCATATACCCTGTGACAGACACTGAGGGAAACACACGGAAAGAACAAAGTGCCTTTTCTGCACTAAGAGGCAATAACCAGTACATATATATTCATAGCTCTATCTTAAGAAGCGATTACACCAAAATGTGATGAACTAAGGAGAAAGCAGAGGAACATCAATCACTATGACGTAACAAAGGCTGAGTTCTTAGGAACCGAGTTGTAATCTATAGGTTCGGGTTTTTTCTTTTACTATTTCTGCACTGTATTATCTAGCATTTATTATACATCATCAAACACTTTTAAAACATGTTTCACAAACTATGCCTCAGACTTCTTCCTGTTGAGGTGCCTAAAGTCAATTAAAGCATAAGCCAAATCTTATTCACCATTCATTACATTAGCATTCTACAGAAACGGTTTCTTTTCTTTCTTTTTTTTTAACTTAAAGTGTCACTGGGTCACTTCCATGTAGTGTTACTCATGAGGACAAAGTATGTTCATGTGGCTGTCATTTCACTCAAGCACCCAAGTGGGGAAAAGCAGCCATATTGAGATTGGGCAAGATCTATGGAAACACTAACTTCCAGGGTGGTCCTCAGCTCTTGTTAGTGCTGTGTCTAAGTTTCAGCAAACAGAAAATGCTCTGAAAGCTGCAGGGAGGGTCTGAGTCAAGTGATTTCATCACGGGAAAAGAAAGGGGAAAAATACAACAACAAACATCACTCCTTCCTAGAACTCCTTTAGTTTTCAGGCCTTGTCAAGATGACAAATTTTTAAATCACTTTGTTTTGTTTTAAACCACTGATTCCTGGGAACGTCAGCAGTCATTGTTTACACAACAACTTCATACACAGGCTGGGATCAAATGATGGCTGGGTGATTCTTTGGAATCCATATTAAACTCCATATTAAATTCTTCAGACGGTCACATCTCCAGGAGAAGTCTAGATTCTCATTTGTTACTTACACAAAAAGAAGGTTACCGAGGAAGGTACTTGTTCACAAGCAAGCACATAGAAAAATGGCCTTTCCATTTTAAAATTGTAACTTCTCAGAGAATTGAAGGGTTTAAAAGTCAAGTCACTTGATTCCAGTCCTGGCATTGGTGACTGGGATATAAAATAATCACTCCCCCTAACATGACAGTAATTTTAGAAAGGTAAATATAAATGAATAAAAACTACCTAGTGCCTTATTTTCCCAAAGCAGGTTACATTACTAAGTGTTCAAGTACCTACATTTACTTTTCAAATTTGCTTTCTTAAGACATTAGAGAATTGCCTTATGTAATAATCATCAAATGAAGGGGGACCCAACCTCTACAGTCTTCCAGCACAATTGTCCAAATTACCACGACTGTTGCCAGGTGCCTCTTCCACAAACACTGGCCAAGATATGCTTTTATTGTGAGAAAACCTGAAAGAGCTGGATTCTGTTGCCAAGGAAACCATCTTCCCTAGAGGTGGCAAGAATAAATGGGTATCTGTGTTGTTGGATATGCCTGAGTGACAGTCCTCCCCAGAGGTAGATGAACGAGCCATGTGACCTCTGGAGATCTCTCTTAGGCTCAGGTCTATGCAATCTGAAGACTACAGAAAAATCTCAAGCCTTCCATTATTCATGCTTAGTTGGTCTCTGTGAACATCTTTAAAAAAGATTAAGCTGTTCCAAGTTACCTGTTGGACATGACATAGTCTGGCAGTGGACTGTGATGAATTGTAATTAACAAATGACATTTGTAGCTATTAAAATTTAAAAATCTATCAAGTCCAGATATCATTTAGGTACCATTACATCTCTCAAGGATAAATACTTGATTTTTAAACAGGCAACAATTTATTCCCTAACCTTAGCTATTTTTCCCTCTTTATGGGAATTTAGATTTTAAATTGAACACTTTCTTTTCTTCATAATTAAACAAGCGCTTATAATTCACATAGTTCTTTGAATTAGTTTTTAATATTGATGGCATTTTTAAGGAAAGGGAAAAAGATTGATGACCAACAGGAAAAGAGGGCAAAACAATATTGGATAAAATGTGCTACAAAATGCCTTTTGATATTTCTATAGCACAGAAATAACAATCAAACTATCCTAGGGCACATGACCTAGACAAGAGAGTGAACAGTCATATTTTGTGTACTGTAGAACACAGAATTTTCTAGACACATTTTAAAGAGACTTCTTAATGTTCAGTTTTCTTTCAAGTACTCATTAATAAATAACTTTTAGGTTTATTCCAAGCCAGATAAAACTATTGGAAAAGAGTTAAAAAGAAGAAATAAGACATTTAACTATGGACACATTTTAAAGTTACAACTAAAAATCAGGAAAGGCATGTAAATCAGTTTTGACAAAAGCAAGACTGATTTCTACTCCATTTATCTCCTCATAGTCCTTTCCAATTAATATACATTATCCTTGAAGATGCTTAGATGGCCTTGCACATGTGACAAAGTTTATAATTTGAACTGACTTTACTATCAGTATGCTAATGAGATAGACAGAGGACCTGCAGCAAAGCTGCCTCATATAAATGCTGTCTAGAATAACATCGATCATTCCCCTTTATAAGGTTAGTTGCTTTTGTGAAAGATGAAATGAAATAACAATAGAATTGTCTTTTCTTGAAATGTAAGCAAGCATGAAGGGTCAGATAAAAAGCAATGGTCCTGTCTAGTGAAAAGCTAATCACAAGGGAAGAAAATAGTAACCCCCAGGACATAAATCTTTGGAGTGATTTCTTTTCCTATATGTAAGACATATCTGCATGTGTTAAAGTTCCAACTTCTATATTAAGGGCATTAAAAAAAATCTACTCATAGTCAATGAACTGAAAAGACATATGGTTTAGGTTCTGTAATTCCTACTCTCCCAACTCCTCCTTTTATTAGTCCTCAGAATGGAAATCCCAAGGCATGCAAGACAGCATACCGTTAAGACTAATGCTACTACTGACCACTAGAGAAAACCCAGGCTTCTAGGTTTTCATTCTGGCAAGCAACAAAAGTGGAAGATGCTGTGCTGTTTAGTAACCAGGTCTCATGTTCTTGATTGAGAATTCATGAGAGGAACTGCTTACGTGTGACTGTTTTAGAGTCACATTTGTTAAAGAAATCTCTTTCCAAATTCCTTACTTTTGCCAATGTTATTTGATTAGCAATTAGGTATTAAGTGGTGTGTGTGTGTGTGTGTGTGTGTGTGTGTGTGTGTGTGTGTATGCATGTGCACGTGTTTGAAGACTTTCTTCAGATTGCTGGAGGTCTGTGTTCTTATATTTTAGAGAATGAACTGTAACTGCTTTGGATGTTGGCAAGCAAATAGAATACCAGCTGGACTCTTAGGGCAGCCATATTGGAACTGACCTTTCTGGTTTTGGGTGCCTGTCACTTATGAAGTCCAGTGCAGTAACTCCCAGTCCACCACTACTGAGATATAGTAAAAGTTCATAGACATTATCACTTCCAAACTTATATTCCATCTGAACCCCTATCCTGCCCCTTTCACAATTTTAGTGAATTTTCAAATTGTGGTTCTTCAGTCAATTAAGTTCTGTCAAGCTACAGAAAATATCTGATGAACTAAACTGTGGGTGCAAAGCTGTGACATTTAAGTGACTCCAGCCCAAGCTCTTAATTCTTGGAAAATGATGTAATAAGAAACTTCAGCTTCATATTGGTAGTAAAAGTACACAGGCCTTGCACTTCAGGTGTTGGTCATAGTAACGATACAACAAATAAGTTACAATTTTAAATTATAGTCATTTTAACCTTGCAAGTATAAAGGTGCCTTCCATTTACACTTGGCATTTCATATGTCAACTATAATGGCTGTAAACTGTCACTGGATTGTAACTACAGCTAAAGGAAGGGGTCACTAATAACCTCTTTCATTTTCTATCTTCTTTCTGTCAAAGCCTTTGTGCAGGGTTTTGCCATCTTAATAGCTGTTTATAAAACGAGTAAGAGGGTCATGTCCTTGCTGTTTCTGAAGTTCTTTGGGTTCTGAATTAATCAACCCTCCTCCTGAAACTAGTGGAAGTTTTACTATCATAAATTTGACATTTTCTTAGAGAGCGCTGCATTCAAGAAACAATTCTCCGAACATCTTTTCCCTGAATCCAAAGTTATTTCTTAAGCTTCAGGAGACTGTAGTAAGTTCCATCAATTTAGGGAAATCAGCACCGTTTAGATGTAGGTTGTACAGAATTAGAAGAATGGGTGATAGTGTTTCCAACAGGACATGGAGGATTCCAATAGAGAGGGATTTGCAGACTTGACCATCTCATGTCACCCTTCCTTGCCCTCACCCTTCAAAATATGGGAGTCCCCTGCTCTTTTTGCTACTAGGTCAGCTGTTATAACATAGGGGGTATTCCATAAATATTAGTTAAAGATCAATGCCAAGTCATTAAGAACTTGTACAAGGCCGGGCAGTGGTAGTGCACGCCTTTAATCACAGCACTTGGGAGGCAGAGGCAGGAGGATTTCTGAGTTCGAGGCCAGCCTGGTCTACAGAGTGAGTTCCAGGACAGCCAGGGCTACACAGAGAAACCCTGTCTCGAAAAACAAAAAAACAAAAAAAACAAAAAACAAACAAACAAAAAAACAAAAAAGAACTTGTACAAGGTAGCAATAAAAGTTGTGAAGCATCTATTACAAAATAAATCATGGCAATCTTGTTTAATAAAATCTAAGTCAAATTTTGCCTAGAATATATAACCAAAATAACCTCAGCATTTCTTGAGAATTGTGGCAAGTTTCTATAACTTGCACTGTTTTGTAGGAGTGAGCAGAAGAAGGTGGTCCTGTTGGGCCATGTGATTATAGGATTTCCTCCCTTGAGGAAATGTTAAGTATTTTACACGTGGTTGGCATGACATGGTGAGAAACACATAATTCTATCGTAAGACTGGCTTTTAAAAAGTCTACTATCCAATCTACCAAAAGAAAAGAGACAATTGGGTTTTACATACATTTTAATATTGGATGATCAATAGACCGGGGGAGGAACTTAAATATTCTTTATTTCTTTCTTTCTACTAATAAAAAATTGAAAAAAAATTTAAAGGGGATTGAGGCTGCTTGGGCTTATTGACTTGCAAATCAGTTTGGCCAGTATAGCTGGCAATCAAATCTTTAACCTAATAGGGTCTGGAGCATTGGGCTTTGCAGTTGATAGGGCTTGACTTGGGAACTGTGTGCAAAGAGAGATTTAGTTAGATATACTACAGAAGTAACACAACAGCTTCAGGTCAAATCATTATCCCTTGGTACAAAGATTTAAAGTGTCTCAACCTGGTTGCAGTTAAGTGCTCCTCTCCCTTTGAAAAGTAATAATCGCTGTGGCACTTGCCCGGCCCATGGGCAGCTCTATTGAGTAGGCCTAGTAGCAGGAAGAACAATCCAGAAGACTCTCTGCATTCTCAGTTCAGCTTGTACTGGGAAATGAAGTCACAATGAAACAACTCCTCATAAATATTATTTGTAACTTTAACTCAATATTTTCAACCAATTGCTTTTAAGAGTCCCTTTTTATAGTTTTAGGTAAAGCAGAACCTGATTGTACTTTAGGAACTGACTATCCAGTACTCATTACTAGCTACTGCCTGCAATCTGCTCCACTCTAGGGGATGGTGTACGTGCATTCTGCATTTGTGTGTGTCTAATAAAGATAAGGTATGTAGGGTCTGATTGGCTATTGTTGCTAAAAGAGTTAGCCTGTACCTATTATGATTTTTGAGGGATGTCTACTTAGGGATGTGAAAACAGCATGGCAGCTTTCATGCTTAGAAAGGTAATCGTCCTTAGCAGAGTGACACTTTCTATCTCAATTGAATAGAGAGAGGAAGAAAGCTCTGTTTCAGAAGTATCCTTTTGGGAAAAGCTAAGGCTGCAAAAGAGAAACCCAATGAAATACAAAAATGCTTCAAATCTTGTGAAAATAAAGCTGGACTGAAAGAAACATCTCTGAGGATCCAGGAAGTGGACTGTCGTTCACCACTACCCTAGTCAGAGTTACCATGGGCCTCCCCACACTCTGTTCTAAGAATAGCCTGCGAGTGCCTCACCAGGAGATACTTCTAGAGGATGGAATGGGCCAGCAAATAGGGAACACAGAATTCTTTCATTTGCTCGAATGAAGGAACAAGAGCCTTTTGTCATTTCTTCTTTGAGCCCCTGCCCTTTAGATTGTGTAGGCAGGAGGCAGCATAACTGGAAATCAAATGCTAATAATGGCAATACTGCAGAGAACTCTGGACATATTACCTCAATTTGAGTAACTTCCCATCAGATTAGCCCCACCGGCCAACCAAAAGGAGTAGTTGGCCCGCCCCCCTTATTGCTTTCAACAGCATGACAAACCCAAAGTCCTTTTAATGTTAGTAAAAATTAATGTTGATATAGTCTTGAGGTGGCATAGAGAAAGAACAACTCCACAAGCGAACATACTTCCCCCAGATCGAGTTTAAACAGACGCTTCTCACCAGAGAACTCTGAAGTACAGTCAAGCTTGACCAAATCAAATAGTATGCTGTAAGGAACTGAACTCTGAAAGTTACTCAAATGCCCACACGAAGGAGGTATTGAAAAAAATTAGAGATACAGTTGCTACATAGCAGGGTGTGTCTACATTTTAAATAGCCATAAAGTATGAGAAATGACATCACAACACAATATCAAAACAGGGTAACGGATTCAACGTAATGATTACTTTAGGGGAAACCACAACATTGGTTCTAAAGCTGCTTAAGCTGACAGGAAAGAAGTTGCTCAAAGTCCTCGAGGCTTGAAGCGGGCATTCTAGAGGCGGGTGGGGCATGTTTCCTTTCTATCCATTCTCTTTACTAAGGAAGAGAATGTGAGGTGGCTGCCTTCACAGTGCATTCTGGACTGTGCTGCTGACTATCCCAGGCAAGACAGATAAAAAATGTTCCAGAAAAGGAGGCCTAATTCGTATGTGAGCCCAGGCCTGCCTTCAATCAGCTAGTCATTAAGTGGAAATCTCATTACACGTTTTTTTGAATTTGTAGAGACGGGTTGAGCGGTTGATCGAGGTGTAGATGGGGTGCTGAGGTTCTGCCCCCATCCCCCACCCCCACCCCAGCCATCTCTCTATTAGGATTGAGTTAGGTCTTAGGAGTGGTGAAGGAAAACAACAAACAAGTCATTTTCCTTCATGTCATTGGAAGAATTCTCTCTCTCTATTGTATGAACCTTACAATAGTTACATTTTTTTAATAATTAAAAAAAATTATTTCAAAGCATTCTGAGACCCCCATCCCACATGAGGTACCATGAAGGGGCACTAAAGTGCATTTTGATGGAGGGAGTAGAGTTTAAAGGTGCTGTCCAAGCTAATAAACAAGATGACGCTGTTTGAAAAGGAAAGGCAATTCCGTCTATCTTGCTGAGGGAGAACGGAGGACTAGACCCTCACCAGAGGATTGTCCTAACTCTTAACTTGAGAGAAAACTGCATGAGGACCTGCACATATAGACTCATTTGTCCCAAATAGCAAAAATAGGCCTATTTCATCCTTAAGAAAGTATTTGCAAATCTGCTCAGTCATGATCGTAAAAATGTGGGTGGATTCCAGATGCAGTCCTCTGGGCATGCTCTGTGGTGCTAGCTAACACGTCTTCAGCTTCAATGAACATGCTGTTCATTTTCTTCAAAGCATGACTTCTAAACTACCATAAATAAAATACACAAGAAACGATTCAATCTTTTTTTTCTTACAATAATTACTTTTACATTAAAAAGTCACCATCATCTTCAGATATATCGAAAAATTAGGACTCTAAGTCTGCTTGTTTTCTAGTCTTAGTTAACAATCTTGCACAGGCCCGATAATCTAAAACTTGGAGCTATGATCTGCATAGCTTGGCAGGTTTCACACAGTTTGACAGGTAGGCAACTGTGAGATATGCGGTTATTTTTTTTAATTTAGCATTTTCTATCAAAACAGTTCAAAATGGTTTAAAATCCCCATAGTGACTGTATTTGTGCCACGCCACAGTTGGGAAGCTAGAAAGGAAGGAAGGAAATACTGTCTAGAAGTTTAATCACAGTCCACATATTCTTGGTCTTCAGGTTTAAACAACGATGAGCCCAGCAAAGGCAATACAGTGCCTTTAAAGAGAAGACTTGGTCCTATAATAGAATAATTTAAGCAACTAAACGGGGACCGTTTCCACCACGGGGGACTGAATGCACTCCTCATGCAATCTGCTTTTTTCTGCAAGGCTCAAAGGATTTTCTGCAGGATGCTCTGAAATGTGGCTGTCGCCGTTCAATGTGGAGACGAACCCTTCCTGGGAAGGGCCTTTCAAGTATGAGTGAAACTCCACTTGGGGAAGATTGGACCTGTGTTCAGGATATAAGGGGTTACAGGGCACCCCACTCTCGTTTTCAGAGGTGGGACAGCAAACGATGACAGAGGGATTGGCAGCTGGGTAGTGAGAGGCTCCATAGGCCTCTTCTGCTTGTCTGGCATAGTCAACAAATCGCTCGGGGGTCATGGCGTAAGGCACCAGCGAAAGGGCACCGTTTTTGACAGTATCTCTTTCAGAAGAGTTGTCAGAGAGCTGACTAGGAGTCCCTGGGATGTGACTATCTATTTGGTAGTACAGAGTTGAGGAGCTAGCATAAAATGATGCATTTTTTGTGTGGCTTTCATGAACTGCGGTGCCATCAGAGTAACAAAGGACAGAAGGAAGGGGGACGACTTCAGTATGGGCTCCGAGCCCTTCTACAAAGCCGGCTCCCTTGTCGTCGTCATCATCTTCCTCCTCCTCTTCCTCTTCTTCCTCCTCCTCCTCCTCTTCCTCATCCGATTCACTGGGAGCCAGGCTTTGGGTGCTAGAGTCAGTGGCTCCACTGCAGAAACTGCTTCCATCCTCCTCATCTTCCTCCTCGTCTCCTTGGCAATCCAGTTCCTCCTGCAGGTGCAGCACGGCAGCCTGGGGTTCCGTTTCAATCTCGAAATTGTCTGCGATGGAATATTCTACAGAGTGAGCGACGGGACCCATGGAAGGACCGTGGGCGCTTATCTCCCCGAGGCAGCCGTTCAGTGTGGGGGTTTGCTGCTCTCGGTTCTTCTCCAGTTCAAGTTTCATTATTGTGTGCAAAAAATGAGTCCGGACACGGATAGGATTAAATTCAATTCTGCCTGCTGTGTTACTACAGCCTTCTTTAGTGCAGCCACATGGGAAAGACATACGATCCACCTTGGAAGGAAGAACACAGATTAGCAGCAAGGAACTATTACAGACCAAATAAAATTAAGCACTTTGTAACAACTTCTCTGAAGGAAGTAATGCACTCAGGTTCTACTCATGTCGCAGCAAACGGCAAATAAGCTGCGAGTAAAAGGAACCCCTGGGAAGTAAAGACTTAAGTTACGGTGATGAACTGTTTCTAAATGTATGCTCAAAAGAGTGGTGGCTTGAGGATAATTGAGAATTTAAATTTGCGCCCTTGGGCTGTCGTATGTCTCCTCTCTCTACTTCCCTTCCCGTTTTGCATTTGGTTTTGTTCCCATCTTGCAACCCTGGTTCCCTTCTGGTACAACTCACCCACACACTTCTTAGTCACATGCAGACTGTACCCGAGGACCCCTAGTCTAATCTAATGTCTATGACATCATCCCATGCTACTCTGTTCTTTCCTTTTATCAGATGGCCTCCACTGCTCCACAATGTCTGGGATGACACTACTTAGGGTCACCCAGCGGCATACTGCTATCATCTCAATGCTTTGTCTTCTCACCGGACCCTTGCTAGGTGGATGCAGGCTGTTTGATCTGCTTCCTTCTTGAGAAGAGAAGCCTATTCCAAATGGTCGTATCTCGTGCCAAAGAATGTAACTGTAGGGAATCAGGAGACCTGTAAGCTGAAGACCAGCCTAGGCAACTTAGTCAAACCCTTTCTCAAAATAAAATGTTTTAAAAACATTAGCTCAGTGGGGGTAGAGTACTTGCTTATTACGACCATGAGGCATCAGACTCAAACCAGGAAAGAAAGAAAAGAGAGAGGAGATGGAAAGGGCAAGTGTGTTCTCATCAGTTGCTGGGAAGGGAACTGTCCTTGGCTTTCAGCAACCTTTCCCTTTTGAATCGAATTAAGGCAATGTCTCCTTTCAAATGAATAAAACTATTTCCGCATAAAACAAAAGAAGGTAACCATTGTCAGGGCTCTGCTAAATTTCAGATGGATGGGACCAGAGTCACCTTGTCAAGGAATTGATAAACTATTGCTTTTCTCTTTAATTAGTTTTAAAAGTGGTAGCTTTAAAAAGCATAGTCATTCAGGTGAGGCCGGGAAGGCTATTCCAGCCTATTTTTCATATAAACTTAAAATTCAGCTTCCGAGAAACGAGACAGACTTTTTGCCGTTTATGCAGTTATATTCTCAAATTGTAAAAGTTTTCTTCTTGCTTCTTCTCTATCCTCCTCAAGTCAATCTTGTTGCCATAGTCAGACAGATGTCCTTTTCTTGTTAAGGAAACCATAGCAATCCCAAGTAAGGGCTGTAAATTGTAACTTCATTTTATGTTTCATTGAAAAAGGGTAGGAGAACATTTGGGGGTCTCAGCCGTGTTGTCTCAGTACTGTGAAGAGTGAAGTCCATCACAAGCAACAGAGAGACAAAGTGCCTGTGCCCCCCTGGAAACCTTGTTTACAGAAATGTGTCTAGTTAGATTCCACTGTCTGTTTGACAGTCTCTCAACCTGCTCACTGTAGAAATGACAGAGCCCAAAGTGTTTACCTGACATGCCTATTTCAGACAAGACAAGAATGCAAGTTGCTTTTTCTTTTTTAAAGGTCTGTATGGCTAGGGACTTCTCCAGTAAGTCTATACCACTGGTGATGAATTGTTAGCTTATACCCTGTGGGTGAACTAGAAAATATGAACCCAAATGGAGCACACAGTGTCCTCTCCCAGACTGCATGTAAAAAAAGCTAAAATAAGCTGGTATAATGGCCGAATCTGGGAGGAAACACCTTCAAATAAACTCAGCTGCAGTTTGAATTGCCATTCACAGTATACACAGTTTAAGCATTTTATGAATGCCCTTGAACTAGGGTTTCTTTCCCCTTGAATTATGTGCCTTTCCTTGTCAGTATTTTTTTCTTCAGGTTAAAAAAAAATACCTTATTATACACAACATGACTGCTTCTTTCTGGGGTGGCATGTGACAGTTTTTCTTCAGATGCCTGAGCTCCCAATCCTTACCTGACATTTAATGCCTGCCAGGCTGCAGGTACATGTTTCTGGATCACAGAACACCCTGCAGTCACAGCCACAGTCCTCCCGAGACAGGCGGATGGCCCGCAGCTCGTGCTTTTCCTCAACGTCGATCTTCTTTACCCCTGAGGCTCGCAGCAGAGCTCTCCGCTTTTTTGTGGGCAGGGGTTGTAGGAAGAAGTATTCGTCTACTTCTGTGTTGTCTAAATCAATATCGTCATCGGAAATGTCATCCACTGTCAGAGTGCTAGCTTCCTCAGATTCTACAGTGCCATTCTTAGTCATCTACGAAGACAAGGAAGCCAACAAGGATGTCATTTGGGCAGAGTCCAAAATCCCCACTTCAGTGTTGCTAAGGATGAATGAGATGAGCTGCCATGCATAGAGTCCCCAGGACCGCAGAAGTCAGAGGAAGGATAAACAATGGTGTTGAAATAAATGGCTTTTTAAATGCTCTGGTCACAGAAGATGGTTAAATGCAACCCTTAACCTCTCAACGTCAGTGACTACAGATACAGCTTGGGCGACCCGGGTTAGAGACACCCACACCCGAGAGCTGTCTTTACACTCAGCTTACAGTGACATCTCTGACGTCAGAGGAAATGTGCCCTGGATCAGAGGTGGCCGCATCTCAGTGGGAGCCATGACCACTTTACTCAGCAAACATCATGTCCTTGAAATAATATGTGCGTCTTTCAGGTTCCTGAAAAGCACACACACAGGACATAAAGTTGCACTGTGCTGCTGGGATCGCAAGCACAGTAATTACCTGGAACAATCCAAGAAGGAGGGCATGATAGAAATAATCAGTCAGGTCAGCATGCTCTCAGTAAGACAAGGACATAGATTAATGCTGGCAAGGACTCATCAAGCCACGACTGAGACAAACTGTATTCTCGAAGGAGTGCATGCAAACCTCCCTTTGTGCAAAGGCATGCTTTCTGTGTAACAACTCATGGGGACACTCACTCCTTGCCTACTGGTGATGGCTGTGCCTATATATATTTTTTCCATATTAATCTCATCCATTAGAAAGCCCTAAATATAGATTTAATTTGTTATTATTATAAAAAACACCTATTGCTTCCTTCATATAAAACATTTTGAAAAAGTTTTCCCTGAACATGAATAAAATATTTTTTTGAGGAGCAGCTCAGTAATAAAGGCAAACACTTCATATGAAATAAATCAAGGATATTCTAAATATAGAAGGTAGTTTAATTATTTAATTTATTACCCTCTAAATTTCATTAATTATGGCTATTACTGTGCTTGGTGAACTTGACAATTCATTCATTAAATAGCGAAAATACTCTAGAGATACCAGACATGCTTTCATTTTTGTAGGAAAGAGTTCATATTTAGATAGAAATATTTACTACTGGACAATAGCTTTAGATTGTCCAACTCTGAGTATCCCATAGAGAAAAATTAAAATTAAACTTTTTCCCTCATGTAGGAAAATTTCCACAGAAGAAAGGACCAGGAATAAAGTGCATGCTAAGATATGTTGTAAAGGGGCCCTGTGGTGTATTTTCTAAAACTACTCACTTATGTTTTGTGACTATTTTAGAACTTGAGCCTGTCACCTAAGAAAGGGCTTATTATGGGGCATGGTTTCTTAGCATGATCCAGTCTATATTTTTCCCTGGGCATTTGTATGAAAGTGTACATATGAGGACATGTCTGTGTAGATATACATGTATGTACACATGTGTGTGTGAGTGAGGGGTTGATGTTAGGTTATCTTAGTCTAGTATTCTTTGTCTTAGTTTTGGGGGGTGTCTCTCACTAAACCTGGAGTTTCCTGTTCAGCTATACTGACTGAATAACATGCCCCCAGGATCTGTTTGTCTCAAAATCCCCTGTCTCTACTTGCCATACCCAGCTCTTTCTGTGGGAGATGGATTTAAACTCAAGTCCTTAAGCACAAGCACTTTCTCACCGGGCCTTCTGCCCAGCCGGGCATCCTGCTTAAACTGAGATGCCCAATACCACAGGGTTACTCTGGTTGTGGTTAGCATTTCTACATATTCTCTCTTACTAGCAATCTACATGTTTCCAGTAATAAAGATCTGATTGTCTAAGACATTCAAATGTAAAACCATCTAGCATACTAGATCTTCACTGAGTGACACTTCTTGACAATCAAAGTGTCCTCTTTCACTTCCCTCAGTAGCACCAAGGTCTTCTTTAGCTAATCCCTGGCCGGTCTACATGAATTGCAGCAAGTTCCAGTACATGTAGATGCTCATTCCAGTACATTCTTTTCATGCTATTTATATTACATTACGTTCACTATACACTATACTATAATGATGTTACTTTGATACATTGTCACAAGAAAATCTATAGCTTAGATGACAAGTCACAGATTTCTCCCCCTGCCCCCCACCAAAAGAGGAGGAAGCAGTTATTGTAAGGAATGCAAAATCTTAAAGCAAGGCAAAGTGAGGCCAAGGGTAGGAGCAACAACCTGTAATCTCAGCACTCTACAACTGAAAGACAATGATGGTAAATTGGAAGTCAGCCTGGGCAATGTTGTGAAACTGTTTTTACCACAAAGGAATAAGAAGTGAGATTTGAGCAAGTATTTATAACCATAGTAAAGTTGTTAGGGTAACATAATCCATTGGCACTTAACAATTAAGAAGAAATTTTACATATTGGTATGTCTGACTAAAGATTCAGTTTACTCTGACTATAAATATTGAGAAAAAAATTCCAGATTTTGTATAATTCATATCCTTCTGATACAAGTAATTTCATTTCAAAATAAAAGATTAAGAATCAAAATTCCTCCCACATAGCTATAATCTGTGTCCACTCTTGTTCAAGTGCTTTAATTTTTTTTTTCAAAAATCACCTACAACATGGCAGTGATCTTATGAGGTTTGCACACACACACACACACACACCCCCGCAACTCTTCAAGATCATTTCTAATGAAGACTGGGGACAATCTAGTGGAGCTTGGCCAATTGGTTATTTTGCCCAGTTTCTTATTTCTGTGTTGCTTTTATTGGTGGCTTCCCCCCCCCCATTGCTATGATGTAGTAACTCACAGAGAGCAATGCAAAAGAAGATGGGCTTACTGTTTGAGAGGGCACAGTCCACCATGGCAGGAGCACGGGAGTAGGAATATGAGACAGTCTTTCACTGCCAAGAAGGCCAGGAAGCAGAGAACAGGTAGCTTGCTTACTCTCTCCCCTTTCTATTACCACCTTCATTTAGAGCAGGCCTTCTGTCCCCAGTTAAACCTCTCTGGAAACACTGCCCCAGATATGTGTCTCCTGGGTGACTCTGAACCCGGTCCAACTGACGGTGGAGAGCAGCCATCACGGTTGCCTTTGAGACATATTCCCTACTATGCCCTTTAACTGCAGTCTGTGCCCAATTTTTTTTTAAGCCTTGGCTTCCACCACCCAATTTAAATGCTCTTTATGATTTGGGTGCTACACACACTGCTTTTAAATGTATTTTCCCCATTGAGAGCAATACAGCAGGAAGCCAAGAAGCTCCCTTCTTTCCCCATCCAAAACCTATCTATCTGCTCCCATGATCTGGTGCAAAGCTCCAGGGTTCTACCAGGATCACCCTTTCTACTTTTGCGTGGACTCCAGTGCCATCTTCCCTGGTAAGAACATTCAGGTTCTACGGGACGTTTCTTCCTTGACAAGAGTGCTGCTTTCAATGGTTTTTCCTACCTCAAAACAGAACCATTGAATTGCCAGAAATTGCTCTTTACAAGGAGACTCTGTATTTAATACACCAATGAGTCTCACACTCCCTGAGATCTCTCCAGTGCAGACTGAAAGGAACCAATTCGCATGTAGTATTCTATGTCTACACCTTATAGTTTTAAAGGTTCTGTTGGTACCTGGTACAGGGCTGGGACAAGTTAATATGCTCATTAGTTGATTGGATGGTTTTAATTTGGAATGGTTAATTTGAAAGTACTATTGGATATGTTCTTTTAAACACAAAATAACACTGTTTAGACACACAGCATACACAATAACAAGTGCTTTCAAATATACACTCACTTCTGAGGTGGTTCAAAGCTACATAAAACCTTCAGAATGGGAGAAAAATTGTTGCCAACTATACTACATGACCAGGCATTAATATATAAAACATTAAAAATTAAACCATTCCAAATTAAAATCATTTAATTAACAAATGGGCATATTAACTGGTTAATTTTCAGAAGAAGAAATATAAATGGTCAATAATTACATGAAAAATTCAACATTTTTAGCACTACGAAAATTAAAATTAAGAACATTGATATTCCAGTTCAACTTGGGTCACAACATCATCAATAAAACAAATGACAACAAATTCTAAGAAAGATGTTTAGAAGCACTTATAGTTTGCTGGTAGGAATACAAACTGGTGTAGCGATTATGGAATAAGTATGAAAGTTCCTCAGCAAATACCACACAGAACTATCATATGATCCAGCAATTCCACTCCTGGCTATAAACCTAAAGGAACCTAAGCCAATATACCACAGTGATTAATCTTATGAACCCATGTTTGTTATAGCACTACTCGCAATAGCTAAGCTATGTAACCAGCCAAAATGGCCATTTAACACAGGACTAGACAGGATACATATTCCAATGGAGTTATTACTCAATCTTAAGGAAGAATAAAATTGAGTCACTTGTAAAAAAAATAGACAAAACTAGAGATCATCATGTCACGTTAAAGAAAAATAGATTCAGAAAAGCAAATATTTTTATATGTAAAATCTACAACTAATAGATGTATTTAAATATATCATGTGTGAAAATTATCATATGTAGATGTTGTCATATATGCCTAGAGGACATAAAGGGAGAAGAGGGACAATATTAGGAAAGAAGAGAACTAAAGAGACATGTGGTAGAAATAAGAAGATATACTGGGAGAAGAAAGACAAATATAGCCTCTCTTTTCTCATATGCAGAATCTGTCTGTCTGTCTATCTGTATGTATGTATGTATGTATGTATGTATGTATGTATGTATGTGCGCCCACCACCAGTCCATTCATCCATCCATCCATCCATCCATCCATCCATCCATCCATCCATCACCTATCATCTAACACTATCAGTGAATGACACAAATGCTGAAGAGGGATTTTTAAAGGAATGAAGGACATCAGAAAGGGCCACAATGAGGGCTACATAAACACAGTTCAATGAAATACATGTATGAAAATGTCATGATGAAACCCATTATTTTTACACTAACTGACAATAAGTCATTTAAAAAAAAAAAGCCAGGCATGGTGGTGCACAGTGCATTCATCTAATTTCAGTATCTGGGAAGTAACAGTAAGAGGGTTATAGGTTTGAGGTCAGCCCCAGACACATATAAAAACCTTGTTTCAAAAGAACAAGGTGTGGAGATGTACCTTGGTGACAGAGCATTTGATTAGCAACACACACACACACACACACACACACACACACACACACACACACACATACACACACACACACACACACACACACACACAGAGTTATAAGTACTATCAAGAATCCCAGCCTTTGCTGGGCAGTGGTGGCGCACACCTTTAATCCCAAGTGGGAGGCAGAGGCAGGTGGCTTTCTGAGTTCCAGGCCAGACTGGTCTACAGAGTGAGTTCCAGGACAAACAGAGAAACCCTGTCTCAAAAAAGTCAAAAAAAAAAAAAAAAAAAAAAGAATCCCCCGGCCTTTAATTCTGCTTTAGTTCGCATGTGAAAGAAAGAGAATAGAAATGGAAGTGAAAGAGTTGTACAAACAGTTGTGAGGCAATAATTGTAAGCTGTTGAATCTGATCAGAAGCTATTCTAATATATTTTACTTGCATTTAGCATCAAAGACTCATAAAGTAGATATTAGCACTATATCTGTTCACCCAGTGAAAAAATGGCGGCACCAGAATGATAAGTAGTTTGTCCAATACCACAAGGGGGTCTAGGTCATGATCTAACTAATCTAATTTCATACAGCTTGTACCGCCCATAGCCAAGGAATGTAGATACACATTTCACATAATTAATATTATCAGGACTTTAGTCACTGGGTGTGCAGGCACATAACCCAATCACAAAAGATTGGACCAAACAGACAAGGAATCTAATAATTTTAACTCTATTCAGAATGATTTCTGAGCTAGGGTTAACACAGAACGCTTGAGAACCCACAGTAGACACATGTAGGAGGGGGTTGGCACAGTTGTTACAAAGGAAAACTGTCAAAGGGAAGCTTAAATCCGAATCTGGGCCAGCAATCAGACCAACAGTGGAGGCAGAAGCTCCACCCTGAGCAATAGCGGTTCAAAAGTCTGATATAGATCAGAACATGGTGCGTTCATTAACCTGCATGTTATCCAGGTGATTGGACTCATGGGATCTCTCCCACTCTTGGTCCTTAAGCAGTGAAACATGGAAAGAAAGGCTAGCCCTTCAAAGGGAGGCTTCTCTCTTTCTCCCGCCTTAGCTGATGAGCACTTGATTTGTGATTTGATTGTGCTGTTTTGATGTTATATTTTTCTTCTACGTCTATGCATTTGTCTATTTCATACTGTCTGGCCTATAAAATGTCATCCTGAGCTTCATCACTGATAACTCTGGGCATGGAACTTAACTCTTGAGCATGTGTGTAAATGCGTTCAGACTCATTCTGGGACTAAAAGTGTTATCATCTGCCTTGGAATGATAGAATTCAAGCATTTCAATTCTGGAAGTTTGGACACACTGTAAGTATTAGTAAGGAATTTCAGAAGCTCATTTTGCATATCTAGACACAGCAGAGACACAAGACAGAGTAGTGTGAGAATCAGAGGGTGATTCTGGATTCTTTGAGATGAATGCAGGATGCCCAAAGAAAAAGTGACATTCCACTTTTTGCTTTCATTTAAATTGTCGACTTAATTTATTTCCCTAGAACATATTTTTTATTATTAACAATTACATACATGTACATAATAGGACTTGAAAAACAATCCATGGCCATTCTTGCCCTTCCAGATCCGTCTCTATCTCCCCACTACTTTTCCCTCCCAACTTCATGGAATACTGCTGTCTTTTTCTTTTAAACCCACTAAGCCCATTTACTGCTTCATGTACATGCATGGGTGTAGGACCATCTCCATGGGTAATCTTAAACTTATTTTACTTCTTTTCAAAGTAGATAGATTCTACTCTCGATACATTTCATGATCCAGAAATGATGATATAGATAAATGCATACACATTAAAGAAAAATATAAGGTAAGGGAAAACAATTATATCAAATTACTAGTCAACTACTCCTCACTTTTGAGGTAGTCAAGGCAGGAGAAAGGTTTCACTTTGAAAGATTAACATTTATTTTCATTTAATTGTTTATGGGCCAAGAAATGGACTGGTTCTATGAGCTCAATAATTTGGATAATATGTAGTCTAATGAATGCATTGTGTTCTAGCAAGAATAAGGTTAAAATTTTTGGTGCTATTAAGTACAGCAAACAACCAATTCAATGCAAAATGATTTTAATGAGAAGAAAATGATGAAAACATAATGAATTCAAATGTTAAGCAAAATTGCTGGGCAGTGGTGGCGAACACCTTTAATCCCAGCACTTGGGAGGCAGAGGCAGGTGGATTTCTGAGTTTGAGGTCAGCCTGGTCTACAGAGTGAGTTCCAGGACAGCCAGGGCTACACAGGGAAACCCTGTCTTGAAAAACTTAAAAAAAAAAAAGAGTTAAGTAAAAATGAAACAAGATCGCTCAAGTAAAGCACTTAAGGTTTGTCTAGTAATGAAATGTTCTGGGCCTTATGAAATTACTAACATATATAAAGATGAAAATGGGACTGTGACTGAAAAGTCACTCTATTCTAGGAGCA
Organism: Tokudaia tokunoshimensis; assembly: GCA_036184795.1. Lineage (NCBI taxonomy): Eukaryota > Metazoa > Chordata > Mammalia > Rodentia > Muridae > Tokudaia > Tokudaia tokunoshimensis. The sequence goes on along the minus strand of BTHU01000004.1, from coordinate 40,103,768 downwards.
CCAATTGCCATGCATCGCAGCAAGGATTTTGCTTCTAAGAGTGACCTGGGCTGTTGCATGTTCAGCATCAAGTTCTGAGCTCTATAATTATTTCAGTTCATGTGAAAGCAGAATGTATTTCATAGTAGCAAAGACTTGCATGTGCCAAAAGTCATTTGTTTAAATCTTACTGAATAACAAATGGCTGATGTTACTCATAATCAAACTCTGGGTTTACTTGACCCCAAAGTGTTTTCCAAATAGTCAAGACTAGTTTAGAGAGAAAATTCTTTCAAAACAAAATAAACAAGCAGGCAAACATGACATCATTGGATAACAGTTACGATTGGAGAGTTGGCCTCAGTACAAGAGTGAGACAAAAGACAAAGAATGGTATATACTTTCTTCAGTTTGGCTCCTTTGGAAATACAGGATAGGATTCGGACTCAGGGAACAGAGAATACAAAGGAAAACAGAGCACTTGGGGCGTGTGTGTGTGTGTGTGTGTGTGTGTGTGTGTGTGTGTGTGTGTCTTAATTCTGTTAGGAGAAACTGGCCAAAGCTGAGTGACTTATGTGGGAGTCTTGATTTTTTCAGCTTAGTCATTTATTCTGCATTGTATCTAACCAACATAATTTCCCCCTAATTCACAGTAATATCATACCACATTAGTTTTACTGGCTGATCTCACATATGTTTCTCCTATTGTACTGTGCACACACGATGAGCAAAACCTCTGTTTGTCTTGCTTCCCATTCTATTTCTGGCACCTTGGTAATGCTAAATCTCACATAATTGGTTAATAAATTGGTCTTAGTAAATGAATAGATCCTCTTAACCACTAGGCAATACTACCAGTTCCTACGGCAGATATGAAGCTTTAGGATGGAGAGTAGTCTGCCTTCTAAGAACCTCCAAGTCTGCTGGGGAAAAGGATGCAATAAACATGACACAGTGTAGTAAATATACTAACATATAGTATACATGATATATTAATATGTAACATTATATATTTATATATAACTATATCTATGTACTTATTAGATATAAATATATTTATAGTTTATTTATTTATTATTTATACTATATAAGTATATACTTATAAATTATAAAAGAATGTGAGATAATTATAATTGATGTGTGTATACATATACATATACATATACATATACACACACACTGTAGAAGTAAGAGGAAGAAGAAAGTAAAGGGTAAATGGAAAGCAGGGTACCAAGATAAAAGTATCATTACTTATTTGCTTTTCTGATTTCATAGTGTCTTAGAAGGAAATGATCTTCAAATCAGAAACGGGAGAAGAGACATGTCAGGAAGGATTTATAGCAAAGACGCGTCAGGAGCAGCGTGGAAGAGCTCTCGGCTGCTTCGTGGGAGAATCCTCGGGCCCAGACGACTCATGCTTCACAATAATGAAAACGTGTAAGTTATGATTGCTCATTGTAACATCTGTGAGGAGTCATGGGGAAGGAAATTAAATGACGATCGAAATGGGAATGAATTGTTTTTAAAAAATGCTAATTCTGGAAAACAATATTCTGAAAAAAAAAAGATTAAACAGATGGTCTCCATAAAGGGGATAAATGAGAGCCACACATACTAAACTACTGACAGGGTTTGTGAGAGAGAAAACTCACCATTGTTCAGATGAACTCTATGCTGAACCTCAATAGAGATGAGCTAAAAGTGAGGTGCAGAAGCCCCGGTCTTCAGCTCTGTTGGACTCTGTTCCCACAACCCACACGCCATAGCTGGAAAGCCCAGTGCCGTTGTCTTGAGAATTTGTTGTTCTTGTATAAGCCTAAGAACTCATTTTGAGGCTCTGAGAAGATTCCATAAACATTCTTCATATGAAACAATAGTATCTAAATTAACCAGTGTGGTTGGAGAAAGAAAGCAGCTTTGAAAATAGTGACTTGGCTTCTGTTGCACACTACCTGTGTGTCCAGGAAGCAGACTTACATCATTATATCCATCAGTCACAGGGGCTCTTTACTGGCCAGGATTCCTGGTCTAGGTCATGGCGAGGTGATACATGAGCCACTGCTCCATTCCTCTTAAGGATCACTGCTTTGACAGAATTTCTCAAACTTAGCCCTGCCTTGTAAAACAGTTTTAAAAGAAAACCCTGGATACGCAGAACACAATCGTTTGTTAAAACGCAACCAAACTTTACATCTTGCATTAAAGAGACTTCTGCACCTGGAGATACTAAAGCTTTTTTATTTATATCATGAAGCATATTTGGCTTAAAAAACTTGAGGTATGCTTGCTTGCTTAGCTTTTTTTAAACTTCCTTTTTTGGTCTACTTACTTAATAGGAACACACTGAGCAAGGTCCCAGAGCTATTGTAATCTTCATGTGCACCTACAGAAAGAGCATACTTGAGTTTTGAGCAGACGATGTAATAACATTCCTGCACACTGGGAAGATCTGTACACCAGTGCATCTGTAGGACAAGTAGCAGGAGGTGGGTATTAGTGAACAATATTGTATTGAGGTAGGGAATCCAGGGCAACAAAATCCCTCAGCAGACTCAGTAGGAAGAACTGGGAACATTGACCGGCACAGAACAGAAATACATAGAAACCATAAACTATGTTCAGATATGTGCTTGTCTACAAGCACTGCTTTTAAACACTTGAAGTTCCTCTGATAATCAATATATTTTATGTTCTACCATGTCAGTTTGGGATAAAAGGTATGGGATATGGTAGCAGGTGTCTCTGAGGAAGATGGAGCTCTCTGTTAAAGCCATTTTAAGAAAACACGCTATTTTAACAAAGTCGTTCATTCTGGGTAGCCAGACCGGGTGATCCAGGCTACTGAGTACAAGACATGTATTGAATGAAAGGCTTCCTAAGATGATCTTGTTTATAAGGTCTTTGGCAAACTGAAGGAAAACATCCCTAACACTTTGATACTTAGTCACTTTTATATCATCTCTCTTCAGTTTATTAGCTATGACCCTCACATGGCAAATTAAAACCATTTTAATCACTTCATCCAGAGCTTACACAACATAATGAGGTCTTCTGGCTCGATAAGTAAATCATCTGAAATCATTAAGAAGTCTTTGGAATCCATATCACCACAAAAGTCAGCAGAAATAATAATATCAACATATAAAATTTATCTTTTCTAAAAAATTCATCTGTCTTGAGGCTTAGAGCAGTATTGCCTCTTTCAGTGGCAAATAATCAGCTGGATGTGTCCAACAGCATGCCAGGACATACTTAAGCAACTGACACTATGAAAACACAGTTATCATTGCTCATGTTTGACAAGATCTGGGGCTCAAATATTCCCTTCCTGGCTAATTTCAAGAGACTATGGGGAAGCATGAAAACACAATTCATTCCAGTAAGCAAGCAACATTACTGGGTGCACCCCATAAATTAGGAGAATTTATGCAGAATTTTTCCTGAATTAAAAAAGTAATAGTTCTTGCACAGGAAGAATGTAAAAATTTGATTACATATGCTTAAGTGTTCCCTGCCAACCAAAATACTGCAATAATCTGAAAGAATACATTCTTAAATTCATTCTATATACATAGGATAGTGACTCACTATGTCGGCCTCCGTCATTTTGGCTAGGTATATTTTCTTTGTCCTTGTCAAAATCTGGGTTGTATAATTCTGAATAAGTCAAGGCAGGTACTTGGCACAGCGATGTTTTCCATTTGGTGCTGAAGCTTGCCTCTATTTAAGATGCATTTTCAGAAGCTTTGCTACTTACTATGTTCTGAAGTCATCTCTACAGAGTCTACCACAGAAGTTCTGGAGAGTAATTAGCTTTCAGTAATACCATGACCAACAAGATAAGACGGATCTAAAAATGAATTGCGACATAAGGAATAAATTTAAAACCACATCTAAAAATGTTGAAAACTGTGGGTTTCAGAGATAATTCATCCATCTCTTTCGAGTGTCTAATCCCATGCATGTCCAAGAACATGTAAGTTCTTTCTTTATCTGGACGATTAACCCAAGACTTTTGAAAAGACTAAGCGAGCTGTGCTGGAGGTGAGGTGGAAAATTGGAATATCGCATGTGTAAGTCTCTAAATAACTACCCTACTCATCAATCCGAGATTTTGAGTAAAAAAGATCTAGATAGATTCTTTTCAGAGAACCCATCATTAAAAGCTGACCATTCTCTGCTTTAAATGTGCACAGAAGAGCTAGTAACCAAGCACCACTCATGACTATCCAATGAAGAAACCCAGACGAGCATATAATCTCAGAGAGCAGCTAGAGATGGCACCAGAAGTGAAGAACAGAGCTTTGACCCCAGGAAGTAAAGGGTGATTTGGATTGTAGAAACACTGGCAAGGAAAAGCAAGTCACATCTGCAGAAGCTACATTCAATTTCTCTGAACAATGCAGTAGAGTCCTCTAGGGTGAAAGGACAGGCGACTAGGACACCAACCCTCTGTGGAACCTGCAAACAGCTGCTGGATGCATTCCCCAGGAACAAGAGAGATAGGCATAAAGGGCAACGTAATTGTTCGAGAGTGTGGTGCAGATTATTAAATCTAAGCATTTAATTTGCAAAGGAGGATAGTATTACGATGACTACATTGATTACCATGAAGTGTGTGACATCTGAATGGGCTTGACAGGAAAAACGGAACTGTACTCTGTAATTTAGAAACCTAAAGCTACTTATTTCTTCTTGGAACATGCGTTTTATTCAATTAGTTTTCTCCATTACTTATTTATAGTCAATGTGTGAAACATCCACGGTGCCAACAAACACGATGCACTTGAAACCCTCCAATAAAATTGGATTTGTTCTACAAATCTAAGTGTCTGAATCTATACAATTTCTTAATATCTGTATAGCTCACAACTCAGGAAATGAATTACCAAATTAGAAGCAATTTTATAGTCAAAATCTAAACGTCTATTCTTGATTTAATTCCAAAATGTTTATTACAAGGAAACTTCTAGAACCATGTATAAATTGCTCCTCTATTTGGAACTCAGCAGATTCCCCAAGAAATTCAGAGTCATTGTGTGTGAGAACTTTATAGTTGCTGTATGAAGCCATTGTCTTTTCAAGTAAGTAAAGTGGAAGTCCAGTGAGTTACCGGGCCTTCACATTGAGGGCTTCGGGGAACAGCCAAAGTGTCAGACAAGGAGTTTACTGACACTCCCAGAAAACCATCTCAGGAAAAACTCATTTTTTCTCTCTCTTCCTCTCCCTTCCCCATCTGTGTCTCAACAAGGTTTTAGTACTAGCTCCGCCCCATTCTGAGCTGACAATCTTGCTGCTTCTGCTATGGGAATGCTAAGAATACATGGTGTGTGTCACCATGTCCAGCAGCGAAGCTTATCCTCACCAGTCCTTTCTCTCCTCTTTGGATGGCCCTTCTGTACAAAGGGTTTTTACTGTTGCCCTCATCCAAAGCCACGGAATCAACTTTGTGATATTTCCTTCACGGAGAAAGTTATACACGAAAACAAATGTGTTAACAAGAAAAATTCCTAGTATTGATGGAATTTTGGGCACGACTATCATTTTGTGCTAGTTAATTTGGGATTTGGGATAACGAAACCTTAGACAAGTATAATTCATGATATTTTTCTTTAAAATCAGGAAAATGAATGCTAGAAGAACTGCCATGAAAATGTGCAGGCTTTCCCCCTCATAGTTTAGACCACCAGTCTACATGGCTGTGAGGTGTTAGCTTCACGGAACAGAAGTTTCTGAGCACATGTGTACTGAGTCAGGAGAGGGTAAGCTCAAATCACTGCAGAATCCCTTAACTCTTAGCTTCCTGGTCTTTTGGAAGAGGGGACGATAACCAAATGCATTCCATTGACCTCACAAAAGGGAAGGTTGCATGCTTTCCCATGAAAAGGAAACCCTAGGAAAGGTACCTGCCTGGGTGTCACCCGCTGAGGTGACTGATCCTCCTTACCTATGCCCTAAGCATAATTTTACTAATGAGTCACCAACAGTGCTTCTTTTATTCCTTCCTTTCCTGTTCTGCTTGTTAGAAAAGAGCATGAAAAGAGGAGGAAGGACTGCAGTTTGAACGTGGCTTACTTCCTGGGTGCGGAAGACTACCTGCAATCCCTTTAAAGAGTCACACATTCAATCACCATTGTAAGCCTTTAGGTCTCAGATGACCTTACAGTCACTCAGTTGTTAGAATCCATTGCACCCACCACCAGACCCTGGAAGAAGATAGAGTGTCCTTCCCAATTCCTATATGGGGTAATCAATTAATGTAATAAGAAGGACCAAAATTATAACAATCAGGTTTCTAGGCGGTGGGGTAGTTCTTTATTGCCTACGCGATCCTTTTATCTCAGCTATGTTCCAGTGATTTTATTCCATTCCATTTATTCTTTGTGAGGATTACATTCAATTGTATGTACAAAAGGCTTTGCAAATAAAAAAAAAATCTGATTGGCAGCCACTACTACAATATTTGAACTTGGCGAATGATGTCATCTTTGACGGGGGCAGTGGAGTTAGTTTGCTGGGAAAGGCTAGAGTTCAGAAGCAAACTTAATAATCATTGCTAAAATAAGAACTTGGAAATCAGTTAGAAAAACAGAAACTTTGACAGTAAGGAACTTTCAGTGAAACTTGCCAAACATGTTGGGAAAGGAAGTGTGACATCCTCAAACTGGGGTGTGTGCAGCTCAATTTCACTTACTGTCTTTTCACACAGTGGAGAGCAGGCATATAAACAAACAGTAGGATAGAAAAAAAAGACGATATTTTGAAGTATACACCACACCTCTGCTTTCATTAACTGAAAGTAAGGGTGAGTGATAAGACTCTTAGGGCGTTTCCAGACCTTGAGGATTGGGTTTGTCAGGACTGTTCCCAAAACGTTTTCTTTGTCATTAGATATCGATGGGAGAGTGTTCTTATACATTAATAGATGAGAAATCCATGCCTCTAGTCAGCAAAAGGTATTTTCTGGATTTTGTTTTCTCCAACTTAGATACTGTCGCCATACTCCTTGACAACATAAATGTCTTCCAACTCATGTCTGAGAAGACCTCACCATCTATCTACAACTTTTTTCTATACTTCTTTGTCTTTCCACATCATAGAGAATAAGCAAGAGTGTGTCACCTACAGCCATCCATCTGCAAGTCAGATCCCTGTTTTCAACTGTCCTTTTGTAAATCCAGCTCATCACCCAGGCCTGCCTATCTGAGCTCCTAAATCCCTGTCTCGAATGGGTCTTTGTCGCTGTTATGTTGAGTTCAATCTACCCTTCCTTCACCTCTCTCCTGGCTAGCTCTAATAGCTGCTTCACTAACAGGTCTGATTGTACACCTCTGCTCTCTTAACATAGCCTTCACTGTCTTACTATTCTCACATGATTACATGATTGTCATAATACATTACAACTCCAACCTGTGCTTAAGACTTATGGTAACTTTTGATCCCCTGAGGACAAAGAGTGACAGACACTTTATTGCAAGTTCCACAGTCTCCTACGTAACTCACCTGCCTCAGGTCCAGGAAATACCCCTGGGCACCCTCTGTGCCTACTTCCTTGTTCAGATCTTCTTCTCCCTTTTCCAGTTGTATTTCTTGACTTCCTGACCACATCTGTTTCCCATCAAAGACTTTTATAACACCTTACAACTTCCCTTCATAGCCCCAAATGAAATTTTGATTCAATTTCCTTTGACCACTTGATTGATATTCTCCACTCCTACTAAAATGTGACCTCTCATAGACAGGAAAAGACATTTATTTCTAAGTTTCCTGCTAGCCCCAGTCCAAGCACACTCATACAGGTGGTGTATGATGTAGCAATATCCAAAAGTAAATATTTGTGGAATGGATATCAGATAAGTATCCCATGGAAAGAGTACAACTTTATAAAAAGAAGAAAGAAAGGAATGGAAATAGAAAAAAATCCGTGGGTAGCTTGTCTGTCATGGAAAACAGAGTCAGACACATGGATAAAAACGGTTGGCTCATATGCTCTAAGAACATGAGATTTTGCAACAGGCAACCAAATGTTTCACCTTTAGTTTTAGAGAGTTGAGCTTCTCCTCCCTGAGGTGTTCTCTCAGCATCTCCCGGTGCAGCCGCTCCTGCTCTCTTGCAAACTCTCCCAGGGTATACTGGCGCACGCTGTTGTGACGGCTGGACATCCCCAGAGTGCTGCCACCCTGGCTGGGCACACTGGTGAAGCCCTGCCTCCTGGTGAAGTAGTACACGGTGACACAACTGAAGTGCACATTCTTCGTCCTCAGCCGTTTCTCCCTCTTGAGGATGGAGGAAGCTGAAAGAGACGGGAGCTGGTCAGTGAAGCCTAGGGCAGCAGCTACCAGAAGAGGCCAAGAATGCCCCGAATTCTGAATCTATTGAGGATCAGAATGTTGGGAGCCTTGCAGGCTTGAAAAATACTGAATCCCAGAGTTGGCAAAAAGACCTTTTAATTTCCTTTCTGACATTTTTTTTCTAGGCATAGTAGAGTGTATTGCAAATGTTTTTGTAATTGCTCTCAAAGGAAACTTCTGGAGTTTTGCCAATTATTTTTGGAATTAGCAGCAGAATCTTATTCCTCGTTTTCCTGAATTCCCTGAGCTTTGGTTTTCTGGATTTCATACAGATAATATTATACTATGATCAGAAAAGTCACAACATGGAACCCTTCGTATCTTTGGTATCCTTTTTAAGAATATGCTTTAAAAAAAAAACTAGCAAAATAAATTAAAGGAATAAGTCCTAATATTCTCTGGCACAGAAAAGTGGCTATAGGGCATAAAAACTTTAATATTTTATAAAGAATAAGAAGAGAGGCACTAAAGGGTTCCAAGACAAAGAAATGACAAATGTTTATGAAAATGCTAATTTTAGTCAACTGATAGTTGCACATTATATTAATATATGTATTAAAAGAACTGACTTGCTCTGTGGATATGTACAATTGTTACATGTCAATAAAAATGTATTGCTTATAATTCTGAAAAGATAAAATAATCCAAAATAATAAAAAAAAATCTATCCATGAAAAACAACTTATTGGCACTACTAAAATTATTTTAACAATTTAAATCTAACATAGCTCTCATTAGATAAAAACAGTATCTCTCTCCTTTAAATAACATTATAGACAGTGCTATTAATTACAAATATTAAGATAACTAAAAATGCCATAGAAAATTTCAGGATTGGTTCCTCTTTATATTATTTTTAATCAATAAACCTGTATGTTTTTCTATATAACAGTGAGGTTACACCATGGAATTTCCAAATCAAGTTAATTAATGTTTGATGTGTTGATGATAGAACCATTATTATTAGTTGTGGGGATGGAAGAAAATAGCCTGATCACTGAGGAGAGTTTGTGTACATCTAAGACTGAGCAAAAGAGTTGTATGTGTTATCAACAGGACCTCTTGAAACCAGTCAACAGGATGGGCTATCTGATTGAGTCTCTTTATTTTATAGTAGAACAGTCCAGACTTAGGGAGTCCAAATGACTTTGTTTAATATAACTGGTGTCCAAATTAAACGTAAGCCTAAAAAGTCCAAATTTTACATCATATAATAAATTGTCTTGTGACTGGCAAAAGGAAGACATCACTCAAGAAAGAAGTACATTCATCCTGCTGCAGGTCTGAAGTCTATGTTCTTCACCCGCTCAGATGTGCCGAAGTCCTTCAGAGTATAACTTGTTTGGAACTAGGATTCTTACAGATGCAGTCAGATTAAAATGAAATCATTAGTCACCTTAATCCAATAGGATAGGTGGCCTTACAAAAAGTTCAAATCTGGACACAGAAAGAAGGGAGAGAAAATGGGGAGACACAGGAAGGAATGTCTCAGGAAGGTGGACACGGGCACGGAGTTCAAACAGCCAAGGACTCTGCCACAAGTATTCGAGGAAAATGTTTCTCTGTGAACTGCAGAGGGACCATGACCCAGCCAACATCTAGGCCTCCAGAATTCTAAGAAAGGAGATTGGCGTGGATCTCAGGCCCTCTGTTCATGGAGAGTTTGTATGGATGCTTCAGTAAAGCATGCATGCCCATAAATAATTGACAGTGAAGGAGAAGGCCTCGAACAGCAAGATAACACCAGCGCACTCTTACAGGAAGACTGGGAAGATGGGTTTATTTATATCATGAACACCAAAGAGGGCCTACTATGTCCCAGCACTTTCTACACAGGATGTACCTGTGGGAAAACCTGGACCACCATGCTTCCCTGACTGGAACTCTGAATGAAGAGAATCAAGCAAGAGAGAATGACCTTATTGTGAAAATTCAACTTCCCTACCTACCCTCTTTTCTAAAAAAAAAGAAAAGAAAAGAAAAAATAAAAAAAAAGAAATGCCTCTTATTAATGTTGAGGGCGGCTGGTTAGGACAGCTTTTCTCAGGCCTGGCGGCAAGCTCCTTTACCCCCTAAGTCCCTTTCCGTTTTCTCTATTATTTTAGCTCCTCAGAAGAGATTCGCAGAAAGTGAACTGCTTTCACACATGTATATTATTTAAATACTTATTTGCATCTCCTAACAAATGACTTATTGCAACATCCTTTATTCCTGGCATCTGAGACAGTTTGTAACTTTGAGTTAACGACGCTGCTCTGCTTGATACCTGTGAGCTTAAATCACTACAAATCTAAGAAGACTGGCTCAAAATGTAAGAGACATCCAGAAAGAGAAAAAATCTGCCAACAGACCTGAAGCCCTCATCTGTCACTGATTGACTGGCAGATGAGGCAGGACCCTTTGGAGTTTAGGGGGGGAAATTTCCACCCTTTTGAACTGGTTATCATTAAAACAATACCCTTAAGACATTATCATTCATAGCAGTAATTGTAGAGACCAAGGGAAAGTGTTTAATATACTCATTTAGGATTATTATCATAAATACCTATGACAAATTGTGGCTTATGTTTTTAGAAAAACCAGTGGTTCTCCAGACAAATTATTTTTAGCAATGTATTCTATTTTAAGAAACATTCATCAATTTGGATGTACCTACTATATTACTTCTTTCCCAAAGCTAATTTAACTACCCTGTTTTCAGAAGTTTTGAGGCTGACAAGGTGGGAGAGGGCGGAAGCTTTTCAGCTGTGTCCTGAGTAGGGCTAACACTGTAAAAGTGCATTACAAGCATTGCTTCCTTCTGTGTGCTAGGGGTTACAATGCACACATGTGCTGGTGATGGCTTTAATATTATAAACAGCATTGTAAAGACAATGCTGTAAATGCTGATGAAGTCAACACATTGAAATACTCTAAATTCAGTCTAATGGATAATTCTATGGGTTTCTACAACTTTGGAAGACATCAAGGACCCTCTTTTGGTGATTAAATCAGAGCCCTGGTATGGGCCATCAGGAGGCATCATGGGCCTCCAGGCTTATTATAACTAATTTCACTACAAGGAATCATTGAGAGAGAGAGAGAGAGAGAGAGAGAGAGAGAGAGAGAGAGAGAGAGAGAGAGAGAGGGAGGGAGGGAGGGAGGGAGGGAGGGAGGGAGGGAGGGAGAGGGAGAGGGAGAGGGAGAGGGACAGGGACAGGGACAGGGACAGGGAGAGGGAGAGGGAGAGGGAGAGAGAGAGCCTGCTACAGAATGAATGAACTCCACTTTGTATGTCTATGGACTCTGAGTTACCTTTTCTGCAGTGAGGGCAAGTGCAAGATAAAGAAAGACTGGAGAATGTGGCTTTTAATACTACTTTCAAAAAAGGCAGTTTTTCGTATTCCACACCAATTTGAAGCATCTTTCAGTTTACTGCCTTTTTTCAACCACAATTACCACCCCGACACAAAAGCATCTCAGCACAACAGTGCCACGTCTACCTCCCAGAAGACAGTTCTGGGGGGCAAGGGGACCCAGAAGCCTATATGACAAAGTGAGACACTCTTCTCAAAACCAAAATGATAAAACCCCAAAAGCTGGAAAATGGATAAACTCGCAACACCAAGGAAAGGATATCAATAAATAACAGAATTTACATCATGTTATATAAAGGAAGCATTCATAAATACTGTGAATTGAAAATGTAAATCCAAACCTAACAATTAGACCACAATTCGCCATATTTTAAAGGAAGCAGTTGCCTTGATTAGGCAAAGAGTCTGCATTTTTCTGATTTTATACAAAACATGAGCTTAAAACAAACAAGAAAGAACCAATCAAACAAACAAAAACTAGGCATCGTGGGATGTGCCTGTCATCTTAGCACTTAGGAGGTAGAGGCAGGGTGATCAGAAGTACAAGGCTAGCCTGGTTTACATTGTGAGATTCAGGCCAGACTAAGATCCTGCTGAAAGAGAGAAAGAAAGAAAAAAGGAGAGAGAGAGAGAGAGAGAGAGAGAGAGAGAGAAGAGAGAGAAGAGAGGAAGGATGGAGGGAAAGACAGGAAGGAAAGAGGGGAAAAAGGAAGGAAGGAAGGAAGGAAGGAAGGAAGGAGAGAAGGAGGAGGGAAGGAAGAAAGAAAACAATTATTTTCTACAGCCATACTACCTAGAACATACACATTGTCAGAGGATGACCAAATCAGTGTATGAAAGTTAGGTCCTAATAGGCTCCAAGAAATTTCAACTGGCTCTGTCTTACTCCCTGAGTCGTGTGAGAGGGAGAACACAAAGGTGGGTGGGTAGGGAGTTAGGGACAAAAAATGAATAGGATCATTGTATGAAATTCTCAAAAAATTAATCAAAACATTACTTTAAAAAAAAAAATCAAAACCACCTGTCCTTACAGGCTGGAATACATCCTCGAGAGTTCAAGTTTCTTCCTGACTTGTCAGTTTTGCTTTTACCTGATTAATTTTGATTTATAATCAGTCATTTGTGAACACCACTAGTGTGTGTATTTTTTTATTGTTGATCTTTGCACACACAGCCCACACAGTGGCCCAGATGAGGGTCTGGACAGAGAGAGAACATATGCAGAACAAATGCTTCTATGGCAAGGTTGCCACCACCATCAGACTCTCTTCTTTGATCTGATGGTGGTAACCATAAAAAAAAAGTCTTGTTGGTGGTGGGAACAGGAAAAGGAACTGTGTATTTTGTTATTAAATTTGATATATGAAAGTTAAAAAACTCACGGTTCAGTCTTATGTTAAACAAAGGGAAAATTTAGTTATATCTTTTAGGTACAAAGTCAACAATACAGTTTTATCTCCTATGCTTCATACACACAAAAGGAAATTGCCCATGAACTGTTAAGTCCACACATTTAGAATTTGGTCAAATCTGGTAGAAGCAACATTTACACAGATAAAATTAGTGTGGAAATTGTTTCTTACCATTTCAAGGTGAGACTCAATTGTCAAGCTGGGAATGTTAGCTTACAGAGGATCCAATTTCACCAAAAACCATTTTACATAGAAACTAACAGATTAGATAATGGAGAAATGTCCAGTGAAGTTAAGACTATTTTGGCTTTCATAAATACCACCTGCAGAGTTCTTTTTTTTTTTTTTTTTTTTTTTTTTAATTTAATTTTATTTTATTTTTTTAATTTACATTCCAAATCACTTCCCCTTTCCCGTTTCCTCCCTCCCCGAAAGTCCCATAAGCCCCCTTCCCTCCCTCTTTTCTCCGTTCAACCCCCTCTCATTACTCTGTCCTGGCGTTCCCCTACATCCAGTCTTTCCAGGACCAGGGGTCTCTCCTTCCATCTTTTTAGAAATCTATTGATATGCTGATTGTGTCTAGGGTATTCTGAGATTCTGGGTCAATATCCCCTTATCAGTGACTTCATACCATGTGTGATCTTTTGTGATTGGGTTACCTCACTAAGGATGATATTTTCAAGTTCTGACCATTTGCCTAGGAATTTCGTGAATTCATTGTTTTTAATTGCAGAGTAGTATTCCATTGTGTAAATATACCACATCTTCTGAATCCATTCCTCCGTTGAGGGACATCTGGGTTCTTTCCAGCTTCTGGCTATTATAAATAAGGCTGCTATGAATATAGTGGAGCATGTGTCCTTATTGCATGCAGGTAAAGTCTCTGGGTATATGCCCAGGAGTGGTATAGCCGGATCCTCCGGAAGTGTCATGCCCAGTTTTCTGAGGAGCCGCCAGACTGCTTTCCAGAGTGGTTGTACCAGCCTGCAATTCCACCAGCAGTGGAGGAGTGTTCCTCTTTCTCCACATCCTCGCCAACAACTGCTGTCTCCTGTGTTTTTGATCTTAGCCATCCTGACTGGTGTGAGATGGAATCTCAGGGTTGTTTTGATTTGCATTTCCCTAATGACTAAGGATGCTGAACATCTCTTTAGGTGCTTCTCAGCCATTAGATATTCTTCAGGTGAGAACTCTTTGTGTAGCTCTGTACCCCATTTTTTAATAGGGTTACTTGCCTCTCTGGAGTTTAACTTCTTGAGTTCTTTGTATATCTTGGATATTAGCCCTCTGTCGGATGTAAGGTTGGTAAAGATCATTTCCCAGTTAGTTGGTTGCCGCTTTGTCTTTTTGACGGTGTCTTTTGCCTTGCAAAAACTTTGTAATTTAATGAGGTCCCATTTGTCTATTCTTGATCTTAGAGTATAAGCTATTGGAGTTCTGTTCAGGAAATTCTCCCCTGTGCCCATATGTTCAAGGTTCTTCCCTAGTTTCCCTTCTATTAGTTTCAGTGTGTCTGGTTTTATGTGGAGATCTTTGATCCACTTAGAATTGAGCTTAGTGCAAGGAGATAAGGATGGGTCAATTTGCATTCTTCTGCATGTTGACCTCCAGCTGAGCCAGCACCATTTGTTGAAAAGGCTATCTTTTTTCCACTGGATGGTTTTAGCTCCTTTGTCAAAGATCAAGTGACCATAGGAGTGTGGATTCATTTCTGGGTCTTCAATTCTGTTCCATCACCTGCAGAGTTCTAATGATCAAATATTCTCTCTCTCTCCAACCTGATATGACTGTCAGGGCCGGGCTGCTCCTGGGTAGGATGTCACCTACATGGCCTCAGTCTTAACTATAAGTGAGGGACGGAAATTGGTCTACTATGGAAGAGAGAGTAATTCCCCTGAGAGTGCTTCCAACTGCGGTCAAAAGCAATGCTGTCTTGTTCTGTCTGCCCCCTTTAGTCTGCTGAGTCACACTTGAAGTTTTCCTAGTATACAGGCCCCAGGCATATTCTCAGATTTATTTAGCTCAAGTATGTAGGGCAGTCGCTTTCCACGAGAGAAACTTCAAAGGACTGGTGTTGAGGAAGCACCATGAAGCTTGGCTGTGTGAAAGGCAACGCACAAGCAGAGACCAATTGAGAACATTTTCTTGAGAACATTGAACAAAAGTCAAATTACTTTAAGTATCTGAAATAAGTTAACCTTTTTACCTAACTATGGCTGAATCAGTGAAAAGTGTTAGAGTCAGTAAAGCATGGTATGGCCTTGCTTCTTAAAGCACGGCCCTTGTTACTATGAAAGTCATCTTCAAAAGTGATCTTAAATGCAAGTTGGTTCCTTACTGATATATTGGTTTCTGTGTAATGTGAATGACAGTGCTCCCTCCCGCTCCCCCCCCCCCCCCCCGTACTGGGGATTGAACCTAGGGCCTCACATATGCTAAACAAGTGCTTATCCAGTCAGCTATATTCTCTGCATCTTTCTTTCTAAACCCCTAAATGACATTCTTCTGCATCTCAAGACATCCTACCAACTTATGCACTAGTAAGTCAGCAAGCAGATTAGACTACCCCAAAATATAAAATCATAGCTCCTCCGCCCAAAAGCAGTTAGTATGCTGGTCACAGTTAACCAGGGGACAAAGTTTATAATTCATACATGGGTCTAGGTACTCTCTAGGCCATAAAGCAGGTTTGTCTCCCATCCCAGTTGAAATACTAAGTTTAAAATATTCACAATTGGGCGACCCTTGAGACTTGCAAGCAGAAGAAGTTGCTGAACAGTAGCTTCTAAGTTAAATCATTTACAAGACTCTTTTGACTGGTTTACGTGAAGTATAAAAACACCCCTCTCATACAAGACCATGTGAAAAAGACAAGTGCCCTTTAAGGCAGCCAAAGATACTGCATATACATGCAAAATCTAACAGAGTGGCAGGAACAGAGATTATGTGGAAAACTGACCCTTGAGGCTGTCCGACAAAAGCTTTGTTTAAGATCATGAACATGCATCTCACGTCCTCATCCATTCAATCTGTCAGCTCCATCCGCAGAAACTGGCAGGAGATCTGTATTGAGGGACCAGCTCTCCTCTGTCTCTCCTGACAGGCACAGACCCAGGGTGTTGAGCACTCTGCAAACTGCATTTCCTTTTATATCTGTTAGTGCAACAGAGCAGTCGTCTATTGATAGTCTCGGCTTGGTACAAAATACAGCTTTCTGCTCAAGATTCTGATGTGCACTCCAAACACTGCAGGTGACAGTGAGTGTCAAATTGACCTTCTAGACTCCACAGCACACATAATTAAAATGATTAACCCGCAAGAGGTGATGACATCTAAGTAGCTATTTTCTTCTTTTATTAAAGATACCACTTCCTTTCATGAACCTTGTGAATAGTTATAAAAGTGGGATCTGTTTTGATCATCCTAGATAGGAAAAAAAAACAAAATATGCACTTTAAGGTTACAAAGTTGAAATAAAAGAGTAAAAGCTCTACTCTTTTCTATCTTTTCTCTCATATTCATATATAATTAGTTTGCCTCGGACAAGCCCTTTTACATAGTTTTGATCTCCCTTGAGGGTGTAATGTGACTGCTGGATGCTGTATCATTAAAATGTCATTGGTACCAGAGACCAAAATTATGAAAGAAAAACAAGTTTACATTGTACCTCTAATGGGAGGTGCCCTGCCTCCTATTCCCACTTAGTTATATGCCTTTCCTTTTGCATCAAGTCATCTACCTGTCTCTATTCCCTTGCATCATGAGTCTTAGCTCGCTAATTCTACAGTTTGACCTACAATCTTCCTTCTGCTTCAGTTTTACCTTTATATTATAAATCACCTAAGGACATTGCATTAAAATATGCAAGCAAAATATTTGAGGCACAAGATACTATTAGAGTAACTAGCCAAATCGAGATATTCGGCTCAGCAATATCCAAAGCATGAACAGAGGTTGGGAATTTATTCTTCCTGTTTCATTTATTCAACTAGACACGTGACTTTATCTCCATGGAGAACCATTTCACAGAACCTTTACAATGCTATTAGTCTTTTTTTCCCCACTATCTTTATTTACTGACAAAATATAATGAATTTCTAGAGAATAGTTGTTATCTTCTCAGAGTAATGTTAACAATTACACATGGAACAAATGTTACTGAAGACTTTGTCTTCTATTTTTAAAGGATGCTTCCTCATTGTAAGCAAGCAGCACCAAAATAAATAAATAAATAAATAAATAATAAAGTGAAAATATTTTCCTTTCCTAATATTTGAAATCTGAATTCTAATAGTCGCTATGATATATTATATGAATTGTATTACACGGGCATATTAGGAGAAATAATTACCTTTGTGAGAAGCCTGAATCACAGATGGAAAATATTGCATGTGCACAGTAGTATCTTGGTGATGCTGTTCCTTTATCATCGGTGAGAAAATAAATCCTAGCTCTTCCCCAGTTGGTTTCCTTAATCTCTCACATGTGCAATTAGACACTTAAACTTCATGTTCAAGAAACACATTTCACCGCCGCTAGAGGAACAGGTATTGCGAAAATGCATAAGCTAGCTTCATTAGAACCTCGACATGCATAACCTCGAGACCATGTCGTTTCTTTCTGGGGAAAGGTGGTCCTTACTACACGTAAATAATCACAGCTCTGGCTGCAGTCCAGGATGTAAGCACTTTCCTCTGCTGTCTCAGCAATTCTCCTGATGTCAAAGACGCATTAAAATAAATGGAAACCATATGTCTCCTCAGCAGAACACCGGCGCTTGTACAACCAAGGGGCAGTGCAATTCATTACAACCACTGGAGAAATATTTGGGGGCATGGACTAGCTCGGTGTAAAATGAAGCTGCACGGGACATTCTCACAATGAACGGAGGAGGCATTGGCTGTTCTTCAGCTCTCCTAACCTGGTTTACTGTGTTTTACATTCTTTTCAATACCACCATGAGCTGCTCTGGTTAGAAGGATTAAATGGCATTTTCCACCTGCTCAATGACTTCCTGAGCAGTATTTCATCTATTCCAGGCAACACTGTAGCCCTGTCAAGCCCAATACATCATAAAAATCCAGGTCCGAAGAGTGCTTAAAAACAAAGAAACGTAGCAGAACAAAGCTCCACAATAATCAACAAAAAATAAAAATTCTTCTGAGATCCCTTGGAATTTATTCTGCAGAGCTAGACTGAATCAAAGACCAGGCCCTTGAGCTTTGAACTTGTCAGGAATGATAAAATGTGACAACAGGATTCAAAAAAAAAAATCACATCAGGCCTTAAAAAAAAAAGCCCTTCTTACATTTATTCCAAATTAAGATGTAAATCATTTTAAAAAGCATAATAGGAGGACATTAATCAGTCCTATTTTACTGGCTGCATATGTCAGAAATTTTTGAAAGAAGATGAGAAGCTGCAAGGTTAAAGACCAGAGTACAGGGCAGCTGGGGAGACAGCTGGGGCGGCTGGGGCGGCTGGGGCGGCTGGGGCTACCTTCTGTCTCTTGGTTGGCAGTGAGGGATCTGGGAGGGCTTCGAACATCCAAAATAATAACTTTGAGCTGTGAATCTTCTATAAATAAATAAATGCGTGTTTGTGTGCATGCGTGTGTGCCCAGGTATGCAGGTGTGTGCATGCGTGTGTGCCCAGGTATGCAGGTGTGTGCATGTGCGTGTTACCGAGCCTGTGGTTCATAATTCCCAGTATCTATTAGGGTTGGATGCTTACTTGTTGAAGGCTTAAGTGAAGCTGTCGTGTGAATAGGAGATGCCCCAGGAGCTCGGATGTTCGAACACGCATCCCCGGATGGAAATGCTGCTTAGATGTATTGTAGAACGCTTAGGAAGTGGCTTCGTGTTGGAGACTGTCAGGGACTAGGGGTAGGCTTTCAATTTGATACCCGAGCCCCAGATTGTTCTTCCCTCTGCTTAGCATTCCACCAAGGTGTGAGGGACTGAGGGGACTCAGCTTCACACTCCTGCCAATGTGGAGTCACCTGCCACCACTCCTTAGCCTCTGTGAGGGACTGCATTCTCAAACTGTGGGTTATGATACACACCTTTCCCCAGCCCCAACTTCAACCCCAAGAGTTGCTGCTTTTAGGGATTTTCTCAGCAGCATGAAAAGTGGCTAAAGGTGCAGGATGGTCTTTGCTAGGTCAGCTAATATGTATGTGGGGAGGGGAATAGGTGGGGTAGTGGAAATCTCCTTAAAGATTAGCGCTCTTACAGAAAGGACTCTTACCTCTTGTATAATGCGAAGACATAGCAATAAGGTTCTATCTGTAGGACCCTCACTGGACACCATCTCTGCTGATGCTATGCCAAGATCCCAGTTACTAGATCTGGGAGGAATAAATTTCTGCAACCCAAGTCATGATGTTTTGTCATAACAAGCACACAGACTAAGTATGTGTCTACTCCTTTAAAAGTGGGAATTGGAGAATTACTGAGCACCAAGTCTGGCACAGAGATACCATTCAATATCTACAAAAGAGATGCAACACAGCTCAAGTGTCGCGACCACAGAAACCACACATCCTAGCCTCAAAAAGGTAATTAAAGAAAAACACTGGTCTCCTTTGCTCATTATTTGGTAAGGACGCAGGGAGGTGGGACCGCTGCCCTCAGTGTGGAACCTCTGAGAAACAGCAGGGTGCCATGCAAGGGGGTGTACTTGCTAAGCGCAACTTCTAAACTAAATTTCAGATGATTACGCACTGGGCAAAATCACCAACATCCAAATCTCTAAATCAGCAGTTCTCAACCTGTGGGTCACAACCCCCTTGGCAAACCTCTGTCTTCAAAAATATTTATATTATAATTCATAATGTTAACAAAAGTACAGTTATGAAGTAGCAGCTAAAATAATTTTATGGTTGGGGGGGTCACCAAAACATGATAAAGTGTATTAAAGGGTCACAGCATTAGGAAGATCAAGGCCCACTACAATGGGCTTAGAGTCTAAACCTCTTTGTATTACATTCAAACAAAATGAGATTCACCAGCTATGACAGAACCCCTCATGGTTCAAATGCCTTCTTCCCTCATTAATTTCTAGCCAGTTTATCTATTTTACAGCCTGACTCGTCAAAGGGAAAACACATGTATTGAATAGAGGACACACTGTCCTCATGGCTCCAGGGCACACATAACTTTACGTTAACAAACCATTTGAAATATACTATACTTTACATATCAGAAGATCTAACATAACAAAATCAACCTGGCTCTAAACAACCCATCAATAATGAGCTTGTAAGTCCATCTCTCTGAAGCAAGTAGCTGGTGGCATGAGAGTTACTTGAATGGAAATGATTTTGAAAGAAAAACCCTGCAGATAGCATATCACTAATTGGTATTGACCTCCAGCAAAAACATGACTGACATTCCTGCCTTCAGCAGTCCATTAGTGACGGGTTTTTGAAATGATTTTTGCCTCTTGGTTATTTAAACTATCGTCTGCATTGTAAAGCAGAGACTGTCATTTTGAAAAAAATTATGTTGCTTCAAATATGTTAATGCCTGATGAAATTTTAGGAGATACAGACATGTTCTAAGACATATATTTTCTGAGATACATATTTATGAGACAAAAGATAAACATGCAAGAAGTAGTTTGAAAGTATTATCCAGTTGAAACAGCATAGTTACGGATGTAAGTTAAGGGCAGGTATTTTTTATTTTTGGTTTTTTAATTTTGGGGACTGACTTAATCCTACGACTAAAACATCGTCTGAGACTGGAAAATATTATTGGAGCAGAGTAATTTCTTAGCATTCCTGAAGCCCTGGGTTCAATGCCTAACATCATCATAAACAAATTATCCTATTAATATATCCTATTAATATTTAAAGGACGGGAGATCAAAGACAAGACTCATGGGTCAAGAATAAAGTGCTGCATTGCAGGAGCACCTTGGTCCTTGCTCCTCTTACCCCACCAGAAGTTCTCCTGAGCAATGTGCAGGGGCCAAATAGATTCTAGACACACAATAGCTTTGAACTGCACCAAATGTACAGCAAGTTTGGTAACTGGTGGAGCAAGCAATAAGCAAGCCTGTTTTATTTTAGAGGAAGATGTAGTCTCATGCCTGGGACAAATGTGATGTAGAAAATTCAAAGAGGTCAGGGAAGCAGGTTTATTTTA
This sequence comes from Tokudaia tokunoshimensis, assembly GCA_036184795.1. Classification (NCBI taxonomy): domain Eukaryota; kingdom Metazoa; phylum Chordata; class Mammalia; order Rodentia; family Muridae; genus Tokudaia; species Tokudaia tokunoshimensis. The sequence goes on along the minus strand of BTHU01000004.1, from coordinate 40,082,517 downwards.
TCTTTAGAAAGACATGTAGAGGTGCAAGAAACCTGTGACTCACTTGTCTGAGGAACACTGCCTGCTCCTGTAGAAGATCTGAGTTTGATTTCCAGCACTCACAGGGCAGCTAACAAGTATAACTCCAGTTCCAGGGATCCAAAGCCCTCTTTTGGTGTCTCCAGGCACTAGGCATGTGTGTGGAACACACACACACACACACACACACACACACATTCACACATGCAAGCAGACACTTAATGGCATTAAGAAACAAAACTTTAAAGATGGAAAAGTATATTCCAGCAATATTTTAATTATTTTATCCATTCTGATATCTCAAACATTTAAAATAGCATTTGCATTCAGGAAATATTTAATGCATATTTGTTGAATCAATAAGTGATACTATTACAATTTTTGTAATTACTTTATACTATATCACATCAATAGATGTTAGACTAATCTGAAATCCCTTTGAAATCTCGCTCTTTAATTTCATTATTTTTTTTCTTGCAAGTAATTCATATCTCACAGAGCAAATTTGAAGAATAAACTTCCTTAACAATTCATTCATCTTCTCAAAAAGATGCATCATTGTTTTTAAATTTCCTAGAAAACTAAGAAGGAATGAAACATTCCTCAAACTGTACTTTCTGGTCTGATTCAAATCTCTTTTGGAACTTCCCAAGCTAGCATCATTTTAAAACATCACTCAACATATATGTTGACTGCAATTTTATTAACGCCACTTTCTCTCTTGTGAACTGCTCTAGTCCTGCGACACAACTACAGAAGCGCATACCATAAGTACTCAGCACGCAGTATGTGGTATGCAAACTGTATTCAGAAGACCTAAGGAAACAATCTTCCCAGTGGAACATCTACCAACAAAAGACTCTCCCAAAGAATACATAATGAAGTGTTTTTAAGTTGGTGAAGTGCAGTTTCCCCTGTAGTCCTTTAAAAGGTACCCAGATGTTTTGCTTCACAAGCATCTCGACAAGGAAAGGGATGGGTCTGAAGACCACTGCATTGGCTTTTGCAGCTCCGAGGAGCTGAATTATCCACAGCTTTGCTGTCTCATCTATGAAGTAAGTAGGCCACTTGTCAGGCATGACTTGATGTGCAGGAGCCGTCTCAGAGTATCTAAAAGAACTTTCCATCTACTGCCATGTCATATGGAGTTTCTGTCAGGAGAATAAATGGTTTTCCAAAGCTAAACACAACTTCAGGCTTTGACCGTATATAGAAAAAAAGTGGGAAGGAGGGAGTCAACCATTTTTTTTTAATGTCCTTCTACATATTAGGAGTTTATGTTTCTTGGAACAGATGCAAGAAAGTAGGCAGAATGATGAGGGTCACATTTCATAAAGCATAATTCAGTCTTTGTATCGTACATGAGTATCACTTCTAAACAACTTCCATTCTCCTTTGATCATTTGACACAGCGGAACTTCTAACCTAGTCTCAGTAGTCTGTTTGCTTGCTGGTTCCTCCAGGCTCCCTCTTAGGAGCAGGGTCTAAATTCCATTATCAGTGATTTATAGGAGTAACATTTCCATCTCTAACTCCCAGCTGAGTCCCATTCAGTCACCAAAGACCACTTAGACTTGAGATTTGGGCAAAAGAAAAAAAAATGGGAAATGAAATGAATATAAGGTGGACTTGCTTGGGTCCCGGACTTTGCTTGGGTCTTTATTTAAGAGTCTCCATAAAGACAATAGGCATCTCTTTCTCTGTTTCTTTGTTTCTTTCTTCCTTTTTAAAAATGTGAGTAATGCTGATGGAATTAAAGGATGATTACTGTTCCTAGAGGTGAGGCATTTAATTACTTTATTCAAAAGAAGTTACCTCTTTGTGTTTACTAAGATGCAGGACCGAGAAGGGCTGTCAGATTCTTGGAGCTAAAGAACTCTACCATAAGGGAATGTCTTAAGTGATGATAATCCAGGGTGCCTGGGGTAACTCAGGGATTCTTGGAAACAATTCACAGCATCAATATTGTGGTTTATGGCTTATGGAGGCATATAGTTCCTCATTCCAGCAGTATACATTGTATCAAGACACTGTATGATGGCCAGGCGTTTTAATGAGAGATGCATGCAGTGGCAGGTGTTTGGAGTGCAGAGAAGGCAGCACCGGGTGCAAGAAACACTGGCATGAGCTCACATGTTGTGTCAGCAATGTTTTCTTTGGGAGCTAGCCAAAGGCCAAAGTCAACTCCTCACACTTTGTAAGGATTAACAGGAAAGACAGGATGATACCAACTTCGTAAAGAAAACTGAGGTTCAGTAAGACGAAGTGACTCACCAAATCAGTACCAATGCCTCCCTGTTTAAATAAAGGCCACACCAGTCTCTTGCTGAAGCTGTTGATTTCAATGTTGTGTGGTCTAATGTTCCATCCTCTTGCTTGTACCCCATGAATACGTTCCCCTCCCTGCACCTACTCGGAAACTACGGAATGATAATCACGCCAAGTAATTAAGAAAACAGTAGGTGATGCATGTGGCTTGGTTCTTAGAAGCTGTCAGGACCAGCACTGTAGAAAGCCATTGTGAGCCTCTGCTAAACTGTCAGCTGACAGCCTGAGCTATATAAACCCTAATGAATCAAACTCTGGGTCAGAAACAGTTCACTGTGACCATAGCTCAGCTATTTCACACTGTTCCTTTTCTGGGGCCTGCTAGGCCTTTTACGAGGAAGGAGTTGTTATAGACATGAACTCTAGAACCAAATCATTTAGCTCACGGGTCCTAGGTAGAGATGGCATTTATTTACTGTATGGTGTTGGGCACATTACTTAATCAGAACCTCATAGTTTTAATAATACCATATAATGCTGTTACAAGGAATAAAGTAATATTTGTAAAGCACTGGACAGTGTTTGTCACATAGTAAGCTCTGTGCAAGTATCTTTTAAATAAAAACAAAGAAATTAGTAAATCGTTCCTATAGTTTGGAGCAGTAGCATTCCTAACACTGAACAGTCAATATGTTAATTATCTACTCGTAGAAACTAGCCCCACAAGATAAGGATTTTCAACTAAAATGCTTTGTTTGGTACTTTTATTTTTAATAGTTTCTTTTGGTATATATTAATGGATTTCATTATGATGTTTTCACGCACATAGGCATGTGATAAATATTCACCCTTATTATCTTTGCTTTTCCCCTCCCACTCATCCCTTTCTCTTCTCTGCAGCTCTCCACCTCCTTCCATTTTTTGCTTTTTTTTTTTTTAACCAATGAATTTCCCTAGGGTTGCTTATGGGAGCATGGGCACTTCACCAGTACCCACACTACTGCAGAAAATGTCTCCACTTTCTCTGTTAACCCTTGACTACATATAAATCCTGGGGTTGGGGGCCCAACAGTTTCTGCCCTCCTTCTATGATGTGGTATTGACAGGCCCAGTCGTGTACTTAGTACTTTTAAAACATGTACTATTCTGGAATATGAATACATTTCTTTTCATGCTTTTATACAAAACATACTGGGGACTGAGTAACTGGTAGGTGTGACAATTACTGTGTGCCTTTTTTATCTCCTGAGGATGGATTAGGTGCCAAATGGATGAGTGAAACCACTTGTATGAATTACTGTGGTTGAATACCCAACAGGAGCAAGTTCAGGGAAGAAGCGTGCATTTAGGCTTGTGGTTTAAGAGGGTTCATTCATTCATGATGGAGAAGTCAGAGCAGTTGTGTTTGTGGGAGCATCCATCTTGCTGGGACCCTCATATCTACAGCTTTGAAGGAACAGAAAGCAGGGACTCAGCTACTCAGCCTGCTGTACCTCACTCCTTAGTAAAACCACAGCCATCGACAAAGCTGCCTATATTAAAGTCAGGTCTTCCCTTCTCATTTAACCCTTGCTGGAAACACCCTCACAGACACACCCACATGTGTGTTTCAAAGATGATGAATATCTAGTCAACTTGAAGATGAAGGTTAGGCATCACAATACTGAACCTTCTATGTACCCTTCAGCCTTGCCACGTGGTAACAAAGTTAATCTGTCCTTCTATGTTTTGTGATACCACGTCTCCCCTGCTTCAATTCTCTAGGGACTACATGAATGAATATTCTGTAATACATGACAGGCAAACTGATGACCAAGATAGTTACTAAGTTACTGACTAGCAGGTGCATATACAGCAGGGACGCACTGGAGAAAAATGGGTAATTAATGCTCCAGGCAGGTCAAAACGATAGTGAGAGAGATTTTATCACACTTTGGAGAATGATGTACAATTTAAAAACTTATGAATCTTAATTTTGGAATTTTTCTACTTAGTATTTTTGGACATTTCTTAAACTTAGGTAATTGAAACTGCAAAGGTCAAATCATGAATAAAGAGACCACTATGTAAAATCATCAAAGAAGAAAAATATTTAAATTACATGTAAAGAAGATGTGCTGAATCTTTCAGGTAACTGCAGTGTAACTGCAGTGACAGTTATAAAGATGCATACATCTGCTGAACTAACCATATTTTAAGGCAGGCGGCTCACTGTGCAGTCATTATCTACCTCTTAGTGGACAAAAAACGTACCTAAATCCTTACAATGGTGTTTGAGGGCTGTCATTCCAGCTGTCCCCTTACCTTGCCCATTTATTGGAGGATTTTAATTTATTTTTTAAGTCTGAGTTGATACATTTCAAAATGTTAAAAGAGAAGGAAGGAAATGGTGGATGGAAAGGGGGAGAGGAAGGGAAAGGGGGAGAAGAGAGATACTACAACAACTGACAAACATATGCTGTGTTCTAGTATGTATCCATGAATAGTAGACAAAAGGTGAGAGACATTTAGGCTAAGGAAGCTATTTAAATGTCTTTGTGGAGGAGGAAATGGAACTAGTGTGGGTCTCATCTAGAGTTACTCTGGGCAAGCGAGACTTGCATTCAGCACCACCCAGCTTCAGCAATACCCTCCCATTTCTCTGTCTGCTGCTTCTTCTTAGGTACCAGGCTGTAGTGACTCTTGCTTAATAATTTAAAACTCTTCTCTTTTGATTTATTCCTTTGAGAATGACTAGGCTTACATTCATCCATCGATGTGTCCACCCATCTGTCTATCCATCCACCCACCCATCCATCAATTCATCTTTCCATTCATCTACCTATCTACCATCCATCCATCCATCCATCCATCCATCCATGTTTACACTCACCTGTATACATCCCCATTCATTCTGTGGCCACATCATTGATCATGAAGATAATGAATCTGTCTATCATAGATGCACATATGCTAGCTCTCCTACTCAGAATCCTGCCCTTTATGTTGAATGTTTAGTGCCACCTTCCTTGCATCCTTGGGGCTTTGATTTCATTGTTTGAGACATTTGATAGCCTTTACTGGCCTGGAACTCATTACATACTGAGCTGGCCTTAAACTCACAGACATCTGCCTTCTGACTGCTAAGATTAAAGGCAGACACCACACTTAGCAGAGACGTATTTATTTTTATTTTATGAGTATGAATATTTTGCCTACATATCTGTCTGGGCACCATGTGCATGCTTGGTACATTCATCTGACACAAGAGGACATCAGATCTCCCTAAACTGGAGTTATAAATAGTTATGAGCCTCCATGTAGGTGTTGGAACCAAAAGTGGGTCCATCTTTCTAGCTGAATCATCTTTATATTTTTTTGTTAGTAACTGTGCTATTTTAAATATTTTTTTAAAAAATGTTCCTCTAATATAGTGCTGATTTTGTCTTGTATTCTTAAATATAGAGGTCTAGGATGTCCCTTATGAAGAATATATCTGTCTTGTATAGCCTATGTGCAGGCAGAGTTTGCTTCTCACCCAGGTGTTGATTAATCTACAATGTCCATATATCGAGACCCAGAAACAAAATGATTAATGGATGAAAGTCTTAGGACCAGAGGTTCATTCTAGAGGTCAAAGACCAGAATTCTATAGATTTCACGGGAGAAATATCTCAGCATTTAATAACTCGTTGCTCACTGAGGGTTTATGGAGCCATGAGCGAAGAATGATGACTGGTGGTTTGACTGAGACATGGCCTACACTGGCTCTCACGTTTGCACTCGATTCTCAGTTGGCAGCACTGTTTAGGAAAGTTAGGCGGTCGGGCCTCCTTGCAGAAGGTCTGTCAGTGGAGGTGTGCTTGGAGATTAGAGCCTTAAGCCATTTCCTCTTGATCTCCTCTGTTCTGCACTCAGGTTGAGATGCTAGCTTTCAGCTTCTTACTCCTGCCGCCATGCCTATTCCTTGCTGTCATATTTCAGCCATGATGGACTCTTACTCTTCTGGCACTATAAGCCAAAATTAATCTTTCTTAAGTTGCCTTGGTTACAGTATTTTGTCACAGGAACAGAAAAATAACTAATCCACAGACTTTTCTTCTGTACATCAGATATTTTCCCTACTGTGTACAGATGAGCAAAGTTCATGAAGAGGAAGCTGGTTAGAAGTAAACAAGAGCGCAACGTATCTATAAGGAGTCGCTGACCTTCGTTAGCAATTAAACTTACTAAGAAATCACACTTGGATATCAAATTACACATGGATACTCCCACTTGGATAACTCAAATTTCAGCATTTGAGAGGCGGAGACAGGAAGATTATGAAATAAGAATTAAAAATAACAAGAGATAACTTTCTCTCACATAGCCAGAAAATAATACAAAGTTACATTTATCATCAGTTTTGGCATAAACAGAAAGGAGTTTTTCGACATATTACTTATCAATACTATCTGAAACATTTTCTCGAATTATGCCACAGACCTTAGGAACTTTTCAGCTGTTTTGAAGAACTTGTGCTAAATCTAAGTACCGATACTGAGAATACATTCTGAAAAATTTAAAGTTTATATGAAAATATATTCATGATTTGGTTGTGCCCAATGGTGGCAAATTAAAATCCATCGCATAATTGCCACTACAGAAATATGTGTGTGGATATATTTATCTGTTTTTCTATATGGAGATATTTTTGAGCCTAGAAAACTGTAAGACTTTACAGATGCTTCAACAATACTAAAGAGTCTGCTCTCGTGTTCAGTCAAAACAAAGGGCATATGAGGGAAGGTATTGAATAATACATAACAATTATATAATAATGAGTTCTTAAAATTCAAAGACAACGTGTCATAATGCTAATATTGCTTGTCTCGGAGTGATGAAGTTACACTCTCAAAACAATCTGTTCCATGTGCTGTACCAACTTTCTAACTCTTAAGCAGTGAATATCATGAACTGTAGTTTTACCAAGACTGCCTTCTCTCTATTTCGTAAATTAAGAAAAGACTTCCATAGTTTTCTGAGTTTAAAACAATAAAATTCAGTGTAATGCACTTATGCCAGGGCAGTACTATAAATGAGTCACCAGATACCCAGGCACTTATGACTGACCATATGCTTTACATTACCAAAGTCCCATTACGCGTAAGCACCAGCACTTGTGAATGGAATCTATCAGCCATTCTCGAGAACAGAAACCACTTAATAACAGTTATGAATGTGTCATTCCTTTCCTGCTCCAGTCCCAGCCACTTGTGAGCACTAATCTCACCGAATTCCGAGCCAAGAAGAATGAACCCGGAGTTCCTTGCTGGCTCTAGTGTGTTGGCAGTTGCCAGGTAAACATTGACCCGCTCCTTGCCAGGGCTGAGCTCACACAGGCTGGGCCACAGAGCTTCCTCCACATAGCTCCATAATGACCTGCAGCTCAAAGCCTTTGGTTTGGGTCCTGGTTTTAATTCATTCTGTGATGTCAAGTCACCATAATCAGAACTCTAGGCTTTTACAGTTCATTCTTATTCAGGATTTAAGGTTGTTCCTTTAAATCTAGATACATTCTTTTTTAAGTCCCTACCAAGGCCTTGCTGAATCAACCCAGAACCTCAGCTCTCTGTCTTACCTGTACTTAGTGCTATCATAGCCGATATGGTACTTAAAAAAATTAAACAGAAATTAACCACAAGTAAAACCTGGCCTGATTCAGAGGTTGAGGCCGCAATGGTTGTCAGGAGAACAATTCGACTGCTTTCCTTCTGTAACGGCAGCCTCAAGCCAACAGTCAGAACCCCAAACTGTGCTGTGTTCCAACACTTAAAAAGACTCCCAAGACTTCTTAGATAATGAGTCGATTAACATGTAACCATCTACTCAGAAGTAAAACAAATGCAGGAAGATAAAATTCTGGAATGGACAGAAAGGTGTTTTTTTTTTCTTCTGTGTTAATATATGCATACAACTGTATCCCATGTATAAATATTATGAATGCCATTTTTACAGTTTCTATCTTCTGATGATAAACATGGGGTTGATTTTATAATTTGCTTCTAAGCAAGGTCCTATGTGAGAATTCATTTTCACATGGATATTGTTGGTTATGAGAACTGAGGAAAGGTAGATCAGAGTAACATGAAACATCCGTATTGCCAGAAAAACATCCCAACCTACGTCTTATCAATAAAGAACAATTCTCATATGCAGAATTCTTAAAAACCTCAATCTTCCTGTTTTACATACTTCCCAGAGTTCCTCACCCACACACCACTATTCATTCATGCATTCCTGCCTTCAGTGAAACATACACGAGCTCATATTCATTTGCTCACCAAGAAAGTGTATATTAAGCACGTTTTGTCCGGGTATTTTGTTTTAGATGATTCAGTTTGGTTTTTATTCTGTTTATGCAAGTGTGTCTGTGGGAGGATAGAGGATATGCATTGTTAATGCAGGAGAGGGGGCCAGAAGAAGCAAGTGTGGCATTCCCTGGAGGTGGAATTATTGGAGGTTGTGAATTGTCCCGTGTGTGTATTAGGGAGAGAACCCAGATCTTCTGGGAGTGCAGGATGTACTTTTAACCAGAGTTCTATCTCCAGTCCCCGTAGGCAAATTTTAAGAAGTATCTGCAGAAGTTGCCAACTTGTTTACACATGAGTCTGCCTTTGGCAGCTCGTAAGAGCAAGGGTGTTCATGTAAGTTCTTTGTTTCTCTTTATGCTCATAAAAATCCTTTTGGAGCTTTTTATGTTAAGTTTGGAAAATTGGTTTGCAAACAACATTAAATAGGCTTCTTTACTCCTGGTCTACAAGACATCACGTCATGTTCAGTTATCAAAGCTTATAAACAGTGATGGATGGGGATGGATATACAACCATGGGGAAGAGATTTAGGAGGGAGGGGGGAAAAACAAAGATATAGAGAGTGAGTGGATAAAGAGATGCTGAAGGGCTGCCCATTCACCATGCAATGCCCACTTATGACTACAACAGAATTTCAGTCTAGAGATGTGAGTTGGTGTTAGCTTTGTGTTCAGAGAGATTCTGCACCATTCCTCCCTGAATAAAATCATCTTGGATATTTCCCCCCTTGCTATTTCCCACATGCCAGCCTTTCTGATCCAGCACATGACCGTCTCAGTGTAAAAGCCCAAAGTGTGCTTCTGAGAATGCTGCAAAGGTGGCATTTAAAATGCCTTCTTTTGATACGAGGAAATAGAAGCAGGCTATTGCCTTTGGTAGCACTAGACTCACCTTGTTCTGGATGGTGTCTGCTTGGTACAGTTTTTAGAAGACACAGAGGGAAAATAATGAGCTTGTCCAGATTGCATAGGCTTCTCCAGTACGACAGCAGAACACATTTCGAGAGATCGGAAGATACAACCTCACAGGCTCCCTAGGGGCCCAGTCTGGCTACAAGGCTTTGGCAGCTCTCCCATTCCTCAGATATGGTGCCGCTGGGCTTCGCAGTGTATACAGCAATTCACAGGGGGAGAGCAATCAGCCAGCTCAGCTGAGAACTTCAAGACAGCAACTCCAGGGCAGCTGCTCTCTCAGCTGCAGAGTAAGTCTGGGAGGACTCTCCCAGGACTGTGCTGGTTGAAGTCACCAGCCTGCTGAGCCTTTTGTGCTCGAGAACCGTTAGACACACTCCAAGAATGCCCACATGAACAGAAAGTACGGTCACAATAGTGAAAGGAATATAGTCGCATACAGCAACTAGACCAGAGTTAGATTGCCTTCTACCTGCAGGCCATACCCAGGTGAGTGTAACTGCTGACACACCTTCATGTAAGTTGCCAGTAAGGACTGTGGTTCCTATCTTTGTGCTCACAATGCACGTAGGTAATGTCTTATTGTAATCTGGGACTTTATCCCCCAGATTTGTCTCCCCCCCCCCTTAACTTCTCTTTCTCAATTGGATAGCCATTCATCATTCTCTCATTCTTATCTGTCATTTCCTTTCTGGAGTGTCCATATTAGCACATCATGTTAGGCAGTATTTTCCCTATTAGGGCCCCTGTGCAGAGTATAAGCAAGGTCCTAGGCAGTCTGGTTTACCGTTATAACCCAAGTGCCAAGAACCATACATTATAGACAGAATAAAAGCTCAATATATTCACTCAAATCATATTTAATATCAATATTCTATAAGGGAAGTTATGTAGAATTAATGAGTTGGTTGAACTCATAGCATGACCTTGGGGGTGTAGGTACGATTTGGACAGTTTTGGAAGATTCCCAGAGGCTGGGACTGACAGAATACACTGAGTATGGAGGATCTGCAGAGGGCACTCTCCCTGTACTTGTTACTAGTTACTGATAACACGTGCCAAGCACATCCTTTATGCCAGGAAATAAACAATAAAATACGACAGACACAGTTGTGGTATTGGACTTGTAACAAGTTTCCCTGGATTCAAGCTTAAATCTTGGAATCAAGAGGCAGGATTTTCATTCTGTGCTCAGTAGGGAGTCTTAGAAAGTTGTGAGCTCAGGGATTACTAAAAAAGGCACCAGAATGTTGAATAAAACAGGATTAAAGAGACGTGATTCTCTGAAGAGACCTTTTTGCTTAGTAATTAAGAGGTACCTAAATAGTTCAAGGCCAGCAGCCTGGTCCCCAGGGTGAGCTCCAGGACAGCCAAGAAGCCCTACAACAGAGAAGCCCTGTTTCAAAAAAAAAATCAAAATAAAAAAATTAAAAAGTGCCTAAATTTTCTGCATAGGCTTTTTAACAAATATTAAAAATACAACAGGTAAAAATATTATTAATGACAAGGTAGTCTACTTCAAAAAGGCCATCACATTAGTTCTAATGATCCACAACCCAACCTCATTCCTACTGCAGTCAGGGAAAGAACTTCTAGTGATGGTCTTGCCTGTCTTCTCAGACAACATGATGCTTACATTATCAAGTCCCTTTTGAATGGCCCATGCTATTTGACCATGTGACCTGGTCTTGTCACTGACAACTGGAAAGAACTCTGTAGGAGCTGTTAAAAAACAAGCCTCGACTGCATAATCACTGTTTGATGCCCTTGCTGAGGTTTTTCTTTGTCTGTTTGCTTTTTTACAGTTTGCCATCTATATATGTGCAATCAAGTTAGAAATGGACTAATGCCTAAATGCCAAAGAAAGGAAAAAAGATAATTTTTTACATATATCCAGTGCAAGTATTTCACTCCTTAAAAAACAAAGGTATAAAGGTTTTCTCCTTTGTAGACGAAAATGAAAATTAACATGTGGTAAGGTGCTTAGTAAATGTCATATTAGCTAAACTTTATCATGCAAACTTATGATTTTAAAAAGGTGATACAATGACCACAAGGGTGAGTCATGGGGCAAACTTAATGGAGACATGCCGTGGGGAAAAAAAACATTATTTTAATCCAAGGGTTTTTTTTTTTTTTTCAAACCAAAGTAAAGAATTCTGATGGAGAAGGCATTTTAGCACTAATGGTAAATGTTTCCAGATTTTGATTTTGTTTTTAATGTAAATCTAAAGTTCCTTCCAAGGCACGCTAAGAAGAGAGAATAGTTTTTGTTCTTACTTTGATTTTGCTTCTTTTACAAAGGGACATTTATTGCTTATTTTTCTTATATGGGTGTTTTGTCTTCACGCATGTCTGTGCATCATGCGTGTGTCTTGTACCCACAGAGGCCAAAAAAAGGGCATGGGACAGTTCTGAACTACCATGTGGGTGCTGAGAATCAAACCCAGGACCCCAGGAAGAGCAGCATGGCTCTTCACCACTGAGCCATCTCTCCAGAACCCTTGAGTTTGTTCCCTAGTACGATGACACATTTATGACACAGAAAAAAAATTTAAATTAGTTATTTTCTCTTCAAATTCAGGTTGAACATCTAGGCTGTATATATTCTATGCACTGAAACACTCAGTGACTTTCCATTATCTTGGTGCTGGTAATTATATCTTGATCTCATCTCTGGTCTGGCCATTTCATGCCACACTGAAGTGGTGAAATACAAGGCACAGGCACAAGGATTGACTTGATGCTCTAAGTGGCGATCGTATTTTAAGACATCTATTTGAAGCAGGTTAATACATATTTTATTGTACAAACAACAAACCTTTTCTTTAATGGGCCAGGCATTAAGTATTTTGTACTTGTGGGCTATTGAATTTCCTTTAAATATTCAATTCTGTCATCATAGTGCAAAAATACTTGCAGACAATATGTAAATGAATAAAACTGGTTGGGAGTCAATAAAATTTTATTTATAAAAGCTAATGACAAAGAGAGTTTGGCTTACCACAGGCTAGAGTTTAATAGACTGTGATTTATAAAGTGGAGGATAGCTATGATAATAGAATTTAAACATAATGACACACTTTGATTATCTAGTTATTGATTCACCTAACGTATTTTTCTGCTTCTGCCTCTTCTGCTAGATTTAAGTCTTCTCATATTTACAGTTTAACTTTCCTTCTCTTGGAGAGGGTGTTTTTGGGACTAAACCCAGTGTTTTACACATGCTATACCAGCCAACCATATCTCTAACCCCTCTTGCCGTTTTCTTAATGTATCTACTATTTATGTGAATACAAGCTGCATGGTTGCCAAGGGTTGCCTTCTATGAGGTCATCCATAAGGGGTTATAGAATATCCATGCAATAAATAGAATATATGTGCCAATAAAGTTAGATTTCTATAGAAGACAGACAAGTTATAAATTGGTCTTGTTCTAACCAAAGGCAACAACTCCCTTGTCTTAAAATATTAAAAATCCATACCTAAACATAGGGAAAGCAATATACTGCAAACCAGTAGCTAACATCAAACTAAATGGAGAGAAACTTGAAGCAATCCCACTAAAATCAGGGATCAGACAAGGGTGCCCACTCTCTCCCTATCTATTCAATATAGTACTTGAAGTTCTAGCCAGAGCAATCAGACAATAAAAAAGGTCAAAGGTATACAAATTGGAAAAGAAGAAGTCAAAATATCACTGGTTGCAGATGATATGATCGTATATTTAAGCGACCCCAAAACTTCCACCAGAGAACTCCTAAAGCTGATAAACAACTTCAGCAAAGTGCCTGGATATAAAATTAACTCAAGCAAATCAATAGCCTTCCTCTACTCAAAGGATAAACAAGCTGAGAAAGAAATTAGGGAAATGATACCTTCACAATAGTCCCAAATAATATTTTATACCTTGGTATGACCCTAAAGAAGCAAGTGAAAGATCTCTATGACAAAAACTTCAAGTCTCTGAAGAAAGAAATCAAAGAAGATCTCAGAAGATGGAAAGATCTCCCATGTTCATGGATTGATAGGATCAATATAGTAAAAATGGCCATCTTAATGAAAGCAATCTACAGATTCAATGCAATTCCCATCACAATCCCAAATCAATTTTTCACAGATCTAGAAAGAGCAATTCTCAAATTCATCTGGAATAACAAGAAACCCAGGATAGCAAAAACTATTCTCAACAAATGATCTCCTGGGGGAATCACCATCCCTGACCTCAAGCTCTATTACAGAGCAATAGTGATAAAAACTGTTTGGTATTGGTACAGTGACAGGCAGGAAGATCAATGGAATAGAATTGAAGACCCAGATATGAACTCACACACGTATGGTCACTTGATATTTGACAAAGGAGCTAAAAGCATCCAGTGGAAAAAAGACAGCATTTTTAACAAATGGTGCTGGATAAACTGGAGGTCAACAAGAAGAAAAAATGTAAATTGACCCATTCTTATCTCCTTGTACAAAGCTCAAGTCCAAGTGGATCAAGGACCTACACATAAAACCAGACACACTGAAGCTTATAGAGGAGAAAGTGGGGAAGAATCTTGAACACATGGGCACACGGGAAAAGTTCCTGAACAGAACACCAATGGCTTATGCCCTAAGAACAAGAATCGACAAATGGGACCTCATGAAGCAACAAAGCTTCTGTAAGGCAAAGGACATGGTCAGTAGGACAAAAAGGCAACCAACAAATTGGGAAAAGATCTTTACCAATCCTACATCTGATAGAGGGCTAATATCCAAGGTATACAAAGAACTCAAGAAGTTAGGCTCGAGAGAATCAAATAACCCTATTAAAAAAATGGGGTACAGAGCTAAACAGGGAATTCTCAAGTGAGGAAGCACCTAAAGAAATGTTCAGCATCCTTAGTTATCAGGGAAATGCAAATCAAAACAACACTGAGATTCCACCTCACACCAATCAGAATGGCTAAGATGAAAAACTCAGGGGACAGCAGATGCTGGAGAGGATGGGGGGAAAGAGGAACACTTCTCCATTGTTGGTGGGATTGCAAGCTGGTAAAACCACTCTGGAAATCAGTTTGGCGATTCCTCAGAAAATTAGACATAGTACTACCGGAGGACCCAGCTATACCACTCCTGGGTATATATACCCAAAAGATGCTCCTACATGTAATAAGGACACATGTTCCACTATGTTCATAGCAGCCTTATTCATAATAGCCAGAAGCTGGAAAGAACCCAGATGTCCTTCAACAGAGGAATGGATACAGAAACTGCGGTATATATACACAATGGAGTACTATTCAGCTATTAAAAACAATGAATTCATGAAATTCTTAGGCAAATGGATGGAACTAGAAAGTGTCATCCTGAGCGAGATAACCCAATCACAAAAGAACACACATGGTTTGCACTCACTGATAAGTGGATGTTAGCCCAAAAGTTCCAAATAAACAAGTTACAATTCACAGACCACAGGAAGCTCAAGAAAGTGGAGGACTGAAGTGAGGGGGTAGTGCTTGGGTTCCTCTGAGAAAGGGAACAATACACTTACAGGAGCAATAATGGAGGTAAAGTGTGCAGCAGGGACTGAAGTAAAGGCCACCCAGAGACTGTCCTACCTGGGGATTCACCCTATAAACAGTCACCAAACCCCAACACTACTATGGATGACAAGAAGCACATATCAAAAGGAGCATGCCATGGTTGTCTTCGGAGGGGCCCTGCCAAAGCCCTATACATACAGAGGCAGATGCTAGCAGCCAACCATTGGTCTGGGAGTAGGGTCCCCAATGGAGGAGATGGAGGGCAGTCTGGAGCAGCTGAAGGGGTTTACAGCCCCATGGGAAGAACGACGACGATGTTGACCACCCAGACGCCCCAGGACTCTCAGGGACTAAACCAGCAACCAAGGGGTACACATGGTTCCAGGCAAAAATGTGGCAGAGGAATGCCTTGTCGGGCATAAGTGGGAGGAGTGGTCCTTGGTCAGGTGAAGGCTAAATAGATGCCCCAACAAGGGGAAATTGAGGGGGGGGAGGTGGGAGTGGGTTGGGTGGAGGGGCATATACTTGGAGGCAGGGAGTGGGAGGAGGGGTTGGGGGTTTGGGGGAAGGGGGAAACTGGGAAAAGTTTTACCACTTGAAATGTAAATGAAGATTATATTCAATAAAAAAAAGTATTAAAAATCCCTTCTTGTCATCTCTCAGTTGTACTGAGGATGGTAGTGGTGTACACACACCAACCTGCCCCTTTGCCCTTTTCAATGTACAGGCAGAGCCAATTTTGTCTACATATATACTGCCCCCAGTCCCCAGTGAACTGCTTGAAACAGCAGTCACTGGGAAGAGAAATACTGATGCTGTATAAAGCATGCTGTAACTATTGTTCATCAGGGACGACTGATTGATTTTATCGTTTAAATGTAAAACCTACTAATATGTTTCCTCGGAAGTTATCTGATTCAGAAATTGTCATAGCAAGGCAATTATGATCAAGTTTTAATGTTCTATAATGTTTCATGCAGGCAATAAATCTCTCACTTTGAACATAATGAAACAGGTATACATGTAATTGAAAACTATGGCCCCAATATGAAAACGTTAAACAGATAATTAGCCTCCCTGGGGCATTCACGAATCTTTCTGTATGTCTCTTGGTAGCCTTCCAGTAAATGTTCGTTGAGTGTATAAAGGTAATAAATAGGCTTCTCCTCTCCCAGCTCTAAAGAATCAGTGAGCTGACTTTGAAAATGTTGGATATTATCAATTTTGTAACAGGAGAAAGGGAAGAATTTCTGATAAAATTGACACTAGTTGCTACCTATAGAAGGTCAGTATTTATTAAAAATAGTATTTAAATTCTCTTTGAATGAAATCTGTGTGTTTGGTAAGCAAGGAAGGGCTGCAGAATTGCAGCAGAGTGGATCAGGAAAGGCCCCTGTAGACCCAGCCTCCTGGTCTTTATTATACAGCTCCAACCAGTGAAATCCACCATAGTTTTAATGGGAGCCACATATACCCACCACTGACTGCAGCTAACGCCACAGGGAACTGGGGTAACAAATGGAAAATACGGAGTATATTTCAAAGTGACCGGAGAGAAAGCACTACCAGTGCAGGGCTTTGTAAGGTAAAGAGGGGCAATAAAACACTGGGAATAAATATGAACCTGAAAGAAAAAGAATCAGATTTAGGCACAGAAGGAAATAAAAAAAAATGCCATTCTCAAAGTTGCCTTATAAAAAAATTAAAAAGATCAATTCCAAATACATACACAAGCTTGAGGATTAATGTATTGTTCACCAAGAACACTAGAGTTTAATTTTTCAGAGTAAAAAGAGATAACAAAGGAGGGGTTTTTTTTATTATTATTATTATTTCTTTTAAAAATCAAAGAACCGGCACCCTTAGATGGGGCCTCCTTGGTCTTATTTTAGTCTACATACGGACACAATGATGAAGCTTCTGTAGGGTTCCTTGAGAGTCTTTGAAAGGGAGCTGGTTTTAGACAATCAGATTCACCAAGCACAAAAGGAAAAGCTGCAACTTTTCTTTCAAGTGGTCAGAGCTGAGCCAGGAGAAGTCAGCTTGGGGTCCTCTGGATCTGAGAGAAGGGGAAGCCGGCTGAATTGCACAGGCAGGGTGGCCAGAAATCAAAGCGAGTTGGTGGATTGGAGAGTGCAAAGGGAAGATAAAGGATGAAGTTTTTAAATGGGGAGAAGGACTGAATAAGGAGGGAGGGAGGGATGTCAGTGTACGGTTTCAGGTGACCGTCAATGGGAATTTGATACCTTTGTGCTGACTAGTGTGATTTCCGCACCCACCAAGCGTGTCTGGGTACCTTGCTCACTTGGAAGACCATTTCGTAAAAGATTCTGATTAAACTGACCTACTCTCTCCTGACTTGACGAATCACCCAGTGACCCTGGATTAGTCACATACCCAGAATGCTTTACAGAAAAGAATACTTTACAGAAAAGGCAAGTCAAACCCAGATATGCTCCAGGATCCATAGCCTTTGGGGGAAGGTCACTGTGTGGGAGATGTGTTAAGGAGACAAGAGTTTGAGCTCTGCAAGGGTGAGGGATGTCTGTGGGGTCCAGGGAGATGCTATTGATGCACAGAGAAGACTTGAAGGAGTGGAAAAGCCTTGAGTGCAGTTGTTTGTTTTCTGTCTATATGGTCTGACGTGGCCCGAGGAATCAGAGCAGGGACTAGATCACCAGAACAGGTGTAGTGTCTGAAATGACTTAAGAAAATGTTCTCAAACTTTCTATCAGAATCATCTGGCAGCAGTCCTGGGCTAGAAGATGTCTCTCAGAACAGAAAGTTCTGGTTTGTAGTGTTTGCCAATTTCTGTGGTGTAAATATTCCCAATTTGACCAGTTTTAAGCTACCAACATAGAATCCCTGAACACAGCTTTAAGGAAGATATAAAGAGTCTGAGACCAGCTGGTTCCAATATAATACCACCTGGAGTCTTGTTAAAAGCACAGATTTTTGGGCGCCGTCCCCAGGTTTCTGATTGGTAGTTCTCACATGGCTGATGGATCTATTTTCAGGGACCACATTCTGAGAACCACTAGTCTACCAGGAGGGACTCTGGAGATAGTAAGTACTGAAAGCGGTGGCACTGTGATCAGTTAAAGAGGTCAAGGATGTGCACGCACATACCAGGCTACCAGGACAGTAACCTGAAGGAAGAGTGTCAGTGGTTGGGAGACAATGATTTGTGAAGAACTCACTCCTCCACTTGAGCCGCATTCTAAGAGACAACACACAAAACAAATCAAGGAAAGGCTTGATTCCATCTGATCTGGTTAAAAAAAATGATAACACAGTTCGTTGAATAACTTTATAGTAATTCCACAAAGCAAGTTGACACTAAAAACTAACTGCCCATTTGCTTCAAAAATACGTTTAACAGCTTCCAGGGAAGTTTTTTGTTTGACTTTTGGAGATCTTGGAAGCATTCACTGCCCCCTAGTATAATGATGCAAGAGGGAGGAAGTGTAGTTTGGATGGCCAGGCCTTGGAGCAGCTTTATAACAATGCTATGGGAGTGTGGTCTGCGAACTCCGCCTGTGTAGCCCTTGGTTCTTGAATGGGCAAATGGCATGTCCCAACTATGTCCCTGTGTGGCAAGGAGCTAGGAAGGGCATCAGTGGTAGCACATTTATTTACTAATGGGCAGGGGAGACCTGTGTGAAGAGAGAGCGTGTGTGGCAGAGGGAGAAACTGCTGCAAGATGGAGATTTCTTTTTAGGTGAAAGAAAATGATCGCTTAAGTCAGAGGACAACAAAATGGGGACAAATGAAAGAGGTAAAGAAAGGGACATTTTTTAAAAGCTGCAGGAATGGCTATTTCCAGCAGATCACCATAGATGAATTCTCAGGTAAGGCTCTGGAGTAGAAAGAAAAATTACAAGAATTCAACCCATGTGTGCTGGCTAGTTTTATGTCACCTTGACACAAGCTAGAGTCACTGGAGGGGAGGGAGCTTCAATTGCAAAAATGTCTTAATAAGACTGGCCAATAGGTAGTAGGCCGATAGGGCATTTTCTTAGTTAATGATTGGTTGGGGAGAGCACAGACCATTGTGAGTGGGGACCACCCCTGGGCAGAGGAGACCACCCCTGGGCAGGTGGTCCTGGGGTCTATAAGAAAGCAGGCTGAGCCAGTCAAGGGGAACAAGCCAGTAAGCAGAAGCCATCCACAGCTTCAGCATCAGCTCCTGCCTTCAGGTTCCTGCCATGCTTGAGTACCTGTCTGACTTCATCCAATGATGAACAGTGATGTGGAAGTGTAATCCCAATAAACCCTTTCTTCCCCAGATTGTATTTCATCATAGTGTTTCTTCACAGCAATAATAGCCTTAAGTAAGACGCCACGGCCCTATCAAGAAGCAATGAATATGAAAGTCCTCCCAGGAAACAGTTAAAGGATTTCAGGTAATGAGAAGTCAGAGGAATGGAAAGAGCCAGCCAATACAGGCAGTGCAGAAATCCAGAGTACAAAAGGCATTTACTGAACCTGTCCCCCCAAACAATGGTGACTCCTTGAAAACAGGGATGTGCCTGTCTTGTCTCTTGCCTTCACCCCAGTGTACGTGACTCTCCCCAGCCCATGGAAGGAGCTTAACAAACTCGTGAGGCCCCATATGTACAGGGCTGGCACCATTTTACAGATGAAGGAATGGATTCAGAAACTTGAGTGACGTGTCTAGGACACAACTCAGATGACAGAGTCAAGACTTAAAATTGGATCTTTTAGATGGCCCCACTGTTTCGGCTGCTCTGTGTCACTTCTGTACAAGCATAATGTGACAGATCTGTCTGAAGAGCAGGGTGACATGGCGTTGGCTTCAGCAAGTCAGACTGAGATGTCAGGCTTGGCTCTGGCACTTTTTCCCACCTTCTGCAGCCTTCAAGGCCTCTTCGTGGGGCTTTCTCTTTGTGAAATAAGAACGATGGCTTCCTGGGTTAACAAGGACAGCTCTCCCGTCTAGAAGAATCCTGGCGAATGGTGCTGAGACTACTGGGGTGAAAGAAACAAAGGAAGGAGGTGACATGAAGGAGAAAGGAGTGGGGTGCCAGGAGGGAAAGGTGAGAACCTCTCTGGGTTTTGCTCTCCTTATAAACCATATAAGAAACGTATGTTTCTTAGGATCAGGGGTGGGGCAACACCCAGCCTTTGTGTATAAGGTGGACTCATCAAGAGACATTTATGAGGTGTGTGTTTTATCAACGGAGGTGAGCAGCTGCCTAGCAAGATACTGTGGCATCTTGAAATGGACAAACCTGGGGTGGTATATAGTGGTTTAAATGTCTGAGAGTCAGGAGATTCCTACACCAAAGGAAAACAATGATTAACTTTGGAGAATGGTTCAGGAAGGAAAAGCCCTGACCGGACACAGAAGCTATTGTATGGTCCCTTTACGAGGCCCTGTGGAGCTTGGGTAAGGATGTATATTCAGAAACCAAAGTCTGGGCTGTGAGTCAAAAAAAGATTATTTCACTGTTAGCTTCTAGATGTTAGAAAGTTCTCTTTAAAATAAAATAAATAAAAATTTAATAATACTTATTTATTAAAACTACCAACTTACCTATGCCCTTTGCTTCATTGGGTTCTGGGGTGCTTTACCAAGACCCTCTTTAGGGACCAAGATTAAAGAAGATACAAAGTAACTGGGTTGGAATAGGAGCTGGAGGAAGTTGGAACCCTGTGTTCATGGCTTTTTGGAGTCAGGAAGAATAAGGGCAGGAACCACAGGAACATAGGAAATGCAGCTGACCGAGGGTAACGAACAGATACTAGTTTTTAATGAAGGAAAGGAGCAAGAAGGAAAGGGAAAGAGAAAAGAATCAGAACAGGGAATGCTGGGAAACAAAGACCTCAAACAGTCTCCTTGTGGAACCTGTGTCTCTACAGTGGGCCTTCCAGAAGGGAGAGAAAAATCACGTCTGACTATGAACCACCAAAATATCTTATGGTAGAAAACTTCATTTCAAGAAGACATTAAAAACAAGAATAAACAGAGAATTCTTAAAACAAACAAACAAACAAACAAAAAATGAAACACAAATGGCTGAGAAACACTAAAAAAAATGTTCAACTCCCTTAGTCGTCAGGGAAATGCAAATCAAAACTACTTTGAAATTCCCTCTTATGTCTGTCACAATGTCACAATAGCTAAGATTAATAACACAAGTGATGGCTTATGCTGGTGAGGAGGCAGGTTGATAGGTGTACTCATCCATTGATAGTGGGAAGGTAAACTGCTACAGTCACTATGGAAATCAGTATGGCAGTTCATCAGAAAGCTGGGAATAGAGCTACCTCAAAAATCCAGCTATACCACTCTTAGGCATACACACAAAGGACTCTATATCCTACTAGAGAGACCTTTACTCATCCATGTTCATAGCTCTTTTATTTATAATATCCCAAAATAGAAACAGCCTAGATGTCTATCAATGGAGAATGAATTAAGAAAATTGGTACATTTACACGATGAATATTATTCAGCTGTTAAAACTAATGAAATCATGAAATTCACAGGTAAATGAATGGAGCTAGAAAATAATCACCCTGAGTGGGGTAACCTAGACCCAAAAAAGCAAATGTGCTATATAACTGCTTATATGTAGATGTTAGCTTTTCAGTCTTTGATAAGCAAGCTATAATTCATATAGCCATAGTAGTTAGGTAGAGAGTAAGGGACTGGGGAAGGGGAAGATCTCCTCAGGAAAGGGAAATAGAATATACAGTTATGTATAAACAGGGGCAGGTGACTGGAAGAAAGGATTCAACAGAGAAGGTGTGGGAAGATGGGGTGTTGGTAGTGGTAAGGGAAAGAATGTAGAGAGGGGGAGCTAAAACTGAAGATCATTTCAGGGTTTGTATGGAAACATAGTACAGAAGCTTCTTAAAATATCTACATACATGACAGAAACCTAAGTGGAATCACTAAATAACGGAGGAGACAAAGCCCCAAGTAGACATCTCTTGCCATCAAATGAAAACTCCAGTACCTGAAATGGGTTACATATCATTGAATTGTTGGCCGAAGAGGGTCCATAGAAAACCATTACTTCCCTCAAACTCTTTCTAGACCCTCCTCAACTCATCTCCCTCCCGACATGGATACTCTGACTCGTAAATATAAATGTTGCTAGAACCAACCAACCAAAAGACAAATGAGAACCAGGGAGTGTTATGGGTTGGATCTTTAATGCCTCACAGTAATAGCTCCTGTGCTGGTGATGCTGTGAAAAGGGCAGATATGTTCAGAAGACAGGGTCTAGATGTCAGAAGTAGTCAAGGGAATGGGATATTTACATGATATACATGTCGCTGGCCTTCCTCCCCACCCTCTCATGTCTGACTACCATGAGATAAGCAGATTCCCTCTGTCATGTATCTGACTCAGCCATGATGCTCTGCTTCACCACAGGCCCAGAAACTGCAGAGCCAAGAGACCATAGCCTCTTAAACTGCGAGTCCAAGCCAATCTTTCTGCCTGTCGTTCATGTGCGTATTTTCCCACAGCAAAAGAAAACACACTCGCATACAGGAGGCCTAGGTGCATAATAATATGATTGGGCGATCTGGTAATCTAACACCAAAAAAACGATATGCCAGCAGCAAAAATTAAAGTTATTTATCCACAAGGAAGACTTTAATTTCAGGTGAGGGGCACTGTGTTCTGACAGACTTAGTAGCTCAGAAATCAGGATATTTTAAAAAATATAAAAAATATGCACAAATGGTCAGAACTTGAAAATATCATCCTTAGTGAGGTAACCCAATCACAAAAGATCACACATGGTATGAAGTCACTGATAAGGGGATATTGACCCAGAATCTCAGAATACCCTAGACACAATCAGCATATCAATAGATTTCTAAAAAGATGGAAGGAGAGACCCCTGGTCCTGGAAAGACTGGATGTAGGGGAACGCCAGGACAGAGTAATGAGAGGGGGTTGAACGGAGAAAAGAGGGAGGGAAGGGGGCTTATGGGACTTTCGGGGAGGGAGGAAACGGGAAAGGGGAAGTGATTTGGAATGTAAATTAAAAAAATAAAATAAAATTAAATTAAAAAAAAAAAAGAAAACAATAAACTTTAAAATAATTATAACAAAAAAAAAATATGCAGAGTCATTTGTAGGAGAAAGGAAACATTTCAAGACAGATGAGCACAAGGAGAGAGCTCTGTCGGCCTTTCAAAGACTCTCAGGGAAGAAGCCCCTGTGAAATGCCCTGTAGAAAATTCTCTAGGTGATAAAGCTGAAGGATCTGAGAGCAAAGCAAACACTCTCTTCTTAGCAACACTGAACAGCGCACACAGGGGGAGAGAGCAAGTGGAAATCAGAACAGGAGGCTGGATCAAGCGAGGTAGTGATAACTAGGGGTGCTTGGATGCTGGGGAGGGATGTGTGCACGTGCACACAAACACACAGATTGTATAAGCATGGATTAAAATGTGAGAAGACTATTTAAAATCCACTGTTTTTCTCTAGGATAAATTTATCAAGAATCATAAAAGACAGAAAGGCGATGAGAACCTGAACTAAATTCTCTTTACATGCTATTTAGCAATAACATGTGTGTGTGTGTGTGTATGTATGTATGTATGTATGTATGTCTCTCTAGGTAGTATTAACATTTTAAAAAATACATCATTTTTGCAATGGAATAAGATCAATAGCACTCCTACACCCCTCGTCTGTAACTCCACATCCCTCTAAACAGCTTGCATCCAGTTTCATATATTTTTCCTTTATGTCTACTGACTTATTTTTATGCTGTGTTAGACGACTGTGTTTGTCTTCACTCCATTCAACAAAATTAAGTTTCATGAGGGCCAGGCTCCATTTTCTGTCTTTGTAGCTCCAATCTTAGCTTATCGAATAAAAGAATAAATGAAGAAAATTGCCAGCACTGGGAGGAGAATGGGAAGAAAAGAAAAAGAAGAATTGGCACCGGGGGTTTTAAACTAGAGAAAGGCAGAAAGCAGAATACAAATAATACCTTGGTAGGATGCTTGCAGGAAAACCTGCCAAGAAGCCCACCCAGGCTGGGATGATGTCGGACTGTTTAGCCTACCGAGGGCTGCGGGTGCGTTAGTTTGTGTCCCACTCTAGCTTAAGCTGCATCACAGGGGGACCATATCCTTATGCTCTTTGACAATGAAGAAATCGGGAATAATGAGAAGCCAGATAGCCATCTCTCCTCATTTTGAGAAGCAGACTAGAAAGATGTCAACTAAACAACTGGTTTACATAGAGAAGGAAAGTTTTTGATTTGAGGTTGGTCAATAAAGTTTTAGGTCATTTGATCTGTAGCCAAACCAGAAATGTTGGCTGGGAAAAAGAAACCACAATCCTTGAGATAAATTTCTATGAAAGTATGAGAAGGTCCATTGCATTGTTACCTTATCAGTGACAGAGTTCAACATCAGCCTCAGACTGTTGGTTTGTTAATTCTAATCCTGACCACTATTGTGTAGAGTAAAATGAAAAACCAGTTATAATCTGTCAAAACAGGTGATTATGTAATATATCACAAGTTCTGTGATGATATTTGAATGAAATCTTTTCTATCCTATTAATCTTATAATAACTCTTGGCCTCAAAACTTATGTACTGTTGATTTTAACAATGTCACCTGTCCAAGAGATCCCAGTAACAATGAATGTCTCTCCTACTGGTTCTGATGGACATACTCTTATTTTTGAGTGCATAATATTTTAGTGTTTTGTTTTTCTTTTCAGTTGCTGTGGTAAACACTGACCAAAACTCACTTGTTAAAGAAAGGGTTTGTTTCAGCTCACACTTCACAGTCCAGCATTAAGGAAAATCAAGGCATGAACACAAGGCAGGAGGAGACAGACACTGAGGGCAGGGAAGGATGCTGCTCACTGGTTCATTTCCTCAAACATCTTCAGCTGAAGAGGATAGCACTCACAGTGTGCTCCGCCCTCCAACATCGATCAGCAATCAAGAAAGTGGCCTACAGACATGTGCATAGACCAGTCTGGCGGAGGCAATTCTCTAATCAAGATCCCCTATTCCCTGTGGTGTCATATTCTTGACAACCTAGATCAGCCATCGTGGTATTTCGGGCAGCCATTTTTCAACATTTCAGAACCAATTTTTCTTTATTATCTCATCTTTATTTGTTACGTTTTGATTCTAAATGGGAAAATCCATGCAGGAAAGCCACTTTGGGTTTGCAATTATTTTATATGAATATATCTTAATTGAAGTAGTCTCTTAATCGGGTATCTCAACAGATATCCTTTATTCACTATCCAGACAGTGTTTAACTTTGAAGCTTCTTCTTTTTCTTCTCTTCTTCTCCTCTTCCTTCTCTTCTTCTTTCTCCTTCCTCCTCTCCTTCTTTGGATAACAGATGACTAATATAGCAATTTTCAATTGGTTTACATAGGTGTAAATCTGGATGCATTAATTCAATGCAAAGGAAAAAAAATATAAAAGCGTATCATGCTTTTCTCCTAGTCCTGAGAAGCATTTTTTTTCTTTCTTTCAAGACTGGGTTTCTTTGTGTTACAGCCTGGCTAACCTGGCACTCACTCTGTAGTCCAAGCTTGCCTCAATATCATAGAAATTTCCCAGCATCTACCTCATGAGTGCTGGGATTAATGGTATGCTCCACCACTTCCTGGCAAGAAGGAATTTTCTTCTGCCAAGATGTTGACAGTAGAGAAGTGCTATTCTCTCAATGTTACCTCAAGTCAAGAATTTGTGAATCTCTACATCACATCATTTCCTTAGGATCCACATTACTTTGCTTTATACTCTGTGTGTGTGTGTGTGTGTGTGTGTGTGTGTGTGTGTGTGTGTGTGTGTGTGTAGTTTTGTAACTATAAAGGCAGTAGATGGAGCTCAGTATTAAAGTGCTTTTCTACGATATGCAAAGCATGGGGTTTGATCTACAACACCCAAAGAAAAAGGATGGGCGTGGTGGGAGTTGCACTTGATTTTGCTAGTGGAATCACATATAATATGAGATTAAAACAAACATAAGAACCAAGCCATAGATGTAATAGCATAGCCATGAGTCACTGATTACTCCCTGGTCTTATCCACTAGTGAAATGTTTTCTAGCAGTGAGAAGAACTGGTATGAATTATAGTTGTAGCATTCAGATTGTGTGAATTCAATTTTCAAAAGGTTTTAATGAAAATACACTGTTGGGCACACTAAATCGAAGGTTAGGCTGTATGAGAGCTTTCTTATTGGAAGTTGTGCCATTTGCATTTCCTCCAATTTGACCGAGATTATATTATTTTTTCATTTTAATTTTTATGCTTTTTTGTGCTGGCAAGCAAGCCAGAGCTTTTGACCATATTAGGCAAATGTTCTAACACTGAGCTTACTCCCCACCCCCTTTGTGATGATTTGTATATGCTTGGCCCAGGTAGTGGCACTATTAGGAGGTGTGACTTTGTTAAGAGTACTTGAGTCACTGTGGGTGTCCTAGCTCATCCTAGCTTCCTGGAAGTCAGTCTTCTCCTAGAGGCCTGCAGATGAAGAAGTATACCTCTCAGCTACTCCTGTACCATGCCTGCCTGGAGGCTGCCATGCTCCCACCTTGATGATAATGAATTAACCTCTGTACCTGTAAACCAGCCCCAATTAAATGCTGTCCTTATAAGACTTGCTTTGGTCATGGTGTCTGCTCACAGCAGCAAAACCCTAAGACACCCCTTCATCTGTAATTTAGTAGAAATTACACTATAGAAATGATGGGACCCCTGTGTACTTTTCTTGATAGTGTTACACATTACTTTGGGTGTGAATGACTTTGGGGTCCAAATATTTAACCATCCTTAATGTCAGAATATAAAGTGTATGTACAAACAAAGGAAGACATGTTCCCTGTATGTCATAGCACTCATGAGTAGCCTCTCTAACTTACACAGCACATATAACTGTCTTCCCTGGAACATTAAGCTTAATATAGATGTATGCTATGATCTCCAACTTTTAATACATTACAAACTCATCTTTAAACCAATTTAAATTTCAGCTTTTCTAATAAATATTCTTTTTACTTGACTTCAGAGCATTCCAAGACTGTGAAGACTCTTACCAGGAGCCATCAGAGTACTCAAGGCTATAATCACTCTATCTACATGGCCTAAGAGGGTAGGGTCTGCATAAACAGATGATGCCAATGGGTAGCAAAGACGTCCTAATGCTGGCACTACCATTACATGGAGTGGGGCAAAACTTGTACATTTTTAATGTTTAAATCCACTTTTGTGTGCTCATGACTTCCTGACAACTAGGAAGCCTAACATGAATTTCATAGCATTTGATTCAATGACAGAGGTGATTTGTAGCTAGTAAATATTACCTGACATTGATTACAGGAAAATTGTGATGATAAAATAAGACATGTCAGTTTCAAAACATGGAGAAAGTTAATCATAGTATTATAGTATTTCAAGCTTCTTTTTGAACAAAAATACCTACCATTGGTTGACAAATAACACTTAGAGTAATTTTGTTGGAAGATCCTAGTATTTTGGCCTGTGAACTAAGGTCATTGAGCACCACATACTGTGTCTGAGCTGGTCCATCCTCCAGTGTGTATGGTCCTAAAGAACCGATACAATGGTGCTCTCAGAATGACAGATGACCAGCGAAACATGTCCAGCCCTTGTTCTGAGGAAGATCCTGAACTGGACATTCTAACTTCACTTGAAATTCAAATACTAATTCAGAGAGTGAGTTGCTGACACATTAAACATGGGCTTACAGCAAAATGAGACTGACAGTGGGGAAACATAAGAAAAAGATGGACCTCCTACAACTAAGAGAAGGAAGAACAGCTGTAACCACCATCTAAATTCTTAGTTTTAAGAATTTGTTCTGCCAGGCAGTGATAGCACATGCCTTTAATCCCAGCACTCAGTAGGCAGAGGCAGTCAGATCTCTGAGTTCAAGATCGTCTGGTCAACAGGTGAGTTCTAGAACACTCGAGGTTACACAGAGAAATCCTGTCTTGAAAATACAAACAAGCAAAGAGGATTTGTTCTGAGTTAATATTTATCAAAACAAAATGCCACATCACACATCAATTTTGTCTCCAGTGCTCAAACAAAAGAAATTCAGAAAAATGTAAGACTACATTAAAAACAACAACAAAACCTACTGAGTTAACATGAACATCACAGGGTTTACCCAAGGATGATCTGGTAAATGTTTAATAGCTGTCTCTCAGGCACACATTTACTATAACAGGTATTACATAAATAATAAACAACATATAAATGATAAAAATATATTCTTTACTAGAGAGTTCCATGTAACTGATTTTCACAGAATAAGTGACTGATTTTTTTTTCACCTAGCTTACACACACAGCCATTCCCCATAATTGAACAGTGATGGTTTACATGTAGACTGGACATGAGCACTGGTTGTTATTTTCATTGAAATAAGCATGTGAATGGAAAATAAAACAAGGAAAACACGTTGAGAGATTTTTCTCATTCATTGGTTACATGAATGACTTCTTTACGGAACAGGACAGTACGCTCTGGAACTACAGGAATACCTACCTACTGACATTCAGACTCCCCTTAATATGTCAAAGCTGCAGAAATGGCAAACCTTAAACTTAATGTGCATGAATCCCATTTCCCCTACTTTTCTTCTTTAAACAATCTAGAAGAAAAAAACATAAACCAACCAGAGCTTTCAGTGCTTGACAATGTCCATGGTTAAATATGCCAACCACACGTTTAACACATGGCTGCCCTCATGGCTCCTGACAATAGGGCTGGCACCACATCTACTGCAGTGTAGGATCCTGTATGTACTGTTTCCCTTTAACAGATTAAAACCAAGGTCGTAGTCTGTCATAATAATATGTAGTAAAAATCATTACAAAATAGCATATTTAAATGCATATTATTATTGTAAGTACCTTATTAACATGCTAAATTAACATTAATATAGTGCATATAGGCATAGTTCTGCTGTTGGGGAACTACAAGGTAAATTTATTTTGCTACTCTACTCAAAATACAGCTTTAAAAATGATGGAAAACTGGGTGGCTGCCAAGAATACCCACAATAAAAATAATGTCTTAAAGAAGATTGTTCAGTGTGGTAAAAAAACATTTACTACTGTGAAAAATATTTTTGTTGTGGACTTAGGTATTACCTCAACAAAGTAATGATAAATATTTATAGAAAAATAATTTCTTACAACAAATTGAAGGTAAGAGGTGATGTGTTAAAGTATGTGCATGTATTTTCGTGGCAATATAAATAAAAGTCATGCAACGACAACTCTCTGGATTTATATAGTTTAGTAATTATTCTATTTTATATTTAAAAATTAAGTTGTGCCTACATAGAATTCTACAATTGTTACAATAAAGCCTAGATTAGAAATGGCATATCAGAAGACCAGTAATCCGGTTACTGATCAGCTACTTTGATTATGACAAGTTCAAACGCTAAGTGGAAATGGCTAGGACCTCCATCTGGCTCCACAGTGCACTGACAAATGGACCCTGAGAAAGCATTAACAACCAAACTTCTTGAAATTCCAGTTTTATCATCTGAAAATGAGCACCCATGTCATAGTCTGGAGTAGTAATTAAAACATATACATGGATGTAAAAGATAATATATCTTTATCAATTTTATCATTATGAGAGAAACTAATCCAGATTGTGAGTACAAATTAAAAGAGAGCCTTGTCTCACTTGCTTTGAGAGATGCTAATAACAGTAGCAGTTACCTTTACAATTCACATCCTTTGGTATCACATGCTCTGTCCTATGCAGTGAATGCTGTGCCTGAGTCACAGGCCCCCTCCCTTGTCTTGTCATCCTTTATCCTTTCCCACTTTCCCATCTTGAGTATTTTAAGTGGACATTTTCTGTCCAAATAACGGGCATCATCATGATCTCTCTCTCTCCTTTCATCTTTGATTTTTCTGGGCATCGATTTTTTCCAGCAAAGCACACTGGATAAGTGTTACAGAAAAAAAAAAACCCACAAATACCTGAGCCAACACTTACTTCTCTGACCTGGTATCTTCTGAAAAGTCACATTTTATTGATATTCGGATGTGTCAAGAATTCAGGGGAATGAGTCTAAATGACACCAAGCAAACACTTGCTGAGACTATCTCCCATAAAACTGAGCCTTGGAGAGCACTCATAAAAGGCTTCCATTAAGGAGGTCTTCACAAGAGCTTGGAGAGTGACTGATGCTAATGAACACATAGGTGTTTTTAAAGCCTGATGCAGTCAATCAAGAGGGAGGCAGCTGCTAAAACACCCATGCTTCAGCATTCCTGAAACACTTCTTACAAGGAGCCTGCTAAGAGGTTCACCATGCCTTGGCTTCCCTGCTCAGTCACTATCTGCAACTCTTCTGCCTTTATTCCTTTTACTCTAAGGAGACGGAAATGTTGCTTTAAAAAAAAAAGTGGTACGGATTCAGAACTATCCACGAAATCAAAGGTCTAAATTCTATGAGACAGAAGCACCAGAATGGAAACGTTCAGGAGGCCAATACTGACAGCTTTATATTAGAACAGCCAGAGCACAAATACAGAACATTCAATTTGAATGCAGTTCATGTAATAGTTGTTGGATGTCTCATTGAGATGGGGACCTATATGCTGCTTTATTAATAGTAGACTATACTATATTTTGGGAATTGGGTATAAAACATCATGTGATATTTCTGAAGTTTTAAATGTTAGAACAAGAATGAGTAATATAGCTAGTCCTAGTCATCTCCATAGGAAGCAATCTAAGAACATTAAAACCAAAATCCAGTCAGTTGCACACAAGACCAAAAGACATACAAATTTCCCACTGGCTTTGGAATTCTGTAAAGATGCTTAAATATATTACGATGTCTCACAAGAATGCACATAAGACGTCCATGCAGTCCCTCCCACTGAACAACTGTTAAAGACTCGGTATCTGTCGGTTTTTACTATTGAGAATATTACTACAAAATAATGATTTTTCAAAAACTAAAGCTGGCAAAAACAGAAAGAGTAAGCTCTAGACATACAAATTCCTGTCACTGCTGTGGTCTGTTCTCTTATCCCACCTGACTGTCATTCTAATGCAATCTGTCTGTACTCAGGGATACTGGCATTTGTGACACTTATCCAGGTCTTTCCCAGGCTTCTCTCCCACTCCAAAAAGCCAAGTCAAACAAACAGAAAAAAAAAACTATCATGTGTCTTATGTATTTGTTCTCTACTTAAGTTAGTTTTTCATATTAGCCACTAACAAAATTCTTGTTGCACGCTTACATAAACATTATCATCATTACCACTGCTGTCATAACCACAGCAACCTTTTGGGGTGCTTGGAATATCGGTACAATTTAAGCCATTTTGCCTTAATCATTTTAGCTTATATGAAGGTACTAATCCTTATTAGTATTTACAAATAAGTGAACCTAGGGTCACAGATGTTATAATTTCTATCTCTAAGTAGAATTTTTATTAGGGTTTGTGCAATATGAATACATTTACATTTGAAGCATACTTTAATATTTATGCATGAGTTTTGACAGTCATCGTATACCAAGATTATTCTCGATGAATCACATTAATGGTAGGTTTTTTAATTTTGTGATAGAAGATACTTTATGACCCTTAAAGCTCTGAAAATATGCTAAATGCCTACATATTGGGCTGACAAGTTTAATTGAGAATTATTAAGCCATAATTAGCATATAAACACATCTGTTTCCATCGGACAGTTCCCACTTGGTGCTAGGTATGGAACCTAGGGCCTGGCACTTGATAGACAAGCACTATCTCTGACCTGAATCCCCAAACACCTATTTAGTTATTCACATAACATTTACAAATAGATAACTATATTAAAAAAAAACAACAAATATTCCTTCTAGTTCCTCATTTTTTGTGACTTCCTTTAGAGAATTTTAATTATCATACAGTTTGTTGTCAGATAATGTCCCACCATGAAAAATCTGTATATCAGCTTTAGGCAAACTTAGAGATAGTGTGATGGTTTGTGTATGCTTGGCCTAGGTAGTGGCACAGTTAGAAGGTGTGGCCCTGCTGGAGTAGGTGTGTCACTGTGGGTGTGGGCTTTAAGACCCTTATGATAGCTGCCTGGAAACCAGTATTTTGCTAGCAGCCTTCAGATGAAGATGTAGAACTCTCAGTTTCACCTGCACCATGCCTACGTGGATGCTGCCATGCTCCTGCCTTGATTATATTGGACTAAACCTCTGAACCTGTAAGCCAGCCTCAATTGTCTGTTCAAAGCAGTAAAACCCTAACTAAGACAGCTAGTTCTTAGAAATCACTGAGTATATGGTGAGTACTCCATTTTTCAAAGTGTTGTTGATAGTGGACAGTTAAAACTCCTTATTCTAACCAGTTTCCCTTAGTTTGATGCAGACACATATTACACACCTCTGCACTGTCCTAATGCATTATATTTGAAGTTCATGGTTGGTTCAGTTAAGACAGCTCAAAGCAAAATCCACTAATATATATATATATATCTCCTTTGTGGCATCTACAAGCTGAAAGCAAAAGAAAATGGTAAACAGGATTTCAACATGAGCACACTATACCCATAGGTACACAGAAATAAATACTGAACAAATAAAATTTTCCTCAAATATTTTACTACAAAAATACACACATGAGAAATAATCAGAAGTATACTGTAGTTGAGGGAAGGACAGGGAAAGAGGATTGGCTGAATCTTATACTAATTTCAAGATCAATCTATTCTTACATTTTATAAATGAAGAAATATGTGGTCATTTAATCACCATCAAAGCTAATTTAAACAAAACTAAAACTAAAGGTTGAACTCTAGCCACAGAGCTAAAACTATAGTCTTCAGTTGTGGATTTTTCAATTGCATCAAATTAAATGAATATATAGCACAGTACCATTCTCACAAATCCAATTGACATAATTGGGAAAGAAAAGTATAGTAAAGCTAAGTATTTTCCTCTTATACTGGTTCTCAAACAAAAGACTGTTAGTTTCAGGATAATGCTCTAAAGAAAACAACATAATGTTTTAACTTTTTAAAGCTAGTGATGGGGACCAGATTTCATGGTACTTACTGTAGATATGGTAGTGTAGGTTTGGTAAGCACGGTAGCAATGCCCACAGGTGACTTTCATAAATATCTGTGAGAACAACGGTCTGACCCTGTAACACATTTAGTGTTAAGGACTTAAGCAAAGACTATATGGGGATGGATTTCACAAGAACATCTGACAAAATCACTGTGGGGAAGAGAAGGAAGGTACTGAATACAGTTGTTAAAGGTTAGTTCTGACTAATGATGAGCATGGGTTGCAAGACTCAATCATTGGGTTATAGGTCCCTCTGCCTTCCTGTATTGACAATAAAACTGTAAACCAGATGAGAACTTGAAAGGAGCCGATGAAGTATAAAATATCAAACTATGTACCATGATGAAAAGAAGGGTCAAGTTACCAAGGTAGAAATCAAACATGGTGGGTTGATCCATAAACGTCACCTCCAAGAAATTCAAGAAATGTATGTAAAATATAATGAAAGTTGTCAATACTTATATAATAGGATTAAACTTTATATTTTAAACGTAAAATTTGATGAATCTCTCTTTTTTTTAAAAATGTATGTTGGGGGGGAGGGGTTTCTTTGACTCTTTTGCCTCATCTTGGGACTTCTTCCCTCCTTCTTGGTTGCCTTGTCCAGGCTTGATATAAAGAGTTTGTGACTAGTCTTATTTTATCTTGTTATGCTGTGTTCAGCTAACATCCCTGCTCTTTTCTGAAGAGAAATAGAGGAGTAGTGTAGCTCTTAGAGAGAGGAGAGGTGGGGACTTGGAGGAGTGGAGAGACGGGAAACTGATTGGGATTAATTATGTAAAATGTACTTAGTAACTGTAGTTTATGGATACTAATACTTGCCCAACTTATTTCAAGATGCTTCACTTGAAATGAAAGTAAATTTCATTTAGGGAATGAAAGCGAGAAAGCCCAATCA
Source organism: Tokudaia tokunoshimensis (assembly GCA_036184795.1). Classification (NCBI taxonomy): domain Eukaryota; kingdom Metazoa; phylum Chordata; class Mammalia; order Rodentia; family Muridae; genus Tokudaia; species Tokudaia tokunoshimensis. Next base: position 40,048,450 of record BTHU01000004.1, on the reverse strand, counting down.
GACACCTAACCCAGCCTTCTACTCTCTAGCTTACAATTTGCCATCATGTTCTGAAGCACGGTTTGGAATCTAGGGACCCAGTGTGCTTTAATTACACAGGTCATTAGCCACTTGTGTCCAGCCTTCCTGCAAATGCAATACAGTGGAGATCTTCACTTTTTGTTAAGCTGATGGTGTAATATAAGAAAAATGGTGTTTTGTTCAACTTTAATTTCGCTGATTTCCTAACAGACTTGTTAAAAACTATATTAGCATTTTTGTGTTTATTATATAAATATAATTATATTATGTATCATATACAATACAATTATGAATATATATTACATAAATATTTCATTATAGCATTAGCTTTTCCTGTAGAGATGTTCTTCTCATTCAAATACCAATTCTTTACCAGTCAGGAACTTAACAAATATCTCCTTCTACTGTTCAGCTCATCTCTTTGCTTCCTTGAAGGTAGATTTATCCATATGGAAATATTTTAACATACTTATATAATGCATTTTCTTTTGCTATTCTTACTTTTACTATACTATGAAATAAGCTCTTTTTCAAATCTTAACGTTTTGAACTGTTTACATTTTGTTCCTCATCACACGGAGAACTTAAATTCCTCTATGACAATAAGGTAGGGATCGAATTCTATCCCATCGACTAAAAACACCACGTACTGACGCAGTTGCTTCATGCCCAGTTCATCTGCAGTGTCTTCTGGCACATATGAAGTCGCTATTTAAATATGGGTTTGTGTCTAAGCTCCCTGTCTGTTCATGTGCAGGACTGGGCTAATCCAGCACATTTAACTGTTTTCACAAGTTAATTGTCACGATTAGTTATTGAAACATATATAGCCTTTCACTCTTTTTCACAATTGTACTTGGCCTTTTTTTAGACCCTTACTCTTTTTTTTTTAATAAAGATTTATTTATTTATTATATGTAAGTACACTGTAGCTGTCTCCAGACACTCCAGAAGAGGGTATCAGATCTCATTACAGATGGCTGTGAGCCACCATGTGGTTGCTGGGATTTAAACTCAGGACCTCTGGAAAAGCAGTCAGTGCTCTTAACCGCTGAGCCATTTCTCCAGCCCTAGACCCTTACTCTTTTGTAGAGGTTTTAGAACAAGTTGGGCCGCATATAAATTTTATGTGTTATACAATGTTGTTATACAAAATGTAGAGAACAATATAATAAACATGAGCATCGCCGCCTCTGCTTTCACATCTACGGTATATTAATAAATACAACTCACCAACTTTTTTTCCTTTTGTTGGGTTTCTTGAAAGAATTTCCATGATTCCCATCACTTGTTTACAAGCATCCAAGAGATGAGGTCTCATAGATTTCAAATGGGCTGACAATGGAGCTCAAATATGAAGTAAAAAATTATATTCAAAATTTAAAGTTCAGTAAAAATAATATAAACAAAAACAAGAATATGGAAAGTATAAAAAAAATCACCAATCTCACAAAACATGAAAAGATTGATAAAATATATTTTAAAAGGATCATAGTGCAAAACACAAAACAAAGTTTGAGTGTGTGATTTCCACTCTGGAAATCAGTTTGGCGGTTCCTCAGAAAACTCGGCATAATACTACCGGAGGACACAGCTATACCACTCCTGGGCATATACCCAGAGGATTCTCCAGCATGCAATAAGGACACATGCTCTACTATGTTCATAGCATCCTTATTTATAATAGCCAGAAGTTGGAAAGAACCCAGATGTCCCTCAACGGAGGAATGTATACAGAAAATGTGGTATATTTACACTATGGTATACTACTCAGCTATCAAAAACAATGAATTCATGAAATTCTTAGGCAAGTGGGTGGAACTGGAGAATGTCATCCTGAGTGAGGTGACCCATTCACAAAAGATCACACATGATATGCACTCACTGATAAGCGGATATTAGCCCAGAAGCTTGGAATACCCAAGAAACAATTCACATATCAAATGATGCCCAAGAAGAAGGAAAGAGAGGCCCCTGGTCCTGGAAGGGCTCAATATGGCAGTGTAGGGGAATGCCAGGAAGGAGAAGCGGGAGTGGGTTGGTTGGGGAGCAGGGGGAGGGAATAGGGCGTATGGGACTTTTAGGGAGGGGGGATCCAGGAAGAGGGAAATCATTTGAAATGTAAATAAAGAATATTCTAATAGAAAAAAAAGATCGGTGTGGGTGGAGTTTGGGAATGGAGAGATGAGAAGCAGGAGTGTGGGCGTGGTCACAAGCATGGGCGTGGTCACAGGCGCTATGGAGGGTTTGAAGGCTGCAGAGCTTGAATGATGGTTACTTAGGGAAGGGCTGAGGGTGGCACAGTGCGGAGAGATGAGAGGATCAGGAAGGTTTGCCTAGGAGGACACAGAGCAGACGACATTTATGATGTGGCCCTGTGTGGCAAGACAACGAGAGATATAAATGAGTGGATCTGAAACGCATTAATATAAACCGTGGCTATGGGAAACAAAACAAACTAGACACTTAAAAAAAAACAAACACTTTTTTTTCTCAAATAAATTTTAGCAGCCTGAGATAAAAAGCTAAGTCTGATGTCACCATTTATTGAAACTAAATGATTGGTTCTCCAACTGGAATTTCAAACAAACCACATGAAAACCGAATTAACGGTATTTATATGGCAGTAAGTGATCTGACTTTGTAATGCCTCTTCTCCAGCTGAATGGAAAGACAGTGAAGGTGAAAGCAACTTGCATTCCCTCAAGTGTGTGATCCAGCTAGCTACTGCATGAACAGCTGCAGGGCCTCGGCCTCCAATTAACAGAAGCTATATATAAGCAAATGAAACCAGGAAGGAACATGCTGGGAATACATAATTACCATGGAATCCTTTTTAAAACACTTCTCACCACTACGTGCATATTTGAATATGATAACTAATAAACCAGGATCTTGACACTTCACATGAATTACTATTAACTTGTGAATTCATATGCATTTTTCACTAATCCCCATGCCACTATTAGGTCCTAAATAAATACACCGCTTTTTTTTTTAAGTTTCTATGATTTAGTTCTCTTGAAAAAGACAAGTCATATGATATAAAATTATTTACCAAGTATTTAACAAGAGTTGAATCAGAACCAGTAAGAGTAGCAAAAAATAATCAATAGTTAAGTTCTTTATTCAGAAAAGATGAGGGGCTTGCACCAATAGCTATGATGTGAAAAACAGAATACGTTAAGTGTTGAAAAGATGTTAAAGTGACATTGACTGCAGATTTCTTTGCAAAGCAGATTATGTCCTATTTGCTTTTATATTTCTACCTCCTGCTAGTACAGAATTGAATGCCAGGTAGTTAAGGCCTAATCAGTTGTCCATATATGCATTAAATTATCCAAACATTAAAGTGTTTATTGGCTGCTGGGCACGAGAGGACCTTGTTCCTGCCTTCCCTGAGAAAGCACCCATTCTCAAAACCACATGTGAAGCACCCTGCTTAATAATATAAGGACACGCGACTGAAGACAGATACGAAGAAAGGGTGCAGGATGGTGGGGAGGGAAGAGAGATGCTGTGAACAAGGGGAGAGAAGATGGAGGAGGAGCTGGGAGAATTGTAAACACTGATTTGACTCTGGACATCTAGAAAGATGGTTATGATGCACTAATGAGAAACTGATCCTGGGAAATAGCATTCATTTATCTTTCTCCAAAAATATCAAGAATCCAGGTGCTCCAGAGGAAAAATTGGTCCGGGATGAAGGCCATGTGGTGGAAGACAATGAAAGAGAAAACTGAAATAAGAGAGCAAGTGGTATAGCAGGAAAGGATTCTAAGTGCCTGGGAACCACAGCCTGGTGGTTCACAAGTTTCCTAGGAGACATGAGGCCTGGCTTTAACCACTAGTACCGGAAAATAAAGAGACAAGGGATGGGCGCAATACTGTAGGGAAGCCAAGAGAATGAGGTTATACACAGGCAAATGGAAGAAAAGGGGATTGGATTACAGTCTAAATTGGATTACGGGAATTGTGTATTTCATGGGTTTGTAAAAACATCCTAGAGGAGTTCCTCAGGTGCTTCACGGAGTGCTAGCGAGGGTCACTAGTGCAAGTTAAGACTTCAGGACAGAAGTCGACGAACCACCATCGAACAATTATCCAGTTATAGGCGTCGCTGTCAGCTAGTAAACACCAACTGGAAGGAGAGACCACGCCATTGCTCACGCTTTTAAACGTTACTGGAATGTCAGTAGCCTCCAAAGAAGTGGTAAAAAGGAAGAGTAGGGTGAGACTTGGTGGAGAATGATTTTTATATGAACCTTGTAGCAAGAATAGAGAAAAGAGAATTTAAATAGTCAGTTTGGAAGACAACAGAAAAGGGATTGCAGCCTGAATAGGAACTATGTCGCCAGAGGATGTCACATGGCTAGCTGTTTCTAATACATCATTATTGATTTCCACAGCCTCTCAGGTGAAGGCATGCAATCCCAGTTCCACAGCATCAATCAAAAAGCCTTACAGAATACTCAAGTTCATGTTTTCTAAACAGATGCTAGTTTGTAGGCTGGCCCTCCTCTCATCATTAGCCCTGCTTTTGAACTACTTTATTTCTGACTAGACCAAACGTCTAATGACTCAGCTGACCTATCTGTGATATCCAGATGTGCACATGAACTGGTGGTGATTGTCATGATGCCAGAGGTGGTCTACAGCTGGCTCCAGGTCTGATTGCATAAGTTCATGCTGATTATTTTTTCCAAAGTTATGGGTGCGTGTGGGGGGGGGATATCTCTTAATGTATTGGTCACATTTCAGGGATGACTTTATATTGCTTTAATATTTAGCAATATACTAAATTGTACTCTCCTCGGAATAGAAGCAGCAGATTCCATAGGACTACAAATTTAGTCCTGCAAATTTAGGACTCTATTGGAGTCTCATTTTTTACAGTCAGTATCATAGAGTTAAAAAAAAAAGATTTTTTGGGGTAGCTGGAGAGATGGTTCAACAGTTAAGAACACTGACTACTCTTCTGAAGGTCCTGAGTTCAAATCCCAGCAACCACATAGTGGCTCACAACTATCTGTAATGAGATCTGATGCCCTCTTCTAGAGTGTCTGAAGAGAGCTATAGTGTACTTATATATAATAAATAAATCTTTAAAAAATAAAAAAAAACCACCCATAATGAGCTCCTGCCTAAATGTTCCCCTAATTGTTTAAAAAAAAAATGGAAGCAAGGGATAGATCCTACGACTACCTCTGCAAAAATGAGTTTCCAAAATAATAGGACACTGTGGGGTATCTGTGATATTTACCCCAGTAATACTCATTCCTTAGAGCCTAGACTCACACATGGAGGTATCACAGAACTTGTGACACAAATCATATCACATTCTTGAAGTTGAATCCGCGTCTTCAGTGTATTTTAACTGCCTAATAAAGACCAGTTGTACTGCCAGGGAAAGTTTCACAGTCACTTTTGACTGATTCTCCAGATTAAAGCCCAAGAGGAAATGGGAATAACTGAGAAGGAGTAACTGGAGAAAATGTCTGACTCACATGTTTATGCTCTGCAGATTCAGAGAAAAAGGTGGACCGAAGGAATAGGGAGGGAAAGAGGGAGACAGACACACTCTCAGCTCTTAGGAAAAATCATAACCACATCTGTGATGATTAATTTCCACTTTTGTTATGGCTGTAATAACTCCTAACTGCAGAGCAATTTCTGCATGTTAAAAGAACTCAGCTCCGTGGAAGCCTTCTGTGACTTGGAAAATGTTAGCAATGGGAAGACATCCACTACCTGCTCCCATGCTCTGTGTAGCGTGGCCATCTTTTGGCCCCTTCGCGTTTCGAGTCCTGTATGGTATGCATTTATCTGTAGGCACACTGCTGCCGGAGATGTGTTCCTTTAGGGACCGTGTTTCACCACACAGCTTCTCGTTATTTATGCGATGTGCCAAAAACCTTCAGAGGGCAGGGGGGAAATATCATTCCTGTCTTTCCCCTGAAGCTCTCCTTTTGACAGAATGACTGGCTAAGGAGCCACAGGGATTTGGTGAAACAAAGCATTCCTCAGTCCTATGGAATCTGCTGCTTCTATTCCAAGGAGAGTACAAACTACGACCTTGGTTGAACACTGGTAAGTGTGCTGGTTGCCTAGCAAAATTTAGAAGTTCAAGGAAAAAGCCATCACATTCTCCCTAATTTACATTTTGAAGCTGTTATTATCATAATGGGGTATGCTACAAATTGAAATGCCTTAACAGGAAGCTTAGAATAGTATGACATTTTGCATTACCATGGCGGCTGACATGTACCAACCAATCTTATTAATTTCTATATTTGCAAAAACAACAAAATGCTGTAATGTACAATGTGCTAGTGGCTACCCAGCAAAGAGCACACCCACTCATTTAAATTGGAAGGAAAAAGCCAGGATGATTGAGATTTACATAAGGGTAACCACATTTTCAGGATCTCAGTGTGAATGTAAATTGCTTCACATTGCCTCAAAGGTTTAATAGTTTTAAAAATTCCTTATTTCAAGAAGGGCTTCTGTATTCCTTTTCGATTGTAGGAAAGCAAGTTAGGGGAACAGGATTCATTAGTAAATCTTTGAAGGGTTATAATCAGAGATTCCCATCAAGAAGATATTGCTAATAAACTTGTCTAATCTAATTGAAATAGTAAAATATAGGTATGTATATTTTCTAAAACGTTACACATCAATTTCTCGAGCAGCAAATAATTTAAATTATTATTATGTTTTTTTTTCCTTTGTAGCTCTGGCTGACCTGGAAATCTATGTATGTAGACCAAACTGGCCTGAAACTCACCAAGATCTAGCTGCCTGTTTCCAAAGAGCATGGATGAAAGGTGCATGTCCCTGTATTTAGCCTCAAAATACAGAAAGAAAGAAAGAAAGAAAGAAAGAAAGAAAGAAAGAAAGAAAGAAAGAAAGAAAGAAAGAAAGAAAGAAAGAAAGAAAGAAAGGTTTTAACTACGGCTCTGACCCTGGTTGGCCTGCTCTTATCTTTTATATTCTAGGCAGAAACACTGTCATTGATTCTTCACTATTTCCCACAACACACCCCCTCCCCGAGCTCTCCCATAATAGGAAGGCAGGGAGCAAAACAGACTACTATCTGGAAAGACCACTGTAATCAAATTAATAACCAAATTGCCTTTAAAAATTAGAATTTGTGGGGTTGGAATAATGGGTCAGCAGTTAAGAGCATTTGCTGCTCTTCCAGAGGACCTACCATTGCTTCACAGCAGCAACCTGGGTAGCTCACAACCACCTTCAATGCCAGCTTCAAGTGATCAGGGATCTCTCTCTTTCTCTCTCTCTCTCTCTCTCTCTCTCTCTCTCTCTCTCTCTCTCTCTCTCTCTCTCTCTCTCTCTGTGTGTGTGTGAAAGAGAGAGAGAGACTTTGTGACTTGGCTGTAATATTATCCAGCTTGATTCCTCGTGCGATTTCATCCCACTGTTCTGCATACATCAATACAAAGTGATTGATCTTTTTTTTTTCTGCAACACAACTTTGAAACATATCATTTTGGAATGCATTATAATAGTAACAGAAATAAAAAAAATTAGTGGATATAAAACCCCATCCATCATCCTAATCTTTCAACAAATCAAATTGTTGCCAATTTTCAAATCAGTGAACCACCAGTCTTTGTTTTTGAGCATGTATAGGGTTTTCCCTGTCAGTATAAGGAAGATTCTGTTTTCTGCCTTTCTTCGCAGTATCTCATAAGCATATGGTGTAGTCTTTATAACTATCATGAAAATAACTTCATTAATGGGTTACTGTAACGTAATGAATCACTCTCCCACTCTGACCTAGCTGCCTTCCTCCCTCTCCCATCTTCTCACACTACAATCAAACGCCAACACAATTTTCTATCACTTTTGATGTTTCTCCTTTCACATATATTTTCTGAATACAGAACAAGAAATATTTGAACAGTTTTTTTTATACTGACAAATACTTTCTGAATTTCATGGTCATTAAAGAAACATCTGCACCTACAATGTATGCTGTGACTTCTCCCAGATTTTTGGTATCACTATTTTCTATTAGCTGGAAGAATATTAATCTTTATAGTGGTGAAACTGTTATGATTTCATATTAATAATATATATGTAAGTATTTCAATCTACTTTTTATTACTATGATTGTTAAATGCTTTACTGTATGATGTAATTGTGTTTTATGCTATGGATTATCTTTGTGGCGTGCCTTAGCTTGCATCTCAAAATGTTAAGTATGTGAGAGTGGAGCAGAATGGCTTCTCAGTTGGTAGAGCGCCTGCCTAGCATACACAAAGGCCTGCGTTGAGTCTCTAACATAACATGCACAGGGCATGGAGACGTAATTACACCCCTTGGAAGGTAAAGTCAGGAGGGTCAGGCGTTCAAGTCCATTTCCTTCCTCCACATAGCAAACTGGAGGCTAGCCTTGAATACTTCAGAATCTGTCTCAAAAAATTTACTTATAGATGTACTTTTAAATGCTAGAGAATAATCCTATACCTTATTAAATACATGTTTCTAATACAAACTGCTTCTTTTGTTACTTTGATATTTTACAGCAGGTAAGTTTGATATTTTAATATCATTAAATACGTTAAATGTTTTCCAGTGTGAATTTTTTCTTAACCCTTCAAGCACACATCAGTTTGGTTAAATGTATACAAATTCATTATTTCAGCATTTTTAAATTTTTTATTTAGTCAATATAGAATATACTTTGTCATGCCACTGAAAACTCTTCATGTCATGTTTAAGTTGCTTCATTTTAAAAATTATTAATTGTATGAATGTTTATTACAATCCTACCTTTTGAATTTGATAACACTCATTTTCTTTATATTAATTTCTAGCATACACAAGATTATGATTTTATATACTTTCCTAGTTGAAGCACCATAGGGGGGAAAACAATGATATTGTTTCGAATAATAATTTCATATCTGGAATGAGAGCTCAATGTTATGTCTTCATTTTTAAAATAGCCTACTTTAATTATTTATGAATATATATATATATATAAATAATTTCACTCCTTTTTATGTTTTGTTTTGTGTTTTGAGACAGGGTTTCTCTGTGTATCACTGACTATCCTGGAACTTGGCTCTGTAGACCAAGCTAGCCTTAAACTCAGAGATCCTTCTGCCTCTGCCTTCTGAATGCTGAGATTAAAGGTGTGCACTATCACTACCCAGTTCATTTCATCTCTTAAAAAGACTTCCTTGAGGGTTTTTCTGGAATTGAACACTATAATTATAAATTAATTCAGAGAATACAGTAACTTTACATATCTTTATATATAATCTGTCTCTTTATTAAGTCTTTTGTAACTCACTATCCATACTATTTTAAAGTTGATATGTGCAATATTGTATGATGAAGGGGTTGAGATAAGGGGAAAGATCAAAACTACGTCTTGAAACATGTACACACAGCTAATTTCCAGTCTAAGACCAGCGGTTTTCAACCTGTGAGTCAAGACCACTCTAGCAAACCGCTATCTGCAAATATATTGGTATCACGATTCCTAACAGTAGCAAAACAGTTAGAAAGCAGCCATAAAACAATGTCACAGTTGGGGTCATCACAACATGAACTACGTTAAAGAGTCGCAGCATTAGGAAGGTTGGGAACCACTTAAGACTTAAGACTCAGTCTAGTTAGCAGTCTAGTTAGCCAGTATCTAGTAAAGGTTAGGTAATAAGATAATCCATAATACGACATGTGCGTGATATTGATATTTCACTGAACCCTTTCATCCAGATCACTTCACTGGCTGTGCTTGACAGAGATGATGTCGCCCTTATCACTAGTTTAAAGCCAAAACGTCAACATACATCTTTCAAATCAAAAGCACAAGGTCATCTCCTAACATCATACTATATACCAAGCATGTTCTCCGGTGCAGTACAAATCACAGCAACACTATCCTCGCATTTTGTCAATTTTTTTTTCTGCTGTAGCAGTTGTAACTGTCGTTTCTTGTTTTCCATGTATCTCAGATTGCTCAAAGAAACACCGCAAGTTATAGTATGTACGGTTATAGTATAGGCTCTTGAAGAACTTTGAATCATTGAGCTTTCAAAAAAGGAGATTGTCCTATTTCCAAAAACAAAGACATGTTTGAGATTCACATATTAACCAAATAAAACAAACTAGGCTAGTAAGATGGTTTAGTGGGTCAAGGTGTAAACCTCCAAGCACGGGAACCTGAACTTGATCCCTGGAACCCACAGTGGTGGAAGATGAGAAACCATTCCCACAAGTTGTCCTCTGACCTCCAACATGTACACCATGTCAAACACACCCTGACCCTCCTCACCACACACAAAGCAAATGAAGAAATGTAAAAGTTTAAAAAGCCCAGCTTAAGAAAACAAGAGGCCCATAGATCTGAGAGAGATCAAGGACGGGTTGATGGCAGGGTTTGGAGGGAGGAAAGGAAAAGGGGAAATGATATAATATTATAATCTCAAAAAAAACCCCCAATTTTACAAAAGCCCAGGTATCCATCGCGATACTGTGACACTCAAATCTCCCTGCTTTAGGAACATAAGCGCCGAGCTTACATAGCTGCTCCATGTCAGTTTCTTGGGCTTAAGTTGTATGATCATTAGAAAATTTCACATCTGCTGGTTAGACCTCACGGTACTGTCCCTGGTAGGAATGACTAATGTGACAAGGTGGTAGAGAAAGAAACTGAAGATGTGGCATACATTCTTATCTTTCTCTTGGTGAACTTTGTAACTCAAAGAAATAACTGTGGAGGGGCCATCCCGGGGGACAAGCTTGGCTGCTGCCCCTCCTCAGTGTGTGGCTGACCGAAATGGTTTCTTATCACTGCCAGTCCTTTCCACTAGCAAATGCAAAATGCAACTTTTCATTTTTTTCTCCCAGATCGTTTCGGTTTGGGGAAGACACGTTGCCTTCCTAACTCCAATTTATTCGTTATTTCATATATCTCATCTATATCCACTGTGTTTTATGCTTCCTTGAAGAGTCAGAGGAACAAAATGCCTACTTTCATAGACTCAATGGGCTAAAAGGACCAACTCAAACTCTACTTAAATAACGGGACCTACTGAGGTGTCTCAAAATGACTTCGTTTTTACTTGATCTTTCTATTTGACTGATTGTGAAATTTTAAAAACACACGTCTAGCCATAGAGGTAAAAATAAAAATGGCCAATGCTACGAGATGATTCCCCCCACCCACAACTCAGAGTTAGCTTGCTGGGTGGTTCCAGTACTCACGCGTGAAGTGATTAGAGGTGGATGGATTGACGCTATCCCCGCTGTCAGCACTTTCGCTGCTGGAGACTTCATCATCTGATTCCCGAGCAGAGGAGCAGGGTGAGGAGGCGTCCACATCTTCGAACTTCCTCTTTAAAATTCCACTCATAGCTGCGGCGTTGTCACATGTACCTGGAGTGGGAATGAGCAACGGAGCATTGAAATCTGACTGTCAATGGTATAGCCAATGTTTGCAATCGGTTTCCTGTGGCTTTAAATGTGTGAGCTGAGCTGTAGCTGCCCCTTGAATGTATCACAAAGAAGATTCATTTCTCTATTTCAAGTTAGCAAAAAAACAAAACGATCAAAAAACAAAATAGAAATAGGCTGAAAATTAACAGAAGTCCTTGATACTTCAGTTAAACCAGCATTTCTATGGTTTTCCAATGTCTTTAAGAAATAACCCAGTTTAATGCAGTACCATTAGTCTTTTTCTTGACAAAATAAGATAAACCATTTGAGTCCATGAAATTCTGTGAAGAACAAAATACAAATGGCAAGGTTTCCCCCCTACCACCAAATATGAAATGATTACCGTGTTATGCAAAATCCAACTAGAAGAAACACTGCAAGTGGGATGTAAAAATTTTATATTTAGAAATTTTCAAATCCAAGGAGCCTAGTTAGCAAAGCATAATGAAGCACATGAAATCAATTCTGAAATTTAGGTGGTTTCCATTTTTATACTGCTGCAAGATGAACTTTGTCCCCATGCTACCTGATTGTTGAAGCTGCTGCTATCTTTCCAGAAATTTCCTGAGGGTCTTCAGTTGGGGATTGCACTAACTGAGTGGATCAAGGGAGTGACTGACAAGTGGACTTGTTTCCTTCTAATTCATTAGTTTGGCGTGAATGAGTTTTCTCTTCTCCGGGTGCCTACCTGGCCCTCATCAGTCCTATTTTACCTCAACATCTAGTTAAATGATACCATCTTCTTCTCAATATAATGATAATGTGGTGGTTTGAATACGCTTGGCCCAGGATGTGCCACCATTAGGAGGTGTGGCCTTGTTGGGAGTAGCGTGACCCTATTGGAGTAGGTGTGTCACTGTGGGCATGGGCTTGAAGACCCTCATCCTAGATGCTTGGGAGCCAGTCTTTTCCTTTTTGCCTTCAGAACAAGATGTAGAACTCTTAGCTCCTCCAGCACCATGCCTGCCTAGATTCTGCCATGCTCCTGCCTTAATGATTATGGACCGAACCTCTGAACCTTTAAGCCAATCTCAATTAAGTGTTCTCCCTTAGAAAAATGTTCTGCCTTGGTCATGGTATCTCTTCATAGCAACTAAACTCTAAGACAGATATTTTAGTAAATAAGCTGTACATAAAATAGCTCAGATAATTTCTACACAATCTCACTTTGAGAAATTCAGTTCACTTAACTGAAGGTATTGCAAGTTGATTCTATGCATTCTACCTCATTTCTGTCAGTTGATTTGAACTCTCATTGTAAGTCCTTCCTGTCAGAGCACAGTTGTTACTCCAGTAGATCAAGAGAGAGCAAGTCCCTTAAAACTATTCCAAAACCACGCAGTTACAGGATATCAGAACTTCTTTTAGAAATACCTAAAAAGCATCCCTTGCCTGTGCAGATCATAGAGTAAGCAGTCGGCTTAGATCCCACTGGGCTCAGCCAGCTCTCCCCAGTCTGATTTGGGAGTTCTCAAAGCGTACTACCTGAACTAGTAGCAGCAATGTAACCTGGGAGAGAGATGCTTAGAAATGCACATTTTAGTTTCCAAGAAAGACCCACGGATTAGAGTCTTTTGTGAAGCATCAAACAGGTATCTCTGATACATTCCCAAAAAGGGAAACCTTTGCCAAATTTTCAGTTTCCATTCCAGAACCTTCCATCTTGGAATTTACTCTCCATGAATCTGTTGAACACAACCCAAATCTCATTTTCTAGTCAATTCTCTGGACACCTCTGGTGTGACTTAGTAAACAAACTTGATAGTCCATGTATCTTGTCTTTGTTGTTGGTTTCAATTCATTCCTTCTAGGCATGTATTGAGTAGCTGATATATTTATGCTTTACACATTGAGTGGTATAGTGGAAGAGTTAAAAAACAAGTTACCTTCTGTCATAGTGCAAGGGTCCCTGCTGATGGGCTTCATCAAATAGCAAAATATCCCCCAAATAATGTCCCATGTCCGTTTTATTAATGTTCATCTTCTGCCTTATTGTCTTAACTATGGAGACAGCACACAGGGACAGGAAAGTATATCACTATACGTTCTTCCAAGAAAAAAAATCTCTGTTCTACTCTCATTTTACAAGTATTCAGATTAGCTTATTATTTTCTTCATTTTAAAGGGTGTGAAATGCATAAAATGTTCATGCATATTGGAGCCAGCAAAGAGGGGAAGAAAGATATTTTAAGGAGAGTCTTGAAATAAAAGTAGGACAAGATATAAATTTTAAAATGATTTCACTTCAAGCAAGATGCAAAGTAATTCATGAGGGAGAGACTCCAAGACACAAAATAATATAAGATGAATATCTTTGGTCAAGACATACATTTCTATAACAAGACATTGCCATGGAAGCCATTAAAGCATTGCTCTTTATTTCCCTCACCCAAATCCCTAGCTTCCTTAAGCAGGATGTGTTTATCAAGGATGAGGAACAGAAAATCTATCAACCAGGAGCTAGGCCCAAACATCACACATCATGTAGGTGGATACCTGGGGCTCCTCTCTCCCTCTCTCAATCCTTTAAGGGGGGGACTGTTCATCAGATGAAAATTGAAATCTTCACCTTCCTTTATTAGTTCATCTGGGACAAGACAAGCATTGATGGAGTTAAAGGCTGGATGTGATTTCTGTCTAGATCTAGATCGAAAGGGCCTCAGCTGGACAACACACAGAGGGTGTTGCATAGTGGAGAAACCTATGGACTACAGAGACCTGTAGGACGGGTCAAGGGCCCAGCTTGCCTGTGCAACAGTGAAAAGCAAAACATCTGCCTAATCTCACTATATGTATATATCAAAATGTGCTAATGAAACATGAAGGACAAATGGTCCTCTGCCTTTGGGTCTATAGTCTCTAGCATATTTAATACTGGAGTGGCGAAGTGATACGCAGCCATCTCTTCTATCATCTTCCTTATTTTATTAGGAAGGAAAGTGCAAGCATTTAGGGAGATGTTATTATTACAATGCACTATCTGCCAGATTGCTATCCACCATGTGTGAGCATTTCAAATAGTCTTTATAGAGAATGAAAGCCCAAAGTAAAGTTGGGCAGGCATTGACAAATTCAAATGTAGGAAGGTGGGGTGCTAAGTCTAGAGGTAGCATCTTTCCTCAGCTCTCACTGACCAGTTCAAGAAACATGCTAGTCACAGGCACCACATCGCCACATGTGGACTAGGACAAATGCCCCATCATTCCTCTCTCCCATTCACTGCTGTTTGCCTTGGATGTTTTTCCAGTCACAGGGAGAATGAGAAATTAAAAATAAAAACGCCATTACACCAGTCTGTAGTTTAAAACTCCGAAGTGACTTTAAGTCATCTTCGAAGTTCAAATCCCCTAATGCCTTTAAAACATCTCAACAATCTAGTTTGAGCAGCTTTGTCAATTATTTCGAGCCTCTGACTTTGTCACTACTTCAGCTCTGGGTGGTTCAGCCGTAATCCTGGGATTTCTCTGTGTTCTAAGCTATTTTGGATAATTGTCCTTCTAATTACTTTTTCATCTCTTTCAATACATTTACTACTTTTTACATCTATAGCAGGTATTTGTATACTTCCACATTTGTTTCTTATCGTCAAACCCTCTGATAACAGACACGAGGGAGGTTCTTTGTTTTCTTTACTGGTGTTCTATGGTACCTTCTATGTAACAGGTCTACAGTGTATACATGTTCAGACTCTGAATGAAATCCGGTGACTTCATTTCGTTCAAGCCTTAGTTACTGAGTCATGTCTGCTTGCTCCAAGGACTGCAAGCTCCAGGAAGGAGAACAAACGTTCACACAACTCATGATTCCATGTCCTGGAACAAACAGTTGGCATGTTTGATTAAATGAATATTAAAATTAGATGAAACTGACATCAAAAGGTTCCCCCAAGTAAGAGCAATACGTAAGGCAATGATAAGCAGAAAGTGAACATGTCACACTTCAGAAAACTCCTGAACTGGTTCATGCCCTGTAAGATGAGATGCAGAAAACCAAAACAGAAGACACAGAGAGACCAGAGTGTTAAGCCTTTGGTATTTTTTGCTAAGCTTTCAAGTTACCATCTATGACTAGCAACTTGTCTGCAGGTCTCATGGCTTCAATTCAGTGTTCTAAAAACTGATTAATTTTTGGATTCTCCTGGATCAGGTATCCTGCCTGATAGCCAAACAATTTCTTGATCAACTGGCTACTCCAGAGGATCTCACCCGGGGCTTGTGGAACTCTAGTCCATTTCAAAACCAGTGTCCTCTGTTGTCTGATAAAGGTTTATCTTATTTCTTTTCTTTTATCAACAAAATCCTGGAATTTATGTGACCAGATTCTTAGCCTAGGACTCCACTCGTTTTATCTACACCTTCTTATCTTTGACACAAGGTCTCACTGGATAGCTCTGGCTGACCTCGAACCATTAGACCAAGCAAGCTTGGAACTCACAGGTTCACCCGCCTTTGCCTCCCAAGTGCTACAGTTAAAGAGGCCGTGCTACCCCATCCAGCAACAACCCCTTATTTTGTTGCCAAATCTAATTAAGAACTACTTTAAGTTAAAGCTTTCACAATCATGCTTGCTAGTATGCTGTTCTTAAGTTATATAAGTGTGATGGTTTGAATATGCTTGGCCGATGGGAAGTGACCTGTGGCCTTGTTGGAAGTGTGTCACGTTGAGGGTGGGCTTTGATATCCTATGATCAGGCTCTGCCCATTATGGAAAAGAGTTTCTCCTGGTCCCATTTGGATCAAATGCATAACCCTCAGCTCCATCTCCAGGAGCTGCCATACTTCCTGCCAAGATGATAATGGACTGAACCTCTGAAACGGTGAGCCAACCCCAAGTAAATGTTTCCTTTATAAGAGTTGCTTTGGCCATGGTGTCTCCACTGCAATGGAAACCCAAAGTAAGACAGAACTTGGTACCAGGAACTAGAGTATTGCAGTGATAGGCCTGATCATGTGTAAGCAATTTATTTCATATTGCATTAGATATAAGCATTGTTCGAACATCTCTGAGCACATTGATGAAAACACACTCTGAAATAATGATGATGAAAAAGTGTTATTTCCTTTAATATATTTCTGATTTACTTGAGTGAGAAAGTGGGAAGACCAGGGGAAAGGAACAGAATATACCTTAACGATAAATAAATAATCCCCATTCAAATGAGGATCAGGTTATGTGACCTACAAATGTACCACTATAAAATTTTAAATTGCCAGATTGAGTAAATGAAAATGTACTTCACCCAGTTCTATTTGAATTTCAGAAAAAAAAAAAAAAAGAAAATGGATGTCATTTCCAACATACTTATGGCTAAATTATTTTTGCTTATATGAAATTTAATTTAACTGAACAGTCTGCATTTTAATCTGACAATCCTAATTGCTCCTGATAAGGAAGTAAGCTTAATGTGTAATCAACAAAAAAATATCAACACAGGAAATGGGAGCTATACCAGATAAAAATCCATCTGGAAAAGAGAAAGCCAGCTCACTAGCGTGGATCACAAATTCACTGAACAATGGGGAAATGAAGAGGCGGCATGAGGCTGGCCAGTCAAGGGCAGGCCTGCTGGTCCCTGAAGGAGGAAACCTGTCAAGTAACGCTGGTCTTGAAAAGGTTTCTTTATAGCATTGGTTTTCAACCTCCCTAATACCTTGTATTATAGCTCCTCATGTGTGGTGACCTCCAACCATAAAATTATTTCGTTGTTACTTCATAACTGTAAATTAGCCATCGCTGTGATTCATAATGTAAATACCTGATATGTAGGATATCTGATATGCCAACCCTGTGAAAGGGTTGGTTGACCCTAAAGCAGGCGACACCCATATATTGAGAAACACTGCTTTATGGTGTGAGGTCTCTCTCCTAGACCAAGAGGCAGTATACCAGGAACAAAGCATTTGTTTCATCTAGTCAGTCTTTATTGCAGGAAAGTGTTACCCACTTGGTTAATATTTAGGGAGTACTTGCCCAGAAACAATAACAGGCATCTAGAAACTCCTTGTTCATATTTGCTTGGGGAAGTCGGTTAATCTCTGTACTAATAATTTTGTAAACAATTTAAAAGGGTGAGTAACGTATGATCACAAAGATTAGTAAAAGAAAGCCTCTTTCTCTTTCAGGCAGCAGTATTGAGAGAGCCAGTCATAATATCTGCTTTACAGTGAGTAAATGAGGGCATTTGGGGGATGGGGTGTCAGACTTATCAAAGAACAAACAATCTTTGGTTGTTTTGGCTATTTTTTTGCATTCTTTTAACAAATTCTTCAACAAATCCAAAATGCTTAGACACTATTTTAATGAACTCGATCATGTGAGGATGCTTGCTTTATTTACTTCATTGGTACAAAAAAATACCAGGGCCTGGATGAAGTCTTATACACAATGAGATTTCTATCCTTTAACTTGACCCAGGATGGGAGGTGATTTTTGAGGTTTCTTCTTGCTGCCTCACCAAGTTCAAAGAATGAGTTGAGAGTCACTGCGGACACAGACTAATGTACACACTGGAGAGAGGCTCCTTTGTGAGAGAAGGTGGGTCAAGCAGAGTTTACAGTCACATGAGTCACAAGGACACATCAGCAGCCAAGCTGTCCACTGGACCCCAGCTCTTGGTCACCCAGTTGACAGTGGGAAGGGTTGATGTAACATTAAAGACAAGAGAACTCGGTTAAAATTTTCATATTATATATTACCTTTTATTTTGGGGGGCAATCAATTGTTAATCAAATGTTCCTAAATATGTGAATAGCTTTTTAACTGACAGTTTGTATGAAATAATTTTCATGCCTAATTTTTTTAAACTATGTTTAAATTCTGATCTTCTACCCTGACATGACCATACTAATAAAAAGAATGACTAAAACCTCAGTTTCTGTTAAATAAGACCATCATTATTTAATCAGTTGTCCTTCTAAAATGAAATTACTGTAAAGTTCTTTGTGTTTCTTTTCAAAGCTTTTCATTTGGTTATAAGAGATTTTATTTGTTTCCATCTAACAAAGTTTTTTTCCCCCCTTCATTTCTTGCTTTTCTGTTTACTAGATTCTCATACTCTTGCATGAGGGGTCTGAAGATCTGAGATTCCTACAAGGCAAAAACCACGTCTTCAATACCAAGACTTAGGTGGCATCACCCTTCTGTGATGTCACTACTCAAATGCCAAGTGTCATTTTGGAGACTTTCTCTTGGTGCCATCTCCGGGCTTCAATGCCACCCTCTACGGATGCTTCTGTGTTGTGAACACAGTGGAGAAGCTCTGCGTGCTCTGTTTGTTTACTTATCTTTGTGCCTACCGTTTAACAATATTTCTTCCCATCATCTCCGAGTGTTTTTGTTCATCTTAAAAGTACAATATCGGTAAGCTAGGAAATGGTAAGGCAAAAACAGTTGCATAAAGGATTAAGGAAAGAGGAAGGAAATTTGAATTTCTCGAGTTGTGTGCTATGAGACACAAACTTAGCTATGTTGCTGAGATTCTTAGTAATCTAGGTTTAGTAAGTCAGAGTATGTTTGCACCATGGTCTTTTCTAGTTTTCCAATAAACTTCAGTAAGATGACTACAATACATAAGGTTTTATTGAAAGAGAGAAAGCACACGTGCACATGCAGGATGCTTCTTCGAGAACAACATGTCGGCTTTATTAGTAGATGTGCTGCCAATCCAGGCTTTTAATCAGTGAACACTATAGAAGCATGAGGACATCTTGGATATGTATCATTCTATACGTATTGAGAAGATGTCTGTGTTTCCCTAAGAAAGTAAAATTATCTTCATCCCCAATACTAGGGCCATTTCTGTCTAAGTTCATTCGGCAAGAAAGCAGCTTATTCACTGCCAAGAGGAGCGGGATTTGGCACAGATTTCACAAGGTGAAACCCTGTAGGTGTTTCTGTGGGGCATTACCAATGTGAAAAATGCTGCTGGTGGGTTGCCAGTGGGAGAAACAGAAGTCAGCCAACGCCTCTCTTGTCCAGGTGTCTGTGTAAGCCAAGAAGCCTGGCAGCGATCCTGACTAATAAATATTTTTGTTGGAGAAATGATTGAGGGATTCCCCAGTTATGTATGAATCCCCCGAGTCACAGACGTCTGTGACTTTGAGTTAAAGGTTTTATTTTCATTCTTATGCAGTGAATATCAACATTTTTACCATCTGATAGTTTGAAGTTTAAGGAGATGAAAGCAATGGACCCTTCCCCACTGGAGAAAAAAATGCACAAGAGCACAAACATATATGGCATCTGTTTATGGGATCTGAGTTTAGGAATCTATGCTCTGGTTATTAGCTATTTGCCCCTCCACTTTGGTGAAAAATAGAACTTGGAGGGATAAGTCATTTGAACACATTGGTTCGCAGAGTCAAAAGAACATTGAGGATCTATTGGCCCCATAGGCTTTCCGAGATGAGTGAGTTATCCAAGTTATAACACAAGCTCTCAGCTGCCTTGCTTTGGAGAAAGAGCTGGGGATCTAATACAAGTGCTATACACTGGGCTAGCCCGGAGCACTACAGCATCATATTCTCTGGCATGCACGAAAAGAACCCAACGTATCTCCTAGAATATCCCTTGTGATTTCATTGTTCTACCTTCTGCCCCACAGCATTCTTAAACCACCACCTTAACTGGAGCTTATCAGTCTATCAATCTATAAGCTTGTGGCTGGATGACAGGAATGTTCTAGGTTGGAGTATATTTCCCCAAACATCTGCCTTTCCTAAAAGATGGCTATATTGCCTCGTTTCAAATATGATAATTCTAATGAGAACTCACTTGAGTATTTACTAGTAGTGGGAAATGGTTATAAATAGTACTGCCCCACTAGGCCTCTTCACCAAGTCCCAGCGGGTCTCGCTCTGTACCCAAATACCTGGTAAAGCATGACTCTTAAATTTGAATAGTTATTTATGTATAAGAAACTCCCAGTTTCATAATGCCAATTTACAATGATAAAGTCTTATCCCAATATTTCTAACCTCTCCAAAACACCAGAAATGCATCTGAAGCCATCTGGATATCGGCGTCTCCCTCTCTCTCAGCTCGTCCCTGGAGCCCGCCCCCCCACACACACACACCCCTCCTCTCTCTCTCTCTCTCTCTCTCTCTCTCTCTCTCTCTCTCTCTCTCTCTCTCTCTTTCCCCACCCCTCACTTCTCTTAGCTCCTCCTCCTCTCTCCCCTCCAATCACTGGCCTCTCACTGCCTCAATGAAAATGAATAGGAAATATCTTGCAACAATTTACTACAAAACTAATGGGTGACTTGTACCCCTTTTCCTCAAACCCTACCCGGTAGCTTTAATAAAGGATACCAAGTTTCAGACATCTCTATAGATTCTTAGCTCAAAATTTTAGGATAGTGCCTGTTGTTCTCTGAAAAAATATTTCTTAGCCAGTAGCAAACTGGTTTTAAGTGACTGTTGCGCACTGGCGTGACTTGAGTGGGCCTGACACTATTACAACTGTTGGCTCACCCGAGGCTGGATCATATTTGAATGTACAAGTTGCTGCAGACTGATATGTATTCCAGTGCTTGCTCAGGACACGCACTATCATATCTGGGTCAGCTACTAACAAGTGGTATGATTTTAAGTGTTACTTGCCAAGAGAAGTTTCCATGCCTATCAACATAAGGGGGATGACAACATTAGTAAGAGGCTCTAGGGCAGTCCCCTCCGTGGCTTTCGGCGAAATGACAAAGGCTCTGGCCTCCTAGTAAGAACTGCTACCTACCTCTGCACATTCTCTTCCTCCTCAATGCACAGACAGAATGGCTAAATTGACTTGTTTTGTTGAACGACAAAGGAATTTTGTATGGCTGTGCCTGGGACACACACCTAAGAGGATCCCCGTGCTATGTGCTTTAATGTGCCAACAGGGGTTGGCGGTCCTGCAGAAAAGGCAGAACATGCTCTTTAATGGCTTTACCCTTAATAACTGACTGTCTGTTATTTGGAAAAGTAGTTCAATTGATTACACACTGGGCTAAGAATCAAAACTCTTTCTCCGAAGCCAATTTTTAGGGTGTTTGGTTTGTTTTTTTTTTTTTTTTTTTTTTTTCGTTAGCAAGGGCAGAGAAAAACCAATTAAGAAAAGGAGAGGCTTTTAAACCTGTTGAAAAATGTTCATCAACCTGTTATATGCTCGCTTTTCCATCCTAACAGAAAAAAAAAGTCTCAAGTGAAGACAATGAAAATTTTATTTTCTATGCTTGCTATTGGGACTAAAAAACCAGTACTCAGCCTAAGGTGTTGAACCACTGTGCATTAAAAAGAAAAAAAAAGAAAAAAGAACATGCAGACTTGGAGGAACTTAGAATCACATTTACATTAGCAATGAAATCTAACTCTGTTTCTCCTACTTAGCATTTGAAGTTTTCTCTGTCTTTAGAAAGTTTCTGACTGAATAATAAACTAGACTAACAAGTGTAGATGAAGGGTACTTAAGAGCTCTGGTAATGTTTTCCTTCAGGGGAACCATCAAGGTAGTGCGAAGGAAAAGAATGTAAAAACAGTGACACCATTTTCCTCATAAAGCATCCTGAAGATGCTGAGAGAGCAACAAGACCATGGAGGCTTCACAACCACACCCATCCACACCCTGGATGGAAATTTCAAAACTTAGGATTAGTAAGAAAAATAACTTTGCACATTCTTCAAAATGAATCGCCACCCTAGGCAAGGCAAGGCTATTTATCCTCTAAAGCAAAGAACAATCAGTGTTCAACCTGAAGCTGACACTGCATTAGACAGCAGTTAGCAGACGTAATCTATGTGGTCAGATTAAATACCTGGGTTTTTATATTTAACTAAATGTCCGACCAGTACCAGTTAAAGCTGGCCCATAAAAGCAATCTCAAGTCACACCAAAGTCACCAGTATCTTTTCAAAGATGAAAACTGAGGCTTAGGACTCCCCCCTCTTAAAACAAGTTCCAAAGAAGCGAGTCACGATATTGAT
Source organism: Tokudaia tokunoshimensis (assembly GCA_036184795.1). NCBI lineage: Eukaryota > Metazoa > Chordata > Mammalia > Rodentia > Muridae > Tokudaia > Tokudaia tokunoshimensis. The sequence continues at coordinate 40,025,998 of BTHU01000004.1, read as the reverse complement.
CAGAAATATTGATCACTTCTATCCACCCTACTAAAATGATTTATTATAAAATAACGTAGATGAATTTTCTAAATCTCATTTGAAGACCTCTGTGACTAAATCAACTCAAGCAAGGCTTAAGCAACATTACAATCCATGAGACATTTAAAACAGCGATGAGCCTGTGACATAAAGGTCATTTCATTGAGCAAACAAATTAGTACTTCTGTGTCATCAGGTGAAACCTAAAACGTGGCTAAAACTAATGAATGAATTTCAGAATCTTCAGATGCAGTGGACGTATCTGAATGGAGCCAAGGTGAGAAGGTAACACCTTAACTACATAAAGCAAGGGAAAATGCTACAGCAAAGGGAGAAATTTGAAAACCAGTAAAAATAGCTCTACACATGGTTTCAGCACACCTGCAGATGTTTGGAAATTTGAGGTATCTACAAAGTCACATGTCATTTGAACCTCAATAGCCATAATGGCAGCTCCCTCTACTGTCTCTTTAGAATTCAAGGTATTAGCTCTTAGTGTAACCTAGGTATGACCTTCAGTAGGGATCCAGAACATTTTTGCTTTAGGAAATGATCAGTAATAGTTGCAGAACACTTCTTGGAAATGACATCAAGGTTGGCACTTGAATCTATGATCTTAGCCATGTTCTTGTTCAGCCTCTGCCCATCCCATGATATGGGACTGAAATCACATAAAATCAATGATTTAAGAAAAACACTTACCTAGTAAGGTCACACAGTATGCAGTATCACATACTGTATTTTCTAAACATGTTTTGGGTTTTCCTAAGTTTACAAGTTCTTGTTCTAAACAAACCACCCAAGTTTTAAAGCAGAATTTCTTGGTCCCTTTCAAATGTTGATGTTGAAAAGATCAGAAACTGTGTATGGGGGTGCATAGCTCTAATTCCAGCACCTGCGACACTTATACTGAAGCAGAAGGACGTCCAAAGGTTCTAGGCCAGCCTGAGCTACATAGTGACTTTGGGACATTCTGGGCTGTACTGTTAATTTAAAAACTAAAACCAACCAAATAAAGTAAGAAAGAGAAAAATAATCTATAATATACAGGGCTATTTCCAGATACTTTATCCTGTCCCCCTGTGTATTCCTGGTTGCCCTAGAACTTTCTCTATAGACCAGACTGGCCTTAAACTCAGACATCTGCCACCTCTGCTTCTGAGTGCTGGGATTAAAGGTGTGCACCACCACCACCACCACCAGGCTTGTTCTCATTCATAAAGCGTTTCTTTCTGAACTAAACTCATGAAATCAACATTCCTTCAGATTTACACAGTTCTTCAGAGTGTACTTACGTATTCACAAAAGTAATATTAAGTACCATGACCCATATTCTGCTTTACCTGCAGCATGTTTTCAAATGTACCAGATCATGACATATGCTGGTATATGCTCCCTGGGACTGGAAACACTGTGAACCCTAAACATGTGTAAGGACAACTCAATGCATGTGTGGATTCCTCAGTTTGCATGTAGGCAAAGCTACCTCCTCTGTCCCATTAGTAAGGAGTCTGTGAATGCACCAGACTTGCAGAATATAGTTCCTAAAGCTAAAGAGGCATACCTGGCTCTAATAATTAGTGAATGGCACTAAAAATGGGTCCTTCTATTTTTATTGTATACTTAAAAGAGTTCTCATTTCCCTATTATATATAAATTCCCTATTAGATATAAAGCACTGCCAAATTATTGTCAATAGTCTAATATGGCAGTCTTCTTATAACAACAGGAGTAATTTCTCATTTATTTCAAATTCAAGTGAGTACTCTGAGCACAAAATAAAAACAAATTTTGTGTGTGCATGTGTGTGTGCATGAAACACACTCCTGTGTGTGTGTGTGTGTGTGCATGTTGTCAAACTCATATGTGTGTGTGTGTATGCATGTGTGTGCATGTGGGCACACTCATATGAGTATGTATGCAAGTACCTGTAGGCACATTCATGTAAATGAGTGTGTCTGCGTGTGTGTATGTAAAGATCAGTACATCAGACATGTGAGTATGGTGACATGTTAATTTCCTTTCCTTGCTCAGCAAAGTCTCTGTGATTGAGAACTTAATGTAAAATCATGAAGAAATTGATCAGATGGATTAGAAAATTCAATTTTGAATAGTTTTCTTATGGAATAGTTATATGTTTCAAATAAAAAATAAGCATATAAAAAAAACAATAAAATCCTTAAAAGCATATCTCTGACAAGCATATGCTACTAAGACCCTACTGTGTGCTGAAGAACAGTCAGGCTACAGTTCCGGTTTTCACAGTAGGCAAATAAATTTTTTTTTAAAAAAAAGGTGAATTAATGGCTCTGATATCAGGAAGAAAAGTTGATACTGATTTCCACTTTAATCAACAAGGCAGAATGATGTGTATTGTTTATTTCCATGAAAGCTATTAGCATTAAAAACTGACCCTGAGAGTTATACACTTCTGCTCTTTAGAAAATAGTCTTTATGTTGTGATCATCTCCATCTGCATAAGACATCACTATAATATTGCTATAGTTCTAATAAGACCCTTAAAATCACTTTATAATTGTGTTGAGCTTATATTTTTCAACAAAAATGATTCAATTTTATTTAAATTCTGGAAGACGCAATCAAAAGGCAATCTCCTGCTTTGATTGCTTCTTAAGAACTGCTGTGTTAAAATAATGTGGTTGCTTTGAATACTCAGTAACGATTTTTCAACGTTTCCCTATTGGTGTTAAAAGTCACTTAGTTCCTCCTGTCTTATAGGCTGCAGAAGTTCAGCAGACAGATGAATACAGTGGTAATAAAACTGGAAACCTACACACTCGATTTTGAAATGACAATACTTATTTGTAGATTTCAGACTCCGCTCCATGTTCCTAAACTGAGTATGTTTGCCTGAAAATTGTTTCTGAGCCTACAATATGTCATCAAATGATGACAACGATAAGCTTGGAAACAGAAAGCAGGAAATTTGGTTTTGGAAAAAAAAAAATCCCTAAAGATTTCTTTGAAGTCAGATATGGCAGTGTTTCTTATACGAGCTACCTATCCACCCACAAGAGTTTGTGTTTAGATCACAGTATTTACTCTTACTCCTCAAGGTTAATTTGAATCATATTTACATAAAGACATTTTTCTATATATGTTTAGAAACCCAGAACGTGAGCATACTTCATCCAAGCTGCTGGGATCTGTATGGATGTAGGATGGATTAAACCAATGCAAAGAGACTTCAAAGTTTGCAGTGAATTTGCATTGAGACATAAATTATCCAGGATATTCAAAGCCATAAATTAGCTTCAGGACATAAATAGCTCTCTTGTGGCTCCCAGAAGCACAACAATTCTCTTTATTCCATATATATCTATTATCACGTTTTCTCTAAGACTCTTCATGGGCTCTATTTCTTTGCCCACACTGTGTTTTTATTTCTATATTCAAAATATGCTCACTGGTAGCTGCTACATGCCCAAAGTTAAAAGTATTGCACTGCCTATATTAATATTAACCTCGTTTCTTTTTTATGCCCAGCTCACACATGGGGTAAGCAGGCACAAACTACTGGCACTATACAAATGAACAGAAATATTTTTTAATTATGAATTTAAATGTAACAGTCTAAAGGATTCTGTTTACCTTGTTGATTATATAATATATAATGTTATAATAGAGATATAATGGGTACTATAGCACAGAGAATACATACATGTATACATGAAATGTTTATCAATTTTCATAAATATCTGCAGATGTTGAAATCAGAGATCAGCATTTTCTAACCAGCAAAAAAAAAAAAAAGAAGCAATTTATTTAAAATATATTTCCTGTAGCTTTAGTCACTGAAAGTTTCACAAGATGTGTTCAGGAAAAAAGAAAAAAAAAGAAACCCTGAAATTTTGGCAGTCTTAAAAACACAAAACACAAATTCTATCTCATAAACTCAGCTCAGTGTCCTGGATAAATGTCATAATGTCCCCAAAGAGTGATAGAGTGTGAGCCTGGCAATGAATAACCACTACCAAGTGAATGTCATAAATATTTGAAATAACTGTCCTTCACTGATTAAATACCCACACACTTTTGCTTTGGTCTCCTCCCCTCACACGGCTCTTCATTTCAGAGGAAAGAAGCCGTGGCCGAGCAGCCCATCTTAATCATTATAATAAAATGACCCCTGCTTTCTAAGTGTAAAGAAAATAATCACATCTTCCTACTATGTACTAGTTCCTTACATGTAAGCTTTAAAAATTCCATCTTAATACTTCTATAAATACAGACCCATAAAGCAGTCATCTCATGACTAAATGCCTATTTTGTACCTCCATCCTTTCCAACACACACACACACACACACACACACACACACACACACACACACACAATCTGTAATGCAGACAGATGCACAGTCAATGCAAATGAAAGTAACATACTTTTCTCATCAACATTGAAACTGCTGAATTGTTATACTTATATATTTTTTTTAATGATGTGGGTAAACAGTCGAATTGTGCTGTCTAAGTTTACTTAAAATATGATGCGAAAATTAAAAAGCAGTGTGAACAATGAGTGTGAGTACACACTTGTTTAGTGTAGGATAGATTTCCTATGATGTAATCACACATTCTACAAAAGTGTGATATTAGTTGGGGGAAGGGTTCTTCATCCTGCTACAAGATTTACAAGGATCTCTTCAGGATCCTGATTTAACTGAAAGGAAAAGTCGTAGGAAGTTGAAGGTGTTAAATTTAAGTAACGCTGTCTGAAAAATCCAAAGATATTTAATAACAATTAGAAAAACCAAAGGTATTGACAGAATTTAAAGCAAAAATAAGTAATCACTTCTCTAGTAATATTTTTAACAATGCAACAGAGAACGAAAATTCTCCAAACCAAATCCCATCCTAATATAGAAATGCAACCTCTTAAAATTACCCTATAGTGCTTTGCAGCTACAAACAAAAGAATTCCATTATTTAATTCCACATACCTCACAAAAATCTTAGGCTAGCACTCAGTACATCTTTAAAATATATTTCTTCAAAAATGTAAAAAAAATAATAATTTACTGAAAGATTTAAGTGTTAATATATATCTAGATATTTCAACCAGGCAGCTCTCCAAAATCAACACATACCCAAAAGGGAGAATTATTTAGGAGCCCAGACCCAACTGTTTCTCTCATGAAATAGTCCATCAGAACAAAAACCCCAAATAGTAAAGCAGGAGGGAAAAACGAATAATAAGAAGAAGAAGAAGAGGAAACTAGCAAAGGAGAGCTTCAAAACAAGCAACAGCCTGCCAATTGCCACAGTGAATTTAAATAACCAATCACCATCAGTGTCTTTAACAGAAATAAAATCAGGCGCATCAGGAAATGTCATCGTACCTGCCTGCACTTTAAATGACTACGGCACACGGCACACGCTGTAAAATCTTCAGAAATAAAGCACACTTCCTTTAACTGCTGCAAAACACGGCTGCAGAAGCCCAGGATACATTTTTTTTTTCCAGGCAACTGATCCAGCTTTCAGCCAGCCCCGTGACCTTTGAACTCCCTTCTGCCCCCTCCTCTTCTGCAGTCAAAGCCCGTGCAGCTCTCATTTGCATAAGGTTCAGGCAGTGCTCCAGCAGCCAAAGTGGAATGCTGGGTAAGGAACTGTGGAGCTGCGGTTCGCCCAGGGTACCTGCATCCTGGAGCACCCGGACCCGCAGCGGGGAGTGGGCATGCTTCACCAGGCTGTCAACATCGCACCCGCTATGTCCTTTACTGGATAAAAGATTTTAGCGGTTGTTTCAGTGTTGTGCTACTTGTTTACGGTCTCCCCACCATAAGACGCTGTCTGCAGCGACTCTGGTAACCAAGGAAACCCAAATAGTCAAATACTTCATTTGAATACGTGTGGAAGGCCAATTTAAAATTGTCATTAACTTCTCTTGTTTTGGAGACGTAGCTCTTTTTTTTTTTTTAAAGCGGAATATATATGGTATGCATAATCAGACATATGGGATGTTTTTGTTGTGGTGGTTTAAACAACAACTTACAGACATCAGTTTACATTAGGCACTATACACATTAACTGCAGTCATTTTAGTAATTTTGAAATATATTAAATGTGCCCAAGTGCCTTGGAGATCATCATCTTAAAAGGTACCCAAAAATTAATTGTAAAGATTTTAGGTCCCAGGATGCCTTTAAAGGATAGAGCAGTGAAAACAGAGAGCAAAGTTAGACTGCGTATTTAAATTCGAAGAGTCACCTCAGAGAAATCCCTTTCTTTCTTTCCCAATGAATTTGAGCGGTGAGCTATTTATTATTTGATACTCCTGCCTTTGACTTCCTATCACAGCAATCTGTCTATTTGAAATACAAACTTATGTACTACTCGTAAACCAAGAGCTACTTATTGTCCGATAAATATTATGTGTGTACATTTTTAAAATATCCACAAAGACATATTTTCCCTTTTCTGAAATATTGAACCAATGGGAATTCTGATCATCATAGGATTGACCCAGTCATTTTCTTAAAATTAAGCTAATTTATTTTTTCATATGTTAATAACTAACATCTATTATATAAAAAGCTTTATAAGTGTTTCCATTTCTGGAAAGAATCATAATATGGAAAATAAAAAGGAAATAAATGTTAGTATGAACATTTTAGTAAAGAATAAATATATCTTTAAATAATGTTATTGACATTTTTCATTTAAAAATATTATACATTTTACCTAAATACCCATTGCAGTATAGTGAAAAATACCAGCAAATTCTGAATGATGCATCTTCTATAAGAAATACAAACTAGGGCAATATAGAATTTTTTCATATGAAAAAGTGAAGCTTTTTTATACCTGCTATTTATTAGTCATTTGGCTTTATATATTTCTGCATACATAAAACATTAGAAATTACTAAATTAAAATTTTCTGACCTACACATTTTTAAATAGAATAAACAACTTTTCAGTTTAAAATAATTACATCAGCATTTCTGTTATATTTGACTACATCAAAAAATGTAATCTTGCTGGGTCACTTCAAGTGCACCTTTCCTCTTACACATTTGAAATACCTTTCAAAGTTTTTGTTTAAGGCAAAACCACACATCAGCCCAACCTAATTTAAATGCAATCAAATACCAGGAAGTGTTGGGGGGGGATTTATAAAAATCACCGACCTGTTCAAACAGCTGTAGTCCAGTCCTGGCAGTCTTTATTCATTAGAATCCAAAATAAATTGATTATCATTTTACAGTATGTGTCAGCATCACGGAAGGCGCCGTTCTTCCTGGTTCAGTGGCATCTTCTTACATTTCCCAGCCCCGTGTTTTATTGCTGATACCATATGCTTTATTGTTCCGAGACAAGAGCTTCACTCGCACAAAGACTCATTACCTACTGCTTGCTGCACAGACTCAGCCTCAGCCAGGCTGGCTATATGTGATCACATGGAGCTCTGTCTGAGAAAGCCAGGCTGCCACTGACTTCACTGTGTCTATGGATATTTTTATCAGCTGACTCTACGAGGGGGGAAGAAACAGCAGATAAGGGAACTGCCCTAAGACATTAATGCAGTACAATTAGGGGAAATCCTCACACTAGATTTTATTAGTATTGAAAATGATTCAACCACCATTAAAAAGAGGGGAACTAGATTTTATAGATTTTATTTTAATTAGAGGCTGAGTAAGAGTTATGAAAAGAGAACTTGCTCAAGCCATTTCTTACCTTACATTTCTGAAAGTACTGTTGCATAAATATTATCCAAGAGCCCTCTTCTAATGAACCAAAAGGTTTTTAACCTTTTAATTGCAACTATTTGTTTTCTTCGTTCTCCAACCCCCACTAAGAGGCCAGATGCTGATTCCCTCAAAATTTCTTCCAGTAAAATCCCCATCACTAAAAGATACTACATGTGAATACAAATAGATAGCAATTCTTTTTGAGATGGAGGATGAGAGGGTTAGACTCTTTTTACTGAAGTATATAAATGAGGTAGGTGATTAATTTATCTTCTCAAAAGGCAACACATTTCTAGAACAGCTGACTACAATAAACAATAAAGATCTCAAGTTAAAGAACAGATGGCTCATACTAATTCTTAAAATCGCAGTAACTTATTTTAGACAGCTTACCTCAGTGGAGCATATGGTTTACCTTATCTGATTTTAATGCTAACAAGTCCTTCCAAAGATGATTGCTCTACATTTACGGGAACCTTTGGCTGCTTTGACACTGTTTCTATACACATATACATACTATGTATGTCTGAATACAGTCACACCAGCTTTCCAGAACTCAATTCTCAAAACTTGAAAATCAATTACGGATCTTCAAACAAACAAACAAAAGTCTACATAGCTGATGGAATTTGATTTAAAGTTCCATGTAGTTTATAGGATATCTGGTTGATAAGCTGCCTAACCTGAATTGGTATTTGAAAGCTTTTGACTCACAAATATCAGTAATTATCTGGTGGCAAATACATGAAAATTCCACAAAGACTATGGAAGGAAAAGCCAAAAGAGTCATAAAATGATCAGAAAAATGAATTTCCTACACTATTAAATTGATATACAGTGCATTGTAATGGCCCTTGTAAACATGTCAGTACTTACAAAGAATGGAAGGTACATACATTCATGTGCTCATTGATATGCACACATGTCAACCTACAATCAATAAACTTATTTTCTAAAAGGAAAACAATACAATGTAAACGTTTTCTCAACAGAACTTCAAAAACGCAGAGTAAATCAGTGTGATTAAAAAAATACGCACTTAAATGAAGTGATTTTTTTTTCACATTTTTTTCTTATTATTTGAAGGATTAGTATTGATCTGGAATGTTTCATGTCTTGTGTAGCAAGTTTTTCTTAGCATGAAAGGAATACTGGCATATGCTTTCAGTACCACCATTTTCAAGCGTTTGCTCCAGAATACCCATGTTCATCTTCCCTTCTACAGTATGAGCTACACTAGAGACACACAACCTCGGCCACAAATAAAAATGCTAACAAAAAGTTCCTGTGGCATCGTCATCATCTGGCTCCTTAGAGGTGCCTATGTTTTAGTGAATACCTTTGCCGAGGTCAGCATGCAAATGCACAAGGAAATAAACAAAAGGCAGCCATTTTTTCCTTGCATTGCATCACTTCAAAAGAGGGAGATAAAATGGTTGCCAAGTGGAAGGAAAGACCTTGCTTTTAAAAAAAAAAAAAAAATCAAGTTACTTCAGAGTTCCTCTTGCGTTTCTGGGGTCAGATGGTGGGAAGGAAGAGGAAAGAATTCATATATGTGTGAATTTTGTGTATAGATATGAATATAAGGACATAAGAAATAATTTGATATAAGAACTGAAGATGAGTGAAAATAATATAAAAATAACTAAAACAAATGTCTAGAAAAATGAGGAATCTCTGATAGGAAGACTATTGACATAATTTGCTAAATGTAAAAACCTGAAATTTTCATTTATGTGAAAAAGAGAAAACTAAAGGTAGATGCCAGAGCCAGAGAAATCTTGAAACAGGAAGAATGGATCATGAAATAGTAATAGTCCTTCTTACTCCTTTCTTAAATGACCTTGATAAGTTACTGTAGCATGTGATACCCTAATTTCCAAGTCTGTAATGGGGAACAAACACCTTCTGTTGAGCAAATCATGGAATATATAGAAATACTTCTACATTTCAACTCCATAAATTGAATTTAACCAAGCATTGGTCATTAATATTAATAAGAAAATGTAAGTTATAAAATTATAATAACTGTTTTCAATATTTTTAATAAATTATTTTTATATCAAAAGTAAGTAGGGCTTCAGGAGAAAATGATCATCTTTTATAACGCATCAAAAAATGGAAGACATTTAAGAAATAATTCGAAATCTCAGGAACTTGCCTCGTGGTTAAAAGAAATTAGAAAATAGGCACCTCATTACAACCAACACTCTGGAATTCTCTGTCTGCAACATGGCAAGAGAAGCTACAGCAGCGAGTCTCCCATTACACAATAAACAACTGTGCTTCTGCTCATGCAACGCTTTCATCAGCCAAGAGTTCTTCAGATTTGTAACTGACAGAGGAAGACACAGCTTAGCACAGTAAACCACATCCAAGATTAAAGGGGTGCTTTAATTTTATGATATTGAAAGTTGGGAACAAAGATAGTTCAGCTCTTACAATTAATTCTTATTAGCTTAGCTTTCCTCTGAAGGCAAATTGACTTCATAGAATCATTTGGTTTCATCCTTTTTCCTCCAAAACAGGCAAAGATTATTAAAAGGAATCTAAGACATTCACTCTTAGTAACACAGACATAGACTACTGCTAAAAGGATGGTCCACTGAACAGGAAGAGGCGCTGTCCTGAGTGTCTGTTTGGAGGCTATACTATCTGCCCTTTATCCCATCTCCTCCTGGGGAGCTCACCCTTGATAAGGCTGCCTGTCATCTCCTTCCAGCCTATTAGGGAAGCAAGTAACTTCACCATGTCAGCTTAAAAATCCAGGAGTAAGGCAGTCCAATTCAACAAACATTTATTGGGAAGTTACCACGTCTCAAGCTCTGGGACAGTTGCTAGGGATATAAAAGTGAAATATTAACTGTTTGCTAGAAGAATGGAATCTCTCTACCTTAAAAAAAAAGTAAATAAAAATAATAAGAAAATTGCAGCCAAGGATGTGATTGAGTGGTGGTGACACGGGGGCATTGCTTTAATTTTAAAATCTTATCAACCCAATATGTACTTCATGTCAAATCAGTATAATGTCTTTATGTTGAAATTGTCTGGTAAAAAAATTACATAATATAAAATAATTCCTTGAGTATTTTGTTTTGGGATATCATAATCTAAAAAAGAAAACAAATCTTTCATAGTAAAATTAGGTATGCCTATCATGGTTGCAAATTCTTCACTATTCTTTAGATAAAAAGTACAGTCTAGCCCTTCCACCTCCTCTGTGGTTGTTTTTACTGAATTCTTTTCTAGGTGTCTGCAAAATGCCATTCTGAACATTGTAAGGATAGATCCTGAGAAACCCATGGCTTCAACCTGAAACCCCAAGTCCCCTGAGCCACTATGTAAGGAGACAGGCTAGTCCAAAGATTCCAAGCTGGAGAAGACACCCATAGGCACTCTAGGAGAAAAACAATTATCGTATAAATGTTGTCTTGGAGAATATACAAAGACAAGGGGAAAGATTTACATACTAGAAGACGAGGGAATTTGAGTTGACTTGGGGAGATAGGAGATAAGGCAAGTGTTCAAAAGTGTGGAAACAGTGAGAACACAAGTGTGGTGCCCCCATTTGAGCAGCATGAGACAACTGCTGGTGCATCTGTGAGGCTGTGATGTTGGCAAAGGATGAGAGGTAGGGTCAATGTCATAGGTAAGTAAAGGAGACCGTTTAGTCATTGACTACTCAATGAAGTGCTGCCCCACCCACAAAGTGTTGGAAAACATGGGTAGCAACAGTGAGCTTGGCCTGAACATGGTGACTGGGGCAAGGGAGAAAAGAATCTAGCAGACAACAAGATGGAAGACTTAAAGCCTGGTGTGATAAACTGGTCTCTGATCTCGCTTATGGCTTAGAAAGCTAACAGTCCAATGTCTCAGCTACTGGTCCTATCCAGACTAGAGAACATTAATTAAGCTAGCTTTATTATGCTCAGTAATTTTGCATGTATTTTGATTTGTGCTGCCCCTCAGAGTTTCAACTTTGAAATAGTGTGAAAATACTTAATGACAAATATTATTAACGTGTTTGGGAGGCTGAAAGCAGCTGTAAAACAACTTACTTTGAATACAGGGCACACAGGAAAGTATTTACATTATTTTCCTATTTCTGCTTTTGGCATTGTGGGAGGGGCTGACAGAGGGGAGAATATGTTCTGGTTGGGTGAAAAAGAAAAAATGTAATTTCTATTACAAAGGGTAAGGCTTAGTATATGTTCAGAACTATGCAAAGGAACGTGGAGTTTTATTCTTGTAGCTGCTTTTCATTTTATTTGGACCTTAGATGGTGAAGGCTGCAGATGTTAAATTTGGCAACCAGTGAATGAACACTGAGGGTCATAGGTTAAATGGCTGGAATCGCTCTATAACTACGACTATAGCAGCTACAATACGAACATAAATCATCTGAACTTGGCTGCAAAGAAATCCTTATGCAGAGTGACCCAGATTAGGAAGTGTCCAGATTTCCTCCCACCCTTCCATCTACCCCCACAAAGGCGTTAGAAAACAAGATTTGTCGAGAGAAAGAACCCAAAGAAGCAAAGCTCCCAAGGAACCCAAAGGGTACGCTTACGTCACAGCGCCCATCAGCCGTGGCTGTAGTAATCTCTTCTTATGCTGAATTAGATATCTAGCACGGGGCAAAGTAAACTGTGGAGTTATTTGGTACGACCGAATATCAACCATGAGCTGAACAGTTAAAAGAAAATTAAAGGAACAATGGAATAGAATGGTTGGATTTTTTTAATGTTACTAAGGTTATACCATACCTTAGCTAAAGAGGCCACAAAATGGCTTCAGAGTCAAGACTAAAAGAGGTTGTTTGTTTTTGTTTTCTTTTTCATTTACACAAAACCATAAACACTTGGCCAATGAAATAAATATTTTATATATATAATGGATATATATATACATATATGTATATATATACATGCAAATAATTTTGGTATATTATTTATATGGAGTCATTGATGCAAATATATAGGCAGATATAGATGCAATGGAAGCATCCATGGTATATTCACTATTAATGCTTGGAAGTGAGTTTTGTACTCTGATATCTTAAGAGAGATTAATGTTATAAGCAATGACCCAAGTGGTTCTCCATCTACTTCAGAAACAGACGCAAAGAGTGAGTTGCAAGATAAGGAAGGCATTTTAAAACTGAAGAATACATAGGAACAAAAAGACGAGGTGGAAAGAGATATCAAAACCACCCAGTAGTTACCAAACACTGGTCAACATTTTTTTAATTACTAATTCACACAAATCATTGAAACAAGCATACAAAGGAGTTTTTCAAAGCAACTCTTCTGTGTAGATGACATAACTGAGACTCGGGCTAGTTAACTAGCACAGTCAGTATTCTGACTGAGGAAGTCTGATTAAGGATTTAATCTAGTGTGGCCCTTCTGTCACAGCTGATGTACATATGAGGAACACTGAGGAACCAGGTCTAAGGATGCTCAGTTTGTTGGGGGCAAGCATTTGTAATTGAGATGCTTGGAACCTGCCTTAGCATCAATCTGCACCATTCAGGAGAGTGAGGAGAGCTTGATTACATCCATTTTCAGAAGCTCTGGAAACACGTCAAAGAATGAGTTGGAAAGGGAACCCAAGGGACTGTTGAATTATTTCAGGAAAAATTTATAAAACTCTGAATGAACAAGTTGGTAGTCTCAGGGTGGAGAAAAGGACTGGGCAACGGGCAAATCGCAGACACTCAAACTGGGGTTGCAGGAGAGCTTTTATAGCCAGAGTTTTCAACTTGCCAACCAAAATGAATGATGATACCATTAGCCAAGGTTAAAAATACGTGAAGCTTAGATGTATAGCTATTTGGTGCTAAATGTAAGTCGTTTCCACACATCAGGCAAAAGGACAGGATTCTAAAAGAAGAAAGGTGCCATGTTGGTCTTTCAGGGCACGGGCGTGGCAGGGAAAGCTTGCAAACAAAGTCTATTACTCAGGTACCAATTGGTTCCATTATAGCTAGGTTGAGGAGTATGGACTTTCAGCCAGGTGTTAGTGGCTGGCGCATATCTTTAATTCCAGCACTCAGGAGGCAGAGACAGGAGGATCTCTGTGATCCAGGACAGCCAAGGCTACACAAAGAAACCCTGCTTCAAAAAAAAAAATAAAAAAAAATAAAAAAAGGCCTTTCTCTTAGTATTAAAGATTAGAAAAGGTTGCCTTTCCCAAAAGATTTGAAATCTAGAATGTCATCAATTAAATGTTACTGTGATGACTATTTAAGATACTACTATATAAAAGTACTTTAGGCAGATTAAAACCATGCTCCTGACCAAGAAATCCACTTCCATGCTTTATATTTATCATGCAACCTGAATAAATATCAGAAGTAAATTAGGTTTCTCCTTTAGGCAAATGTATTAACGAGCTTACTGCCACGGCTACTAAAGCTAGTGGCAGGCTGCATGGTATGAAGCAGGCATTTTCCTTCTTGTTCATATAGTCGGGTTCCTGTTTAGTATTCATTATTCATGTCTATTTTTATCATGGAACACTATTACATGAAACTACAATCCAAGCATATTTGGCTCTTGGTTTTATTTATGGGGAAAAGAAATTATGCAGCTTTCTGATACTGGGGTGTGACTGTTAGAGCTATAGATATGCTATCATATGGATAGGGAATATATCTGTTCCTTAATGTTAGACCATGTAGTATTTAATTTAGAAAGTATGTTTAAGCCACAGTTATTTTTTGCACTTGTATTAATTTGAAAACCCAACAAGACATTGAAGAAGAGCAATAACCTTATGAACAGACTGATAAAATGTGTTCATTTTAATAATTAACATTGATAAAGATATTGGCAAGAGGGGATTCTCATATATTATTAATTCAAATGTAAACTAGTCTAGCCTCAAGGGTACTCAGTGTAGTGGTCTCTCTAAAACCTAAAAAAAAGAATACTCTATCACATGCCTCTACCATTCGTGTATATTTACCTCAGGTCCACACACTATATCATAGAAATACTAATCATCATTGTTATTATTACAGAACTATTCACAAAGGCTGAGTTATGGAACCAGACTAAGTGTCCAAGAGGAATGATCAGAAAAAAAAATGTACTATACACACAATGAATATTTTTTTGCCATAAAAACAAAATTATATTGGTTGTTAGAAAATGGATACAATTTGAGATAATATAGTGACTGGACTGAACAAGTCTCAGAAAGACAATTAACACATGTCTTCATTCATTTGTGGTTCCTAGATTTTATATGGAAATATAAAGTCACACAGAGAGGATATGAAAACAGAATAAAAACTTCATAGGAGAGCATGTTATACTTGAATATTATAACCTTGGTGCCTGTAGCTGACCACCATGGATATTATTATTGTTTGTTGGCCATCTTCATCTCTTTAAATCTTGGTGGGTTATCTATAGAACATGTAATCAAAATGGATGAGATAATATTAAGCTTTATAATTTTTACTGTTTGTGGCCATTCACAGTCTAACAAATTTATTACATTATATTTATACACTATGTCTTTTACCTGTGGAAGCCTGTGCTTATATATATATCACTCCAATTATGATAGTCTACAAATCTTGGAATCAAGAGATAGTAAGACTTAACAAGCAAGAATAATGTAGTTTTAAATACAAAGATATTTGAATACATCACATTTATAAAAGCTAAAAAAACAGTAGAAGCATGCAAATATTCTTTAAAATATATTCAATGCTGTAGAATATCAGATAACCATAAAACTACAGCAGTATGTACAGACAACGAAAATGTTTATAGATTGAAAGCTGATGACAAAATTACCAGAAATATAGTATGTATAATTGCAACTAATGTGCACAGAAGAAAACTGGAGAGAAGCATAAAAGAATGAGTGATTATGTATGAGCACTAAACAATATGCACACTGTGGTCTCTGTACAGTTGGCTCTCTGTTTCCATTGGTTCTTATGTACAGCAGTCTACCAAACACAGAAACACGTAGGAAAAAATTAATTTGTCCTGAACTTGGACAGATTCTTTTTCTTGTGATTTCTCCCCAGTTACGATCTGCACTGCATTATATTGTGTTAGGTATAATAAGAAATCTAGAAAAGTGGTAGTATTGGAGGATGCAGACAGGTTCTATGCCAGTACAGCACCATTTTATGCAAGTCCCTGCAACATCCCACCTATTGCTGTCAAAAGGTAGGTCCAGAATCATTCTTCCATTAATACTGGGGGATTACTGTGCTTTAAATATATAAGCACAAACTAAATGAAAAAAATCAAATCAAAATCACCTTTTAAAACAACAGTGATCTCTTGGAATGGGACAACAGATAATTTTGATATTTTCTTCTTTGACTTTTTCTATACTTTCCTAGTTTTGTTATTAATAATGCAATATAAAATAATATTAAATAACCATATGAATAAGTGATCTTCACATGGTTATTCATACGGTTACTGTGTTGGCGTTAGTTTTACTAAAATTATCATAGTCAGAAAAGCCTTTAGAAATTAGTATGCGCCTTTAAACATTTTCAATTACTGTAAATTTACACTTTTGGAAATGAGAGGAATTGATCCCTGCCACCAACACTCCACCCTTCGGCTAGATTTGAAACCTGCCAGGCCTCCCTGAAGACCTGTTTGCTTTTGACTGATGAACATTCATTCCTCTGTAACACTTTCTACAAGTAACCAAACACCAGGGTGTTTTCTGTTAAATTCACTTCACAGATACTACAAAGCACTTTATGTGCCTACACCTCCCTTTCCCAGAGTTTGAAGGGATGGAAAGGCTGACTGGAAATGGCACACAAAGGACTCCAGTGAGTGACACTCCTCATGGCTGTGGGAGCCCAACTTGATGATAAAGTAGTTTATCTGGTTGGTGGCAGAAAAAAGAGGGGTTGTACCTACATTTAATAAAAAGTAGGGAGAAATGTCGAGGGCAGCTAGAGAAGTACTTGACTGTTTTATGTGAGAGGAGGAGCTTGAGATTTTAGATTATCTAGAACTGGACATTATGCAGTTCCAGTTAAAATTTAACAGCTCGGGGCGGGGGGCGGGGGTGATAGAAAAAGAAAAGAAACAGCCTTTGGTAAAAGCACCTAATTGTGGGAAAAAAAATAGTGTCCTCCTGCCAATGCCCCTTTATGCTTGAAGAGTGCCCTGAAGGCAGAGGCTCCTCCAGTCAGCACTTCTTTTCCTGCTGTCCCAGGGAGATCAGATGCTGAAGCTTCTGGAACCTGAACAGATGACCAGTGAGTTCTGTTATGGTTGCTAATTGATGCCGAGAAAGAACCAATCACGGCAGCAGAGTTGGGAAATGTTTCCCAGGCAACGGCATGAGGGACATTTTTTAAATTGCTTTGCTCAATAAATCTTTGGCTATAAATAGGAGCCTCTAAAAGTCCAATGTCAGAGGGCAGTTCGGTAGTAACTATGAGATGTCAACTAACCCGATTTCTCATCATTTCTGGTTATATTTCTCATGATTTTTTTTTCTTTCACAGGTTGAATTTTCCTTTTGCATATTATGCAAATGCATTTCCATTTCTAGAAATATAGCCCAAAATATAGTCTATGTCAAGGGACCTGCCTGACTTGTCTTCACAGTCTTAGAATGGAGCTTGAGACTTGTCCATGAGAGGTACCGAAACTGTGGAATAAGTTCTCGGGAACTTCTATTTTGAAAGAAACAGAAGGTACGCACAAACACCAGGGACAGATGTCTTTAGAATATTGGCTACTGCTGGAAAAACTTCAGGTTGTTCAGAGGACAGAATTGTTTAACACTGAGTTCCTGTTTGTGTTTTCCAAGCTTGTCTAAATAAAACAGATGAAAAGCTGGCAAGATTGCAAACACTTGTTCCTTCCCAACAACAGGGTTACAAGAATTGGTTCAGACAAGATGTCTTGCAGTTAGTTTCCTTTTCCACAGACACTCTGCAGCTGATAAAACATTTTCAGCCTTGTTAAAAATTTTTCCTACTGATAAAATTTCTTGGGCCTTTTTCTAAGGCACCAGTCATCATGACCAATATTTCTGTCAACATCCTTCCCCGCTTTATTTTCTTACAAACAAGAAAAGATGTGCTTTATGCTGTTCCCCATCCTATGAGCTGTCCTTGTGACTTTGCATGCCTGACTTCATATCAATCTGTTTAGAGTCACTGGGTACTGTGAGTGGAGATATACATGCATCTTAGGGCTTTCATGCTTTTCCAATGAGCCTCACGTATTAGATAACACCTCTGCCAATATGTAAGTCACTCTATTTCTGTCAATGTAAGCATCTTTTAAGTATTTGGCATGTATTTAAAAAAAAAAACTTTGTAACTATTGCATGCAGAAGAGTGATATTTCAGATTCACGTGGAATCAGATTCCAAGGAGTTTAGTGGTATTCAATATCACTGATATATTGGTTAATGATAAGAAATTTCTCCTCAAATGAATCCTCAAGAGCTGAATCAGAAGGCAAAAGAGGAGGGAAACTACAAAATACTTTCTTTTTATTCATACTGTTGATTATTTTCTCTGAAAACAAAGGACAGAGTGTACTGTAGAGTATATTAAAAACTTCTAGCTCTGGAGAAAAATGTCTTGAATAACAGATCCCTCTGTGGCAATACATTTGTAAACACTGGCATTAAACTCATAGAAAATAATGTGTAGGAGTAAATATGATCTGAGGGTATTTGCAGAGAAAGCAATCTAAATGAACAGTCTATGTTGGATGCAATGAATAAACAGTTAAAGTTGAAATGACTCTTTTAAAGAAACACACACACACACACACACACACACATGGTTACAGAATTGGAAAAGTAAAAATTGTTAGAGAGGATTTTTTAAAAGAGAGAGATGACCACTGTCATCATTCTATGAGCAACCTTTTATACCGTGTTTTAAGGAGTTTGTGCTTCCTAACAAACAATACTCCACCTCTCAATGGACTCACATTGCCTCCTGAGGTTTAAACATTTACTTTTGCCCTTAAATAGTCTTGCGAGGTAGAAGGGCCACTTATAAGTTTATGGGCTTTAGAACCAGGAGAAGTAGGGCAGGGGGGTTCCACGTGGCTACTTCCCTATTGCAACCCTTCTGGTCTCATCACTTTCATCTGAGCAGACTGTTAACAACTGCGGGAAACAATTGAAGCTTTTTAAAATACAGAATTTAACATGTAGAAATCTCTGCTAGTATATAGCATTTCCTTTCTGAGAGGGAAATATACAATATGTAGAGGCATGGTTCCTATACCTAAATATACTGTATGAAACTGGATGACAGCTTCAACTAAGTAAAAGAATAATAGCGCTGTGAGTCCCTCTAACGTGAGTTTCAGTGAGATGAACCTCATCAAGAATACTACTGAAATCAACAGCCTAAAGATTAAAAACAATGGGGCCGGAGAATTGGTTCAGCAGTTAAGAGCACTTGTCGCTATTGCAGAGGGCCAGGATTCGATTCCTAGCACTCACAAGGCAGTTCATAACCATCTGCAACTCCAGTTCCACGAATCTGATACTTTCTTCCGACTTTTACAGGTAGAGGCAAGCACATGGCACAACTGCATACATGCACACAAATAATATTTATACACATTAAAATAAAGAAATCTAGGGTTGGTAAGATGGCTCAGAGGTTAATAGCACTGACTGCTCTTCTGAAGGTTCTGAGTTCAAATCCCAGCAACCACACGGTGGCTCACAACCATCCATAATGAGATCTGCTGCCCTCTTCTGATGTGTCTAAAGACAGCTACAGTGTACTTTCATACAATAATAAATCTTTTAAAAAATCTTAAAAATAAATAAATAGATCTAAATTTTGCAAAATTAAAGACACATGATTAAAGAAGGAACTGCTTTGCCAAGTACATAAACAGAAAAAATAGTCTGATCAACTAAACCCAACAAAGTTGTATAAATATCTGTCCCTGTTTTCTAAAGAACCTATTTCTGTATTTCTTTCCTTCTCACCAAAAGCCACAAGGCTTTAAAAGACCAAAGCTCCATTGACTATCAAATACTGCAGAGTTGTAGTTGTGCTTTCTATAGTCTTGGTGGATGGCATCTGGAATGGGAAGAGACAATACCTCAGGATGAGCCAAGTGGCTTCCAGGCAGACAGAATGCTGTAAAGCTCGCTTGAACTACAGAACAACATTATAAGACAAGGCACAGGAAGAGTGATCGACAAGTAAGCAGTACATGGTGTTTATAGCACTGTGGTAGTCTTGATCGCCAGTGGGAAGGAATAACCACTCAAGTCTATATCACAGTGGCCAGTCACAGACCTCCGCAACATGGTTTTAGAGAAAACGGTGTGTAATTTTTCTTCTAAAGAATAAACTTTGTAATATGCCATTTACATGTATATTTCCACTTTGGAGTACTTTTAGGAGAAAGGTCCATCACTGAGCCATTGAGTTGAGGAAAATTTTTCCAGGTTAAAATAATAAGAGAGTTTATGAGATTCTGAAGAAAAGTAATAGAACCTAGTTAGAGACTTTGACCTTGTATTAGTATTTAAAAGTAGCTTTCTATTTTCAATAGTATTACAGTTTTCTCACACTATGCAATGAGCAACATGAAGATGATATCGTCAGAAGTAACATTTCCTATTTGATTTTTGCTACATATTTTTTAGTTTTGTTAAATTATATAAATTTTTATAATTACCTCCTATACCTTTCCTCCCTACCATCTCTAACACATCTCTACTGCAAGACCTAGCTGTACTGTAGAAGAGGTATAAAAGTTTGTAGACTACCCACTAAGGCATGGAATGAGCCTAGTTAATGTAGTATGCTGCTACATAGACACAAAAAAAAGCACTATCATCAGTCACCTCAGAGGACCCCATACAGTAATCCATGTCTACAACCAGATTAATGATGAAGACAGGTATGCCAAGATGAATATCATTATAGGTCATCCAGGGCTAACTCCCCTGGAGATTCAAAGATTTATTGGAAAGAATGAAGGATATCAAATAACTGAATGTGAAATTAATTTGCAAATTCCCCATAGATTGAGTAATACCTAAATCATTGGCACTTTCAGATGAATACATAATGTTTACTTCCCTAAAACAAGCATTGTAGTTGTTTGGGCAATTGGGGTGAAGATATACATATTCACGTAATTGTGTGTTTGTATCTTACAAATTCCATCATTTTATGTGATAATTTTCTCCTTTTGTTAAATCATGAGATGATGGATTTCTTTCTTAGATAGTTTCTACTGTGAATATCTATTTTAAATGGGTCGTTTAAGACATAAATCTTTCCTGGAGGCAGAAGAAATTGCCCAACAGCTATGTAAAATCCTTTGGAAAGCTCTACGCCAAGACACAAGGTAAGTCTAAAGCAAGCTCGTTCAGAATCCTCTTGGCACTTTTGGCTAACTCAGTAACACAGGCTGGCAATATATTTATATGTGGCTGGGAGACACCAATTGGAAGCTTGGGGAGTGAGCAGCGGAATCCCAAGGGCCATGCAGCTCACACCTCAAGAGTGAATTCTATGCAGTCCAAAGGAAACAAAGGAGGTTTTTTCCCCCTGTCTCCTATTCTGTACCAGGTCTTGTGTTCCCCTCTAAAGTTTGCAGCTCTCCTTGTGTTGATCCTTTTATATGGTCCACACTTTTAAGGAGAATTTGCACTAACTTTTTATATTTCAATATTACCTTTTCCCCAAACTTAATGATATAAATCCACTCATGCTGAAAACAAAATGGCCAATTTTAATAAGAATTATTAACTCTCTGACTATATTGACTCCACTTAGCAAACTGAAAAATCAACTAAATAAGAAGCCAGCTTATATTTTCTTCATACCTCTAAACATAACATCAAACTTTAATAAATGTGGATCTAGAAAGTACGAGAATTAACTGCAAGGCCCTAAGGGCAGAGGTTTCTAGGAATGAGCTTATAATAGAGTTTCACCTGGGATTCAATTAAATATTTAGTGAAAATGGCTGAAAGAACTGTGTGGAAAGGCACTGGTGAATAGGACAGTTTTGTCCCCTAGGATGAGATGATCAATGACAGTTCAACACTTCAATGTAAGTGGGAGGTGGGGGGAGGGGCATTTCTCCTTCGGAACTTACAAACCTGCTTGTGTTGGTACAATCTTATCAGCCCTTTCCTGGCTTCTGGCTTCCTTGGTCGAAACATCTTTTCTTTGTAATAGAAGGCTAATCTTCCTTTGCACACCCTTGATACCACCTTCCCCCTGTTTTCTAGAACTTCCCTTCCTCTCCTATTGCAGCAATTTTATTATAGTCCAGGGTTCACTGAGGCTTTTATGTAATAAGCCAGGTAGTAGTAAATAGTTTAGGCTTTTACAACATATAGGGTAGGAGTTGTGGCTACCTGTCCTGTGGTAATATCAAAGTAGCTGTATATAAACAAATGTACAAATATAGCTGTGACCAGCTTCTAGTAAACCTTCATGTATACATAATAAAATTTGAATTTCATTAAAATTTCACTTGCTGTGAAACGTACTGTTTTGGTTTTAAAAATCATTTGAAAGATGAAACCATTTCATTTTGTCTAATGGCCACACGAAAGCACACAGTGAGTCCATTCCTGCCTCTTACCAGATTTGCTGCCCCTTGTTTTAAAGGATTGCCACACTACCATATGGTTAACCCTTCTTCTCAGTTCTTTCTTAGCCTACAATCACTCGAGACATACAGTAACAACATTTAACAATGACTCTGAATACTGACCGGGAAGAGGATGCTAATTAGTGAGAATAGACAAGCCAGGCAATTGGACAGATTAAGCATCCAGCAATCAATTCACTGGGGACCATATCTTGCATCCAGATCTCTACCTCTCATCTTATTTGAAAGAGAAAACAAGGCTCTCCTCACCTCCCCATCTCAACACTGCTCCTCTGCTCTACTCTTCATATATCACAGTTCTAAGAATTGTAATTTGCTGTCTGCTATGCATTTTACCTTGAGTCCAACACAATTCCTTTAAAATTGACATTTCCAGAATGAATACTGTCTTTTTCTTTTTTTAAACCAGTTCTTTTATTTTTCATCTCCTTCCTTTGCCTGCATTAAATTCCCCGAGTTGTCATCCATCTCTCTAGCTTTGGGGTTGTGGTTGCCATAGTGAATCTGAACTCGATTCTTCCAGGAGTACTTCTCTTTACTGGTCTTTAGGTTTGCAGACTCATATTACCAACATGGGTATTTCTAAGGTATCTCATTTTAAGTGTTGATAACAGTGACCTGAAATCATTCCCATCAGATGCTCATGTGTGACACCCTATCCTAGCCTGGCAAGCTCATCCTATTTTCTGATCCTAAGATACCAGTAGCCATCCTCAGCATTGTCCTGCCCTGGCTCTAGTTATACTTCCTTATTGTCCATCATGACTTTTCCTTCAAATGTTTCTCACTTAGACACATCTCATAGCATCCCTAGTCTAGTCTTCTTTACTTAAGTGGATCATGACCCTAGCTGAGTCCCCAATCTCTCTTTTCACAGTATGTGGAGATGATGAACCTAAAACTAATCTAAACAAAAGTGATAACTTGTTTAGGTATTTAGCAAGATCCTACAGCCCTCTATCATATTGCCTCTAATTCTCATCTTGGTCTTACTATTGTAAAACCTATTGCCCAATAATAGAGAACTAACGAGTATACTTTCATGTATACTATATACTTTCATGTATACTTTGCAGGTAATTGCTCCTGCAATTACCTGCAAAGGCATGCTGCTGTACCTGACTAACATCTAACATCTGCCTCTGAATTTATGATATGAGGAGAAGAGCCTTTCTGTTGTTTGCCAAGTTGTGTTGGAAAATATCCTTCCTCCCTTTGAAACTACTATTTTACCATTACCAAGCTAACTAGGTAGGTTGAGTCCTTTATGCTCTGAATCCTGGACCCCTATCTGAACAGAGAAGATACCTGGTAAATCATGTGGGGAGCTTGGGAAGGGAAGGGGCTGAACAAAGTGCATAGAAGTGAAGCTGCCCATGGTACATCCCAGTAGTACAGCTCATTGATGTGTGATTAAGGGTTTCTGCTTTTCAATCTGCTTCCATGTCTATAAAAAGGAATTTCTGGGCTCAAAATCTCCATGCCACAATCCAGGTCAGAAACTTGTGTCTTCCAGCCTCAAGATCTGGATCACAGGTCAACATAACCCAAGGAACTCTATTAAAAGGGCACATCATGCCATCTGCACCAGGAGCTGATCCTGGGCCACAATGCTTCATATCCAAATATTGTCAGGAGAGAGCTGGTTGTCGGGAGAGAGCTGGTCTCCCAGGAGTGCCAACACACCTGTGAGCACAGGTAAGACCACCACTTCTGCTCAAATTCCTGGCCCAAAAGAGACTTGTCCAGAGCAATCAGAACACAAGAACCAAGGAACAGTTGGGGACAGGATCCTTCCGGTTTCTGTCTGCACCCTGAAGCTGACCCTGTGTGACAGCTCTCCATACCCAAATTCCCCCAGGAAAAAACTGGTCTCCCAGGAGTACTGACACACAGGCTTGCAGGAG
The DNA here is from genome assembly GCA_036184795.1 of Tokudaia tokunoshimensis. Classification (NCBI taxonomy): domain Eukaryota; kingdom Metazoa; phylum Chordata; class Mammalia; order Rodentia; family Muridae; genus Tokudaia; species Tokudaia tokunoshimensis. Next base: position 40,001,704 of record BTHU01000004.1, on the reverse strand, counting down.
GGACAAGTCACAGTCAGAGACAGGAAGACCACCTAACACCAGAGACAACCAGATGGCAAGAGGCAAAGACAAGAATATAAGCAACAGAAACCAAGGCTACTTGGCATCATCAGAACCCAGTTCTCCCACCACAGTGAGCCCTGGATACCCCAACACACCAGCAAAAGCAAGACTCTGACTTAAAATCACATCTCATGATGATGATAGAGGACATTAAGAAGGGCACAAATAACTTCCTTAAAGAAATACAGAAGAACACAGGTAAACAGATAGAAGTCCTTAAAGAGAAAACACAAAAATCCCTTAAAGAATTACAGGAAAACACAAGTAAACAGGTGAAGAAATTGAACAAAACCGTCCAGGATCTAAAATTGGAAATAGAAACAATAAAGAAATTACAAAGGGAGACAACTCTGAAGATAGAAAACCTAGGAAAGAGATCAGGAGTCATAGATGTAAGCATAACCAACAGAATACAAGAGATAGAAGAGAGAATCTCAGGTGCAGAAGATACCAAAGAAAACATTGACACAACAGTCAAAGAAAATGCAAAATACAAAAAGCTCCTAACCCAAAACATCCAGGAAATCCAGGACACAATGAGAAGATCAAACCTAAAGATAATAGGTATAGAAGAGAGTGAAGATTCTCAACTTAAAGGGCCAGCAAATATCTTCAACAAAATTATAGAAGAATATTTCCCTAACCTAAAGAAAGAGATGTCCATAAACATACAAGAAGCCGACAGAACTCCAAATAGATTGAACCAGAAAAGAAATTCCTCTTGTGACATAATAGTCAAAACACCAAATGCAAAAAAAAAAAAAAAAAAAAAACAGAGAAAGAATATTAAAAGCAGTAAAGGAAAAAGGTCATGTAACATATAAAGGCAGACCTATCAGAATTACATCAGACTTCTCACCAGAGACTATGAAAGCTAAAAGGCCCTGGGCAGATCTCATACTGACCATAAGAGAACACAAATGCCAGCCTAGGCTACTATACCTAGCGGAACTCTCAATCACCATAGATGAAGAAACCAAGATATTCCATGACAAAAACATATCTATACAATATCTTTCCACAAATCCAGCCCTACAGAGGATAATAGATGGAAAACACCAACACAAAAAGGGAAACTACACCCTAGAAAAAGCAAGAAAGTAATCTTCCAACAAACCCAAAAGAAGATATCCACACAAACATAAAAACATCAAAAATAACAAGAAGCAATAATCACTATTCCTTAATATCTCTTAACATCAATGAACTCAATTCCCCAATAAAAAGACATAGACTAACAGACTGGATACATAAACAGGACCCAGCATTTTGCAGCATGCAGGAAACCCACCTCAGTGACACAGAAAGACACTACCTCAGAGTAAAGGGCTGGGAAACAATTTTCCACGCAAATGGTCCCAAGAAACAAGCTAGAGTAGACATTCTATGTCAAATAAAATCAACTTTCAACCAAAAGTTATCAAAAAGGATAAGGAACATCACTTCATACTCATCAAAGGAAAAATCTACCAAGAAGAACTCTCAATTCTAAACTTCTATGCTCCAAATGCAAGGGCACCCACTTTCATAAAAAAAAAAAAAACATACTTTGCACCTCACACAATAATAGTGGAAGACTTCAACACCCCACTCTCAGTAATGGACAGATCATGGAAACACAAACTAAACAGAGACACAGTGAAACAGAAGTTACATACCAAATACATTTAACAGCTATCTATAGAACATTTCATCCTAAAACAAAAGAATGTACCTTCTTCTCAGCACCTCACGGTACCTTCTCCAAAATTGACCATATAATCAGTCACAAAACAGTTCTCAACAGATACAAGGAAATTGAAGTAATCCCATGCATTCTATCAGATCACCATGGACTAAGGCTGGTCTTCAATAGCAACAAAAACAATAGAAAGACCACATATATATGGAAGCTGAACAACACCCTACTCAATGATAACTTGGTCAAGGAAGAAATAAGAAAGAAATTAAAAACTTTTTAGAATTCAATGAAAATGAAGGCACAATATACCCAAACTTATGGGACACAATGAAAGCAGTGCTAAAAGGAAAACCCATAGCTCTGAGTGCCTCCAGAATAGAAACTGGAAAGAGCATACACTAGCAGTTTAGTAGCACACCTGAAATCTCTAGAACAAAAAGAAGCAAATAAACCCAAGAGGAGTAGACTGCAGGAAATAATCAACTCAGGACTGAAATCAACCAAGTAGAAACAAAAAAAATTATACAAAGAATCAACAAAACAAGGAGCTGGTTCTTTGAGAAAATCAACAAGATAGATAAACTCTTAGCCAGACTAACCAGAGGGCACAAAGACATTATCCAAATTAACAAAATCAGAAATGAAATGGGAGATATAACAAGAAAAACTGAGGAAATTCAAAAAACATCAGATCCTACTACAAAAGCCTATATTCAACAAAACTGGAATATCTGGATGAAATGGGCAATTTTCTAGACAGATACCAAGTACCAAAGTTAAATCAGGATCAGATAAACTATCTAAACAATCCCATAACCCCTAATGAAATAGAAACAGTGATTAAAAGTCTCCCAATCCAAAAAGGCCCAGGACCAGATGTGCTTAGTGCAGAATTCTATCAGACCTTCAAGGACGACCTAATACCAACACTCTTCAAACTATTCCACAAAATAGAAACAGAAGGAACACTACCCAGTTCATTCTCTGAAGCCACAGTTATGCTGAATATTCTCCCTTGGAGATGGAATGGTTTCTGTCTAATCAGGAACTTGTCACAATTTGTTTTCATAGAGGATTTCATAAGAGACTTTTTTCTATTTCTATCATATTTAATGTTCCATGCAGATTTAAGAAACTGGTTGAGTGCACATTACTTTTAGCTTCAGAAAATATCATGTATATTTAAGAGGCATTTAACTATTATAAATTATTTTGATGACTTAAAAAGTATCAATACTGAGTTGTACATTTTAAAATAAACTTTATTAGTTTAATAAAAAGAGAGGAACTTTTTTTTACAAAAAAAAAAAAGGATTTTCAATTCCTTTACTGAAAATTACTGGGTTGGAGAGATGGCTTAGTGGTTAAGAGCAGTGACTTCTCCTCTGAAGGTTCTGAGTTCAAATCCCAGCAACCACAAGGTGGCTCACAACCATCTGTAATGAGATCTGAAGCCCTCTTCTGGTGTGTCTGAAGACAGACACAGTGTATTTATTTATAATAACAAAGAAATCTTTAAACAAAAGAAAATTACTAACACAATATATATACATATACACATACACCTACATATATATCTCAAGCACTCTTTGGGCACAGCAGTTTTTTGTGTATTCCCAGGAAGGTTGCATTCCAGTGGATATAGAAAATGGAATGAATTAAGTTAATAAGTAGGTCTTAAAAACTATTGAGTGTTTCTTTAGCTCTCCTGGTTTGAAGAAAGTGCATGGGGGCTGGAGGTGGTGCAGAGGGATAGGGTGGAGCGCAGAGACACAAGAAACATTCAGCAAATCTGAAACAGCAGGATCAATACAGAGAAATCTGAACACTGCCCTGATGGAAGTGAGGAAGTGGGTCAGGAGAATATCTGGAGTGAGGAGTATGTCAGAAAGAAGCAATAGTAATTGCAGAAGGCTCCAGTGTTCTCAGAGAGTAAGGAGGAGGATAGACTGTTGAGGAAGAGCTGGTAAGTGGAGGGTGAGAATCTAGGTAACTGTGAGCTGTTTGGTGGATAGGAAAGGGACCAGAGGAGGCTGCTGGGACCTGAAGGACTTTAGACAGAGTGATAGAGCCAGGGGAGAGGAGTAAAAGAACTGAGGAAGGTTAAACACAACCACTGCTGTTTTCTTGGTACACAGCGGGAAAGCAAGTTAAACAGCACAAAGTGTTATGGGGCAATTACAGTCATTCAAAGAAAAGGTAATGCTGGCTTGGGTCACACTATGGTCAGATAGTAGTTTGCTCCATAACTGAAGAAATAAAGTCAAAATCATTTGATGTGTAGAATGAGAGAGAAGTAGACATTTCAGAGCCAAGGTCCTGTCATCTGTGCAAGTTTGAAGCACGGTGAGTGGCATCTGGCGCTAGAAAATCTGCCATGGTTTCCTGAGCAGTAGGAAAGGTCTCATCGGGATGTATTCTTATGTATTCATATGTATTCTATGATGTAGTCAACTGGAGACATCAAGTACAGAATTGTACCCAAGTCATTATATGCATGGCATAGTGTTCATAGCAGGATTAAACTAGAGATTAAAAGTTTCCCATGAAGGGACCATATTTAAAGTCTCCAGACTTCAGGAATCAGCGTAATGTCATACAGCCCTTTTCTTTTCTTTTCTTTTCTTTCCTTTCCGTTCCTTTCTTCTTTCCTTTCCCTTCCTTCCTTCCTTCCTTCCCTGTCCTGTCCTGTCCTTTCTTTTTTTTTTTTTAAAGATAGAGTGTTGTCTAACACAGATTGGCTTCAAACTCATACTGTAGCAGAAATAACCTGAAGACTGAAGCCCATGCCCTCCAATGAGATAGCAGCAGAGAAAATTGGGAAGAGACCAAAGGAGGACCTGAACGGAGGAAGACCAGTAGAAAGCTGTTTCTTCGAAGCAAAATAACGTTTTGGGGAAGAAAGCAAAAAACAAACAAAAAGCACAACCATTGAGTATGAGGGCTTGAGCAGCACCCTCGGAAACTACTGATGGGTCAAGCAGCAGATTGAGAATTTCCAATTAAGTTCCAAATCACAGAGGGCACCGTGACCTTGGCAATCAATGCTCTATGTATATGTAACTAAATGCAAACATATGAGGGGACTGTGCTGGGAATAGGTTCTAGGAAAGCTTTTGAATGGGAGGAACTGGGCAGATCCTGTTAAGGTAGAATTTGTACTTACTACAATAGGGTTAGCTGAACTTTTGGTTACTAACTTGAATGGAAATGAATCAACAAAGCTGTGTCCTTCCTGGTCAGTTATAAGAAAATAAATAGGCAGTGTACGAGGGTTTGACCTACGCTGGAACGGATTCATGCTGCGCATGCGCTATAAGCAAGAGACCCAAGCAAAGAGAATTCAGAGTGATTTTAAGGATGTTTATTATAATGATGGGCTATAGACTCTATTTTAGAATGGTGGGGGGGATGTGTGCAGAAGGAAGCAAGATCAATACACACACCTCAGTAGGTTTGAAGAATTACATGAATCTGGTAATTAGTAAGAGGGAGCTAACAAGGTAAGGAATGGGGGAGGGAGGCTGCTTGCGTGTGAGGTCACAACGGAAGTACAATAATGGTATGGAAAGATATGCAGGCTGTGTGCACAAGAAGAAAGTGAGAGAGACCAAAACTCTAGCTGAAAGGGCCATCTACACCCTACCAGGAATCACGAAGGCAAGTTGTGAGAGAGTGAGCGGCACAGGAAATAAGAGTTAAATCGACCGGAGAATACTGGGTTTGTCATATACTGGATAAAAGAGAGCGATACTTTGTGCTTTTCAGGGTGGTGGAGATCAAAGTGAATATAAAGTGATTGCTGAGCTCTGAGTTCATAATGAAAATTTTAAAATTAGCTTTCACTTGGCATCCATGCCCACCGCTGACAATCACCAACTTCTACTGACTCAAAGCTTGTCTTACCTTACAGACTGATAGGGCGGCTTTGTGCTGGATGGGAAGACCAGTTTCTCTCCAGATTACTGAATAAGCTTTCTGTGGGGGCTTTAGACACTGTTGGGTTAAGAGCACCAGAAAGTACGTTTTGAATTGAAACTATTTTGGTATAGGATAAACTTAGAATAAATCAAATTTCAATGAATGATCTACCTATTTTTTTAAAAAAAAAATAATAGCTTTTTCTTTCTTTTTAAATTACATTTGCACTTGAGGCACCCAGCTCAACATGCTTCTACACGAAAGCTGTGGGGAAGTGCTCCTGGATTTTTCATCTGAACATGGCTGGTCTGCTCTCTATATTTTGGGAATGGTGCTCTTCATAAAGCCTTCTTGAGGCAGTGAGGTAAGTCCTCAGATTGCATTATGCCATGATAATCTACAGGCTAGTCTCTTGGAAATGTCTTCCGTCCTTTTCATAGTTGCTGAATTCCTACATTTCTTCAGCTACTCATAAAATGCTCTCTGCATCCCTGCTCCCCCTTCCCCCCCCCCCCCAACTTCCTGCCCGGATCATTTGAGAACAAGTTGACACCACAGACTAAATCTGCATGAAGTTTTTAGCTGCTCTCTTTGGAACAGCATGTGATCCTTCTTGTGACCAGAGGCAGAAAGGTAACCTAGTCCTTCCTGGTAAGTCCACACAGTTGCAAATACTTTTTGCTTTGGTACAGTGCCACAGTTTCGATTCCCCAGGGAATACACCCTTGCTCTGTTCTGGCTTTCTATTTTAGCAATGAACAGCTAGAATTAGAAAGGAATAGCTATTATCAAGAACTGCAGGGGGTTTGAAACTGCCTCCTGCCGCTCCTGGATACACAGAGGACACACGTGAGAGTTTTTAATGGGAAATTCCTCCATGTCTGCTTGTTGTTTTGCGCCAAGGGATGGGATTGGTGGTGAGGGGGAGCAGCAAAGAGACAGAAAGGAGATCTCAGTTCCCACTTGACTATCCAGGGAAACTGAAAAAAAAAGAAAAATAGGGATCTAGATAAGACACCGTGGAAATAGTTATTTAGTGGGGATTTTTTAAAGATTTCTGTTTCAACATTCTTTCATAGAATTCATATTAGGGTGGAGAGAACACAGGACAGGATACATAGATTGGGACTGGAGAGAGGTCATGGCGGGGGCGGGGGAGGGAACGAGGGGGAGGACGGGGGAGGGGGCGGCTTTTAGCAGGCGGGGGAACAGACCTTCAAGGGTTTGGATTCAAATGAGCCCAGTAAAGGATGGTAATAGGTGTCCGGACTGGAAGGCTACTGTGGGAAAAGGAGGATGTGAGAGAGGAGGTTCAGGGGTGAAGTGGAGGGAAGGTGGAGAAAGGGAGAGACAACCACGAAGCAAACAACTGGAGTTTGCTTAAGGAAAATCTGTCCTCCATTTTTTTATCCAGTGGCCATTCTTGGTAAGGTCAAGAAACATTTCCTACCTAAGGGGTGGTAGTGGCCTACTTCCGATAGTGTCGGGGGCCGAAAGTAGGGCAGAGAGGTGGGCAACATTCAGTACGGACTGGGCCAAGTTCATTCGATGAAAAAAAAAAATCTATCTCCATCTTCTGAAAATAGAAGAATCTTCCTTGACAGTATTCTAGAAAACAAGATGAATGGATGTTCTTTTCCACTCTGTAAATGAAGGAGGCCTGGGTTTGTTCTGGTATCAACACGGACAATGTAAGCACATCTTAGTTCACATCTATGTGAACCATAAAGGAAATTCCAACAGCTAGAATTTATTTGTCCCAGGAAGACAATGACTCAGCTAATTCTAAGCAATTGGCGCTTAATTGAGCCTTTAATACAATTCCCAGTCTATTCAAAATAAATTGTCCACTCTGTTCCCCTTGGTTTTTTTTTTTTCCTGTCTCCGGCAAGACCACATCGTAATTCATCCACAGGCTCACTGAGAAATTGAATTCTCTCTGAAACAGAGTCTTTCTTATTATAAAATGCTACAAAGTAACATTTTCCCTGCTTTCATTTGGCATCTGCTTCTTGCTCCTTCCCTCCCGTTTTTTCTTGTCTTTTGCGTGCAATGCCACATGTAAAATGTGAGATTTTTATCAAAGTCCCTGCCCTCCACCCTCAGTCACTATCAATGAGCAACACAAATCTGGGAATAATGTCTATCGTTTTACTACATCCTAAATCTCTGCTACAGTTAGGGCTTTTCAGACGGATTTCAGAATGCCCAAGGTTCTACACATATAATGGCCATTTAATTGATTTTTTTCCCCAAAAGCTTCCTGTACCAAAATGCTAAGAGTCTTTATTGAGGAGTGGCAGACTAAAGAAAACTAGGGACTGTCAGGGCTTTTTCCCTCCCTCCACATCTCCAAGGTCACTCTGACGATCATCTCTAGACATCAATACAAATGTGAAAGAAGCCACATGAACTATTACAAGGCTGAACGCCCCTTCAGCTGCCCTACAATGAATCTTCATTTTATTCTAGAGCCTGGGTGGCCTTGCTGGAGCTTTTATGGCAGGATAAGGAAAAAAAAAATTAAAGGAAGGAGAAAGAAGTAGTCTCTAGCTCTCGGTCATGCAGGATAGTGTTGTATTTCCAGTCTCTTCAGTTCTTTCCAGTTTGAGTGTTTGTGAGAAGTGTCGGCAATTTTGTGAAGATTTAAATGGACTAACATAAAAGAAATTGTCACAGCTCAGGGAAACACCCACTGCTATATGCAATTGAGAACTGCTACATAGGTTAAAAAAAAAAGGTCAGGTTATGCTTGGGGCATGTTTCTTAAGTCAATCAAAACATTAACAAACATGATTTCCGTGCTGAAGGAGATGAGTTCATTAACTATAGATGTAAGCTTTCAAAGTGGTCTCTTTGAATTTACATGTATAGTCTCATGGTAATAATAGGTTTCCATTGTAAATCTCAGTATAATCATACTAGAAAAAAAAACTGAAGCTTTCTAATACTTAGCAAATTTCAACAAACTCTGAAGCTTAGATGCCCTACCATGAAATCTCTGTGTAGATTAGAAACAAATCTGGGTTTCGATATGAATCACCCCTTCAGGATTCCCAGCGTAATTTCAGTTAGGAGTGGATATAGTCGTTAGACTTAAAGCATTCAAGAATTCAAAATCAGGCTCCTGTGAGCTATCACTCTCTTTCCTTAAAGACAAAAAGAAAAAAACAAGTCATACCAGGAAAACAAAAAAGTGGTAGTTAAAAATAATAGCAAAATAACAAGAATCTTTTAAAATGTTAATTCACTTTCTGTACAAACCAGAATAGAAACCCCTAATGGAATAGTTTTAAAGAATTCAACGAATGTAGATTGCATTAATTTTGGACACAATTCTGATTGACCCCTCTATTTGAACACTATCCTTCCGCACAACAGGTTGACAGAAAGACCACAGCGTGTAAGATTAAATATGGTCTTTTATGCCACTTAAAAAAATAACTAAGAGGTCTCTGGTATATTTACTGTTCTTGCTTATTTATAGTTATGTATCTCTTGATATGACTTCCAAATATCTGCTTTTCCTTGAGGAAAAAAGAGTCACATCTAAGTGAGGTTTTATGCCACAACCCATTGAAAACGAATCTAAAACTGAAGTGAAAATAACATTATTTCCTACATTGATCTAGCTATAAGGTGCTAGGAGCAGAAGCCAAGTTCCACAATACTACACTCAGCAGCTGAGGACTCCTGCCTGACCCCCACCATCCCACCAACACTGGAGCTTTGGGAGCAGGACCTAGGTCAAACCAGTATTGGAAGCATCAATACAAAAAGGAATTTCAGGGTTTATTGGTTGAAACCTAATTGGAGATTTTATTATAGACATTTTCATGCATGTTTAAGCATGATGGTTCAAAAAGCAGTGACACCCAGTTTTAAAAAAAAAAATAGACACACCCCTTGGGGGCGTGCCCTTCCCCAAAGAAGAGTGGTAGAAAGGGAACCTCGCTCAAGCACGGTAAGGAGAGTAAGCGAATATCTCGGCATTAGTCCTATATGGAGCTACATTTTTTTTAATCACATTTTTTTATTTGTGTGTGTGTGGGGGGGCTTGCACACCAGGGTACAAATGTGGATGTCAGAGGACAACTTGCTGGAATAGTTTTTGCTCTCTCCACCATGTGGGTCTCTGGGATCAAACTCAGGTTGTCAGGCTTGAAGGCAAGCAGCTCTGCCTGCGGGGCCAACCCTCAGGTGATAGGGTTTACAGTGGACGGAGGAGGGTGATTGCGGTGGGCGGTTGGGTTGTTTTGTTATTGTAATTTGTTTTCCTTTTTTTTTCTTCTCCTTTTTTGGTAAGGTGGCTCTGGAGCTGCGTTCACTAGGACTGTGAGCTGACAAGGTCAAACCTAGGGCCACTAGGATTGCACAAAGGTTTTGATGTGTGTGTTTCTCTGAGGATGGGGTTTCTCAGATGAGTCCTAGAAAAATTACAGGCTGGCGGTTGGGTAGGGAGAAGGGTCTTAAGTGGTTAATGACCATGCTGGATTTCTCTACTGGTAAGAAGAACTGGATTCTAAGGGCCTTCCTCCTTTTCCTTCTGCGCCCAGAATTTCCCCTGCCCTTCTCACCTGCCTTATGGGATAGATACAGCTCCACGGAGAAGTGGACATAACCCAAATTCAAATCACGCTGCTGATCAGTTGAGACTTCACTATTAGCAAGCGGCAACTAATGAGAACCCAGTCATGCTAAACCCCTCGGCTGTTGATTTAATCGCAACAAATTTAGGAAAAGCAACAAGTAATTCATTCCTCACAGAACAGATTTCAAGAGACTTTCCACCTCACTATTCCTTAAGTTGTCCTTCTAAATGCTTCAGTGTGCTCAAATAATTGACAATTTTTGAGGAGGTAACAGCGTACCATAATTAGTTTCTACAAAGAGGAAACTGAGCTGAGCCCCCTGCATTCCACACAGCACAAGATGGGACTTTATCAGCATGTGCTACTTTCAGAATAACAACAAAGTAAATTTACATTTAAACCCTCGAGGTTTCAAAACAACATACATAATCTCTTCTCATCTGTGTAAGAAGATACACTTGAGTAGCTGGTAAAGTAGTGTATCAGTACCAGAGTCACAGTGTCGAGAGTGACTGTTAACGGGTCACAGCAACATTTTTCTTAATGGTTTTCTTAATAGTCTTCTACTTTGGTTTCTGTACATCTGAATCTTTTTTTTTTTTTTCATTTGATTAACAGTTTTACTGTTAGAGTCAAAAAACAATATCCACTAAAAAATACTTCCTATTTTGAATAATAATGACCTACAAATACCTTGTTCTCTAAGTAGAATTAAGATGGAGACTGGAGTGTTTCAGTGCAACTAACAAGAAAGGTCCTTGAGAAATTGGACATATTTTGAATCTATGTGGGTGCTTTCAAAAGGACTCCAAATTGCCAATACACATGTGAAATGAAGAGACTCTCGAGGAAATGTAAATTTAAACTGGAAGACACTGTGGAGGTGCCCTGCTTTAAGTCACTCCTTATTGTGTAAGAGACTGACTTTTCAGACTGTGCCTTCCCCTGAGGGACTCCATGTTACATTGCATCTTTGAACTCCATTTTGAAGATGATGGATGGGCCTGGGCCCACAGTACAGTATCAGCACCATCTGCCTGGCACTACCAGGCAACACAGACAAATACATGACTTATCCCTGGGAGTCGAAAGAGTACCAACCTATCGATTTATTGGATTGACTTGGGACTGTGGGAAGACATGGATGTGTCAAAATCATATTAGTAAACTAAGCCCAAGAATGTATTGGAGGTACTAGACAAAGGGCAGAATGTATCTCTGTTGCCTGAACCCCATACAGGGTTGGATACCTAGCAATGTGATGGCAAGGGCCTCGCCAGTCTGTTATCTGACAATCTGGTGTGTCCATCCAGGAAGAGAACTCCTAACTATCCCAGGAGACTCAGCTCAGACCCTTCTGCCTATCCCCCTGTTTGTCCATTTGGACCTGTTATACACGCCCCACCCCCAACCCACCAATGCTAGTCCATGCCTAGTTAGTCTTGCTTGGAGGGCTGATTAGTTGTTTCGATCATTGTCTGCCTTTGTCAGCTGGATACAAAGTGGAATCATGTGAGAAAGAGGAACCTCAATTGAGAAAAATGCCCCCATCAGATTGGCTCCGTTCTGCATACTTGCTCTCTAACCTGTGACCAGCAGTGGTCTGACCTAGGGCTGTCACAGCTTTTCCAGCCAGGTCTCTTCTCTCTCCTGTTGTTTCACATGTTACTATGGCAATGTAGACTCTATTTATATCACTTTCTCTGCTTCTCTGGGCTTTTGACAATTTAAGTCCCTGGCCTTATGACTCTACTGACACATATACATACACATAGATATATTTACTTTGTGGCATAAACCATGTGATATGAGTCAATTTATAATTTATAATATTATAAACAAAGATTGGAATATCAGAATCTCTGCAGGGATTATCATGAAAGGTGAAGAGGATCTGGCAAGTTGCTGCCATTGAAAACTGATGTACCTTATGAATTTATTATTATTCAACAAAAATTCTGACATTGTGGAAAGATGCAAACATATTTCTGATATAATTTTCCCATGACATACCAATGGGAAAAACTACAGTGGATCAGCAGATATTAAGACTGATGATATTCAGGGAAAGGCAGGTAGGGGAGGTGAGGTTCTATAAACAGGCTTTTGACTGACAACACCTGATGAGATAGCTTTTATTCACTAGCTTGGCATTGTCTGCCACAGCTGTTCAATGCACAGGTCTTCCAGCCAGCAATTTCATGGCTATGGACATACGCTCTTGTAGCTACACAGGTGTTTGTTATAGCACTATAACATCATTATAACATCATTGTTATAATGATGAAAATCTGAGAATAAATTCAAGCGCTCTTCCACAGAGAAATGAGGAATGATAGCATTCTAATATAAGAAGGCTTATGAATATAAAAATGAAATCACTCCCTGGATATGTTGTAAAATCTAAGAAAACTAAGATAGCACATAATGTATCAAACATATCAAACACTAACAAAGGGTAGGACAAGAGAAAATTTCAAAATATAGGGGACATGTCATTTTATTTAACATATTGAATTTTATGTAATTTGAAAAACCAAACTATAGCAAAAGTGGACATAAATCTAAGTCAGTTGGAATTCCACTTCTGCAAAGAAGTATGAACAATTCACTTTCTAGTCTCCAGTGGTTTCCAGAGTCCGAAATTATTCTCCCTCTTTCCATGTACTAGACAGGTACCTATCAAAAATGAAGGAGAAAAAAAATGACGCAAATCCAGCTACACACAGTGTCATTTGAGGGAATTTCTGTGAGTTCTTCCCGGTATGCTTTACATTTCTTAAGAGGTGCTAATTATAAATGTATCCTTTAAGCCAAGACAAAATTCTTAGAAAACAGTTCTGTGGTGAAGGACTTATTTAGGATATAAATTACTGAAAGAAAACACTGTTCTGAGCTTTTAGGCAGCATTTGTGAGCACCAACACTTCCACAGTCAGACTTTAGAAGCAGGTCAGTGAGTGAGAAGGTCATAGAGCTAGCAGGCCTGGTGTCCCTCTCTACGCTGCAAGCTTGGGCAGGATGACGGACATCTGTTGTTTCCTCATCTATAGCTAGCAACACACATTGAACTATGTAACTCCAAAGCCCCAACACATTATAAGCATCTACCTCTTGTTTGTATTGTGGTTCAGAGTCACAGAATATTGAGAAAAATCACTCAAGCAGAACTTTATAAGATATAATTTTTCAAAAATATTACCAATTATGGGTCTTTAGATTCTTTTATCTCTTTAACAATGTTTATTCTTTCACTTAAAACTAAATGAAAATACGAATTCATTGTGATAAATTTGAGAATCACTCTGAAAAGGAAGGGAAGAAGAGAGAAAGAGAGAAAACAAAATAACTCCTTCATCTAGCAGTCAATTGGCAAATATGTATTATTGTACCAAAATCTACTGGATACCATGCTCACAGGGTTTATTTTTTTTTTAAGATTTATTTTATTATTATATATAAGTACACTGTAGCTGTCTTCAGACACACCAGAAGAGGGCGTCAGATCTCTTTACAGATGGCTGTAAGCCACCATGTGATTGCTGGGATTTGAACTCAGGACCTTCGGAAGAGCTATCAGTGCTCTTAACCGCTGAGCCACCTCTCCAGCTCACAGGGTTTATAACATAGATGTGATCTATACTCACTGTCCTTGTTAAGATTTCACAATCTAGTCAGGTATGGTGGAGCATACTTTTAATCTCAGCATTCTGGAGCCAGAGGCAGGTAGATCTCAATGAATTTGAGGCCATTTCAGACTATACAGTGAAATCCAAGAGAGCACAGACTACATAGAGAAACCCTATCTTATAGGAAAAAAGGGAAAAGAAGAAAAGAATTCGTAATCTAGAAAAACAGTGGGAATAAATCCACAAACCTGCCTAAATACCTTCTACTTCTACCTTCAATGCTGAACGTACTGAGAGTCGTAGGATGCTGTTCTTCAGTGTCAAACGCATTACCCTTCCACTAATAGACCAGATCTCGTCCTTTCCAGCCTGCTTAGAACACTGAGCAGGCCAGCGCTCCTTCCCCCAGTCACTGACTTTCATTTGCTAGAGATCATCTCCCAACAGTGTCTTTCTTTTGTTTAAAGTAAGAACTGCTGGCTGGAGAAGTGGCTTAGCTGTGAAGAGCACTGACTGCTCTTTCAGAGGTCCTGAGTTCAATTCCCAGCAACCACATGATGGCTCACAACCATCTGTAATGGGATCTGATGCCCTCTTCTGGTGTGTCTGAAGAGAGCTACAGTGTACTCACATAAAATAAATAAATAAATCTTAAAAAATAAAGTAAGAACTGCTCATATGATAGCCCCTTGTAACTGTTGCCCCTTTCCTGGGTTTCTTTCACAGGCAAAATCCCAGAAATGGTTGTTCATGGACCTGTTAGTTCTTCTCTAGTCATCCTTTCTTTATAAAGCTTTAAGTCAGACTTTCTTTCTACCTGACCAGTAGAAATGCACCAATCAAGACCACCAATCGTTTCCATGATGTCATATGCAATGACTGATGTTTAGTCCACATTTTAATTCCCAATAGAAACAACTGACAATTGCTTTATCCTCATGGCCACTTACTCTTATCTCGTTACCCATAATAAATCTTTTCTGGGTTTCATCCTGCTTTGCTGATCAGCCCTCTGTCTCCTTCCCTCCCTGATCTATTCATTCAATGGTAGAAACCTGTCAACAGATCCCATGGTTAGTATTTCAGACTGTCTCCAGAAACTGATCAATTCCTGCATCTCATTAGCATCCTTCTGATCCGGTCCCCTAAGATGTTCTCCTTTGTTCTTTCTTGTTTTTTTTCCATCTCTTCCACATTCAATTTTAACCAGGTCGAGCCTTTTAAGTATCCGAGGCTGAGCACATCATGTTCTTCCTGGCTCATGCTTACATTAATGTCCCATATTAATCCAAAGGCCCTTTAAACAGACTCCTTTACCTGCTGAAGTTATCATTTAGAAATCTATCATAGGCCTTCTCAGCCATCCATGGTTACATCTCTGTGCTGGGAACATGGGGACTTCCTTCTGTCTGACCTCTCTTTCAAGAACACTAATGGATCCCCTAGACAGTTCCTCTACCCACAAATCCTCCATCCTCTTTGTGAAGAATAGCTGGACCACCATCACCAATATTTTGTACTTTGATTCCCAGTTACCCAGTTCTAGTCTTTTCTTGTTTTGTATATATTTGCTATACACAGAATATTTATATTTTATATAATACACTTTCAAAATATGTGTGTATATATAATTCTATTAATTACTAATGATCGTCATTCACTAGAAAGTTAAGCCACTCAGAGTGCAGATGTTTCAATACTTTCATTTATTAATGTGCTCAAAGTACTAAACACTGCCTTGCACATAGCAGGAGTTCAGCTAATATATATTGGTTGAGTGACTTAAAAACACCAAATTTATTAGAAATTCAAAGTGTTTTAGTATATTTCACCTTCATCAAGAGACTATTAGCACAATCCTGATTAGGAAGAAAATGATTCAATCTGATGAATTAAATGTTTTCCTTACCCTGGTATTGTTATACCAGACTTAAAAAAATATACAGAAAGCCAGGTATAACCTCTTAAACTACAGCTGAATGATTCTAGTTATATAGCAATAATCACATGTCCAGTTTCAAATTCTGATTAAACTTCAATTAAATGTTGACAAGATCTTAGGTAAACCAGTAGACTAACCCTTATGCCTATCTTTTTTAAATAAATGTACTTTAATTTGAATATCCTTTAAATAAGCATTATATTCTACTGATTTAAGGGTGAAGCAAGTAGATAAAAATTCCACTGATAAAAAGAAAATAACAAATGCAATCACAGAAGCCCTAACAGGCAAGTGCACCTTGCAGTCCAAGATGTAGGGCACACATTTGGTAAGTGTTCGCAGAAGATAGATGATGCAACCTAGTCTGGCAAAGAAGAAAATCCCAAAGCTTCAAATTAAATGTGAGTCAGTTGATGGTTCAGCCATTCAGGAAACCAGATAACTGTCACCCTCAGCCCACTCAGGAAATGACAGAGGCACGTGACATTCTTCAGCTGCTAATGAATTGACTGTCTGATTTGTTTCAAGGGGTGGCTAGGGAACCCCAGGGTCTCAGGAAATTCAAAACAAAAATATAATTTCAGCTTATTGTTTGTCATTCAGTACAAACTTACCATCAGAAGTCTTGAATACTGACTATCTCGATACAATCGTGTTTATTCTAATAATTGATCTTGTAATTTTGGGAGAACATATAAAACTTTGCAGTCAGAATATGGAAGCTGATGCTCACTGGTGAAACATTTCTTATACTGAGAACAATCATGCATGCATTAAAAGGCTATTGTACTTAAAATATTTGTTAATAATTCATTCATTCATTCATTCATTTGCATAGTGTGCATAAGTGTGCTGTTTTTAGATGTGCATGTGCCAGAGCACATGTGTGGAGATGGAGGACAACATATGAAACTTGGTTCTCTCCTTCTATCTGGCGGGTCCCAGGGATAGAGCACAACTTGGCAGGCTCAGTAGCAAGCACCTTTACACACTGAGTCACCTCAGAAGCCCAGGATTACATTATAAGTATCACCACATAAACTTGGAAAATATAAATAACCTTCCTCTTTAACATTGCTCATATTAGATATATCAACATAGTGCAATACTTTATAGCCATTACAGTTATGAGGTCATTGAGAATTTTGCTGATATGGGGAGAATTTTTGCAATATAAGGTAAATGAAAAACCACTTAATTTTACATTTATTGACATGGTGAATTCATTAAGCCTTTGTTGTAGTATTATGTTTAAATACACACACACACACACACACACACACACACACAAAATCCTTCACTAATGCTGACAGAATGAACAAGAATTAATATGTTTTACAAGGCTCCAGAGTACTAGAGTATTATGTTTTACCAATCTGTGGGCGGACATTTGTTTTTCCCTTTTGTTTTATGGAAGGCTTCATCTCATGCTCAAAGCCCTAGTTCTCAGAACTCTCACTCTGGCCAAGTCAGTCAGGTACACAGACAACTTCCACCAGGGATATTTGGCATTAGGTGTACTAACTGTCGAGAGCAGGAGGTGCATGCTAGAATAAGACAACCAAAGTCCTGAAAGAGAACGGGAGATTTGAAAACCAGTCTTTGAAAACTCTCACAACTGCTTGTCTTACTTTCTTGTGGCTGGAATCAGATACCCTGGCAAAGGCAGCTGAATGGAAACCATCACAGTTACTGACGAGAACATCCATCATAGTGGGAAAGACAGACAGCAGGCAGCAAGGCATGGTGGCAGGGGTCGCAGCCCATCTGATCACTTTGCATCTGTACCCAGGAAGCAGACAGTGAATTAGTGTGGCCAAGCTATAAAGCCTTAAAGCCTGAACCTATGACGCACTTCTTCCAGGGAGGTGCTACCTCCTAACATTTCCACTGGCTGGGGACCATGTGTTGAAATGTGTGAATGTATAAGGGACATTCCACATTCAAATCATAGCACTGTTCGGATGCTGTGACAACAGTATTTGGACTCTTGGCTATGGTTGCTGCTGCTACTGTTGTTGATCCCGACAGTGGTAGTGATGGTGGTTGATGTTGTTTGAGAGTGAGTCGATGTTTAGCCCAGGCTATCTCAATGGTAGACTCAATCACTGTTGTACTGACTAGAAGCACCATGCTCTACATCTGGTAGAGATGAAGGTCTAATCACTGGACATTATTTCCTTACATGTATGAAAGCAATTTTGCCATCTGTGGATGTGGCTTTAATGACACTATAAAACCTACTCTGAGGCTGGAGAGATGCTCAGTGGTTACCAAACAACACTTACTACTCTTGCAGAAGACCTGAACTCAAGTCCCAGCTTCTTCATATAAGCTCACACACATCTGCAACTCCAATTCCAGGGTATCTGGGGTTCTCTGCTGGTCTCTGCATGCACCATGCATGTCTGTGGTACACAGGCATACATTCTAGCCCAGCATTCATACACATAAAATAAAAATAAATAAATCTTTAAAACAACAACAACAACAACAGACAAACACAGGGGAATGGAGACCAGGCATTGTTTTGTATAGTGGTAATTCCAGCACTAAGGACACTGAGTCTACCTTTGAGACAGCCTGGGCTAAAAAGAAAGACTCAGTCTTGAACAAACAGGAAACCCAACAACAACAACAACAACACATACACATACTAAATAAATGTAGCATAAAAAATCATAACAAGAATATTTAGAAAGTACATAACAGAAACAACGACAACAACAAACTACAGAAAGAAGCAGTGACCTCTCTACTGTAGACTCTCTACTATAGACTCTACACAGTACTTTCTTAGCAACTGCGAACATGTATCTTCATTAGGCTATTTAGAGACTTGTCCTTCACTGTATATACAGTGGAAGGGCTTCTAAAAGGAAAATAAATTGCCAAAGGATAAGGAGTCATCAGGAAAATTTAGGGGACATTTCATCTGTGCCCTCTGTGGATTGAGAACTCATTCACTTCTGCATCCTACAGTAACCTAGACTCAGTGGGCTCCATCATGGTGATGGGTAGGGAGAGGAATCTGCGCTATACTTGAAAACTTTGAAGACAGGTGACATTCACAACAGAGCAGAGAGAACTGCAACTTCAGTCCGTTGTGATGGGCACAGGAGAAGAAACCCGAGGACAACGACTGTAGGACCCATGTCTAGTGCTCTAGTGCCATTGAAAGCCACAATCCCACATGCTGTATGGTAAGTTATCTGGTAGCAACGGGGTCTTTCCTCGATAAACATCCATCATTTCCAAAACGATGCATTGTGCGATAAGACCAAGAGCTTGGTAACCTTTTCTTCCCATTTACAAAGTCCTCATTTGGTGGAAGGGACATGGTTACCAAGCACTTAATCAGGTAGAAAGAAAAACCTAAGTGCTCTAGTTGAAGGACTGAGTTAGAATTTGAATTCTGAATAGTAACGGACTCTTCAGAGGTAAAAACAGTTGACTGATGTCAAACCAAACACGGGCAGCACATTATGCTCAAGTCCTGAAATGTCACTGGACCCTGAAAAAGATGTACAATTATTGCATGACATTTAAAGATAGAAATACACATTGAATAGCATAGGGAAAAAAAATGACTAGGGCTGGAGAGGTGGCTCAGCAGTTAAGAGCACCGACTGCTCTCCCAAAGGTCCTGAGTTCAAATCCTCATGGTGGCTCACAACCACCCATAATGAGATCTGACGCCCTCTTCTGGGGTGTCTGAAGACAGCTACAGTGTACTTACATATAATAATAAATAAATCTTTTTTTTTTTTAAAAAAGAAAGTCACTCTATATCCCTTTAAAAAAAATGACTACAAATTCAAGCAGTTGGGGTAGTATAAGATACTACGATGTAACATCTTCCAAAAACCCTATTTTTCAGAAAAAAAAGAAAACACCATCACTGTCTTGTAAAGAGATCTGGGTTTATAAATACTTTCAAAATGTTCCTGCGGTGTTATTTCTAGATGCATCTATTACAGATACTATCCAGAAATGATACTAAAGACAATACAAGGATTACCGCACAGAAATGGACGGCAGCTTTCAGGCAGGCTGTGTAGCTGAGCCCTCCAGGTCACTAGAATTACCATTCAGGCTTGAGAGATTCCAAATAAGTAGGTAATTCAGAATGTAGCCAGACTCCTGTAGGGACCAGCCAGCAGGGATTCCTGGGGAAAACAACCAACTGCTACAATAAAACTGGAAAGATCAATGGGGTGTGCTGTGGAATACAGGAGGACAGTCTGCAGGAATCTCCAGGGCTTAGTATGCAGAGAATGTGAAAGAGCCGCTGACTTCACAGTTAAGCATTAAAAGCAACTGCCCTGCCTGGCAGTCCAGCAAAGGACAAGATCACAGGGAGTAATTATTTTTCTCCTCACAGAACTCAGAAAAATTAACATGCAAAAATGAAGACTTTCAGGCTACTGGGTAAAAACTTTATTAGCGTCTGTCTCGGAGAGACTATCTATCGACTTGGCTGATATTGTTTACACTGGTAGGAATGTTAAACAGTACGCTGCAAACTAAAATTAAAACACTATCAGCACACTAAATTTAACAATAAAGAGAGGGAGCAGTTGCCAAGGCAAGGCACTGAAGCAAATAACATAAACACGTTCAGTTCAGTTCAGTTCAGCAGGCTATTCAAAGCATTTGGTGCAGAGAGAGAGGCAAGCTGGGTGATTGCTGACACCTTGCTTTAATCAGACAATGAACTTTGCTACCTAGGAACAGAGTGAGGTCAGAGGTTAGGCTGGACAGTATTGTAATGATGTGTTGATTTTCTGGGGAGAGACTACAGGTCAATCACTTCTGGCATTTCGTCCCCTGGGCTTACTGGCATCTTAACAACCCTGACAACCTCTCAGATGTGGAAGGAAGCCCTTGCTTCTCAATACTCTGATTTCTAGCACCTAAGTCTAATCATTTACTTTAGCAAGGCTGCTAACGCTTATTTTTTTAGTTAAGAAATAAGTGAGCTTAGCAAGAAAATAGGAAGGGCCCAGGCACACACTCGCCTCAGGAATAGGACCCAGGGTTTTGCATGTGTTCAGATGCTAAAGATTTGTGCATGCATCGAGTTTCATCTCCATTTCTGCCCACTTAACACGAGGCATCCTTATCATATATATTATCTCCTGTTTCTTTCTAATTGTTCACCATCTCTCTAGCAGGCAACCATTTACAGTTAAAATACAAACCCACCTTAATTCAAGCAAAAAAGTACTAGAAGCTGGGCGCATAACATAGGGGTAGCATTGGCCTAGCATATATATCACTCTGGCTATTATTTATAGTACTTTAAACAATTAGAAATGATAGATAGATAGATAGATAGATTAGATAGATAGATAGATAGATAGATAGATAGATAGATAGATAGATAGATAGATAGATAGATGATAAATAGATAAATAGATAGACAGGCTCAGGAGATATCTCAGTAGATTAAATGATTGCTGAACAGGGATGAGAACCTGAGCTCAGATCCCCAGAACCTGCCAAGAAGCTAGGCACAAAGGAACAAACGTATAATCCTTAAGTTATGGGGTAGAGTCTGGGAGAACCCTAAGGATTTTTGACTAGCAAGTCTCAGCCACAGTGAGCTCTTGGTTCAGTGAGAGATCCTGTCTCTCTCCTAAAGCATTTGTTATCTTAGAGCTCTCAACCAAAGACATGGGAAAGGAGTGGCAGATGACTGCCTAAACTACATAGGCACTAGTGAAAAAAATAGTCTAATATCTTACAAACCAGGTAAGGCATTTTTATATCATATACAAATGTCAGCTCCTCATGGAGAAGAAAACTGTGCAAGGAGAATATTAGCTGTGAGGCTGGAGTGGCTTAGTTAGGGAGAGTGAAGGAAAAGCAAATCCTTGCTTCTTCCTGTCTCTCTCCAGCGGAACCATGTAGCTTATTCATGATGTTGCAGAGGGAAAACAGAGACATTGATCTTTTGAGTTTTACTGAAAACACCCAGACAATATTTGAAGTAATGCGAACATTGCTTTGTTCTGCTCCAAACATCAATAAACCATGTGGACTGATGTAAAAAGATGTCTAAAATTTAAAAAAAAAGGTAATATTCAAATAAAATGTTAAGCCTGGCTTGTTTATCTAAATAGTAATGTATATTCCTAGCCTACTAACATGATAGTGCATGCTTATCGCCTATCATTAGCGATATTTTTTTCCACTGAATGTGCAAACAGGTTTTATGGATACTTGGGAAGATTTTGAAGTAAAGAATGCAGAAAATGTTATCCATAGCTCTTGGTATTTAAAAATTCACTAGAGTAGCACCTTACCAATGAAAAGATGCGAGATAGAAGACCCTTCCTAAGACAAGATCATTCATGAGGAGTGTATTGCCAAGACAGGGCTCACCAATGCATTGATATATGCAAGAAAGTATGGAAAGGTAGAATATATCTCTGTCAAGGGTGCTGGCCAGTTTTATTTTAATTTGACACAAAACAGGGTTATTTGGGAATAGGAACTCTCAATTGAAAATAAATGTTCCTAGCAAATTGGCCTGTGGGCAAGCCTGTGGTGCATTTTCTAAATTAGTTATAGATGTGGGAGGGCCCAATCCCAGGGCTGGCAGTCCTGTGGTGTCTGAGACAGCAGGCTGAGCAAGGCAGGAAGAACAAACTAATGAGCACCCCTCCCCGATCTCTATTTCAGTGCCTACCTCGAGTTCCTCCCCTGACTTTCCTCAGTGATGTCTTGTTCCCTGAGTACTGTTAAGTAGAAATAAACCCTTTCTTCCCCAGGTTGCTTATGGGCATGATGTTTTACCACACAGCAACAGGAACCTAACTAAAACACCAAGACAAACTAATTCATTATAAGGAAGGGAAGAGGCCCTTCAACTGAGAGCATGAAACAGAATGTATACAGCTATCTCCAGAGATGAATATAAGAAATACCATGAGAGTCACAAATAAGAGCTTAATTAACTAGTTTTCTCTGTAGCCTATTCTCAGGCACAATCATTTCTACAGTACAGAATGGAAGATTTGGCCGCAGGCATGCAGTATGCAGGTATTCCTTTTCCTTTGTCTACAGCCACTCTGATTGTACTTTTCTCACCGCCCTGAAAGCAGAAGGAGAAAGCTCTGTGGTATCGACAAGCCAGGCTCTCTCTCTTTCACACAGGCTCCTCCATGCCTATGCACGTGAGAGCTTAATAAATGATTCTGAATTTAACACTTCAAAAAGAAAAATGGAAGACGAGCTGCAGTTCCAGGCCATAAACTCAATGAAGCTAAGGTTTTTTGTTTTTTGTTTTTTTTTTTAAAGAAAAACAACAAAAAAAAATCTTTAAAATCAATACAAGGAGAAAATAGAAAGAGGGTTATGGAGAAAAAGAAGGCAACATAAAAGATGTAAGAAAACTTTAACAAGACAAAGAGAAGAAAAATTCTAAGTGAAAACTCTAATGATAATTCTTCACGGTACCATAAATAATTTTTTAAAATGAGTTCTTTGAAAGCAGAAACCACGTTCTGAATAACTGCAAGTAACTTTCCTTCCATTTACACTCATAAACCTGACATATTAATTGATGATAATAAAGCCTTCCTTTCAGCTACTCCTAATATGACATTGACATTTATCTGATAGAACAGATAAATAGCATTCTCTCTATCCCATTGGAAAGACTACTTCATTTGGAAAATTAAAGTTATATTCCTGGTATTGAAGGCCTTTGATTCCCTGAGACTCCATCTCTGACCCATTGTACTAATAAAGCATGAAGCTCCTTTTCCCACCCAGGGAGGATTTGTAAACCCATTGGCTCTAGAAAGTAGATTCTTTCAGTCTTGGTTTGCTTCTGGCACAGAGAAGAGAAAGTAACAGAGTTTGGTGGTGTCATTACTACTAGGGTGCATTTTCTCCACTCCCTGGCCTGACATTTAAAGGAGAGTTATCTCCCTTTCTGGACAGCAGAGATAATGGAGTGATGTGAAAGTGTACGGAACTAGATTACTATAGCTAGGTATTTGGAGGAGGGAGTCAACTCAGTGGGAGAAGCTTTAAAGGGAAGGCAACGTTTCTTGCTTGCATACTGTATCTTGTTTTCTGTTCACTCGGGGGAATACTGTCTACATTACAGAATATGGCAACAGTGGTAACAGCCGGTAGAGGTCAACAGATCTTAGTTCTCACATAGTTAACATTAATACATAGTATTTGTTCACCTATCTTGTGGAAAACGTAAATTTTTGTGATTTTTGAAGTCATGTTTACCTGCAAGATAGCATTTAATGTGTCCAATAACTGGTGCACAGAGGAACTATATACAGAGTTTATGACTAAATATTACTTTGGAAAGGCTGAACTGATTCTGCCAGAAATATGGATGGACTGGAGTCACCTAAGGAACCCTTACATGTATCTTGTTCACTGTACTGAGTTGAAGAACATGACACATTTTTCCTACTAAGTATTCTAGAGATTTCAAGGGTGATTCCTTAAAGGCAGTGGCAATAGACATCCAGAAAAAAAATCCTGAAAATTATCATTATTTTCTTATGTGACCACATGATACTGTATGACTCTTGTATGGTCAGTCAGACAGGCTGCTAAGTGTTATGAAAACATCATAGAAAACTTTGACATTGACTTTTATAGAAGAAGTTTAAAAGATACAAAGATGGACATGATTGAAACTTATTTAAGTACAGTTAATAACAAATAAATAACAATGATGTGGAGGGAAATGAATCTGCATTTTCAAACTCAGGCCACCTGTCCTAAACTAACATTCCCGTAACAACAAGACTTTACCTTTTAACACACAGCAAATATACTTGTCCGTATCCATCATATTTAAAAGGACAAAAGCTTAGAAGTGTTACATTGACATACTTGAATAATTCAATTTTGGAAGCATATTATTGACAGGCAAAGATGCATATAACCTGAAGTTGAAACTTTATTTTTTTTTTCTTATCTCTAGCGTAAAGCTAAGAAAATCGTTTCAAAGTAGAACTGGGGATGCGTGGATAATTGAACCTCTAACTCTGCATGCAAATTTTGACTGTACTTTTTTGACAAAACTAGTCATAGTTTCGTGGGAAACAGAAACCCTCAAACTTTAGTCATTCTGGTAATGTCTGGACTGGCTAGATATAGCATTAAATCTACTATAAGCATATACCATTCTGTCACCTTCACATGGTTATAACCACGGCCACGGTGCACTTAATTCAGAGTCTTTCATCTAGCGTGCTTTTCAGTATATGCTTGCTGTTGAAAATGGTGACCGTGGCCCGCCACGGTCTCATTTTCCAGACAGGGATCGTTTCTTCATTTTCAAGTCCCTCTCTAGGCCAGCAAGGTTTTATTTTTTCTCTCATTGTGGCAATAAACCTGTCGCTGTGATCAGACTGGGCATAAAAAAATGGCCAAGGTTAGCAATTCCCTTCTCCACACTCGCTTCCTTGTGTGCCGGCTTGCCTCCTTCTTGATCTTGTCCAGGATGACAGGAAGGACTCCTCATATATCATCTGTCCATTTGGGGACCAAATGGTTTACAAGGACAGGACATCAAAATTGTGCCAAAAATCATTCTGCATTACACGTCTACTTCGTGACTAAGGTTAAAATGGCAGAATTTTCTTCTTGGCAGCAGGAGGAATAGGCTTTTTTTTTGTTTTCCTTCCAAGATAAGTAATTATGAAATTTTAAAATTTGGGCCAAAAGAACAGCTTGCTACAGCATTTTGATTATGTCCCTGGTCTCTAGGACACAACCTTTCCACAGGATAAAAAGGTTCAGGCAAAATATTTTCATTTAAGTCAGAGTACAAATAGCAATCAAATGCTGATAAATGCATTCTAAGTAATTATAACCTCATCTACAATAGGCACCATAACTTTTACTGAGTCACTGAAGTCTTTTGCCTCAAAATAAGCAACGATTTGTTATCTAGTAACATTGAGTATAATGCTTTAGTGTTTTAGATGCCTGTATAAAGTTTTTGACTACACGGTATGTATAATTTCACTGAAAATTTAAATATTGTGAATATATAGGTTTAGGATGCCAGAAACCAAACATAATCCCCACCTCTCAGGCATAACTTCTGTTATTAATCTGGTATATATATTAATACATGAAAAAATAATTTTACTGAGATTATTATTCTTAGAGATACAAAATACTCTGCAGTCTTTAAAAAATTACTGCTCTTTCATTTATTAAATGTATTTATAAGCATGACAATAATTAAACAAAACATGACTTCAGTTTTCTGATCTGAGGCTTCCAGTGATAAGTTCTGCTCTTCATGCAATATATGAAGTTTTTGGCGTTGTTTTTGATGTTGTTTTTGTTGTTGTTGATGTTCTTGTTGATGTTGTTGCTGTTGATGATGATGATGTTTTTGTTGATGTTATATTCAGAAATGCTGGGGACCAAAGCCACGTCCTCAGACAGGCTAGGCCAGTGTTACACATCTGTACTTCTTCCCCGTACCCTAGTTTCAGTATCATAAAGCCCAGCAGTCTGTTTATTAGAGAAAGCAGGACAAGTTTTGATGAGATAGCTAGTTTTAATAATATATGCTGGCATTACCATATTTCCTTTACTTCTTGTGTACAAAGTACAGCTGTAAGTTCATCCTCTCTTATATAAAGTTTATTGTACATTCATTTTATAAACACCAAAAATAATACACATTGAAAACAGTAATATATTGTCTTATACTTTTTATAGTCTTAAATATAAATATCTAACTCTTTTAAAACTTTAATATTAACATGTATTAATTATGCAACTGGACAGGATTTGAACGGACAGTTCCCTATGTACATACATTATATATTGATCTTGTCTAACTCTCATCAACTTGATATGAAGATTTCAATTTAAATGCATTATTTTAATAGCTTTATTCTTAACATTGAGTGATAGAAGATATAAAATATAAATATTCTACTTGTTTCCCCCACCAAGCAATGATATCTAGTCAAGACATATTTACTGTACAAAAATCTTCCCTAATAAGAAGAGAGAAATTTATTCTTTTAGGTTAGCAAAAAGAAAAAAAACAGAAAAGGAAATTTTCTGTGTTTATTTGATAGCAATGACTATCTTACAGTCTGTGAGAAAGGGTGAAGGGCATGGAGAAAACTGAAAATTGCTTCTGCTCTCATTTTTGAGTGCCCTCCCCCCCTGCATTAATAAACCTCTGGAAGTCTCAGCGCAGACATAGAATATGAATCTAAAGTGGCTGGGCCTCTCTCAGCACCTTGATGTCCCCTTTCACCCCATGAGGACATCAAAGAGACATGGCTTAGTAAGAAATCCCCCTTCAGATGGCAAGACTGAGACATTTCAAAGCATTATAGTTCCTCATGGAAGGGTGGGTGTGGTGCAATTAGGAAAGAGATCATGCATCTGAGTATGCGGAGATATTCTTTTTAAATTATTTGTCTTTTCTCAATTTTATGTCTATTAGCTCTTGTACAAAATGCGTTCCGTGCACGTGCCTGGTACCCTTGGAGACTGGGCATGAATCTTGGTCCTCTACATGAACACTGAATACTCTCAACCACTATGCCATCTCTCCAGCTCCCTGTTAGATTACTCTAGTCACACTTGGGTACTGATAGCTGTTGCACATGCTACTTTGAAATCGGACTATCTCAAAATAAAACACCTACATAGTACTACTGTATTTAACAGTAATGATTTTATGGCACTGGTAGTAAGTCAAACTCATACTGTTGAAAAAACAAAATGCCTATATAACTTCATATTATCCCTTTAAAAAAGCATCTTAGTGATGAAGAACTTCAAGGTTAAGAGGTTATTTTTTTAGATGTTTGCAAATAAAGTTCCACTTAGTGAAAACATCTAATTTAAAATACTCTCAATAGAAGCTGGAGAGATGGCTCCGTGGTTAAGAGGTTAAGAGCACTGACTGCACTTCAAGAGGTCCTGAGTTCAATTTCCAGTAACCATATGGTGGCTCATAACCATCTGTAATGGGATCCGTCCGATGCCCTCTTCTGGCGTGTCAGAAGAGAGTGACAGTGTACTTACATACAATAAATAAATAAATCTTTAAAAAGCTATTTTTAATAAGGAACTTCTAACCCTAAATATCCAGTTCTTTGCCTCTTAGAGGTTAGTAATGGCTAATATAAAAATAACATTTTTTTCAGAAAATACATGCTTTAGAGTAGGACAGAACTGGCTAAGAGTAACACTATTTTGTCTTGATGTTAAATATCTAAATAAACTACTGGGTTGGCCTCTTCACTCTTAAAAATAGAGAGAAAACATACAAAAAGATGGTTCTATTCTAACATGTTATTCAAGGAAAAAATCCATCAGATTCATAAGTTCTTTAAAAAAAAAAAAACACTAAGTCATTTCCAGTCAATCATTTCATATTATATTAAGATAGGAGATTTGAATTTACCCCCAAAAAACCAACATCAAGATATGACTATTATAGATATTTTTTATCCCTTTGTGTATTCATTTTTCCCTTATTCAAACATTAAGATGATTTTTCTTTATATTTTCATGCAGATACCCAAAACTATAATGTTGTATAAATTAACATCAGTAATTAGATAACCCACCAAATTATTTGAATGGAGCTACCTCTTTTTAAACTTGTAACGTTTTCTTTAGATTATTTGTTATTGGTTGACTGTCAGGTGTTACTTAATTTTTAAACACATTTTCATAAACTGCACACAGATTCCTCATTCTTCCCTTGGGTATTCTCATCCACGTTGGTTTATTATGGAGAGCTATGTTAGTAGATATGGATGGATATGCGGTACCCATTGAACTCCTTCCTAGTCTCTCCTCTTGGATCTCTCCATCCTATCTATTAAGATGGAAAATTCTCATCTTCATTTTTATTACATTCATATCATAAGCATATGTTGACAAGATAGGTTCATGAGAATCTATAGAAAGTAAGTATGTTTTGTATGCTCATATGATAATTACACAACATACATCTTTGATCAGCATTTATGTTAAACTTTTTTGATATTGTAGGTTTTTTTTCTTTCTTTTTTCCTTTGTTTTTTGTTTGTACTGTTTTGTTTGTTGTTGCTACTGATGTTTTTGAGACAGGGTTGTATCTGGTCTGCTTCTCTGGTCATCCTGGAACTTGTTCTGTAGACTAGGCTGGACTCAAATTCAGAGATTGCCCTGACTCTGCCTCCTGAGTGCTAAGATTAAAGGTGTGCACCACCACTGCCCTGTCAAACTTTTTATTTATAACAGTAATTTCTCATTCCTAACTGAGTGATTTAAAATTAATGACCATTTAATTTGACAATTTGGGTTCAAAGTCAATATCATTAGAGTTTGTAAAAAGCTTGTAAGTATTGTCAATTATCTTCATAAGATTTAGTATGGGGCTGGAGAGATGGCTCAGTGGATAAGAGCATCGACTGCTCTTCCAAAGGTCACGAGTTCAAATCCCAGCACCCACATGGTGGCTCACAACCATCCGAAAAGAGATCTGACGCCCTCTTCTGGTGTCTGAAGACAGCTACAGTGTATTTACATATAATAAATAAATAAATCTTTAAAAAATATATATATGTTTGCCAGGCGGTGGTGGCGCACGCCTTTAATCCCAGCACTTGGGAGGCAGAGGCAGGAGGATTTCTGAGTTCGAGCCCAGCCTGGTCTACAAAGTGAGTTCCAGGACAGCCAGGGCTACACAGAGAAACCCTGTCTCGAAAAACCAAAAAAAAAAAAAAAAAAAAAAAAGATTTAGTATGATATTTAATGGCCATATTTTAATAATATTAGTTATTTTATCTTATATGCAATGAGGACTTTCTCAAATGATCATTTTCTAGTTGACTATATCAATCAAAATTTTACAAGATATTTTTAATAGACATCAACAAGATGACTTCAAATGCACAAGGTAAGACAAAAATACAAAAGAATACAAAAGCTGTCTATCTGTAAATGAAGAGAACCTATATGCTGTCTAAAGATTTAATTGAAAAATATTGTAACCAGGTAGCTTGATAATGAGAATAGGAGCAAACCAAAACAGCTAGAAACACATCCAGTTGTATATTATTAAGTAATTTTTGGCAGACATATAAAGGAGATTTAATGAAGAAAAGATAATTCTTTACACAAATGACAGAATATTTGAAAATTTTCTTGTAAAGCATTAAATTTCAAATTTTGGAATTATACAGAAAAAAAAAAGCTCTCAACATAGACCCACACCTAAATGCAAACCAAAATTTAAAAAGAAATACACTTGAAAATATTTGCAACTTTGAGTTACCCAAAAAGTGCATAGCTAGTGTGCTGTAACTAGTGTAGTATAGAAGAAACAAAAATATGGCTACATCAAAGTTTAGGACGTCTTACTCTAAATAAGATGGCCAAGAAACAAACAAACAAACAAAAAAGCTATGGACTAAGATAAAGATTGCAAACTGCCTATCTCAGAACTCAACAACAGAAGACAATGTAGTCAAACATGAACAGAATTATCTGAATGCTTCACAGAGGGCACATGCCAGTGACAAATAAATATGAGAAAAGATGTTCGGAGTCGTTCTTTGTTAAGGGTAGGTAAATAAAACCGTAGTATCAAATTGCTTGGTGAAAACAGTATAAACGAAAAGACAGCAGTACCAGAGTGCAGAAGAAGAAGCAAAGCAGCGGGAAGTTCATACATTCCCATTGGAAATGCAGAACGAAATGAGTTTCTTTCTACTTTCTCACATAATTTCAGCAAAACTTCCCATCCAAGGAAATTTCAGGTTCTATATTATTACTTGCCTTTCTCGTGCTTGTGACCAAATATTCTTGTCAAGGAGCAACTTAAGGGAGGGATAGATCATTTCAGCTTATTTCAGCAACAGGGGATATAGTGTATTATGGCAGAAAAGACATGGTAGGAGGGTGAAGCAGCTGGCCACATCATGTCTGTGGTCAGGAAGCAGAGAACGGACAGGAATTGGACTAAAAACCCTAGACCTAGGGCTGGAGAGATTGCACCACTCAACTGAAACCCAATAGGAAAGAACCTCTGGCTTATGATAGAGCTATCTGGGCTCCAATGCCCTAGGCCATCTTATCCTTCCTTCTCTGCTGCCTACAGTACCAACAGCCTCTTCTTAGAGCTCTCTCTAAGTTTTCTTGGTCTTGGCATCTCCAGTATCCTGGGATCCAGACTGCAACTTGGGCTTTAACTGAAAAGTCCGAATGTCTTTGTGCAGTAACTTCTTAGGGTGTTTTGTTCTTGCACACATTGCACCGCCATAGTAACTTTCCAGAACTTTGATAGAAGCCTCCATGAGTACTCACCCTTATAACTTTCATGCTTGGAAAAACAGCAGTACAAGCAAATGCTGCCAAGTTCTGTTGTGGCAAACAGCTCAACAATGTGGCCTGGCTTCCTTGGGCCATAGTTGCAGTGGCATCTAGCATACCCACGAAGCTGAAACACTTTCCTAAGCAGTTGTTTTCAAGCAGGGAACCTGCTCAAAGGTATTGGTATCAGAACCAAGTTCCTGCCTTTCAAAGGCACATGCATTTTCACAGGTTGAAGCTTTGATCGATTGGATCTTACATGAGGACAAGATTCAGGTATTGCTCATATTGTCCCAATGCAGTGAGGGCACTGTATCTCTCTCTAATGGCACCATTTCTCTAACAATTACAGATGCTGCACAGTACCTCCATCTTGAAACACCCCCATGATGCTTTCCTTCCACATTGAGCACTTTCATATCTTTCTGTTCCCACTTCCTCTTTCTCACTGTACTCCCAGGTAAGAGAAGTGAGCATTAACCATGACATGATAGTGAGCCTAATCACTATGCTGTCCTGATTTTCCTCTGCCAAAATCTTGGGTCACTGCTTTTGAATGCAACCTCACTTGTGTCCTTGCTTAGAGTACCAGCAGCCAGCCTGTTTGCCAGTGTATCACAGAATGACCTCAAATCGAGTTCCCAAGAGATGCCTTTTCCCCTCTGCAGTCTAATGCAGTGGGCCTCCACGGCCTGCATTTCTCTCAGTGTTCTGATCTTTCAAACTTACCCCAGAATATCCTGTTAAGTTGTGCTTACAACACTCTAGGACTTTCCAAGCCCAAAGTTCCAAAGTATTCCAAATCCGTCCACGAACATCTAAGAATATCTAGTCAGGTTGACCTTGGCAATGGCTCCATTTCCCTATATGAATTTTGTATAATAGTTGCCTGCTGCTATACCTAATATCTAAGAAGAAGCACTTTAAGGAATAAAGTGCTTTTATAGATTATGAAAGGGTACAGTTCATCGTGGTGGAGAAAGCATGGTGGCAGGAACTGACCAGTGGGTCAGGAAGTAGCAGACAGGAAAGAGAGTCAGGAAGAACCAGGAAGTTGTAGAGTCTTAATGCCTGCCCCTGGTATTCCACTTCCTCTAGCATAGCCCCACCTCCTAAAGATTCCACAGTCTTTCAAAACACTGCTACCACATCAAATGTTGACACAAACCACCCTTGGATGATATTTCCTTTTCAGGTCATACTAAGTCTGCATAAAGATAGCTTCCTAAACTTATGTTTATAGCAACTTCAATTAGAGCTCCAAAAAACTAAATGATCCAAATATTCCTCAGTGGAGAAAAGTGTAGACAAACTGTGCTGTGTTTACAAAGTAGACTACGATAGCAAAAGTAGGCGATACAACACACAAAATAGCATTAATGAGTCTCTGAATATCATGCTAATGAAGGGACAAAAGAGAAAGGCTGTAGTCTTTGTTTCATGACTGATAACCATGTTCTATAAAGGGGGAAACTACCACTCCCAAGATTGAATTAGTTGCCTGGGATTAAGGTTGGAAGAAGTTCTCGAGGTTCAGCTCAAAATAATTTTTCTACAATTTTAATTTTTGAATAGTTCATCTTGATCTGTAGTGAAGACAGATGGCTTATGCAATCATCACATCAAATAGAATGGGAACCAAGAGAAAATTTTATTGGCTTTAAATTTTAAAACAAATGGCAGACTCCATTTCTCCTTTGCTTTTTTGTACTGCTTAAATATTTTGCTAGGCAAAACTTATATGAATACCTGCAAGCTGTATTGATTTACTGAAAATTCAATAACATATTAAAATAAATAAATACCTGGTACTGTAAGCCTGGCTAACAACCCAGGTATGGGGAGGTAGTAAACCCATATGGGGAACATATTTCTGATAGTTAACTAAATTAACATAGGAGCAAATTGCCCTCTAAACACCTCTGCTTATACCCATAGACAAAAATGGTCCTCAGTCTTCATCAGAGAAACCCCTTCTTACAACGAGAAGTAGTAAATACAGAGACTTGTGGGTAACTCATAGTGAGAGTTGTAGGTGACACCCTAGTCAAATCTCTTATAGTACCCCTCTAAGGGTCAGGGGATTTTGCAAAAGAGGGAACAGGTAGGATGTAGGAGCTGAAAGACAGGATGAAGGGCTATGAATCTTACTCCCTAGATTTGACACAGCTACTATGCTCATTAACCCCCATCAACTGTATTACCTGCACTGGGCAAACAGAAGACTAGCTCTACCAACAACCAATCAAGGAAGGGAAGTGTACCAATTGGTTTTGTGTCAACACTAGGTAGAGTCATCAAGAGAGGAAGCAGCCTCAGTTGAGGAAATGCCTCCATGAGATCCAGCTGCAAGGCGTTTTCTCAATGATCAAGGGTGAGGGCCCAGCCCATTGTGGGTGCTGCCACCCCTGGGCTGCTGGTGCTGGGTTCTATAAGAAAGCAGACTAAGTAAGCCAGGAAAAGTAAGCCAGTAAACTCTATCCCTCCATAGTTTCTGTATCAGCTTCTGCCTCCAGGTCCCTGCCCTGTTTGCATTCTTGTCCTGACTTCCCTCAATGTCGAACACCAATTTGGAAGTGTAAACCAAATAAACCTTTCCTCCCCAACTTGCTTTTTGATCATGGTGTTTTGCCACAGCAATAGAAACCCTAATTAGTGTCTTTATCAAACATTGATTCATTATGGATATTTGGGTCATTAGCAAATTGGAAAACCCTTTTCAATGACTTATAATTATCTTTTTGTTGCATTTTATGATTAGATATTTTCAAACATGAGAGAGAGTGAAATTGAGAGACTATTTGGGGTTCTATTGTACTGAGATCCTGCAGGTATAATTCTGTAGCTTTACTGAAGAAGATTGGGGGCCTCAGTGAAGTAAAAGTCTCAAGAATAACTTAGCTCAGTCAAGCAGCATGTAACAACAGAAGGGCCATGGGCTGAGGAACAATCCCCCAGAGGCATGGTCATCCCAAAGCAGAAGTTTTGGTGGGTGTGGTTTTGATCCTTCTAGTGTTTATTGTTTTCAGTTGCCAATCAGACTCACTTATTTGACCTGTAGCCATCTACTAGTGTTTGGGTTTGTGATTCAAAACTTTCTTAAAGGAAGACAACAAACTGGAAGCTAGGATACAGACCTTTCCCATAAAAAGTATGGGAAACAAAAGAAGAGAAAAAACAGCCTAGAGAATGAAAGAAAAATGTAGTTAACACTGTCAAATACCTCTGAGAGAGCTGGGTAAGATAAAGGCGGTGGGTCACATGTGCCTTTAGAGAGAGCATGCTCTGTTAAATGGGGTTAGATATCAGATGGCCTTCTGCAGAGGACTGGGTGACTCTCAGAGATGAGGGGGAATGAATGGAGACCTCTGCTTCTGAGCCTCAGAGTATTAGAAAGGAGAGAGATTGAATCTCCCAGCGGTGAGTGAGAGAGTGATCAGTTTGTTTGTGTTTGGATAGAAGTGTACAGAGCCGAGTGGGCAGAAAGCGACAGAATTAGCAATGAAGACAAGGTTGAAGCTAAAGGACAAATGGCAGATAATGGATGCCAAAAGGTCTCAGTCTGGGGAAAAGGGATAAAGTCAAACACAGAGCCTGCCTGAATAGCAGGAGAAACTGAGCCTGCTTTGAGATTGGAGGAAAATAAGACTGTTTATAGAGAAGAAATTGCGAGGATTCACAAGTCATTTCCACACAATGACCTCAATTTTCTCGTTAAAATAGTAGGTGCCTTGAGAGTGGAAAGGGAAGATCTGTAACTTGAGTAGGGTGACCATCCTGAGAGTGTCTGGCGCAGTCAGCAGGGAAGGATTACTGGATGTGACTGAGGCAGATTAGCAAGACAGTCAGCACAGCATGGTGGTATGGTTTGCTCCCCTGGCACTTACAAGAGGGTATAAGGGTAGAGCAGAGTCTTGGTAGTGTGACTTCAAGGTCACATGTCCTGTGTAAGAAGAACAAGCCTGGGAAAGAATATGAGTAGATCAAAGGCACCAGATGTTCACTATGTCTATAAAAAATGGGGGAAATAAAAGCACTACCGGATTTCTTCCTTATCTTAATTTCCCCACCCTTTTAATGTTCAGGCTTACTATTTTATAATACACATTATAAATACAAAATCAGGAAGAAGCCAATAAGGAGAAATTGGAAAACGCAAGTGGTCAAAGAGCAGTAGTGTTCACTTAGCAGACGAGAGCCATTTGAACTGAGGTGATTCATTAGAGGTGAGAGCTTTTCTGTTTGATGTAGATAAATCTTTGAGGTCCAAGACGTTAAAGTCTGATTGGTGATTTTCAGACGTGGGCTATTTTGGTTCAGTGAGACAACGGGCAATGCTCAAAAAACATTTTAGAGCGGAGTGCTAGTGTCAAGTGGTAGGGAAGTGATGCTAAACATCCCATAATGCATAGAGTCCCATAAACGGTGTTAACAGTGGCGAGATTAAGAACCATAGATTAGGTCAAATCTTTATTAGAGTCACAGAAGAATAAGAAATCATGTGGATAGTCGCTAAGAATAGATATGAGTAGAGAAGAGAGAAAGAGTGAGGAGCAGGAACACCTCAAGATGATGCCAGACTGAACTGTATGCATGCAGGGCTGGTTTGTGAGAGGAAGCACAGATCTCCAGGGAGTTAGAGATGTGCCACGTGTTTGAAAATGATTCCTGGGATAGCAAATTTGTGAAGCATACTTTGGAGAAGATGAAATCAAAGGAATTGAAGAGAACCCATTTGCTTTGCCAAAGTCATGCCCTAGGTACACTTGAATAAGCATTTTCATATGAATGTGAGATAAAGGTACCCGTTGGTTTGAAATAAATCTATGATCTCTAATATTGCACAATAAATCTTTTGTTTCTTTCTAAGATTCTAACAGTCCTCTGCCTTTCACCATATCTCCTTTCTATTACTTTTAATTTTGGTTCTCTCAACGCAGATAGATGTTGCCTTGGT
Source organism: Tokudaia tokunoshimensis (assembly GCA_036184795.1). Lineage (NCBI taxonomy): Eukaryota > Metazoa > Chordata > Mammalia > Rodentia > Muridae > Tokudaia > Tokudaia tokunoshimensis. The sequence continues at coordinate 39,965,575 of BTHU01000004.1, read as the reverse complement.
GGTCAGCTAGACCCAGCTGTTAGTTTTCCCTACATCATAGAATAAACTCTATCTGCTATCGTTTAATTCAGACAGCAACTAAACAAACATCACCGTGCTCTGCGGTCCTTTTCCTACTGGCACGCTGGGCTCTCAGTTTCTTTGGTTGATATGCTATGACAGCCAATATATGAATATTTAGGAAGACTTCAGGAATTGTTATACTAAGATGTTTGGCTTTTTTGCTTATTGTTACCGATGTTGTTGCCTATATATATATATATATATATATATATATATATATATATATATATATTCTGATGTAAGCTCCCTCTGTGTCCTAGAACTCACTAATAGATGACGGTATCCTGGAGTTTGGGCTCCCCATGACTCCATCACCAACCTGGTCTTCCAGCCTTTGCAGAGTCTATTCTTTGCATTTACTAGCCTTCCTTGAGAAGTAAGTAGACCAAAAGTGTGTCACACCAGCACAGTTTTGGGATTTTGTAATCCTTCTCTGCTTTATTTACTTGAGTAGCTAAATAGCCATATTGACTTGAAATTAAGTAAAATTGGCATAATTCTTCTACGTATAAATAAAACTAAGCTTTTCCTTTGTGTCCAGTTTAGTTCAGTCTGAATGACTTTGGGGATGTCAAAGTTAAGATAGGATCTGAAAAATGGGAAGGAACAGCTGGGCCTTACACATCTTTGCACTCATGTAGGAAAATCCCAACCAGATTATCGTGAAAGAGAACCTAGCAACTTAATTGTTGGTAGCCAGAAATGGTCATTTATGCCAAGTCAGATAGTTATAGTCTTCACATTTTTAGGAGGTAAATCTGTATTCAATTCCATTTTGTTACAGATAATGAAATGTTCAAATATATGTACAGAATATGTTATCCTTTTAAAAAAATAATGTAATGTTCTTCTGGCAAAAGTGAGGAAGATATGCATGTGGTTCATATCGACAAATTCATCTCGTTGGGTAATATTTTAAGAATTTACTAGCAAGTGCTTGATCTTATCACAATTGTTCTATGTGAACAGGAGGAGCATCACATACGGCTCCTGTGTGTAAGTCTGCAGTGCTAAGCTGCTGGGGCTTCCCAAAGATTCCCACCTTTAATTTCTCTTGGTGGCAGTCACTGTCAAACATAACACAGAACTACATTACTTCTTACCGCTAGCATGTAATTTCTACTATGTAGAGAATATGGGTATGTGTTGTCCACTGTTCTTTCTCCACTTCTGGGTACAAACACAATTGTTCTATCAATGAATTAAAACTAATTTTCTAATGGCAATACCAGGTGTGGGTTGTTTTCATTGACCTTTTTAATTTTTGTTTTGTTTGTTTGTTTGTTGGTTGAGACAGGGTCTCTCTGTTGTTCTGGCTGACCTGAAACTTGTGGTACAGACCACACTGGCCTCAAATTTACAGAGACCCACATGCATCTGCCTCCGAGCGTACTAGGTTACAGGCTTCGAAGGCGCACGCACACCTGGATTCCCTTCAGCTTTGCAAAATGTAACATTTTAAGTTATTTGATTGCTTTAGTTTTAAAACAAACAAAGAAAAAATTTCCTTGAGAGGCTCCAGTGCACTCCTTGAGTGCACTCCCCACTCAGTTGAGATATGCATAAGATCCCCTAGGAGCTCATAACATCCCACCCCAGGGAACCTTGTTAGCCCTTCTCAGTCACTGGGAAATGATCTGAGTCTCTAGTGACAGTAATAAAGTTGATGCAAATAAGGTAACAAAGGGAGTTGGTGGGGCCACCTATGTTACTTTCAGAAGTGTTTGCTTAACTATTTTCCACAGCATTCAATTTGTAATTGCAGCTGAAAAGCCTTCTCTTCTTCACAATCTGAGTTCTTATATTTGCTCTGCTTAAAGAGCTACTTTAATCTTGTAAAACAATCCCTTGTGTATGAGCTGAAATAGAGCAAGGTACAAAATCTCGAGGTTTTTTGGACTGATGCAAGACACGGTGTCAAAGCATCAGTAATCTCCAGATAATTCCCAATTTGCTTTGGATTTTGTTACATACCCTCTTATAATCTAGCTTTTCTTTTAAATCATGTATTGAATTAGTAATGAAATTAGCTCTGGGTAACATTTCATGGGATGACCATTGACAACGGAGACCATATCCTACTCATTATCAAATAACTAAAGATTTAATTCATTGATGTATATATGGTAAATCCTAAATAAAGGAATCAACTTTTAGATGAACAAGAAAAATTGGACAGCAGACAAGCCTGAGCAAATCAAAATAAAAGCTCAACAGTACATTTTACTTAAAATTACAATCTATGACAACTGGTCTCACAATCTCAACAAGGAAGATATCATGTACTGTGTAAGAGTATCTCATCATTGTGAACATTAGCCTACACTATAACTACAACTTCAAAATGCAGTTTACATCAGGTATTATTATAACAAGCTGTTTAACAATAGCTTAGCTTGTTTTCTTTACCAATCTTATAGGGTAAAAGTGATACCCAAGATACTCTGGAGCATTCAAAGGAATCGCCATTTCATAGATGTCAAATTTTTCTAACAATAATAACTCTTACACTTTTTAAAAAGGCAGAGAATGAATTCACTATATACATAACACACACATGCATATACACACATGCACACACACACACATACATGCACTCAGACATGCACTTACTCTTACACACATGCATATACAAACACACATACACACACGTGTGCACACACACGTGCACACACGCACACACATCGCTTTGAGAATGTCATATAACATATCTTGACCACATTTATCACCAAGTCCTCCTCACGATCCCTCCCAGAAGCATCTCTACCTCCTCTGTAAGGCTCTCTTTTTGTCCTCCTTTTTGCTTTTATTCAGAAGAGACTATATCACAGCAGATGCTTGGTTCTGTCACTTTTACAATCTTTCCATCTTCTCTCTCGTGAAGCTCTCTAACCCTGAAGGGTGGGGTTTGTGAAACTAGCTCTCACTACATAATTCTGGTTAGCCTGGAAGGCAGGCTGGATCCACAGAGAGCCACGTGCCTCTGCCTCCCAAGTGCTGAGATTGAATGCATATCATCACCATGCCTGGCTGTCAGTCTACTTCTATAACACATAAGAAATAAAGTGTATAGACATGCCTAGTATTCATTTTCATGCAGTTGGTGCTAAGGTCTAAACACGTATGCAGGAATATTCTCTAGTAAAATAGTTTTTTTTTTAAAATCACTCCTAATGGAATTAAATACTACTATTCTGGTATGTATAAACTCTCAAGCATCCCAAAGATGTTTACAATGTGTACTTTAGGAGCTAGAGAGATGGCCTAGTGGTTAAGAGCACTGGCTGTTTTTCCAGAGGACCCAGGTTCAATACCCAGAACCCACACAGCAGATCATACCTGAATACAGTTCCAGAGGTTCTGACAACCTCACAAAGACATTTTTCAGGCAAAACCCCAATGCACATGAAATAAAAAGATTTTTATGCATTTTAAGTAAGAACATTGTTGCTTTCCCAGTTACAATTTAGCAATCATAACCTGGGACAATGACACAGTTATGTGCTGTGTTTGAAAGCATGAGCATAGGAAATGGAGGCACCTCACCTTGAGATCTCATGAACTGCAGTATCCTCTGAAGAGTCTATGCGTCTGAAAATATTCTTTCAGTCTGTTGATATCCTCTTATTTTTTCCTAAAAAAAAGGAAACCATGTTTCAATGTTACATAAAATTCTATTGTCAAAGTAAAATTGACTACAAGATGCAAATGTATTTGTTACATGTAGAGAAAACATGGGAATCTTGAAATATACATAAGGCAATAGGTATTGTAATGGACAGCATATTGCATACAATATAGTGGAGGAAGAATATTACAGAAGGATGCGGTAAATTTCTAATGACTACTTTGACTCATTCATTAGTGTGTTATGAAAAAGATGTTTAAAAAATATCTGTTTGTTAATCCACCTTATATTAGATTATAAATTCTAACCACTAGGAGATTCATATAGATACGATAAATAAAATTATTGACAAAATAAGCTTTTGATGGTTGAAAATTACCGTGGATGATTTTTTTTTTAAATTTGCTTAAAGCAAATTATTTAATTAAGAAATTAACTCATGTATATGCCCAGGTTTTAGGATAACTTGGACTTCTATAAAGAAACAAAGGCCATAGATGTAGCTCAGTACTAGAGCGAGTGCATAGCATGGCAAAATCCCTAGTTCAATTCCTAGTACCACATAAATGTGAATTCTTTAGAATAAATATCTATTAACCAAATCCTATTTCTTCAAAATTATATTTTATTATACATGTTTAAGTGATCGGTGCAACAGGTTTAAAGAGGTGATGAAATCCTTGCAATAATGATGTATTTTTATTTTATCAAACCAGAAAATGTCATCATTTTCTCTAGATCATTAATAAAATGTTATACTCTCGAATGTTTAGAAAAGTATAATGCATGAAAGAATAAAAACTAGCAGGGCACAGTGCTGTATCTAAAATCCCATATCCAAGTGAGATGACTATTTGAATCTAGGGAACCAAGCTTGAGAATAGCTGGCTCTTTACATTCTATTCCATAGTGGTACTTGCATGGCCAACAGCCTCTCATATCCAAAATGTCCACAGATACAGTAAAAAGGAGGAAAAAAGGCAGGGCAGCTTGTCTCCTCTGGGTTGTCTATTTTCTTTTTCTATTTAAGGATGCACCATCACAATGTAAATTTATATTCTTTATTTTTATGTATGTGGATGTGAGAGTGTGCCTGCCACCTGTGTACAGGTGCCTACAGAAGAATGGAAAGGGTGAGTGAGCCCTAGGAACTCAGATTGATAGATGAACGGGAAATACTGCTAAGTATTTTTGACATTGTAACACAATTACATCATCAGTTTTGCTTTCCCTTTTTTCCCTCCAAAGCCTTCCCCATACCTAATAATGGCTTCTTTAAAAAAAAACTGTGATATATTTGTATATATATATATTTATATGTAGTGTGTGTGTGTGTGTGTGTGTGTAAACAGAACCTGCTCAGTCTGTTAAATGTTATTTGCATGTATGTTTTCAGGAAGGACTATTTAGTATTGGATAACTAGTTGGTATGCTCTAAGCCACCCCTCCATCCCCAGTATCCCAATCAGTCCAATAACTGGTCATACTAAAAACCTAATATCTTGGAAAAAATGGTGAATTCTAGGATGGGGATGGTAAAACTCCAAGATGAACCTGAAACACCATTTAATTCAGAAAGAAAGGAACACAAAATATCCATAAATATATTAATAGCCAGGCCAAGGTTACAGCTTCATGGTATACTATCTGCCTACTATGCTCAAAGACCAGGATTTAATCCCTCACACCAGGAAAAATGAAGAAAAGTCAACAACTACCAGAAACATGTCAGTGGCCAAAGTAGGAACAATGCTGGTGATACAAATTAAGTAACTGTACTATGTACCCATAACCATATAAATGATTCTGCAGTGAAATAACTAACTAGAAAGTGCCAGAGAAGAAAAACTCTCTTACATAGATTTCCAAATGGCACTCAGAGAAGCACAGTCTCCACCCTTGACAAGGAGCTGAACTGGGTTTAGTAAGTAAATTAAAGTGCGGTTGTGGAACTGCCCAAGTTGCAGAAGGCTCATGATCCATGGCATCTAACTCAGTGTGCCGTCTCAACTGGATCCTTAATATTCATAAATAAACTGTAAAATCTGGTGAGAGTTGTTTAACAGTATTATTCCTGGTGATATTTTCTTGGTTTTGACAAGGTATGTCAAGGTCATGTAGGAACTTCATACTGGAGGAAGCTGGGCCAGTCAAAGGAAATTTCTTCGCTTTGTTTGGATATTCTCCATGAATCTAAAGTTACTTTAAAATGGTGTTTCATGGATAAGAATACAGCTCAGTGGTAGAGTGTCTGCTTAGAGTATATGAGGTATTGGGTTCAGTTCAAAAAAGAAAAAAAAAAAACTAGGCTTTCTTGTCTAGGCAGCACAATTAAAGGTACACACCTTAAATCCCAGCACTTGGGAGGCAGAGGTAGGTGGATCTCTGAGTTCGAGGCCAGCCTGGTCTACAGAGTGAGTTTCAGGACACAGAGAGCTACCTAGAGAAACCTTGTCTGGAAAATGAAATGGAAGGAAGGGAGGGAGGGAGGGAAGGAGAGAGGGAGGAAGGAAGGAAGGAAGGAAGAAAGGAAGGAAGGAAGGAAGGAAGGAAGGAAGGAAGGAAGGAAGGAAGGAAGGACGAACCAGCACCTATGTTACTCCTGGTAAATACTCAAAGGACTCTGACAGTGTCCACACAGAGAAACTGTTCACCACAGTCAAATTATGGAACCAACTACCTATCAACAAAGGAAAGTATAAAGAAAATGTCATATCAACACACAGTAGAGTTTTGTTAAGCCATAAAAAAATTATGGTATTTGTTAGTAAATAGATGGAGCAGGAGAACAACCTACTAAATATGATAAAACAGAAATACAAATATCACATGACTAGCACACCAACTATTCAAGGCCTTCTAAAAGCTATAGAACTGGCATGCATATGAACTCTGTGGAAGAATATATAAGAAGACTGTGGAAGCATGCTCAGGGCCTACACAGGGCTTATACAGATCTAAGCCTATGAAGTCCCAGCACTGGGAGGGGAAGAGAACACAATCTCCATCCTCAATGCATAAGCTATATCCTCAATGGGGTCACACCGAGTATACAATCACTTTTAAGGGCTGGCCAGCCCTATGCTCAGGAGCAGAAGAGCAATATAAAATGAATTCAGTGGCATCTACTGGAGGTTCCTTGTCCCATAATGCTTTGTAGGACACTTTTTTCTTACCTTACAGGTCTTTTGCACATGTAATATGGTTTCCAGTTTTGAGATTTTATAGGATTCCTAAAAACATGTGTATCTTGGTGTCTACATGTATTTCTTATTCTTTGTTGTTGATTCTTTTTCTTCTGATTGTTCGTTTTGATTATTTTTAGATGTCTTTTTGTTTTCTAATGAGGGGAAAGAAAGGGAGTGAATTTGGGTAAAAGGGGCAGTGACATAAATCTGTGAGGAGTTAGGAGAGGGGAAATGTAAACAAATATATTGTATGAAATATCATTTTCAATTTAAAAAAAGGGAAAAAACTTTTTCAAAAAGTAGGAAGCCAGACATGATGGTGCAGACCTTTAATCTCAGTACTCAAAGAAGCAGGTGGATCTCTGTGAGTTTGAGGCACAGGCTACATAGGGAGTCTGCATAATAGACAGGTCTACATAGTGAGTTCCCGGACAATCAGAGGTACACAGCCACAAAAAGGAACACATAACAGACTTTCTGATGAAATCATGTCCTTATCCTTTCACACTTTCTGTCAAAGTAAGATGTAAGAATTATGTCACCTATTCCTCTGTAGAAAATATCCAGCACCTAATAAAAATTTACATACTTAGTTTTCCCTATAGGAATACGTCATGCTATGGGAGCAGAAGATGTATATACAATTAGGTAGTCTAGCCTCATATTCATATGCTTGTGACACCATGGGACACATTTTTCCCATGTCAAGCATAAAGTGAAAAGAAGGAACAATTCTAGATATTGCATAGGAAATTTCACTACAGAAGCCTTTTATTAAGGAGACTTCATAATAAAATTGTTTTTGCTATGAGGTAACGATAAATCTTGAATGAAAAGAATTTTAAATAGAACTATAGAAATGCAAATTCAAGAATCGAGTATTATTCTCCTGATAATGTAATAGACGGGCTTTAGATCTAGAGTAACAAAAGAACCACAGTTGATGTCTTTATTTCTCACCTCCCTGACTTTGGGGAAATTACTTGATATCAGTTTCTCCATCTATTAAATGGATATATGACCTCCTAATTTTACGATTTGAAGTGAAACTGAGAAGGCTTCTAAAACATTTAACTCACGACAAAATCTTCATACATCATATCTCTTATTCAGATAAAAAGCTTTTTTAAAAAAAATACAGAACATGTATTATAAATGTTTAGGTTGTCATGCTTATTTTCTATGAGATCAAACATAATATCACGATGACCATGTTTTTCTTCATTCTTTGTTCACAATGCATGAACCAGTGAAGAATGCATAGCCTAGAGAATGGTCCTCTCTTAGGTTCAGTTCAGAAAACAGTCTTAAAAAGTAACCTAAAAGAAAAAAGTACATACATTGAACTGGTACGAAAGATTTGATAAGAGTTCAGATGCTGAATTATAGAACAATGGACCTTCCCAGGAAACTTGGTATGGCTGAGGGGGTTCAGAGTCCCTGGCCCCCTACACACCCACCTGAGATGGTAGGTGGCTCCCTGCTCCCTACTAGGTTTCTGGCCTGGAAGATGTGCCACATTTTCTACACAAGGAAATGTGACCTGTAGTTACATAACCCTAAACAGTTATCCATGCTAGTGAGGTATCTAGAGATCCTGAGGGTTTAGCCAGTAAATTTCCCTTCCCAGACATTCCTCCCTGCAGATGGTGTTTCATCTCTGGTCCACCCCGAGAGATTGGTATACACCCATATTCCACGATGAACAGCCAGTAAACAGTATGGATAAACATGGACTGTCTCTTTCATCAAAAACCACAATAGGGAGTATGGAGAAAGCTTTTGACTACCGAGCTGCTGCCTATGTCTCCCACAAAAGGCCTCTCTGAGCTAGCTCCCAGACTTGCTAAGCTAAGGACTTTCACTGATGAGCTAAGTTAAAGTTCCCACTCCAGCCCCTGCTTGTCATTGTCCTCACCCTGCAGGCCCCCAACTCGTTCCCAGCTCCACCGACTAGTGGTGCCTGGATGTCCTGGAGTTTGGGAGTCTCTGGTCCCTCACAGACCCTTGGACCCACTGACACTTCGTTCCCAACCCCTCCCCATCAGTAACTGGATGCCCGGGATCTTGGGAACCCCTGCTTCAGTCTCTCACATCCTAGGTGAGTTTTCCCAGGCCCTGAGTCTTGTCTCTGTGCTTCCCTAAAGCCCAGCACCCGATGGTGGAAGCAGTGCAGGGTAAACAAATCTCCCAACGGTGTTTCCCACAACGCAGCAGTAAAAATGTGGACCACAAACTACCTGCGTTTTGCCTCCCCAGCTGCACTTCCACGCCCCAGCAGCAGGACAGAATGCCACACGGAATAAACAGGGAAAGCTAAGAAACTCACAGGTTTGCAACAGAAAGAGGAGGACATTACCCACTGGACTGCGGTACACTCTAGGAAAGGGTCGTCTAAGGTGCCTGGTACTTCTGAGGAGGAATCAGATCTTTGCTAAAGTTGATATATGGGCTAGGGTTTCTGTGCTCATTCCTTTCCCCCAGCTTCCATTGTCCTACAAGTCCCTCTTATCTGATGAACCCAGAAGGCATCATGGTTAACTAGTAAGCTGATAGGCACAGAAATATGGAAATGTAATTCATAGAGAAAGAGCAAAGTTCAGCTATGAACTCAAATCAGGAACACTACTGACACATTACAATAATCCTAAACAACTGTGGCCCGGAGGACAAGAACTTAATACTACATGTGAACTCATTGGAGCTGTGAGTGCACGCACGAGATCAAGCCAGATCAAGTACCATCGTGAATGGGGGTGGGGACTTAGGAAGCCCCACAACTGAAGAGCTTCTGGCCACTGTAGGGTGCTAGGGGACAAAGAGTCCTTTTTTCTCAGGAATGAGACCTATGAGAGACTATGCACGGTCCCCTATATAACTGAAGAAACCCCAGCTTCCCCATTCAGAAGACAGCCATGATACAGTGGAGAAGGAAGCACTAATCCCAAGTTCACTTTTGCCTGGTGGGATCTCATCTCGGTCGCTGTCTGTTAGACTAACTGAGATGCCTCTTTTAAAGTTAGATTGCATAGGCCTCCTGTTGCTTTCAGTGCAGCATCAATATAACCCCAAGTATTAGCTCAGAATAAAGAGGTGCTGGGAAAATATCAGAAGAAATGAATCTAAGTAATGAACTTAGTTATACATTGCCAACAAGGGAGAGTGAGTTAACACGGTCATGTTGCCAGGTTGTCACTGACCATACCATCTCTTTTATCTTAAATAGGTTATTTAAGTTAAAAAGGAAAAAAAAGAGAAAAGAAACAGAATATAGAAAGGTAATTTCTCCCTGTCTTTTACACAGGAGAGCCACTTGTAGTCTCTGATTTGTGTCTTCTAAACAGACTTCAAAAAGAACACATTTACGCACCTGATGGAGACATCAAAAGACAAATTCGCCACATCGATGGAAAAGTGCAGCTAAAGCTAATCAGTGGCTACAGAGGGAGAGACACTCAACAGAGCAAAGCTGTACTCTCCTACCTCATCCTACCTTCAGGCGAAATGAGATAGTACAGGAAATAAACTGACAGATGATTTGATGCCTAGCGCCACCTGCAAAAGCCAGAAGGTGGCGGAATGAACACTGTAGCCCTCTACTCATCCAAACACCACATCTCTGCCCTTCCAGCAACATTGAACTTCCTTTGCACCACTGCCAGTGAGTAGAAGACACAGGAAGAAATGTGGATGGGTTTTTCTTAATAGAATAGCAATTTGTGAAACCTGAAGGTAAGTAGTCTTTGTTATTCATTCTGACTGAGAGTCAGATCTTACTCATTTTGCTTGAAGAAGGAACTCAGAATCTCCAGACTTTTCCAAACATGTTACTGTGAATGGTTGTACCTTTATCATGTGGTAGTTTCTTAGGTACAAAGGTTAGCTGTATATAATGTAGTAGCTAATAGCTGTATTTTTCAGAATGATTCTGTGTACCCACACACATGCACACAAAACAAATTAATATGTGATTTAATTTTTTAAAAAATGAACATTTTCAAAAGAAATTTTTTTATGTTTTTATGTTTTTTATCTGATATTTGCTTTATTTACATTTCAAATGGTGTCCCCTTTCCTCATTTCCCCTCTATACCATACCCCCTCTCCCTGCTCACCAACATCCCCCTCCTTCTTTCCTGACCTGGCATTTCCCTACACTGGGGCATCAAGCTTTCACAGGACCAATGAACTTTCCTCTCATTGATGTCTGAAAAGACCATCCTCTGCTACCTATGTAGCTGCAGTCATGGGTCCCTCCATGTGTACTCTTCAGTTGGTGGTTTAGTCCCTGGGAGTTCTGGGGGTACTGGTTGGTACATATTACTGTTTCTCCTGCAGGGCTGCAAACCTCTTCAGCTCCTTGGGTCCTTTCTCTAGCTCCTCCATTGTGGACCCTATGCTCAGTTCATTGGTTGGCTGTGATCCATGGATATTTTGATCCCCCTTCTAAGAAGGACCAAAGTATCCACACTTTGGTCTTCCTTCTTCTTGAGCTTCATGTGGTTTGTGAATTACATCTTGGGTATTCCCAGCTTTTGGGCTAATATCCACTTATCAGGAGTGCATGCCATGTGTGTTCTTTTGTGATTGGGTTACCTCACTTGGGATGATATTTTCTAGATCCATCCATTTGCCTAAGAATTTCATGAATTCATTGTTTTTAATAGCTGAGTAGTACTCCATTGTGTAAATGTACCACATTTTCTCTATCCATTCCTCCGTTGAGGGACATCTGGGTTCTTTCCAGCTTCTGGCTATTATAAATAAGGGTGCTATGAACATAGTGGAGCATGTGTCCTTATTACATGTTGGAGCATCTTCTGGGTATATGCCCAGGAGTGGTATAGCTGTGTCCTCAGGTAGTAGATGGACATGTTATTAAATGAACATAAAAAGATAAAGTCTTTATTTGTTTGCTTGTTTGTTTGTTTTCTTTTTAGGAAAGCTTGAAATCTTGGCTCTTACTGTGGTACAAATCCAAAATCAGAACAGTGTTTGGACATTGGAGTTCATTATAATAAGGCTGTACTTCAATGTCCTTCAAATCACCAAAGGATTTTACCTCCATAGTAGCTAAGCTAAGAGTTGACAGTTCTGCTGTGCCAAGGAATGAATTGTAGGCACAATTATTTGGATACAGATTTCCTGCTGTGATCAAAGCTATTTGACTTGAGTAATTATCACTATTCTCAGCTCACAGGAAACAGGTTGCATTCATTTAAGAAATGATGTGTGTATTAAGATAGTCTATCCATGAAGTCATTCATCAACTGTTTCAATGAACAATGGTTCTGCTTGAAGAGTGGCACAGACATTAGGTGAGGGTAAGATTCTGGCTCATTGGCTGTGATGATTTTGAAAAGCATTCAGCTCAGAAAAAGAGTAACTTATAAGGTCATCTTCTTCAAAGTTGATAAAATAATTACTTTCTTGCTTTTTCTAGGGTGGGAAACATAAGGTTTCCCTCCTTATGTTGGTGTTTTCCATCTATTATCCTTTGTAGGGCTGGATTTGTGGAAAGATACTGTGTAAATTTGGTTTTGTTATGGAATATTTTGTTTTCTCTGTCTATGGTAATTGAGAGTTTTGCTGGGTATAGTAGTCTGGGTAGCATTTGTGTTCTCTTAGGGTCTATACGACCTCTACCCAGGATCTTCTAGCTTTCATAGTATCTGGTGAGAAGTCTGGTGTAATTCTGATAGGCCTGCCTTCAAAAGAAGTTTAAATGCACATTCATTGTAACAATTTTATATTAGAAAAATAGTTAAGTCCATCATTTTAACAATTAAGATAAGATGATCAAATGCACTGATAAGGTTTTTGATGAGGTTTCATAGTCTTCACTCACCTAAAACCCTGAACAAACGAATGTATCTTTAACACAGCACAAAGTAATCAATGGCCAAATTGAAGGGTATCCTGTTGAAATCACTTTAAGTTAACTAAAAATTAAATAAATAAAATAAATATACCCATACTTTTCTTCATATTCAAAATAACCTGTCAGAAAGTCCACCTCAAAATAAAAATAAAACACATTTAAATATTAATAAACACTATGAATAAAAGTATAAAATTCTACTCTGTATAAAATGATAGATTCAGTGTCAATTTTTTGGAATGTTAAGAAAACATAATATTAATCTGCTACAAACATACCTACCTATACTTATGTATGTCTATATATCAAGTCAATTTGGGTAAAGTATCAAGTAAATAAACACTCAAATATTAAAAGAGAATATATAAATTAGTCAAGTTTTATATCAATCACTAAAGATTTTCCCTGAGATTTAACATGTCATAACAGTAACATTAAGTGGTGAATTCTAGAAAAAGCTTACAGGGGTAGGAAATATGGGTTAGTGATTAAGAACATCATTTGCTCTTAAACAGGACCTGGGTTTGACTCTAAGCACCCACATGGTTTATAGCCATCTGTAATTCCAGTCTCAGGAGATCTAACAATCCCTTCCATCCTCCACAGACACCAGCCATTCATGTGGTGGGAATACAGACACGCAGGCAAAATATTCATACTTGTGAAGTAAAGTGAATAAATCTTTAAGAATTGGAGGAGAGGGCTGGAGAGATGGCTCGGCCGTTAAAGGCTAGGCTCACAACCATAAAATATAAGAATTGGAGGAGAAAGAAGAGGAAGAGGACGAAGACGACGATGATGACGATAATGACAACAATGAGAGGAAGAAGTAGTAGTTATAATACAAGACCAAAGAGAATCTTGTTAGGAAAAAACTTTATGATAATGACTAGATGAATATAGAAGATAGACAGACGAACAGACAGACAGACAGATAGATAGCATAAATCACTCATAATTCCAACACCCAGAGAAAATAATTTTACTTTTCTTCATATCCCAAATACAAAATTCACACACACACACACACACACACACACACACACACACACATGTGCACACAAAACAAAAATGGTGGGAGCATATAATTTAATGAAACTGTTCAGCAATGTGAATACATCTTATATCAATTGATCTATTGATCCCACTGGCTTTGTTACCAAATTTGATGGCAATTTCATCACTTTCCCAGAAATTATTTAACTACTTGCAAGACATCTAGGTTATGTATATTTTTGACACAAAAATATTTCAAAAATATTCCATAAAGCTAAAATTGTTTTCACATCTCTATTTCTAAGAAAATGAATATGAAAATTGGTTAAGTATTCTTGAAATATATCTACATATATTTATGTGAAAATGTAAATAATCTGAAATTTCTACTCCTCTCCAAAGCCAAAGTAAGAGTTGCCATAGAAATCGCAAATGGCAGAATGTCAGGCCTGACACAGCATCGAAAAAAAGGAGAAAAAAAATAATGTACCAGCTAATTTGTAGAAATCAGGACAAATTTCATTGGAAAAATAACCCATATTTAAATATTTTACTTTCATTATTTCTTCCAAACCAAGAGTCTTAAAAATAGAATTAATGCCAAATTCTGATACCAAAACTTGCAGCACATATGCCCTTTAAGATGTAGGAACTGAATATATCAATTTTTAAATGAGATATAAATATTGTTTTATTTAAAAGTAACTTTCAGAGCATGATTTAACATGAAAACACTTATTTTATCTTATACTACTTTTAAGAACATTATCTCCTAATCCTTGAGCAAAGTGTATAATCCTTGCACCTGAGGTCTCTCTGGGTGACAAGTAACAAGACACAGAATAAAATGAACCTGGCCAAAAACAACCTCCATCTTACCCCCCAACCAAGAGGACACATGGCAGAAGTGTCTAGTGTGTTAGCACCTGCCTAGTCTTCACCAGCTTTCATGGAACTTTGAGAATTGTTCAAAGGCAGGATTTAGTGTTCTGTCATTTTTTTTTCTTAGTTTACTGATTTCTGTTTTGAATGGAGTATTCTTGGAACCATTAACATTTGATTATATTCCTTAAGATTTCCAAGTAATAATAATAATAATAATCTTTTTCTTCTTTTTCAGTTGACTTAACAGTTGAGGTGATAGTTTGAATAGGTAAGTACACCATTCCAGTTGGAATGCTCCGCCCACATCAAGTGGCATTATTAGGAGGTGTGGCCTTCTTGGCATAGTTGTGGCTGTGTAGGACGTTGAGATCTCACATATATACTCCAACTACGCTCAGTGTGGCACATCGTCTCCTTCTGCTGCCTGTAGATCAAGATGTAGACCTCTCAGCTCCTTCTCCAGCACCATGTCCGCCTGCACGCTGCCATGCTTCCCGCCATGATCATAATGGACTGAACCTCTGAAGTTGTAAGTCAGTCCCAATTAAATGCTTTCTTTTATGAGAGATGTTATGGTCATGGTGTCCCTTCACAGCAATGGAAACCCTAAGGCAAGTGACTATTGGAATCATTTAATAAACTTTGATTCAAATTCATAGAATTATCAACTATATAGATAAACCTTTACTTAGTACTTCATTGTTGCATTTGCAACACAAAATAAAATCAAATACAACTGAGTTTACTGCCATTTTACCTGACCTGAAACACTTCTCTACTTGAAAATTAAATGGTATTAAAAGGAAGTGAATGCCTTTACATGTTTTTACATAATGGCCTTTGCTTTAGCTTTTACTATATTTATGATTGCTCTTTCTTTGCTATTTTACAACCTACATTTTTAACTTGCTTTCATCTAGGCATAGAACTTAGCATGTTTGAGATTTATTTAAGTTTAGTCTGTGACAGATTGTTGTCGATGAACATGTAAAACTTTTAAGACAATAAATATAAAGCCTTCAAACATTCTGAGATTATTCTCAAACTCTTCAAACACACACACGCCCGCACACGCGCACATACAAAGACTAGACAATTAAAAAGTACTTCCTAAAAGTAAAGCATTACATATTGTATCCTAGACAGAAATACCCACAAATGACTCTACTTTTCTAAGCAACTCTTTTCTTTATTTCCATCATACAGATGTGCCTCCTGAGAGCTGTCAAGAGCATCAGAAAGTAACTTGCAAAGCCAGTAGAGAATCACTAAAGACATTGGCTTTGGGCACTGATGGCTTCGGGCACAGCAGCATCATCATAAGCAGCCAGTCTAGAGCTAGTGAGTCCCTCGTTTCCAAACCAAACCCAGAAGATAATGGCACCAGGAAGATGGATATTAGAATTTTAATCACCTCACTTTTATTTGGGTCAATTTACAGCCACAGTATTTAGTAATCAGTCATTCAGTACTTGTGGCCATCCTTAGATGATCTGAAAAGAAGGATATTGAAACTGAATAGAGAGAAAAACAGATAAATTATGGGGACACAGAATGGAATAGAGTTCGTCACCCAGGAACCCAGCCGAAACCTATTGCCAATAGAGAATTCTAGCATGTATATCAACTACAGAAACCCCTCTCTATCGCCAGATACACACCTGTAGTTTTCTAGGAATTTCATGAGGAACAGCACTTACAGGAAAAGGACAGGTACTAAAGCCATTGTGTAATCCTCCTACTAGAGGCTTTACTTTGGCATTAGAATTCTACCAAGGCATCTCCCTGTCATCCCACTTATTAAAGAGAAAGAAAAGGGGGAAATGGTTTCTTAGCTACCTTTTGAGATATAACTTTACACAAACACACACACACACACACACACACACACACACACACACACACACACACACAAATCTTTATATCCTAATTTAAGACAGTTAATTCTGACCCTGGAGGAGTCAATTCCCATCTTGGGTGTGACTTACCTTTGTCTAAGTATCTTTGTCTTAGCCCTTCTGCTCAAAGTTTCTATTAAAATTATCTTTAATAAAACTCCTACACTGGGCACTGGTGGCACACACCTTTAATCCCAACAGTAAGGAGGCAGAGACAGGTGGATCTTGGAGGGCAGTGTACTCTACAGAGTGAGTTCCAGGACAGCCAGGATTATGATAGAGAAACCCTGCCTCAAAATAAAAATAAAAATAAATAAATAAGCCAAAAAATCTCCTGTTTCTAACAATCAAAATTCTAACAATTCCAAGGATTGTTTCCTGAAATTCTTTTGTGCCACAAAGACACAAATTTCAGTTTGGTTTTAAGTTCCTAAAAGATTAAGGAAGCTCTTGAGTCTACTGAGAGTAACAGCACACTGCTTAGGTCCGTGACCAATGACAGATCTGACTCTCTACTGAGAGGTTTATAAAATGTAAACGTTCTGAGGTTTATTTGTAAACGGATTATCCTGTCAGAGTGAAACGTTTCAGTCACTAATGTGAAGATGGTGTCATTAATATTTAATAACGACTTTAATTCTCTGAATGAAATAGTTACAAAATCAATCCGCCTACAAACATCCTGAGTAAATAATACATGTAGGAAGCTGGGATTTTTTTTCTATTATATATCTAAGATCTCATGCTATGAAAGACTTATCCTTCAGTTCATGTGAGAGATGGTACCACCCATACCTCAGGATGGCCCTTACAGTTTACTTTTCCACAGCAGCCAACAGAATTAAACAGAATTAAAACCATAGCTGTGATATTCTACATTCCTTGTCATAGACACACCAAATTCTGTTTGAAACTTGGCCTGGCTATGCTTTTAAAATTGATGCCAGATTTCAATGATTTGTCAAGGTTTAGAATGAAGAAACAAATATAAAAGCAGACTTTGTACCTCTCCATTGCAAGAAAATAATTACTCTATTTAACGGGAAGTTAGGACTAAGTGAGCCCAACTGAAATCCGAGGGGAGCAGGCTTCTAAAGTCCTGAATTAGGAAACAATTAATGTTGTGCCCTGGGGTTGAAGAGATAGACAGATATTGTCTGTTTTCAGGGAGTCCAACTCGCCCAACTTCCATTGTCACCAAAACAAGGTGTGTGAAGATTGTTACCTGTGGAGGCAGTGACATAACCCAGCATTTTTCAGCTACTGTTCCAAGATTTCCTCTGCATACATCAGCTCACCCCCCTCTCATGGCAACATTCCTACCATTATCACAAGTAGCATTATGTCACAAGGACAAACCAATTTCTTTTATGTAAATGTAAAACATGTTTGCTTTGCGACATTTCCATCAATGTCAGTGACACAGGAGGAAAGCCTACCCGTTGCTTCCAGGCAGAAAGGGGAAGCGAACTGTCATTTCACACTCAGCTTGAATTCTTGCCCTGCCGTATTTTTTGACTCACTTACTTTTGCCAAAAGAATAATTCGTTCTACATCTAAGAGAAGTTGCCAGAAAAGAAGCAGCCATGTCACTGACTTGATGAGTTGGTTCTCTCTACTAATCAGTCAGTTATGGAAGTAAACCATCCCATCGGGGGCTGCAGGGTTGGGTGGAAAGGCAGGGTGCATGGGTGGATGTCAAAGTACTCTATCAACCACAGCTCACATTTTTATGCTTCTCAAGACCCCTGGGTGGTCTTGACCTCCATAGCTTTAGAGTGAGAGTCTAACCAGCTGCTCTAAAAGTCATTGCTAATGTTCCTTGGGTTAAAGATGAGAACCAGCAACTACTGTTGTCTTTTGTCTTAGCCTGCACCAAGCATCCGGTCCTCTTAAAGAAAGGAATGTGAATGCGTAGATTTTCTTCTCCTATCCCAGCTTCGGAATTAATAAAGTTTTGTGTTTGAGAACAGACTGAGAGTAGTCCACAGTGACAGAAAGTACTCAGCAGATTGCATCTGCCTGGTCTTCTTCTCCTGGTGTGGCCACACTTACAGTTCTCGGTCGGTGACAAGTTACCAAATGATAAATATCAACATTCTCTTCCAAAGGGGAATCTGTAAACATTTTCCTTCAACTCTAGAAAGGTCCCCATGACAAGCCCATCAACTGTGCTGACAATGGGGAAAAAACAAAACACAAGACAAAACCCACCAACACCCCAAAAGAAAATGAAAAGAAACTCAACAAGGTTAACAACCTAAGATTTCTATGACCACAATGGGCATGAGTGTCCTCTACCGGCTGTGGGTATGGAGAGGTAATGACATAGTTGGGATCACATATCAAAATATTTTTAAGAGACTCTCCCCAGTGCTACTTTTATTCTTCCCGGAAATTGTTCAAACGTCCAGATCAACTGCTGTAACTCCACTCTCTCTAACCTTTGCTGGAGTGCCAGAGCATCACGTTCATACGGAAAGCTTCTTAAACCACATCTGTAAGACTCACCAATGCTTAAATGAAAGTCACAGGTAATTTGTAAATGCGCGGAAGCCGCAGAAATCAATTGAAGACTTGCATAGAGAAATCTTGAGATTGATTTTCCAGAACGGAACCAATTTGTGACTTTAGGAGATGCACAAGATAGCAAGGATGTTGAAAAAAATTGGAGCTTATTTAAAAAAAAAAATCATAGAAGTATGGCACTTACTCTCTTGTACTACTAGATTAGTATTCTATACTGTTAGATGGAGCTACCTCAGGGAAACTACATCTTAAATGATAGTGCTTTTTGTGATTGAAAAACACTGGACAGCCTCTCTACTAGACCTGACTTGAAAAAGAGACTCTCTAAGCACAGAAAGGGCTATTGTTAAGGTGTTCCTCACAGTCCTGCCTTTAAACGTGGACCACTGCTTTTTTAAAGATGTGAGCATTCCATAGACTCTTTCCTTTTTAAGAAAAAAAATTATATTAATTTCCTTGAGAATTCCATACCATGTATTTTGATTCATTCTTACAGCACTTGAGAACTTTGAATTATTGCAGGGAGTATATAGCACAGGGTGGAACATTTGCCAAGTATGGACAAAGGCCTGGATCAAACTCCAATACTACATCAAAAAGAATGGAAAACTACCAGAATTAATCTGTTTATTTGATATAGAAACTTAAACATCATCAATGTCCTATGCCATTCTAGGCATCGAGGGTCAAAGGAAGACATAAAGTCAATGTCCTGGTCTTTCTTAAGGATTCAGCAACTTAGAGGGTTTGAAAAGGCAGCAAACAGTCCTCAAAGCATATTCTCCCAGAATGATTTGCTTAGAAATAATTTTTGTGTCATTAAACAGTCTTACTTCCAAACTGCGGCTATCTCCACAAGAGTTCTTGAACCTTCTACTCACTTTTTAAACTTGTTACAACTTCATTTAAAAAGTTCTGCATTAATCAAGAGATGAAACAATACAAAGCTTGAATCTTTTTTACAAGATCTGATGTTTTGAATTCTCAATTCTCTTAATAAGGATGAAATATGCTCAAGTACCAAATACAATTCTTAAATCTTGAGCGAGAGGTGTAAGGCACAAAAACGGAATTTTCAGGTTCACAGAGATATGTGTATATTGTTAGTAGGGATTTTAAGGATGTTTCAGTGAGTTTAAAACACCCTAAAATTAAGACTAGGTAAGGTAGAAAAAAATCTACATGAAAATAACATCGTATTATTTTGTTTGAATAATTTTTAACTTGACTTCATTAAAATACAGGAACTATTCAACACAAAATGTAAGCTTTAAATGACATTCATTGTCTCTTCTCCTGGTTAGCTTTTCTGTCAACTAGATATAAGTTAGAATCAGATGTGAAGAAAGAGCCTCCACTGGAAAAAAAAAAATTGCCATCAGACCGGCCTGTAGGAAACTGGTAGAAACATTTTCTTGTTTGATGATTGATATAGAAGGGTCCAACCCATTGTGGGTAGTGCTGTCCCTAAGCAGGTGGTCTTGGATTGTATATATATATATATATATATATATATATATATATATATATATATATGTATATGTATATATATGTATATGTATATATATATACACATATATACAAAAAGGAGGCTAAGTAAGCCATGGACAGCAAGCCAATTAGCAGCATCCCTTGATGGCCTCTGCTTCAGTTCCTGCTTCGAGGTTCCTGCCTTGAGTCCTTGCCCTGAGTTACCTTCATGATGGACATGATGGAATAGACTCATAAGCTGAAATACACGTTTTTCTCCCCAAGTTGCTTTTGGTTATGTCCTTTTTCACAGCAACAGAAATCCAGCTAGCCATTCTGTAAAGCCTATGGTGAAGTTGCAGAGTTCCATTGACTTTACTTTGTCTATTAACACTTTTACAAAATAATTATGGGAGTCTGCAGGCAAAGGCACTTGCCACCAAGTCTGATGACCCAATTTCAATCCCTACGACTCTTATAATGGAAAGAAAAATCTTGCAAGTTGTCCTCTGACTTCTACACATGTGCTGTACACAAAGACACAGGTGCAGACACACACACACACACACACACACACACACACACTACAAATAAATAAATGTAACCAAAATTTTAAAGAAATAATTATGAGAATTGGGATGTGGCTCAGTGGGAGTGCATGCAGCTGTACAGGGCTCTGGGTTCAAGCACTGATGTCACAAAAGCAAAACAAAACAAAGTAAAAATAATGTGTTTTCAAGTCTTGCCCCCATTAATGGTTAGGTTCAAATGGGCAGAATTATGAAAAATTTTTATACCAAAACTTCACATGTGCATTTTTTTATAATGAATGTAACTAGAAAATGTGTGGGATAATGATGAACTCAAACATATGCTACTATACCCTATGTCCTTGGTCACCTTAATCTCCTTAGAAGAAGTATATACGTAGAGGTCTTTTTTACTCTAGTGCATGAAATGTAGGCTTACATCTGAGCTTTGCCTTTGTCTACAGAATTTCACAACTTCCAGAGTCTTGATTTTGCAGCACCAAGTTTTTAAAACATCTATCTTTATTATTATATCATTATACTTTACCCTATTATTATACTTTATTACTAAATTTTTATTACCAAATTTATCTATTTTTTGTATGTGTATGCACATGTGTATGGATCAGAGAACAAATTTCAAGCACTGTTTCTCTTCTTCCACCATGTGGGTCCCAGGGATCTGATTAAGTTCATCAGGCTTGGTGGTATGATCATTTACAAATACTAGCCATCCAAATGGCCTTTTCTCCTCCACTACCCTCCCTTCTTCTCCCCTCACCCACTGTCCTGAGGTCCTGAGGATGCACCTCAGTGGCAAAATATGGGCCTAGTATTTGCAAGACTCTGGGTTTGACTCTCAAAACTAGAAAGGAAAAAAAAAAACTGCTCTATGTGAGTACATTACACTTTAGCAAATACTTCCCAACCCATTGACATTGATTACAGTACTAGATGCTACAAATGGCTCACTTGTTTCTCAATCAAAGAGAAAGCTGACGATGAAATGGTTTTCAGATGCTATCTGCTTACCTCTGATGAGACTAAATTCTGCCTCCTATAGACCCATTCCATTAGAGATGCAAGCAGAAACACACCATGTCGACTAATTAACCAAAACGATGCTTTCAACTGCATTTGTATGACGAAGAACTTGGAAGCAGCTATAAGGCAGTGAATTAAGCTGAAGCCCCCAAGAATCGGCCATCCAAATATAATTTAGAGGAAAACATGAAATACAGCTTCAGATACTCACGGGTAAATGATCAGGTGTGGACAGACTGACACTATCAAGACTCTCAGCACTGTAATAGCTAAAAACGTCATCATCTGATTCCTGCACAGAAGAGCGGAGTGAGGCACTGTCAGCTTCTTCCAACGTCCCCTTTAAGATTCCACTCATAGCTGTCACATGGACCTGCAGAAGGAATGGGAACCGAGCATTGAAATCTGTGCCCGCTGACTGCAGTCAAGGACTTGGAGTCATCTTAGGGTCTAGAGCTTTGAACCACATAGACTGCACTTCCTATAACACTGAATAAAACACATTACATACAATTACATCCTGATTCGCTCTTTTTTTTCATTCTCATTCTGGCAACGATATCGGTAAGGAAGAGTTCAAATTGAGAGTGTGGAATAAGAAGGCTGCATTAGGAAATACGGCTTCATGTTTTCAAATGCCAAATACGTCAGTCAAATACATTTATTTGATTTGTTCTAGTAAATCGTGTACTGTCATTGACAGAGCCAGAGTTCAGAACAAAATGGATCACTCACTTGCATGGCTGTCACACCGAGAGCATACTGATGAGGGTATGTCTGTCTTGCTGGGGATTTCTTTTTACTTAGGTACAAAGGCATCTACTTTCCTGGGGCTCTCTGTCCATCAAAAATCAAATTGGATGCTAGGTAGGAATGGCAATACCTGCAGAATTTAGATGCCTTATCATGTTTCCAGTCAATTCAGCAGAGCCACGGGGAATACTCAAGGCCTGTGCCAAGGATAGCTGAATAGATTTTACACATGACAGACTACAGTACCTAAATCTTTTTGCTGGATAAAACATTAATTTAAACTTCTTCACTCTTTGTGGCAGCATAGGCAGGGAGAGCCATTCGGGTGCAGGTGGATTCACAATTTAAAATAAAAAAGAAAATGTAACTCAAGTTTGAGGAATCATTAAACCACCAAGAGTAACAAATTTCTCTGCATCTATTGAGAACAGTAAGTAATCAGGGGTCATAAACGCGAATAATGACAGTGGCAGACTTTCAGGAGGGACTAGGATCGACTATGATAAAATCGGGCAGCCCCCTCGTCTCTCTCACGTGCCGTTTTTAACAATGCTACCAAGAAATATGCCCTTTCTAAGGGTAAATGATACATAACTACAATAATAAACAGCCTCTCAATCAGGCAGAAGGGAGGTGGTGGGTACCACGATGTGACAGATGAGAGATCACATTCTCTGGTCTACAAGAGAGACGCTTACTTGGGGCTAGGTCATTTTGGCTAAATTCTTTCACAGTTTAACCTACTATAACCTTACCTGTGCCTTGTTTGCCTATGTAAATAGTCCTTGACTGTGCTAGACTTCATACTCCGTATCCACTTAGCACCTATTGATTTTCTTTGCAAAGGTAAAGAAGCAGTTTTCAAATTTCACTGTCATTTGAGGTCCATATTGCACTGAGTCAACAACACAGACAAGAATAGTCAGCATCGGTGACTTAGATGGTGAAATGACTGGCTCACTAAAACCTTTCCTCCCCATCAACACAGTCCTATGAGTAAACGCCCTTAACCAGCCATGCGTTGTTGAGTGAGCCAATATCACAAAGAAACCCTGACAGCATGAGCTACAAAGGAGGAATTGTTTCATTTAAAGTCCAACCTCAACATAGCAACTCAAGACATGGTTTCTGATAGTATGGAGGAAGTCTGACTTCAGGGGACTTATCTTTAAAAGGTGTACTTTGTGGGTCTAGTCCATGCCTTTCTGTCACCATTGACCAAAATTCTTGTCCTTTGATGTTGGTGACCACCATTTCTTGAGAGAATTTTTTGCTCTGTGTCTGTATTCTCTGGTTCCCCAAGCCCCCAGCTAGTACATGTCTACGACCTTCAAAAGACTCTCTCACCTCATCATCCCCAAGAATTGAGAAAGAAGGCTTCCAACGAACTCAATGATCCTCAGGTTCTGGTATCAACCTAAAGAAAGCCAGGAGTACACAGTTGGATCATTAAGTGGGAAAGGGGGAGAGAAGGGAGCAAGGACAGGGGACAAAAAGAAGGGAGAAAGAGAAGATTTTTCACCCTCCTCTGTTTTCACCAACCTGGTCCCATTTTTTGCACTCTGGCTCCATCACTGAAATCACCATGTTATAATTACTTTATTGGCAATGAAAGAAGAACCCTACAGGAGAGATGAGGCTGTGGGAGAGATTAGGATACTATCCCCACTCAGATGTCTGCAGTAATAGATGGGGAGGGGAGTGTCCTCCAAGCAGTCACTATGAATGTCCTCAATGAATGTTTCTTATCTATAGCTAAGTGAAAATCCTAGGTAGTATCTGAAATTGCCCTATGACACAGAATGTTTGAGACCTCATTCGGAAGGGACAGTTAACAAACTCAGAAATGTAGATGACTAGACTGATATTTCCTAACACTGAGTGTTGCCTTGGCTATGCAGCTGCTATAAATCAGATGTCTGTATCTATTCCAGGGTTCCACGACAAGGTCCTATCTTTTCTACATGTAAAATCTATAGGGCCTACTAAACTTTAGAAATCTACCGATGTAGAATATTGTATTACTACTAATAGAAAAATGGTTACAATTTGGACTATTATCAGGGGATCATGGTTGGAAATGCTTTTGTTCTTACATTGTTACAATGTTAAAAATGTTATCTTCCTAACCTCATCTAAGGTGATAGTATCAAGAGGTGTGGTTTTTGAGGAAATAATTATGTCATGGAGGCAAAGAAGCACTTTCCTTCTAAGAGTCCATCACTCCTACCCAAATCTCTCCCCCAGCTACCCCCACCCAACCCCTGCATTCTGCTTTGAGGTTATAGTGATCAAGGTCTCAGAAGAAAGTGTACAAAATATGATATAAAATATGATAGGATCTTGATCCTGGGCTTCCATCCCCAGAATAGTGAGAAACATATAGTTAGTAACCCATCCAGTCCATGGTATTTTGCTACAGTAGTCTAAATGGAATAAAATATAGAATAGTCACAGTCTTAAGACAGGGACAAAATGACAGTATAGTAATTATATATGTGCCCAGAGACTTGAAAAGGAAAGCAGATTACTGAAGTTAAGAGTAGAAAATTGTAAGTCATTAATTTATATACTAGATTCATGATGATATATATGAGATGATGAGAAATAACTGTTTTTGTTACTGACCCAGGAAAGATCACTTAAAGAGTAAAAAGGCAAACTAATTTGCCATTCTGGGGGAAGAACTATGAAGAATGTTGCTTATGAAGACCTTCCTCTAAAGTTAATTTTCTAAAGTTGGTAAAGTGTATCGGGATTAGACGCATGCCCCCCACAGACCAATAGATTTGGGTTATCAGACAACTGTTAACGAGGAAACAGTCCATGATCACAATGATGTTATGGGCCAAGAGAGCTGAATAACCATGCATAGGCCAGTGCACTGACCAGTGTGCCTGCACCACCGCAATGCATTGTTTCCACATCCTCTTCTTCCTCTCACTGAAGGATTTCTTACTACCATGTAGCTGGGTTAGAGTCATGGCCTGGGGCTACTTATCAGTGGGTAGCTGGTAATAGGTAGCAGGGAGAAAACCTTGCCAAGTCATTCGTGGCAGAGTGCTTACCACACATACACAAAGTCCTGGGTGTCCCCCCTACCACCTCAAAATAAGAATGGGAGACTTTATGGGCCTTGAGCGGCCTTCCTCTTCTCAGAGGAGGAAGGGAGGAGTTGTGGAGGGAGGTGCTGTGTGAGGGAAGCACTGGGGAGAGAGGGGGAAGCTTCGATCAGGATGTAAAGTGAATAAATAAATGGGAGAAAACAGAGATAAGTCAGTGGAGCTAGAGAGATGAAGGATAAAAATGAAGGTAGCATGAGCAATTCTGGGGACATGAGTCAAGGCAGGTCAACCATGGGTGAGAGATTCTGAAGACAGGGACATCTCTAAATGAGGTAAAGAACAATTAATTGGGAAGGTTAAAAGGTCTTGGTTTTTTTTTTTTTAAATCATGGATTTAATCATAAACGAAAAAGAGGCAGAAGATACTAGAGGCTTGTTGTAGGGGCTGAAACAAGAGACTAGCTCCAAAGGTGACAGAGTGCCAGATGGCAGCTGGGAAGAACACTTTTACCCACAAATCTGGCGACGTCCAGATCCCCCAATTAAAAGCATATCTCTGGAATTGGACTATTAAGGTATGAGAGGTTACAACCGAAAAATACAATCTTTAGAGGAAATGATTCCCTGGAGGGGAAGTGCTCCATTTTCCCCTCACGGTTTTTGTGGGGGCTTACTTTTCTTGAGTTTCTCACCTATAACCCAGAACTAATGAGCAGCTAGTTTATAGCATTAGACAATGTATTAGACGGTATTCTCAAGACTGAATGATCATTCCCACGTCTCCCTGCCATTCATGGGTATTCCAAGATGCATCACAGAGCTGAAGAAGAAAAAACACAAGGAAAGTCTTGACAGCTCTGAGCCTCAACCCCTTCTCTCCTAAGCATGTTCTCTTAGGCTGTCATGCATTTTCACCTCCCTCCACCAATGGCTTTGCTTTTAACATTTGTTTGTTTGTTTAGTGTGTGTGTGTGTGTGTGTGTGTGTGTGTAATGCACACTGGCCATAGCATGTATATAAAGATAGGAGGATCACTTGCAGGAGTTGGTTCTCTCTCTCCATCCACCATGGGTTCTGATATCAAACTCAGGTCATACTGTTTGGTGGCCAGAGCCTTTACCAGCTGGGCTATGTAGCTGTCTTTCCTCTATCAGGCTGCAAGTCATCAAGAAGTCATTCATTAGACACAACCCTTTGATTTTGGCTCACCCACTTCCAGAACTATAGGAAACGGACTTCTTTATAAATTTAATTTTTTCCCAAAACAAAATCTTTGCTGAGAGTGAAACTGAGTCAGATTATGGACCCAAAGCAGGTTGATAAATTAGGGCTGAGGGAGCAAGCCGCACTGCTTGCCTTTGGGGCCATCACAAGAACGACCACTCCAAAGAGCTGTCAAATCAAAGATGGAAATCTTCCTTAAGGGCACCCTCCTTCTTGATGGTAGGCTCAGCACTGTGTGGGTCTCCCCTTTTTCAGTGACCACATCCTGCAAAGAGCCCACCTTAGTTAATGGGAAATCGTCAGGGTAAGTTTGTACATCAAGTCATCAGATTTTTACCAAAAGGTCTACCCCACACTCCAGGAAAAGCTGTGAATGGACTACCATGGCACACACAATTTTATAGGCTATAATCTCATCAATTGTGTCAAAAAAAAAAACCACCTCCTTCCATAACTAGATGTTTCATTTAATTTTTGTTTAGTATTTCGGGCTACATAATATTTCCCTGGCTAATTGGACTATAAATATTTAACAAAACTTCTGAAAGAGCGTATGTTTTGAGGAAACACACGTAAATCCCAGTAGCATTTTAACCATAACTTCATATTGTTGAACACAACTTTAGGATGAATTCCTAGAGGTGGAAGCATTGACATCTCCAAACGTTTTTGCCAGTTTAGCTGCCAGAGAGGCCCTGCCAATTTGTGTTTCTTTGATGGTGCTCTGAGATATGTTTTCACCATACCTTTGCCAATAATGCAGCCTGCTCAGCTATTCAAATTAATACTTAGCGTTAACATATATACATTGCCTATGTTGCAATTCCAGTGTATCCAGCAAGTGACCAACAGGACATTAGAACAGTCTTGACATCCTCTGGTCCATGCTTCTTTAAGCCCATGGTTAGGAAATTATGAGAAGCGACTCTGGAGGTCACCCTCCTAGGCATATGGAGTGTGGCAAAAAGGATTTGCATGCGAGCCAGTGACCTGGTGGGTGGGCATAGGACCTAGTCACAGGAGGCTTTCAAACTGGGCATAGAGCAGTGGCCCTCAACCTTCCTCACGCTGTGAGCCTTTAACACAGTCCCTCATGTTGTGGTGACCTCCCCCAACCATAAAATCACTTCCATGGCTACTTCATAACTGTAATTTTGCTGCTGTTATGAATTGTAATGTAAATATCTGTTTTCCAATGGTCTTAGGTAGCCCCTGTGAAAGGGTCATTTGAACCTCCAAAGGGGTCCCCCAGGTTAAGAACTACTAGCCTAAAGGCTATATACTAAGGATGAGAAGGTGCTCAAAAGATTCCTTGTGTGGAACTACAAGAAGTACGTGGCACGGAAAGCACACAGCCTGTAGGAGCACAATCCAATGTCAATCTAAGGAGCTGAAGTCTACCATCCCCAAGAGGAGCCGTCACCACAAGAATGAGATGCGTCACCACCACAGGCTGACAAGAGCTCCACATACCTGACACTTGGATTCCAGCCTGTGGGATTCTGAGCAATGAACACAGTCATGCTTTCTGACTACCAAAGGTGTTCTAAGCTAACATACGTGAGTGGCTTACAGTGTTATGCTTGTGACAATTTCTCACACAACCAAGAACTAACAGCCTATTGAATTCATTTAGCTAATGTTATTATTCATATCAAGGCCAAGGTCACAGAGGCAGATCATAGAGCCAGAGTATAAACTCAGACGTCTGCACATTTGAAATCATGCGTCATGATTTTTCTTAGTCTCTCAGTATCATACCTTACTGCTTAAAGTTG
This sequence comes from Tokudaia tokunoshimensis, assembly GCA_036184795.1. Classification (NCBI taxonomy): domain Eukaryota; kingdom Metazoa; phylum Chordata; class Mammalia; order Rodentia; family Muridae; genus Tokudaia; species Tokudaia tokunoshimensis. The sequence goes on along the minus strand of BTHU01000004.1, from coordinate 39,936,643 downwards.
ATTTCCTTTTCTCCCTCCCAGCCTCTCCACCCCCTTCTGTTTACTTTTCCTTTTTCCTTCCCTTTCTTTTCCAAGACAGAGTCCTGATACACATTCTCTCTGTCTCTCTGTCTCAGTCTCTGCATCTTTCTGGTCTTTCTGTCTCTCTCTCTGTCTCTCTGTGTGTCTGTGTCTCTGTCTCAGTCTCTCCACCTTTCTGGTCTTTCTGTTTCTCTCTGTCTCTCTGTGTGTCTGTGTCTCCATCTTTCTGATCTGTCTCTGTCTTCCTGTCTCTGTCTCTCCATCTCTCTGTCTTTCTCTGTGTCTCTGTCTCTGCCTCTCTCTGTCTTTCTTTGTGTCTCTGTCTCTCTGTCTCTCTCTGCTCTTCCTCCCTGTCCTTTCCTGTTCCTCCTTCCCTGCTTTCCGTTCTTCATTGCTCTTCCTATGATCTTTTCTACCTGGCTATGGTGGGAATTCTATCAAAAGGTTCCACTCCCCTGGATTATCCGCTCACCTTTACCTTGAGGCATATTAAAGAGTCAGTGAAGACACATTGGTTCTCAATGTGAAAACAGCCACCCTTGGTTTCTTTGTCACTAACTCAGCACTGTGACTTGTATATTTTGCCTTAGGATTGCTCACCAGAGCAGAACACAATTGGCACAAAATGGCAGTAGAGTAAAAGGGTTTCTGAACAGTGTGTGGGCTTCTGGTTGCTCATTTTTCTGTTTGTTTGTTTGTTTGTTCAGTGCTGGGAGTCAAACCCAGGGCCTCCTCCAAGCTAAGCAAGCACTCTTTCACTAAACTACACCCACAGCCCCATAAGTTTAGCTTTAATCACATATTACTGGACATCTTTAGCATAACTAAGTACGACTCATTGACCCCAATATGTGTAAAAGAGGTGGCTTAAATATACACTGCTATGTTTTATACATCAATATTAATACTTACATATTAACACAATGACTTAATTACATTAATTTGCAATTAGTCTATTGGTTGGACTTAAGATGTTCTCAATGAATATATATATAAAATAGAAGTCACTCCTCAGTATTGTGAGGGATTGGTTCCAAGAAACCTTCTCTATCTTAAAACTGACAAATGTTCATGTCCATGGAAATACTCAGGATTCCAAATAGCACACTAGTGCCCTTCCCCAGTTCATGATGGATGGCCTCTGCATTCTGTGTAATGTCAAATGCCATAAAAACATGATGATCATAGTTGTTATACTATCTTGCTTAAGGAGCACGTGCCATTTTCCCCCTAATATTGTCAGCCTACATGTGGTTGAATCTGTGACCCGCTAATATGGAAGGCTGACTGCTGCATTATAATGAAACAAAGCAGAGAGGCATGAAATGGGGAATGTATGCAGATGAAATCCCTCATTAACACGGGAAAACTCAAGTGCAGCTTAGACAATAAAAAAATCTGCAATGTGAAATTTTGCCTGAATTCATGACATTTCTGATATGCCTGTTGTCACATTCAAGGGCATTCCTAAAGTAGTACATGAAAGAAAAGGACCATCAGAGAATGTAGGCACTGAGAGCTTAGAGGATGCAACGTGACTGGTTGGCTGAGACCACACTTCATTCATTAAGTCAGCAACACAATTTGCAACACACTGCCTATCAGGCATTTTATAAGGTACTGACACGGGGACAGAGGAAACCCCTGCCACTGGCAATTACACCTTAGATGTTTTTGAGAAACCTATAGATGGTAGAGGACACATGCAATGACCATGCTAAGAGAATAGTCCAGACTGGGGAAGACAAGAAGGGGTGTCTCTCTCCAGAGCCTCGCTTGGACATTGGGTGATAATCTCCAAAGACAGAAAATTCTAAGTCTCCAAGCTCAGCTTCTTGCTTGATATTGAGAACTACTTGGCTTCTGTGGGCCTCCTAGGTGGCTTGGGTATCACAGTAGGTAAACAATATAAAAATTGAGGTTTATGAGATAACATAAGGAAATTTTGATGATGTAAAACAAGGATTACTGTGACAGGGGAAAGAAAACAGAACAAAAAGAAAGCTTTCAGAGAATCCCTTTGTCATGCTAAGTTTACTCTATCACAGTTAGAATTTCCTGGGACATGATGACTCTTAATGGCCAGCCAAAGGAAGGAAGGATGGAAGGAAGGAAGGAAGGAAGGAAGGAAGACATTTGTAAAGATATTTTTACCTCCTGCTGCTTAAGAAACTGTTTCATTTATTAAATATTTAATGTTTTGGTGGATCCATAACATGACAGCAAGCAACTGTTTAGATACTTGCTAGAAAAAAAAAACTAAATATATTTCTAACCCTGTTGTCGAACTTATAAATGTGAAGAAAATAGCGACATCAAGTCAAGCCCACCAGTCCCACTGGGAGCCAGGGAAGGTCTCAGTGCAGAATTCCATGCAATTCTAAAGTTTGGTTATGCCCATGAGAGCTAGCCTGTCATACATATTTTTTTACATTCTTCCAAAGCCCCCTCAACTTCAATTCTCTTTTACACAGTCTTTAATGAACACATTCTGTATCTAATATAAATACATGTTTATATTACATAGCTTTTGACTATCATAATTTTGTCCTGGCAAAGGCTTAGTTTCCCTCCAGGCCTCAAGAAGAATTTTCTGTGCCTTAGATTCTCCATAACTGAAACATCAGGAACACTTCAGCCAGATATCTCTATGACTAAGTCCTGTGCTCCTGGGGAATGGAGCCTAAAATATACATTATAGAAAAATATTAGTATTTTTAAAAAGTATTCTGCTAAATATTGATTAAAATACAAAAATTTTTCAGGAAAGCATTTGTTGATTTTCTTTTAAGTTAATTTCATTTTTAACTAATGTAAAAATCAGTCAGAAAAAAAACCACAGAAATGTGTTGTGTTTACCACGCTTCTTGACTATTTTGAACTATGATGTTAAAATAGAATGTTCTTAACATGAAGGCTGTTGAGAAATATATGACAGGGTTGCTAGCTCCCTTTCATTTCATGTGCACACGAAGATGTGATGGAGGCATGTAAATGCATGTTCACACGTGAGATCACCCATTGTGAAGATACGCATATGCATACATGTATATGTACCTCGCGTTGATATTGGGACTCTTCCCTTATCACTCTTCCTTTTATGCTTTGAGGCAGTGTCTCTCAGCCAAACCTAGAAGTTGCAAATAGGTCTAGAATCTATAACCAGCTCGGTGCTCTGTTTTGGTCTTCCAAGACTGGAACTGTAGGGACTGAACTAATGCTGTGCCTACCAGATATTTGCATGGGTTCTGGAGCTCAAGCTCCAGTCCTCTTGCTTACACAAGAAACATTTTAACCACTGAGCCATCCATCTCCCCTATTCCACCTTATCTAAATTTTAAATGATGATATTAATGTCCATAAAGTTACTCTCCTGTCCATGATATCGGTGCTGATATACATTGCTGATACCCATCAGGATAATCGTACCTCGAATAAAATGTTTGAAATCTTACACAGATTCCCATATCTTCACAATCTGTACATTCAACAACTCTTAAGTCAAACTATTTAGCCCATTGTTGAAATCTAAACAACTGGTTGAGAAATACAACGTCCCACCCACTGACTGAGATTTGTGGATTCTCTAAATGCTGTCACTGACTTGATAACAAACCCCACACCCAGCTCCTTGATACATGAGAGTGTACCTAAAGAACAGCAACTGCTTTGTATCGAATCCCTTTTCGTTCCTATATAACTCGTACACTAAATAGCAGGTAGTAACGTAGAAGAAAGCAAGAATATCATCTAATTGATAACACTTTTGAGTCATGGCACCAGGTAGTAGACGTTAATGTGAGTTTTTATTTGCCTGATCACTTTACGTATGTCACCTATGTGAAACTGGCAAAATCTGCCTCAAGCTTTCTTACCCTGACTTTATTACACTTTCTTGTGACTATCTGAGCTTCATTTCCAGAAACGCGGGTTCATTTACCAAAGTAGCATATTTCCATTACAGACATAAAGTTGCCTTCCTAGGTTATAGAGGAAACTATTAAATATTCATTTTCCTTAGTGTATTTTATGAGACTTGAGAGGCCTGTACAAAAGCATCTACAAAAGTAGCACGCCACTTCTAGAAAATAAAGGTAGATAAAACTTTATAGCTGTAAGTAATAAACTGTATTTTTACGTTATTTAACATTGCAAGTACGTGTATTTGGTACATAATCTTCAGGAACTTGAAGTATTCCTTGACTGGGCCTGATAATGAGGTTCTCTGCATGGGTCACATGACCAGCGCTTGGTGTTTCTGTCTTGTTAGTGTGCTTTTCAATGTCATCAGCATTTATGCTGAAAATATTTATTCGCATTATTTGAGAAAAACTAAATATTCCCCACTATGCTTGGGCCCCCAGAAAAGGAAAGCAGTAATGTGCTTACTGACTTTAACTGTACATAATGTACTGGTTAGATATTAAGTATTTCAGCACGTGGTTTAAGCATGTGGTTCTGTTTCTGCTACACTACTCACCCTAAGTCTAACTGGCTAAGATTACTATTATGAAAATAAAGTCTTCCATATCAAAGTTATTTAAGCAAGCAGTAAAGAGATAACAGAAGTGAGAGCCTCATTTGCATTACAACAATAAGCAAAACTCAAGCATTATGATGATTTCCCTTCTTAGCAAATGATAAAGTAAATGCTCCGGATGACAGTGCTGTCTTCAAAGCACACGTAATGAAAATATTTTAATTTGAGAAATTGCCTAGAGCAAAATAGGATGATAATTTCGATGGGCTTTTTTTTTCCTTATAAAGAAAAGCCATATAAAACAAACGCTTTACTTCAAACAAAGAACACTTCAAATATGTGTGCATACATAAAAATGTATTAAATTTAGAATGAATTACCTTAATATTAAAACAATTTCTTTAGCTTGCTAGAATGGGTAGTCTTTTATTCATTAGATAGATTATCAAGGTAAGTGAATGACTGAATTAGTAAAATGTGGTCTGGGCCTTGAGTTAAAATGATTCTCATTCCTTATTCCATTGTGTCCACATCCAATTCAACTGCTCACCACTCACGGCCTGGGCATGCATCTCCAGCTTTCTTTTTTTTTTTTTTTTTTTAATTATTTTAGTTTAGCAATACATTAAAAATATTTTTCATTTTTCAACTTACTCAGTACATGGCTAACTTCTGCAACCTGGGGAGAAAGAAATCAAACACCACGCAGAGGAAGACGAAACAAACCTATATTTACATCTGAAAACCAACTACAAGCCTATATTTACATCTGAAAACCGGCTGCACCAGAGAAAAACAAATGACCTTGTCACATCTTCCTGGAGAGCTTTGGAAGGGTCTCATTTGCCTGTATCATCTTTCATGCTTTTTCCTCTTTTGCCTCCAGTACAACATAGACACAGACATGCACGCTCACACACACACTCACACTCACACCCACGCACACGCACACGCACACACTTCCTCCCCCCCCCCACACACACCCCAGCAGACTGCAGTAGAAGCTGCCACAGTTGTCTCCTTTTTTCCGTAAGGCTTGCAGACATCTGCCAGTGCCTGATAGGAAATGCTGATGGAGAAAGGATTTATCTACTTTCCATCCAAACTATGTGAGCCATTAAGGAAATTATAAGAAGCAACAACAATACGCTCTGCTTTTATTCAGAACCTTTCCCTTAGTGATTATTAAAAGGATGATATTTTTAGCTAAAGAAAGCAAAATGCATCTGCAGCAGCTGGTTTCCAAGGCAACAGAATAATTTAAAACCATGTGGAACTCTGCTCTCTAATTTTCATCAATCCCTCTTCATTCCTAGAGGTAGCTTTGTTCAGAATTTATAATTCCTTTTTTTTAAAAAAAAAAAAAGTCACTGCATTGATTTATTGTCTCTGCCACATTCCAGCAGCTGAATATTTATTCAGATTTGCATACCACCTTACGTTCCATGGGGGTGGGAAACTTGAATTAATTGCAATCATCGTTTTGTTTGAAAAACCAAAAATTACTTTTAAAGAAAAACATCAACAATTAAAAACATGGAGAAATTTTAGCATTATGTCATGATTTTTGAAAACCAGAAATGGTTCAAAACAAACCATAGGAGAGATCAACATAACATCTGAGCATCTAAAGATATTAAGTATATTTAGGAAGTTCAAAGGAGGTGTTCATTAACTTGAACAATCTTTACCGCTATCTAGCAGTATTTCTTTGCCATTTAATTTCTTAAGAATTTGTTATGTTTGTACCATCTTATTCAAAGGGTTGTACCACCCATCTTCCAAATCGAAGCAAAATAAGATCTAATTTTCTTAGAAATTACAGTCATTCTTAGTAAGTTTTAATTCATTCAAAGGCATCAAAATATTTACATTACTATGATTTTGTTTTGCTCCAGTCAACAGGTATTAATTGGATGCCAATGTGTCCACGTCTGTACTATTTTTTAAGACCTCAAAGGTAATGAGTTCCTCTCAGACTTAAATGATCTTATAAAATATAATCAACAGAGGAGCTAGTGTTGTAGAATAAAATTATTTTACCATCTTTATTCCTATAAATATGTCATTTAGTCCATGCTGCTAAAAAAAAAATCTTTCCTGGTTTTCATAAAAGAAAATAAAACTTAATGCCAGGCATTATAAACAACTAGTAAAGTCAAAACTTTGGGCGTACTAACACATAACTGCCGTGAGGCTTTTGCTAGCAGTGTGTCTTGGAATTTCTTAACATTGACGTATCTGATGCATAAATGAAATGTGTCAGTCAGACACTACTTTTCACAGCAAAGTCTCATCTTTCTCAATTAGACTTCTGTGCTTTTAAAGGAAAACCTTCCCGAGCATGGTGACAGCTACCGATACATCTTTACTTTATCGCCACATGTAAGCTTCACATTTGCTGACAAACGCTGCAGCTACTCAGGGCATGAGATGCATGGAGAGAAGAGGGCTTACATGCACATAGACTGTTCATTCAAAGTCTAGGCTAAAAGAAACTATAAACTTTAAAAAAATTCATAAGCTCCTTGCTGGGTGGTAAATATAAAGACCCCACGCTGAATCCAATACGTTCAGAGAAGGTTCCATTTTCTCAAGACCTGTGGAATCTATCAAGCTTTCCTCATGCCTCCTTTGGTTTCCATGAACACAGCCTTGATAAAAACACACAAAGACACAGGATTTTATCCGTCCGTTGTGTTCAGTGATGTTTGCTTAGATGGTTAACCAGGAAAAGACATGTCCCTCGTGTTTTTGTGCGTTTTCGTATTTAAATCGGAAAAGGGTTTTGCAAACATCAAGGCTTCCCTTAGTCAAGCCAGGGACCGGTTTTGGGAAGCGCCTTTAGGATTCCCACACTCCCTAAGATGCTTCTACTAGAACCGAGCATTTCCCTTAAAACAAACAAACAAAACAAAACAACAACAAAAAAAGGAAGGAAGAAAGAAATGAAAGAAAGATAGAAAGGAAAAATATATTTCCTTTCGTATTTTTTTTTTTTTTTTTTTTTGCTCTTACCTGTAAATATGGTCTCTGTACTTGGGCTCCGGCAGAACACACTGGGAAGAGCTCACTCCACCCTCGACCATCCGTCAGGCCGGAGCCAACCAATAACAAAAGCCAGCTCCTGGCGTCCTCTAGCTCTTGCCGCCAGCCTGCTCCCAGTCCTTGCTCCCTCCCACCTCGAGCTTTTGGAGGACAAATCCCTGCAGCAGAGGGAGGAAGGCAGTGGAAAAAAAAGAAATATGGAGAGACGAACAGAGAAGAAAAATATTTCAAACAACAGTCAGCTGGAGTCAAAAGTCTTGTTTTGGCTGTAGGAAATGGGGGTTAATCTATGCCTTGCCCACCATAAATCAAAGCAAACACCGAGGAAAGGCTAGGTAAATTGCCTGTTTTCCCTCACCCCACTGATTTTTTTTTCCTTTAGTGGAAAAAAAAATACACGTCCTCATTGTACATTTTGAATTATAGGCAGAGAAAGAGAATGACCAACAATATTGCCTTTTCAAAGGGATCCAATCGAAATGAATCAAACATGACATCTCTCACTAGTGACAACCTCTGCTTGGCAGTGTTTCTATTCATAGTTCCGGGGCCAGATCAGCAGAATACACATTTTTCAAACAGAGTGGAAGAATATTCAAATCTTTTAGAGTTGTGTGGTTTGAACAACTTCAGATTCCTTAGATACCACCAGCATTAATTTGTGAATACTGGAGCTTGTTAAAGATTAAAGAGGAATCAGCCACTTGGTTGCAAAGTCTCAAAGTGACTAATTGGACTCTAATTTTGCTCTAATAACCCTGGGCAAAATCATTCCACTTCTGAACTGAAAGGCATAGCATGAATAAAAGAACAATTGAGGAAAACATCAGATTAGATTTATTTAAGAGAGCAAAGCAAATTCATATGCAGCTTCAAGGGGGAAAATTGCTTTAAACAGGATCTCACTAAGCAGCTGTGGCTAGCCTGAAACTCACTAAGTGCACCAAGCTGGCCTCGAACTTAAGAGACCTGCCTGCCTCGGCCTCCTAAGTGCTGGGATTAAAGGCTAGTAATATCACAAATAGCCAAGAAAGCTAATTAAATGAAGGAACAACAACAGATCCTAATAAAAACAAACTAGTATCCTTTGTTTTTAAAATGGTACTAACTGAATTAGGGTGAGAATTCAGTGGGCAAAGGCTCTTGTCCCCAAAACCTGACAACTGAGCAACCTGGATTCAATCCCCCCCCCCCGTTCCACGTGGTAGAAAGAGACAATGACTTCTTGAAAGTTGCACTCAGACCTCTGCACCAGTTCCATAGCATGGGAACACACTCATACACACAATTAGTATAAAATGCAAAACTCTCTGATGATTGCTGTCATTTGGTGAGATGTTCTAAGAAAGCTTCCTTGAGAAGACATGCATTAGTGGTTGTTTTGTTTAATGATTCATTTTTACTTACGTGTGTGTGTGTGTGTGTGTGTGTGTGTGTGTGTAGGCTCTAGGAGGAATCTACTAGAGTAGGGCTTATACGTTGAGAGCTGCCTGAGGTGGTTGATGGGAACTGAACTCTAACCCTGTAGAAGAGCTGCAAACCCTTGACCACAGAGCTACATTCCCAACCCTCAAGCTAACCGGTTTTCTCTCACCCAGTGTTCATCATGGAGTTATAGAGATATCTATGGGCCTTGTTCTGTAGTTTCTTATTTCAATGGCTTTATGAGGGATAAAACCAAGGGGAAGAAAAGGAAACAAATCAGGAGTCCTCTTTATATCTGGAGGCAACTGGTCTGAGAGCACACCTTGGATAGTCTAGGGATAATGGTACAGAGGACCAAAGGAAGTGGCTGGTGACTTAACATGAAGCAGACTTTACAAAGAATTGCTGTGGGGCTGGATATTCAGTCAGGGTACACATGTATGAATAGAATTCATGCAAAGAAGCTGTGTCTGCAAAGGCTAATTGACTGATTAGAACATCAGACATGCAGAACGGTTGGAACGTTGCAAGTTCAAAGTCAAGTCACCTCAGAGCATCTTTAGCCCCTTAAGGGCCATTTACTGCACACACACATGCACACACACACACACACACACACACACACCCTTATACATAACCTGCCATCTTCTGTAAACATCGGGTAAATCTTTTGGATTAGCTGACCTCTTGTTTCCACCAACCGAAGGGCCAGCGATGCTGATATGATAGATAGCAGCTTAAACAATGGTTCTCAACCTGTGGAGCCAGACACCCACAGGGAAGACACATCAGATATCCTGTGTACCAGATATTTGCGTTGTAATTCATAACAGAGGCAAAATTGTAGCTATGAAGGAGCAATGAAATCATTTATTGTTGGGGGTCACCACAGCATGAGGAACTAACTACACTAAAGGATTGCAGCATTAAGAAAGTTGAGAATCACTGATTTTCCCCCACTTTGCTGTAACTCCTCTTCTTGGCTGTGTCCATTGATATATTTGAAAAATATATTATTTTATAGTCTTCTTTGTTCTATTTCTATTTAAAAAAAAAAAAGCTTGTGAATTTGCTATGCATTAGAACATAGTAGTTGGCTGAACCTGAATCCATCTTCCTAGGTCATGGGCTCTCATATTCGGCTCTAAAACATAGCATCTCAAGTATTCCTGTGAAGTGAGACATATTAGTTTCATTAATAAGTATTGAACAGTATCTATCAGGCCATGCAATCTTTAGATATGGAAAAATAGACTGATTTTACTTTGGTTATATGATTTTTTAAAAGATTTACTTATTTATTATATGTAAGTACACTGTAGCTGTCTTCAGACACACCAGAAGAGGGCGTCAGATCTTGTTACAGATGGTTGTGAACCACCATGTGGCTACTGGGATTTGAACTCAGGACTTTCAGAAGAGCAGTGCATGCTCTTAACCACTGAGCCATCTCTCCAGCCCCCTGGTTATATGATTTTTTTGAAATAGATTTGTGAGGTTTTTCTTGAGATTTTGTTTACTGAAATTTGAGGGATAATTTTGAGGTTTCCAGATGATCCTGGAGAAATTGGGAACCCACCCTCACCCCACCCCCACACCCCCACCCCCCGCTTCTTGGTGTTCTTAAGTCAATTTTATTAGCGTTTAAAAGAAAGAATCCAAAAACCCAAGCCAGGAGAGCTGTAAATCTCAGCAACTGCTCAGAGTGGAGAATAGAGGAGAGGGAAAGCCATGCTGTTTGAGTTAAGCAAGCATAGAGGTCAGCTATGTGGCTAGCAGCTAGTAGCATGTGGTAAGGGAGGGAGCGTGGCTTACTTTAGGGAGGGGGAAGCCCATGTTTACCAAAAGCATCTTTAGAAAAGAGATAGAAAAGAAAGAGTTCCTCCTTTCCAGGAGAAATGTCTGACTTTCAAAGCTGCAGGGCTATGCCTCCGTGAGAGATAGCACAAGTTGGTGGGAATTCCAGAAAGGAAAAATGCAGTAGTTCCTCAAAGTGTAATTATTCCACCTATCTCTTTAGCTTGGCTTAAGAAGAATAGAGGCTGGGTGTGTGTAGGGCTGGGCAGTCTTTGAACTGTCCAGTTGGATGGAATGTTTGTTCTCCACCCAGCCTCAGCCCAGAGATTCCCTTCTCTTGACCACTAACAAATTACCCTTAATCAGTAATGTTTACAATGAGGAGTGTTAAACTACCCTTTATTATTAAGCTTAAAGTTCTCTATAAAGGAAAATGTTTTCACAAACACTGTAGTCTAGTTGCCAGGAAAAGCTAGAGAAAGTCTTAGGCTGGACAGACTTTCCTAAAGTGATGGCTGGGATGTCAGAATCAAAATCTTTGGGGAAGTTTTCAAACCAGGAGCTCCTAGGACCTCACCCAGACTAAATCTGCTTTTGAAGAGGTTGTGGGTACTCCTTTAAGAAAGTTCCCCTGGTGATTTTAACGTGACCTATTATAAATAGGAAGTCACAGATCTTTGTTCCCTGGATGTAAACTCTTCTCGTGATGGTTCTGTTTGATTTCGGATCCTGGAAAAAGGTCTGAAGTGTACAGCTTGCATATCAAAACAGACCTGGGCTCTCCCAGCATCCCTCGGTTCCTACCTGGCACACCCTGCTGGCAACCCTGAATCTTTCAGCCCTGGGGCTGGGCTGCCCTCCCCCACAGAGGCTCTTTCTTATATAATCCACACATTTTACATTCCACACATTTTACTTGCTCACTCTCTCTCTCTCTCTCTCTCTCTCTCTCTCTCTCTCTCTCTCTCTCTCTCTCTTTCTCCCACTCTCTCTCTCCCTTCCCCTCTCTCTCTTCCTCCTTCCCTCCCTCCCTCCCTCCCTCAGTCTCTCCCCTTGCATCAATCCTTGGGGCCAGTGAAACTCGTCCAAGAGCAGCAGCTTCCCATTTAATATATTCTAATCTGTCTTGAATTGTCTCATTTCATCAGCAGAGAAATAACATATCAGGTTCCTTTACAGTTGACTCATATGGTCTGGGGTATAGATCTCATTTGGAAATTGTCAGCATGTAAGAAATGATGACACCACTGAAAGTGATGAGGCTACTAAAGGGTTAATATATAAAACTATCAACTGGTAGTGGAAAATCGGCCTACTTAAAAACAAAAACAAAAACAAAAAAAAGACTTGGCAAAGGTCAGAATAGAGGTTTCTTCTAAGAAGATATAAAAATATAAAAATGACCAACATTCGAACTGTTCAGAATCACGAATAATAAGGAAAATGACAGTTAAAGTACTTATGAGATTCACCTCACTCAATAGGGTGGTTTAGTCCATCCTGTGACAAAGTACCTGAGATGAGTTTAAGGAGGTGAAAATTCATGTGAACCAACGTTTCCAAATGAAGGCTATACCTTATATTGGATCTCCTAAAAGTTTCTTTAACCTATAGAACTTCAATGATTGTGGAGGTTGGAATGTTGCAAGTACAAAGTCTGATTGCATTTATTTCAGACTGTCTTTGGCTTCCTTGATAGCCATCCCTTGCCCAGCTCTCTGTCTGAGTAAACATCCTTCTATTTCGTGAAACCTTTGCAATGCATTAACTTAGCAGACTACTAGCTTCCACCAACTCGAAGCTAAAAGTATTATCTACTTGGTTGACACCTGTCTACCTGGTGTTTCCACAGATGCTTTTAAAGAGTGTCTTGATTTATGACTTTCATTGTTCTGTTACTACAAAATCTTCATGAGACAGCTGTCATGTCAAAGCATAGAATTTGGGGTAACCCATATCTGTATTCCTAGATCATGGTCACTAATATTTAGCTCTAAAATAAATTCACATACTTTTTAAGTAGACATTTGTGTTTCTCGTCTATACTTATTTCAGTTCATAGTTTGGGAGATTTGGGTCCATGGTTGCTTGGCCCCCAGTTGATTTTAGGACTTTTGGGGAGGCACTACATCATGGCGAAGTCCATGCCACAGGACAAAGTACATGCTCATTTCATGGGTGCTGGAAAACAAAGGCAGGGACAGAATGAGGATGGGATTATTACTCCCTCAGTGGCACTGTCCTAATGACCTTCCTCTACAAAGCTCCCAGATATGCAAGGTGGTAAAGTGAGAATTAGTCACTCTGGCAACCTTCTTACTATCTGTATGTATAATGTAAATTATCCTATATACCTTAGCACCACAAAAATAAAAAAGAATAGACATCCAAATTAGAAATTCATACTAATAGATTCCCTACTACACACACACACACACACACACACACACACACACACACACACACACACACACTGTATTGTATGAATCAAAAAGGAGTCCCATTTTATGTATTTCCCAGCTAAACTTTCCTGTACACTCAACTTTGAGATTCATCACTGGGAATAAAAGACATGGTTTTAGATTCAAACTCTAAGGTTTCTTTACCTTTAAAGAGAACAGGAAGTCAAGTGAAGGTTCACAGCAGCTTACAGAAGGGGAGTCAGGAAAGTGGGGAGATAGCAAAACACAGGTAGTAGAGAGATGTAAAAGGACACACTCCAAAACTAGCCTTTGATCATAGTGTAGACCTTGACATTGCTTTGGAAGGCCACTGGAAGTCGGTTTTAATGTAGTCTTAGGCATTAACCAGAGTCACAGTAAACTGCAATTTAAGAAGATGCTCCAGTGAGTCACATGCTCCTTTAAGTAGAGAAACATTGTTGTCAACTGTTGAATTTGACCTTCCTTGCCAACTGAAAGTAAGCAGTACCTGACCATGAGTGGCTTAAATACTTTGGACTGCAGTAGCTGTAAAAAACGAATGACAGAAAATAAATGGAGATAAGATGCACACTTCCTATATACTTAGGTCAAACAGTGTCTCGCACCAGTCTGTCTCTTCTGTTTGCAGAACAGAACTCATGGCTCTTCTGCCATGAGTCTCTTTAGAACACCAGTTTGACAATGCTTACAGTATGGAGCTGACTGAACTGAATGGTGGAGCTGCATTGTTAGTGGAGCAGACACAGTTGGACTTTGAGATGTCCGTGAGGGTCTGCCTGTACATTGCCTTGTTTGCCAGAAGCCAAGTAAGCTGATCTGAAATATGTCTGAGTGATTTTAAAAATCTGTTTTGACAGAACATACAAAGCCTGTGACGGTTATAAACAATGGAACATGGAAGTGATGAAAAAGTAGAAGAATTGCCAACATTCAAGGAAATCAAAAATCAGGCAGCTTGTCATGGGAAATGGATCCAGATTATATATGAATTAACTGGTTAGCTTCCTACACTGAACTACAGTGCTCAGGGACACTATATAATGAGCACCCAGGAAGAAGATATGGTGTGGCTTAGACCAAATAATGTAATACAAGTTCCTTCTATCTAGCTGTATTGGCTGGTTTTGTGTGTCAACTTGACACAGGCTGGAGTTATCACCCAGAAAGGACCTTCAGTTGGGGAAGTGCCTCCATGAGATCCACCTGTGGGGCATTTTCTCAATTACTGACAAAAGGGGGAGGGCCCCTTGTGGGTGGTGCCATCCCTGGGTTGGTAGTCTTGGGTTCTATAATAGAGCAGGCTGAGCAAGTCAGGGGAAGCAAGCCAGTAAGAAACATCCTTCCATGGCCTCTGCATCAGCTGCTGCTTCCTGACCTGCTTGAGTTCCAGTCCTGACTTCTTTTGGTGATGAACAGCAGTGTGGAAGTGTAAGCTGAATAAACCCTTTCCTCCCCAACTTTCTTCTTGGTCATGATGTTTGTACAGGGATAGAAACCCTGACTGAGATACTAGCTGAGCTTATATTTTAAAAATTCAAATGTACAATTGAAATCTGCTGAGTAATTGGAATTAGAAGGTTTGGGGGGAGAGGCCTTTGAAACTAAGATTCCTGGGAGTACCAAAATAAAAGCTGATAAAGGCTCTCAGCCTAACCAATACACAAGACTTGATTCAGTATTTACATTTGAAGAAGCCAAGGATCAAACTTGGTTTTACTGACCAAGACACCTCACATATTGCTGTAACTTCCCAGGAGTCCTACAAGATCCATGGCCTTGTGTGAAAACCATAACAGTCATAAACATTTCACTAAACTTCGTAGGTACTGATATAAATTCATAAGAATCTACTTATCAGAACCCTATGAAAAACTACAATGTTCTTCTAAAAGTATAAATTCAAATATATCTAGCATTTTTATATGAAGACAATGTTCTGGGTACTAAAATACCATAATAGTATTGCCAAGTCACTGATTTCATTGAGTTTATATTTCGTTGAAGGCAAATTATATTTAAACAATAATAAACACATGTTATCTATCTGTGTAACAAATTAGTATGTTGAATAGTCTGTGGGTGGTGTTGCATCTTAAATAGAGATGAATCTCAGCAGTTATGTTTGCTGCCCTGGAGAGAAATCCTAGCTTATTGTGTAACAAAGGGGAGATCATAGACAGTAGTGATAGCTAGAATCCAAAATTAATGCAACTAAGATTGAGTGATGATTAATCTCAGTTATTGACTTGATGAGAGATGAAGCATTGGAGACAGGCCTCTTAACATACCTATGGGAGATTGTCTTGATTAAATTTATTGGGGTGGGAAGACCTGCCCATTGTGGGCAGCCTCAGTCCCTTGGCTGAGATTCTGGAATGTATAAAATGGAGAAAGTTAGCTGAGCATAAGCACTCCTCATTCTTTGTCTCCTGGTTATGGACACAGTGAGGGCTGTTGCTTAAAGTGAAGATCCAGCCTGCCTTTGTTATAGGCTTAAAAACAATTTTATACCTGCCTGGAGAAGCATTGCAGGTGTGGCAACTGTGTCACATGGACATCAGTAGATGGCAGAGAGGAAAGAGGCTATGTCTATCCTCAATATTCTGACCTATGAATGTCTGAATGATTAACAGCCTAACATTTCCTGAAAAAAGAGAGCTTGAAATGATCATCAGACCTGCACCATTGTGCCTGGACAGGGTACTAGTCTGAGATGACTTGTCAGGTGCAGTGCAGGCCTAGGGTGGGCAAGGAAAGAACAAGCCTGAGATGAGCCCCGCTTGGTGTCTTAATTCGTGAGCAGGGCAGAGCACTCCTGAGACAACCTCAGACACTCAGAGACCCCAGTTGTCTCTATTAGGAACAAGTAAGTGGTGTATAAATGGAAGACAAAGAGAAACAGAAGGATGTGGGCACAATGAAGAGAGGCAGAACTGAAGACTCAAGGGTAGTGAGAAACAGCCTGATTTGAGTGACCAATGATGCCACCTGAGACAATGGTGGAATCCTGGCCCATGCTGCCACTGGGAGCCACATTGGGTCAATGGTCCTGAAGCAGCAGGTGTCTGTTACCACCAAAGGCCAGGTGGATATCCCTAGTCTGAGCTGCTGCCTAGAGACATGTTGATGTTGGAGAGCTGTGCAGAATTGGCCCCCACCAATCATCTGGGCATCATGAGAGAGCTGGCCCTGGGGGCATGAGAGTAAGAGAGCTGATCCCACTCTTAGCCAGCTGCAGTTGTGGAAGTTTCAGGTGAGCTGGCCCCTGAACATACAAACATGGGTGACCTGGTCCTACCACTTGTCTCCTGTGTAGTGGTGTGGACAAAGAAGAGATACCCCCCTCCTCCATTCCTCCTCACCACCAGAGGAAGACAAGAAACGTAGCCCTGTGGTCATCAGAGCAGGAGAGTTGGCCCTGTCCCTCACCTGTTGCAGAATTTGGGGAAGCATGTCCTATACCTCACCTGGGCAGCCCATAGGACTAAGCCTGATGACAGGGGCTTGTATGAGCCAGCCACTAGGGTGTGGATATGGCAGAGCTGGCCCTGATACCTGTCTGCAGTGCAGTGACATGAGAAGGGAGAGATGCCCCCCACCCCCACCCCTTGACCCTTGCCACTAATGGTAGGCAGGAGACCTGGCCCTGAGGTCATCAGAGTGGGAGAGCTGGCCCTGCCCCTCACCAGCTGCAGTCAAAGAAGTGTGGACAAAAGGCTATACTGTGGGACACTCTGTGACCACCACAGCTTCCGAGGAGGGGAGGGGAAGATGAATGGGATTGGGGTGCATGATGTGAAATTCACAAAGAAAGGTTTTTTTTAAAAAAAATCCTATCATAAAGACAAACAGGTTCATTCCTATTTATGATTAAACCTCTGTTTCTCAAGAATTGGGCTATGCTCTACCTGTAACTTTAAATACAAATGACTCTATACTGCCTGTTCCAGGAATGTCAATCATGTCTGTTTCAAAGAGTTATTTTGTAACCCTACCTTTGTTTTTAAATGTTATATGACCACCTATGACTTCCTCGCTATGACTATAATTGTCCTGTTATACCTACCTTGAAAACATATCTTTGTTTTAAGAGGTCATTAGGATTAGCTTGTTGCTCCTGTAACTCTATTTTGCCAGACTCTGGCTCAGAAACTCTCTACCCCAAGCTATAAAAACCTTGTCTTCCTTACATCCAGGCTGACTTCTTAAATGCCACCTTAGGAGGAGTCAACCTGTGTATACAAATAAAAACCACTTGCTCCAATTAATTACCTGCTTTGGCCATGATGATTTGGGTTGGTGGTCATTCTCCTTCCATCTTTGGGATTAACACAAGTTCATGTTGACTTCCCTGTGGTGACGGACTGAATCCTCCTATTGTGAACCTAAATAAATCCGTTCTTCCTTAAGTCAATCTGGAGACTTTATCACAGCAACAGGAAAAGTAACTTAGACAGGTCGTTAGTTTTAAAACAAAATCAATTTTCAGATGTAGTCACAAATGTCTGTAGTTATAGCATTTGAGTGGTTGAGGCGAGAAGATTGTGAATTTGAGTCCATCCTATGGAGAACCTAAATTAAACTTTAAAATGTTATGATGTCTAGGCATCAATCTTAGGCATTGTAAAAGGTGGGTACCACTTTAGAATTCTTCCTAAATACATTACTGCAAGTTGCTAAAGAAATCTTCCCACTGTTCTCTCTTTTGGAATGATTTTAAATGAGAATTTTACAAAGAAGTTTATATTTATTTTATATAAAACTTCAGGACTATACTCAGTTGGTGGAAGAATATTACTGATTCCTACGAGTTGTCCTCTGACTGTCATACATACTATGGCAAATTTACACACACACACACATACACACACACACACACACACACACCATAAATAAATAAATTAAATAAATAAAGTTCACTCAGATTATCCCTATTGAAGTACCACAATAATTATTGGTTATTGAATGTCATGAATCAATAACTATAATATATCTGAATAATGTCAAGTTAGGTAATCACTGGAATTAGAGAGTTTAAAATATATTTGACCATAAAATGTGGATTTCTCGATAAAAATGGTGAGAATGTAATATTAGCTGCTTATTTGCCTAGATCATGTAGGCAAAGTCAATTGTCAAATTTCAGGCAATTAGCATCCCTGATGGAAAGATAATTGCAGGAACAGTAAGAGCAAGTAGCCTCCTCTCCTTTCTCCTCCCAAACATTCCACATTGTGTTTCCCCAACATAGGCCCAGGAAGCAGGGAGCACCGTGGGGAGAAACTAGACTGGACTAGTTTCAAAGTGATTTAAGATTTTTCATCAATTTTCAGAAATCTTGGAAGTATTGCATTTCATGTTTAAATATGCAAAATATAACATGTTGAGTAAAAAATAATATATGTTTATTAATATGGAAAGTTTCAAATCTGTCTTAAGGATGGCACTGAGCCAGCCATACAGAAATGAGGAAAGAAGGAGGAGGAAGAGGAGGAGGAGGAGGAAGAGGAGGAGCAAGAAGAGGAGGAAGAGGAGGAGGAAGAGGAGGAGAGGAAGAGAGAGAGAGAGAGAGAGAGAGAGAGAGAGAGAGAGAGAGAGAGAGAGAGAGAGAATTGAAACCATGCGGATAAAACTGAAACCTGCTGCTCGCTGTAATCATTCAGAATAAAAACTGTGAGTTTTGAGTGCTGCCTCTGGAAACAATGGCATGAGATGCAGATGATAGGATGAGCTAGTATCGAAGAGCCTTGACGACCAGATCTGAGACCGATGCTTTCCACCATGTCTCATCTTTCATGATTTTCAGCCCAGAATAGTCTGAGATGAATAAACGTTAAAAAAAAAAAAGACAAAATAATGCCAGCCTTCTTAATAGGAAGCAATTTGGCAGGTGACAGTGAGAAAGAGTGCCCAGCTAACATGGAAGCATGCGAAGCGCCTCTAAGGTCCCTGCTGGTTTTTTGGTTAAATAGCTCTGCCAAGAAGTTGAAAGGATGCTTGCATTTACGGCTGGTGAAGACTACAGAGACAGCCTTTACTAAAGTGTGAGTTGGCTTTCCCCCAAACATTGCATTACCCTTGAATGGAAAATTGATCGCATGACATACGGCGATAACATCTGCCACCCATGGATAAAGCCGCAGCGCCACGTGGGTGGTAATGGAAGCTGTAATGGCGAGGGTGGAGAATTTAATGACAGCATGTAACACCGACAAAAGTAGCAGCAATCAGAAAGAAAGGAACAATTTGTGTAAATCTTTACCATGGTTCTAGAGGGTTATACATCCCGTTCTCCTGTGGACATCCCAGAGCGGAGAATAAAGGCCCACGGTCATTTTTTACCTCCTCATTGCTCAGCTGTAACCCCAACAGAGGAATTTCTTCCAGACAGCTGTGGTCAAGTGCTATTGCTTTTTCAATAAATAAATAATTGTTACAAATTTAGGTTGATCATAAATTTGTAATAATTGTAACCCTTCAGGCCTATATACATTATCAAAGGGAAAAAAATGAAGTCAAACACATTTCTTTTAAGAGTTTCTAAAATTATATTCTTCAAATATGGATTTTTCTGCAAGGAAAATGGAAAACAAGTAAGATAATTAAGAGTGCTGTCTCATAAATGAAGTCTTTAAATGAGCTTGATTTTTCATACTCAGTTGGGAAGGAGATAAATGATATCTACAACTCGACTTTGCAAGTACAAGAGTTCTACTTGCTAAATAATAAACAGATCATGAAAATGTATTTCCAGAACTACATGATGGCGTGAGGTTTACCCAATGTTTCCAATGAAATTTAGCTATCTGGAGTGGTGCACTGCCTATTACAGTAAGTCAGCTAAACCCACCTATCAAAGGTGTAGAAGCTGGGATCGCAGCTACTCAGTCCTCATGCTCCTGAGCCAAATGTTTTATTCACAATGCCCTCTTCCCATCCTTTTGACTTGGAATGAACAGCACTTTCGTTTTCATCTTTTCAAAGTAGATAGTTGTACTGGCTAGTTTTGTCTGTTAACTTGACACAGGCTGGAGTTATCACAGAGGAAAGAGCTTCAGTTGAGGAAATGCCTCCATGAGATCTAGTTGTAAGGCATTTTCTCAATTAGTGATCAAGGGTGGAAGGGCCCATTGTGGGTGGTGCCATTCCCGGGCTGGTAATCTTGGGTTCTATAAGAAAGCAAGCTGAGCAAGCCAGAGGAAGCAAGCCAGTAAGGAACATCCCTCCATGGCCTCTGCATCAGCTCCTGCTTCCTGACTTGCTTGAGTTCCAGTCCTGACTTCCTTTAGTGATGAACAGCAATGAGGAAATGTAAGCTGAATAAACCTTGTCCTCCCCAACTTGCCTCTTGGTCATGATGTTTTGTGCAGGAATAGAAACCCTGACTAAGACAATAGTATGTGGTGATCATTATTGTTATTGTTACTGCATCTCTTTCTTTTTGAAACATGACCTCTAGACCATGCCAGGTTTAAACTCACTACATAGGCAATGAAACTCTTGAATTCTTGATTCTGCTGCCTGTAGTTGCCATGTGCTGAGGATCACAGGCTTGTGCCACCATACCCAACTCATCATCATTATCTGTTTTCTGGTTATGATCATCTGTATTTGTGAAAAGATTTAAAGCAAAAAGTAAAAATCAACTTTAGATTGTAAATTAAATAGGATGTTCTGTAATGTTTTTCTCATCTAAGTCAAACAAAATTGCAATTGATCTATGAAGAAGTCTATCAGATTAGCTTTAAAGATGCCTTGGTGTCATGACTTAGTTTTGTGTTGTTTTTAAAATCAGGCAAAGCTCTTGAGAGCTAAGGATATGTACTTCTTTAAGAGAAATAAAATATGTCAATATTTTTGAAAGCTTATGATAAAGGTATGATCTTGGAAAATAATAAGGAAGACAAAAAGTATAAGGTCATTTATTATTTAGTGGAGAAAGTAAAAACATATATTAAGGCCACAGGAAACCCACAAGCCATTATTATACAATAGCATAATAGTGATTTATTACAGACACTCTAGGAAGACATAAAATTAGCTGATCTCTATGAGTTAGAGGCCAGCCTGGTCTACATTCCAGGACAGCCAAGTTTACACAGAGGAAACCCTGTCTCAAAAACAGAAATAAAAGCAAAAATAAAGCAAACAAAACAACCAAAACCAATCAACCAGCCAAATAAACCAACAAAACAAACAATGAGTTTGTATCTAGCATCTGAGTTTAAATTTGCTCATTTTTGTTTCTTTTCTTCCTATCATTGTGTTCTTCTGGATTAGCCAAATCCTTTTTTATTATCTCATTTTTTAATTATTCTTGCTTGCATATTTTTAGTCATTAAACAATGATTATTTTACAGGTTACACTTATGTAGAGTCGAATATTTATTAATTCTTTTATACATAATCCCTAAAATACTAGAACTGCTTGCTTTTGTCATGAATTTTCACTACAGGCAGTAGAATCTCACAGGACATTATCATCTTAAGTAACACATACCGTCGCAGAGGCATCCACGCATTTGTTAATTATGTTGCTCTCTTCTCTTTTTGCATTAGTGCATGGCTTCCGCGCTGCTGCTTGAAAGCTTCTCTTTGACGCTTCTAATGAGGAGGCCTACTAATGGATTCTGAACTGGCTCTTAACTTTTCAGGAACTGCGAAGTGTGTGTCTTACTGCTGCTCTTGTGTTTTACGGTGTGTGCATTCCTTCTGAATGATAGCATTTTCATTTTAAACAGTCCTATTATCTTTTTTTGTGTGTCGAGTTTTTTTTTGTTTTTTTGGGTTTGTTTTTTTTTATTTGTTTGTTTGAAAGTTTGCTATATCTGTGATTATTATTCTTGATTGCAGTCATCAACCAATTCTGGCACAATTTGTGTGTGTGTGTGTGTGTGTGTGTGTGTGTGTGTGCATTGAAAATAGCTCAGCAATTGTATTTAAATGCTCACTCATTCTCTCCTTACCTCTGAGCCTCTATTTACATGCATATTGAACCATCTCCTCATTTTCCATGGACCTACTATATGTTTGCAATGTCTTCTATTTTCCTCTTTCTCTTTATGCTCATTTTAGTTAGTTAGTTAGTTAGTTAGTTAGGTTTGTTTTGTTTGGTTTGGTTGGTTGGTTCTTTCATTATTTTTCATTATCGCAGGTCTGGCCAGTCTAGAACTTGCTATGTATACCAGGCTGGTCTTAGATATACAGAACCCTGCAGGCTCTGCCTCCCTAGTGCTGAGATACATCTGGAGCTAGAAGTTTCTTTCAAACTTTTTGATCTTGAAAGAATAGACACAAGGGCTGGAGAGATGGTTCAGTGATTAAGGGAGCTTGCTGTTCTTCCAAAGGACCTGAATTTGTTTCCTAGCACATAGGACAGTAAACTTTCAAACACCTGCAACTTCAGTAGGAGATCTAATGCCTTCTTCTGACCTCTGTAGACACCTGTAAAAACATAGTACACACAAACACACACACACACACACACACATGTTTTAAAAAGAACAAATATTAAACATAACGGAATAATGGAACTAATAAAATGCATGATAAGGTAATATGCTATTTAAATATTATTTTTCTTTTCCCTTTTAAGATGCTCATATTATAAACCAATAAGTAATAATGAAACTGCACTTATTGGGGCTGGAGAGATGGCTCAGAGGTTAAGAGCACTGTCTGCTCTTCCGAAAGTCCTGAGTTCAAATCCCAGCAACCACATGGTGGCTCACAACCATCTGTAATGAGATCTGACTCCCTCTTCTGGAGTGTCTGAAGACAGCTACAGTGTACTTACATATAAAATAAATAAATCTTTAAAAAAAATGTTTAAAAAAAAAAGAAACTGCACTTATTTCTCAATACCAAAATTCTTGTTACAGGATTTTGAATTTATTACTAGTTGTTTTCTTATATTGAAGACTAGGTTTTCAACTAGAAGGTAGCTACCTTCACTGTTGGTAGCCGTTTATTTGAAATGAAAAATGTCTTTACCAAGAATTTACCATTACTTGAACTTTAAGGAAAATGTCTCAGTGTTAGAACACAAATTCATCTGACTCTCCACATAAAAGGGAGCAGTTGAGAATTCATGAAAAGAGATTCTTCTTAAGGGATACATTGATAAAAATTGATGAGTTCATTTGGACATCCTTTTCTTCCAAATGCTAGAAGTAGTGAAGTCTCTCTATCCTGTCTCTTGTCTTGCAGCACATGATTTAAATTTATGTCCTGAATCATCCAGTAAAATATATTCTTTCCACAAGGAATTATGAAGTACATCCTTAAACCTCCTTGCATATTATATAATACATGCTTATTAAATCTCTGCAAGTGTGTTCTTTACTCTGATGAAAAGAACTGGATTATTTCATATGCTATATGACATTTTATGTTTTGTCTTCTTTCTTCTTCTCAGTGTAAATATAGTAATTTTATGTAATTTCTTTCTCTTTGGTATTTTATATCTGATTCTAAAAGGTCATGTTAAATGAAGCTTCCCTGTGTGTCTCTAACCACTAGACTTCCAGTGGTGTATATTTGAGTTACTGTTCTATTTCTGTGAAGAGACACCATGACCAAGGAAACTCTAATAAAGGAAACCACTGTATTGAAGATATGCTTACAGTTTTAGAAGGTTGGTCCATTATTGTTACATTGGACATGTGCACTGGGCAGTAGCTGAGGGCTTTACATCTTGGTCCACTGGCTGGAGGCAGAGAGACACTGGGCCTGAAGTTGACTTTTGAAGCCTCAAAGCACGCCTCCAGGGCCATGCCTCCAGGGCCACGCCTCCAGGGCCACACCTCCTCCATCGAGGCCACACCTCCTTATCTTTTCCAAACAGTTCCACTAACTAGGAACCAAGCATTATAACATAGGAGCCTATGGAGGCCCTTCTCATTCAAACCACCACAGAACTCAAAAAGTATCGCGCAAGTAGGCATTTAAACCCGGACAAATAAAAGCATTTGTTTTCCGGTGCTAGAGGATTAAATAGGGACTTGCTCATACTAGGTAGATATTCTACCATTGATCTATCTCTTCAGCACATTCATTTATTATTTACATAAAATGTAAGGCAGCATCAGTAAGTTGCCTAGGCTTGAGTTACACTTACTTAGTAGTTCAGCAGCAGAGCCTTCTGATTTAGTCCCTTAGTAACTGGGATTACAGACCTACACCATAAGGCTCGGCTCATATTGTGAGAGGCAAAAGTTTCCATTCCTTCTACCTGATTGTGTCCCATGTGGAGTCTTTTGCTAGTAGCCCCCACCTTTGTCCCAAAGCATAGCTGAGTTGTTTTTACTTGACTTGCAAAATCCTTAGGCTATTTTATCTATTTATCTATCCATCCATCCATCCATCCATCCATCCATCCATCCATCCATCCATCTATCTATCTATCTATCTATCTATCTATTTTTGCACATAGATAGCAAGTTTGTCCACATATATTTTCAAACAGCTGGAGACTTAAAACCTAACTTAAATATACTTGAAAATTGAAAATATCTATAAACAGAAAGCACTTTATAAAATGAGAGTCAGGCTAGAGAGATGGCTCAATGGCTAAGAGCACTGACTGCTCTTCCAGAGGTTCTGAGTTCAATCCCCAGCAACCTCAAGGTGGCTCACAACCACCTGTAATGGGATCTGATGCCCTCTTCTGATGTGTCTAAAGAGAAAGAATGTGCTCACATACATAAAATAAGTAAATAAATCTTTAAAAAAAATAAAATGAGAGTAATATGTAGGTTAGTAAGTCTATTGTCATCCAATGAAGGCTATAAGTAAGCTAAGACTCAATGGCTTAGTGAGCAAACTCTTGGATTTTACTGGTTGGGGATTATAATCTGGCCTATTGGCACTGTCTTGTTTTGACTTAGTCATCTGGCCCAAACAGCTTCTATAGCAGACATGTGTCTATACCTACTTTTAGGGTTTTCCTTAAGATTCCCAAATAACTAAGGTCATGCTGAGTGAGGCACTGTGGGAGAACCTCATTTCTAGATACAATCCTTAAAATGTTCCCTGCAATTCCACCAAGGGACCCAAGAGAGCAAATCTACCTAATGTTGAAACACTGATAATGTTTATATATATATATTTCCTCATTAGTATTTTAATCTATGTTCTCCTTCAAGTAAAAGTCTTAAATTGAAATTTTTGACTTAAAGATGAATTGGATTAAAAATTCTGTTTTCTTCATCCAGCTAAGGCACACCTTTCATAACTTTGCATATCACCAAGCTTGAAAAACAAGTTTTTGCATAGAGTAAATCAACGAGTCTCAGGCCAATTCTGGCTTTCCCAAAATGACAACCTAAAGAAGAACAGCTAAGATAACTGTGACAAGGAATGATCCAAAACCTAATAACATTTCATTCTTAGCAGAGAAAAACACTTCTTTCAAAATGTATTCTCAATGTGTGTGTGTGTGTGTGTGTGTGTGTGTGTGTGTGTGTGTGTGTGTGTGTGTGCATGCGTGCATGTATACGTGTGTGCTCTTGTATGTCTATGTACTCATGTGTGTGTGTTTCCATAGTGTACACATGGAAGTGAAAGGATAACATTGTGGAGCTGATCCTTTCCTTCCACTTTTTATATAAGCTTTGGGAATTGAACTCAGGTCGCCAAATTTAAGAAGCAAATGCCTTTCATTGCCCTCTAGGCCACCTCACCTGTCCACAACAGTCCCTTCCCTCCTCTTCACTACTCCCTTCCTTCCTCTCTTCCTTCCTTCCTTCCTTCCTTCCAAATGAAAACACCATTGTATTTTGACTTTTTCCCTCTAGTCCCAGGCTGCAGAATGAAGCTCTAGAGGAAAGCCCGTTTCATTTCCATCCTCCACTTGGAGTTTTGACGTGAGAAACAAACACTCATAGCCAGCTCATTCCATGCTTGCCGTGCGTGTGCAGCTGCCGAGCAGAGCTTGCCTGCAGCTAGTTTTGACACCAGCCATTTGTGCTGAAGAAATGTCTAATTTTTTTTTCTTCCCCTCAGATGGTTTCACACTCTGAGAACAAGTACAGCTTTTCCATTATAGCATTCATTTTGGGTTAGACTACACCCATTTCTGGGAACCCACCAACACAAATGTTAATAATATGCAGATCTGGCCTTTCCTAAGATGGTATTGCCTCAGCCAAACTTCACTTCCTGGGGAGGATGCTAAGACAAGTCACAAATCTTGCCAAGTTGCACTAATGTACCGAGTAGACCTGATGTTATCGTATTGCTTATCAGGAGCCAAATCGTTGTACATACATATTAATCATCTCCCTTTGTGTGTGTGTGTGTGTGTGTGTGTGTGTGTGTGTTTCTGACTACAGATTTCTATAAAAATCGAAATTTTAAGTGGTTGGTCTCTATGTGCCTTTCTTTGAAACAACATTAATCATGATATTTTTTATGTAATTTCTCACATGAAAGGAACATAACATAGTATTCTCAAGAAACAGCTTAGGGATTTGATACAGACTGTTTTTTTCAGTTGACTGTTGTGGGTGTCGTGTGATTTACCTGTGAGAATGAAACTCTCTCACCGATCCCTAAACTGTAATGGGTGCTTCTGCCAGTATCAAAAGATGCATGCCTGTCCTGCCTCCTCCTTATGACTCAGTTCGTTTGCTGAAATTCTAAGCTTTATGCATTTGTAACTATGTGGCATTCTCTCGTTTCCACGTATCCACACGTTTCTTACTGCTATCAAAATGTTGGGAAATTGTGCTTAGAAACATAATCTCCAACTAGACATTGGCTGATCTGAAGAGCTTCCCCTTCCTTCCTTCCTTCCTTCCTTCCTTCCTTCTTTTTTCATTATTTAATTTATTTATTCACTTTACATTCTGATCACAGCCCCTCCCAGGTCTCTCTTCACACAGTTCTCCCCTCCCCCTTCTCCTGTGAGAAGGCAGAGGCTTCCCATGGATATCTCCTACACTGGCGCATCAAGTCTCTGCAAGAGTAGATGTATCCTCTCCTGCTGAAGCCAGACAAGGCAGCCCAGTTATGGGAATGGGATCCACAGGCAGGCAACAGATTCAGGGACAGCACCTGCTTCCATTTCTTTCAAGAAGGCTTTCAATCTGTAAATGCTATTTAGCTATCAATGGCTTCTCCATTACTTTCATCACAAGTTGTGTTTTGTGTTTTCAGAGAACATCCTCTCCCACTTCTTTAGCTTGAATGTGTCTCCTTCTTATCTGTTTTAAATGTGGGGCCTTTGGAGAAGGTTAACTCACCCATCCTGAGGCATTATGGATGACCACTGGCATCTTTTAAGGAAAGACACAGAAGGCATTGGTATAAAAAGAGTGGGCCAGACAAAATGTTTGAACCCTTGAACTCGACATTCTTGGCTTATAGTACTGTGGGAAATAAATGTTCTTTGTTTATAAATTGCTAATTTATAGTAACACTAACTGTATTATAGCTCAACCCATTTTTGATTTATTATAATATTCTGTATTTCCATTTTAGAGAACATTTACTATTAGTTTTCCTTTTAATATTTAATCTCTGAACCCATACTCTACTCCATGGAGTCCTGAAATTTTGAGTATGTTCATCATTCAACCTTCACTATTTAGTACTTAGTTCTTCTTCTTTTTTTTTTTTTAAATGCCCTAAACTAGGTGGTGGTAGCATAGGTTCAAGGCCAGTCTGGCCTACAGAGCAAGTTCCAGGACAGCTAGGGCTACAGAAAGAAACCCTGCTTTGAAAATGCCAATGATGATGATGATGATGATGATGATAAGGTTAAAAATTGTGTTCCAGCTGCAGAGCCTTGATTCTAGTCCTGGCTCTGTCATATAATCTTGCTACACCTCACTCTTCTTTACTACAATGAGATTAGCACTAATATTTACTTTGCAGAGCCATTTTAAAAAAGTATTCTGTATTATATATGTTTACTTCCAGGCACACATTCAATACGATGTTTGCTTGCAGTTTACAATTTTAAATAAATGTCAGACATTTTAAAATAAGTATTTGAAGGAAGAATAATTAATAAAATGGACACCGATTCTTTAGTACAATTTAGCAGCATGCAGCCGTTATCTTATGAATGCAAAGTTTTAGGAGCCGGTGGGAGCCATGTTTGAGAGTAGACTCTGATCACGCATGGCAGTGGAAGAAAGCTCACGGTTCTATGACTCTTTCACCGAATGTAAGGACACAGCTTAGGGTGTATTGTAGCCACTGGAGCAGCTTGAAGAATATCCATCATTGGGTCACTATTGCTTAGCTCTGAGCCATCTGCAGAAAACACTGTTCCAGACTGGGCAGGGGAGCTTAGTGATAGAGTACAGATTCTGCACTCACAAGGTACTGGGTTCAATTCCTAACACACACACAGACACACACACAGACACACACACACACACACACACAGACACACACACACACACACACACAGACACACACACACACACACTACACAGGGGTGGGGGGGGCGGTGCAAAGAGACAGAGAGAGAGTTTAAAATTATCCCAAGATGCAATTACATAAAACTACTTTGTGTCAATTAATCAAGACGAAACATAGTTTCTTCCTTTCAGCTTATTTCTAGGAAGCTAAGAATTTTCAGTAAACACAAGTAGTTGAATATTGAAATCCTACCAATAAGCAGCTTTTATATTAAATATTTGTCTTACTATCATATTTTTAATTCTATTTAATAAACTTAATGGAAAATGCTATGCCAAAGTTCAAAATAAGGATTATTGATGCCATATGCATTAATATGAAAAAATAATAAAGCACAAGTAAAGCTTACATTTTTTTGTTATTCTTTTTTATTAAAATGTCTACAATAGATTTTGATTATATTTTTTTCTCCTCCCCAAACCCTTCAGAAATCCTCCCTACTTCCCTACCTACCCAACTTCTCTCTTTTTCTCTAAAAAACAATAGCAAATTACAAACGACAACAACAAAGAAAGAAAAAAACACTAAGGCAGAACAAAAAAGTACTTTAAAAAAGGGGTCCATTCTGTGTTTTTCAGTGTTCTTGGACATGAGATCTGCCCTAGAATGTTGAGATATCCAGTGACACTCTGATGGAGAACACAGATTTTCTCTTTCCTAACAGGTACCAATTGCAAATAGCTATGTGATTGGGACTGGTACTTTGTGTCCACTGTGGTTCTCTTGGTCTGATATTTTGTATTCACTTTCTCTTCTCTGTGCTAGGATTTGTCTGGTTTGAACCTGTTCTAGTCTTTTGAGTGGTATCCCATTCTCTGCTAGTTCATATGTATATCATTCCTGTTGTGTCTGCACAAAGCACACTCTTTCATGGGCTGTGCATGTGGCTCTATGTTGACATAGTCGGTACCACTGAACAAGGCAGCTACTATTCCTTGCTATCAATCACTAGCTTCATTGAACATTTCTTGCTGGACATTTTGGTTAGTTTCACATTTTTCCTTTTCTTAAGTGGTTTTATGCAAATGCTTAAGATAAACAGCTTGTTTGCTTTTAGGTTATTTTGGGTTAGACTATTATCCGAAGTGAGATCACTAGATCAAAAGGGGGAAGACATTATATGTATTTTTGTCACATGTAACAAGACAGAAAAGTTGAACCAATTTATAATGTCGTTTAAACTACATTGCCATCTCTCCACCCTGACATCAGCGGGGTTTTATCGCACAAAATTTGCTTCCTGTTGCCAGGCTCGTTTGGCCAGTGTCTACTCTGATTCATTGATGTTGCACAGGGATAGTTGTCTGTGTGCCAAATGGGAAACTTGTTGGGGAGACAGGATGTATTCCTTGACATGTTGAATAGCTATGACATTAACTTCCTATTTGTCCTCAGCCTTAGCAACTATAATATCCTAGTATAAGTTACTAATTGGTAATAAGCTAGGTGATCACATTAACTCTAAAACTCTATCATACCACAGAAATGACACAACACATGTGAAAATCTGATTAGACTCATAGGAGTACATACCTAAACTCCTTGGAGAGCTGTCAGCTGATTATTATGTGAGAGGAGGGAATGTGGTACACTTTTTGATATTCTGAGATCTTTGTTCAACATTTCCATGTAACTAATCTCTTTGGATCTAGGAGCAACCTTGTGAGACAGGTACTGTTTACACAATTTCTACTCAAGAAATCAAGTGGCTTATCCATAGTTAGCCCATCTAGCTCAGTGAATAAGATAGCTTTCTAAATTTATATGGGATTTAACGGCTTCCAACTATCCAGTTTATATGCACAACACATTTTCTGAAGTTATTTTTTTATTGCTCTAAAATCAATCATATCACACAATCCTGCAAAATGAATTGACTATTTAAAATATTTCTCCTTAATATTGATTGGCATATACTTTCATACATTTAGAATTAATAGACCCATTTACATATGTTCTAGGACAGCATATCCCAAGTCCTTGTGTGTATGTGTGTGCATGTGCACACGTGCCTATATAATGATCAAACCATAGGATGCCAGTTCTCTAGAGCAGTTTGGCAAACATTAACTCGAAGTTTTGTGCTCACTACACAAATATATTTGAGTTCAGGTGTTAAGATACCTACATTTATATTTATAATAGTTATGTATACTCATAAATCTCTATCTGAGGGTATGTTGAGTAGTGAACTCAAATTATGGAATTGCTTAGAGATCAAACATAGGCAAATGTGCATACCCCACAATCTCCCCCCCTTCCATGGAGATAAGTGACAAATTTTTAAGTATTAGGACAAAAAACTACCTTAAAACCCTGAAGTTAATCTTCCTTGCAAGAGAACAGCAAGGTAAGTTATTCTGTAGATTAAAAAAAAATTCTGCTGTTTGGAGGGTTCAATAATTAGTTATCAGAGTGAATAATGAGGAACAGTATAAGGTGAGGATTCTATTGAGTATGAGTTTGCATGTGTAGAATCAATTTTTACTCAGCATCATGGTGGTATGTGTTTCAAAACAACAAGCTGAGAACAGTGCCTTCTGGGAGCAGGTCTAGACAGGAAAGAATTACCAACATAACAGAGAAGATTCATGTTTTTCTTAATAAGTCTCTGGCTTATTATGTGAGATGTTGGAAGATTCACCCTCTTTTCCTTGGTCTGACCTTGGGTTGGAAGCATTACTTTTGCAAGAAGCAAGTTTCTAAATTGTCTCAGCTAGATTTGGAGAGAGCATGGCCATCCCAGAGGTACATCAACCATTGTAGTAATATAATTTATTGTACTTCAAAGGGGCATCTCATTTAGACATAACTAGTGTTTTGTTATGAAGCACTGCATTAAGATAGATTTTGAAGTTCTTTCACAAGGTTGTGGTTCATCCCTGAAATGTAGAAATTGCAATCCTCTCCCTAGCATTCTTGTTTGTAGTCTAACTGGAGGACTGTGTATTCTATCAGGTCTCTGAGCATTGGATTAAAAGCATGGAGTTGTCAAAGAAATCTAGTGAGCGCAAGTCGATATTGTTATTCTACATTACCCTTAGGAGTCAAAATTCACCAACAAAACCTTCTTTCTACTTCTTTCTACTTTCTTCCACAAACCCACCTTTTCCATTCCACTGTCAAAGGTGTGTTTCAAATCCTGCCAACCCAATGTCCTCTTGGAGGACAGTCTTTCAAATGTCCTTTCTGCTTTGTTAAGGAAATAGCTCTGCAGCCAATGTCTATAATTGAGGAGCAGTATAATGCCAAGGGTGACCTTGGGCAATTTTTTTGGTCCAT
Source organism: Tokudaia tokunoshimensis (assembly GCA_036184795.1). NCBI lineage: Eukaryota > Metazoa > Chordata > Mammalia > Rodentia > Muridae > Tokudaia > Tokudaia tokunoshimensis. Next base: position 39,904,711 of record BTHU01000004.1, on the reverse strand, counting down.
TTAGACTGCTTCCTATTTTGTGAAACAAAACTGTAGTCTGACCACGTTTTTCTTTGTTTATTTTTGTTTTTGCTTGTTTCGTTTTGTTTGTTTGTTTTTAACTGTCAGTTCATTGACTAATTTTGGCCAGGATGTCTCTTTGACATACCATTTTGTTGTGCATGTAAGCCGCCTGTATTTAAAATTCTGGCACTTACTTAAAATCCACCTCTGGATTTTCTAGACATGGTTTACAGAGTGAGGCTGTATTCTTTCTTAATAATGAGCAGGCACCAGCTTCCTGGCCCTCCTTGACAGACATTGTGTTGTCTGTGGCTTTGTTCTTTAGTTAGCACTCACTTTCCTCAGAGCCACCTGACACTAGAAATACAAAGACCTCTTACCCTGCGGTCTAATGAGCTCTTAGGTCACTTCCGGTTCTGAAATTCTGACTCTCCTTCCCCAAAAGACCAACACAGAATAAGAAATAGTGCTGGAAGCTCAAGTGTATGGCACAGGATGAAGAAAATTTGGCATGCTCGGCTTTCTGAGCACAGATATAAAAATCCCTCTTGGAGAAGAGGCCTTGCTCCTTTATAGATATGAGCCTTAACTTATGAGGAAGTGGGGTAAGCGAAGCATCAGTACAGCGCATGCTTCGAGTGGTGTGCTTGGAAGAACGACGAGGCACAAAGGTAGCCGAGGGATTTCACTTTCACTGGTATTCTTACATCTTAGGTGTGTTTCTTTTCAGAACGTAAAAAGAACACGGAATTTGTTCATATTTTAAAATGTCAGGAATACTTGAAATAGTACATCCATTATGTAATTTGTGTTTTTTAAACCTCTGCAAGGGTGTTTTCAGCTTTAGACCCATGCATGCAGCATTGATGTATAAATGTATAGGGATAAGATCATTTATTACAAGTGATTATAACAAGGATTTATTGTGCATCTCTGTGTTCCGTAGAGACGACAAAATAAACCAAAGAATTAATCGTGAATTTCAGGAAATACTCAATCTACAATGAGGAAATAAAGTAAATCAACATGCCATTAATGCCAAGCTGGAAGACAGACCTGTTCGAAGCACCATATACCATAATGTCAAGGTCTGTGATTTGCAGACATCTTGTCAAGAAAGCAGGCAAATAATGTCACAGTTTCCAATGCAATAGCAACAACAAATAAATAAATAAAACAGTTTCGGAGCTATAATTGTTAACATTGCAATTTAGAACATGATGACTGGCTAGAGAGGAAAACTACCTGCCAGAGAGGTACACAGATCATGACTGATCATGTGATCAAAATATTAATTACAAGACAAAAAAAATACTAAAGCATTGTGAATACTCACTTAAAGCAGAGCTTCTATGTAAACATTGTTGCAGTAAAAGAGATGGAGTTCAATTTCCCAGAGCAGCAGAGAGGCACAGGACTTTGACTCAGAGTCTATTGGACCTGGTACTGCAAGTAATTAGCATAATTCAAAATACTTCTCTGAAAGATATTTATTCTCCTCATAGGATACACACCAACCAGAACACGATTTTAGCAGTTTGTGGATAATGCTTGTAAGAAAAATTATCCAACTATAAAAACATACAGTGGTAGAAAAAGGAGGAAAAAAAACTTTCTCCTGATTTAATTTAAAAATGATAATTGGTTTGTTTTTCCAAAGGACCTTAATTCTGCAAATGTTTTTTGGCATAGTTTTTTTTTTGGTATTTGTAGACTCTAACGATTCCCCAGGTAAAACGATCCCTGATGAAATGACAATTAGCTGCTACATATACTGTTCTCAAATCTGCAGTGTTATTAGATTATCATTGCTTTGCATATTAATACTTGCTTTCACTCCTGTATAAATGGCCAAAGGGAAAATAAGATTCATATAAATGGAAAACCATAATCGGGCATCAAAAGCATTTGTGACTGAGCTTCTCATCCACATGAAAAACAGGCTTTGCAAAAAATGGTGTTTTAAAGTAACAGATCTTTATTTGTCTAAAAATTAACTGAAGAAACACTCGACTGCCACTAGGCAAAGCAAGCGTGATAAAAGCCATCTTTCAAATTTACTACCGACTGACCAAATGTACAGTTGTCGACCTAATCAATTCCTCCAGCTGATCAACATTTCCATTACTAGAAGAAAACGTATACCTCTGTGCTGTATACTATTCTCTGAAGATCGAAAAATGTGGTTGCCACAGCAACTGCAAACTGAGGCCATGTCTGTCAGGACCCAGTAGCAGTATAATGGAAAACATCTGCCTGGAAATCACGAACTGGCACAAGGTCTTAGAGAGGAAGTATTCAAGAGAATTTAACCTGAGCCGATTTCCTCAGTTCTGGTCTCAGGCTCTCCCGCGGCATATGTTTATAACGTTTCTACTACTGCCAACATCTGCAGCACACAAAAGGGAAACACAGAGAGGAAATGGATTGCTTTGTTCGCTGCCAAGAATACATCTTCTGAGGCATTAAGTTTGCTCTTAAACATACAGTTTCTAAAAAATAAAATCTCTTCCAGATCAAAGATTACAAAGAACAGTGAAGTCATTTTTATTCTTTGACCCAAATCAGTGGTCTCCCACGTAGGCTCGGGTTGGAATTTTGTGCAGAGCTTGTTAAAATGCAGTCGCTGGTCCCCACCCGTTAGTTTTGATTCAGTCTCTCAGACTGGGGTCTAAGAATCTGTATTTTAAAAGCTGCTGGGTAACTCGGCTGGTGCAGACCCAGGACATACAATTTAAGAAATACAGTAAACCACAGATCTTAAAGAATTCTGAAGGTTTTCTAATAATAGCATCGTGAGAAGAATAAGACTAAATTCTTCTTGCAGACTCACTTCAACTATATAGACTGCAGAGCTTAGAAACCACTGGCCTGCCATGCAAAAATCACCTTAAAATGCAAAATTTCAGGTTCTAACCCTAGAGACTGGTTTTAGATTGTCTAGGACAGCACCCAGTCTCTAGTTAATTTTTCCATCAAGTGAAGTTGGTTCCTAAGCAAGCCTGTTCCTCTATCTTGGGAACAGCTGATTTGGGGCACAATGGCACTTTGTGTTATATGGTAATCATCTGACAAACTGGCCTTCAACAATGTTCCTTGACTCAATTACTCAGTGTTGATAGATCTGGATGGGGGTGGGGGAACCTAGAATTGTATCAAGAACTCCTAGAACTTGGTGAAGATGACCACAATATCAGTCACAGTAAAGATGTTTAAGACATCTTTAGAAGATGGAGGGACAAAAAAAAAATCCCAAATTGGATAACAGAAATGGCTTAGTTAATAAACTACCCTCTGCATAAGCATGAAAACCTGAGTTCAGATCCGTAGAACCTACATAAAAAGCTGTGTGTGTGTGGGGGGGGGGGGGAGTCTGGAGAGATGGCTCAGTGGTTAAGAGAACTGGCTGCTCTCCCAGAGGACACAGGTTCAAATTCCAGCATCCACGAGGCAGTTCACAACTGTCTGTAACTCCAGTTTCAGTGACTCAGTTCCAGAGGCTCTGATACCTCTGTCTTCACACAGACATATGCAGACAAAACACCAATGCACATGAAATAAAAGTTTAAAAAGTAACTTTGTATCCTCAGCACTGTTAGAAGAAGGGTAGAGACCAGTAGAGCCCCGAAGCTTACTGGATAGACAGTCTGGGCCTCCACTTAATAGAGTCTGTGTCTCAAGAAATAAAGGAGAATCGTCACTGAAGGACACTTTATGTCAAGCTCTGGTCTCAACATGCACATCCACAGAATAAAGCAACAAAGAACACACATTGTACACACTCACTCATACATTATACACACACTGTCTATAGACACACTGTACATATCCACACTGTACACACTGTAAATCACTATACACACTATATATACTATATATGTATATATATTACACCATACACATTTTATACATATATATGTATATGGTATATATATATATATCATACACAACTACACAGCTATATATTCACTATATATACACACATTATACACACATGCCACACACGCATAAACACACTATATATATACTATACACGATATATATACATGATTGTACACACACTATATACATGCATGATATGCACACATTATACATACTTGAACACTACACATCAGCACACGTACACTACCTAAGCACATACACACATGTTATTTTCTGGAAATTTACAGTCTGGCTTTTACAACATGTCCACAATTGAAAGCAGCCAGGTATCTGTGGAAAGGAAGTGTGTCTTGATCTTAGGGAGGAGTTGACACTATTCTTTCATGCCAGAATTATTATAATACTTGGTTGCCTTTAGGTGGATGTATGAACTTTCTTCTAGTTCTGAATGATATCTGCCACAATTAAACCTTGATTGGATTTTAGTAAAAACTAGATCCTGGATCAACTAATTCCTTAAACTTGAATTTCTGAGGCCTGAGACCTGAGAAAATAAGTGTCAACTTTAAAATCACCCAGATATTTAATTCTCTCAAAGCTATCTGAACTAACTTAAGGAAGTACCTGACACCTGGGTGTGACTGATAACAATGTTACTAATTTTGTGGTAATGTCTCACCTTATACTTGACAAAACTGTGTAGAGTTCTTAAGTGATTAAGTCTGGCCAATTTGCAAATTCTTGTTTGAGTTAGGATTGTCTTAAATTGAGTTTTGTGACCAAATATAAAACAAGCTATGGTCATATTAAATATTAAATAATACACATACATACATACATACATATAAAAGAAATAAGTAAAATGTCACAAAAAAAGAAATAAAGGTGTCTTGGCTCATGCCTTTAGTCCAAGCATCCAAGAGGCAGAGGCATGTGGATCTCTGAGTTCCAGGAGAGCCAGGCCTACATAGAAGATCCACTCTAAAATAAATATATCTATCTCTGTCTCTATCTATCTATCTATCTATCTATCTATCTATCTATCTATCTATCTATCTATCTATCATCTATCTACCCACCTGGCCAAGGAGATAACTCAGGAGTCAGGGCACTTGCCGCAAAGTTTGGTGAACTGAGTTTAAGTGCCTGATTCCTCTTAAAAGACAGAACATTATCTGTCCTCTGACCACCAAAGGAATGCTGGATATGTGCAAGTACCACACTCCCTACACACACCCACACACACACACACACACACACACACACACACACACACACACACACACACGCAAATAGATAAGATGCAAGAAAAAAATTAGCATTGCTACTACTGTGAAAACTCTACATCTGAGTTTTCTCAGATCATCTATACTGACTTCTTTCTGTAGTTTCTTTGTCTATGTGGATTGTGTTAGAACTAGAAACAAATGACTTATTATTACATCTAGATAAAAATACCCTCCCTTAAAATTGCTCTTTTGAGTTGTTAAATCTCAGCATACACAGGTGAGGAGAAATTAAACAATTACAGCGAATCAACACTTTCATCCCTCTACTCTTCCAAGATCAGAGAAACTGACGTGTTTCTCTGAACTCATGATTTTATCCTCAACAGCGATTTCTTGCTTTTCTAACATCCTGAATCCGAGTAATCCATATTATGACAAACTAAGTTCGGTCTTTGTCAAGAGTGTACAGCTAAGAGAAAGATAAAAATAAAATTTGTCCTACTTTTACTGGCCAGATAGTAAATGACAGAGGTACCAGAACCAACCTCTCAGATTCTTAGCATCTCTCTGAAGCTTTTCTATTTTCAGACTTCCGGAAAGTAGGGGTAAGGTATTTGTTTTGTCTTTTTCTTTCCTTTTCTTTCTTCCTTTCTTTCTTTCTTTCTTTCTTTCTTTCTTTCTTTCTTTCTTTCTTTTTTTTCTGGAAAATGCTACAGTGTCCACAACTTTGGGATCAATCAGTGTCAAGGTATTAAGGATGGGGAGGAGCTGTGCTAGTGAGATTTTTTTTTAAAGAAATAAATTAATCAGGTGATTTTTTACCAGGTTAGGGTAGAGTCCAAATCTCCAGAAAATTTTGTTACAATACGGGCTTTGAAGAAAGATGTTTCATTCCGCCTTTCTCAAAGCTTACAGTGATGGTACAGGCTGATCTGAGGCCAAGCTACACTGTGAGCTACAGGCGACTGTTCTCCCTGAATGCACATGATGAATATTGAGAGTTTGTCATTCTATTTCCCTCTGCTTTGTGTTTGTTTGCCTTTATCCTAGGCAGAATGTGTGTAGCGAGGCATGTGTCACAATGTATCCTTACCATGGAAGAAGAGACAACATCACCACCACTGGGTGAGGAAATTGGGATGCCTTTCTAAACATCAACAGTCCAAGCTTCTTTTCTTTCTCCATCCCTCTTCTCCCCTTCTCTTCTTTTCCCACTTGCTCATCTCTTTGTCCTTTCTTCCCTCTCCTCCCTCCTCAATTCCTCCTTTGCTCTCTCCCTCCTTTCCTCCCTCCCTCCCTCCTTCCTTCCTCTCTTCCCCTCTCCTCCCCCTCTCTTCCCCCCCTCCCCATCTCCTGTCTGTCCTTCCAGACAGAGTCTCACTTTTTATTCCAGGCTGGCCTGGATTCACTATGTAACTCAATCTGTGTGTGTGTGTGTGTGTGTGTGTGTGTGTGTGTGTGTGTGTATGGGGGAGGGGCTCTACTTTCTAAACACATATGTTAGATTCAGAGACCCCAAGTTTAGAAATCACATAATCCCTGTTAAATTACATCTGAAAAGGAAGTATGTTTTCAGAGAGGGTTTGCTGTACTTTAGTTCTTGAGTACATCCCAAAGGTTCATCCATTTGAGGTTTAATTTCCTTGTTGCAATCTTGGGAGGCAGTGGAATGTGGAACAGGTAGGGAATAGTGGGGCGCCCTTGTGTTTCTGAAGAGGCTGGATCCAGGCATCCCAGAACATTCATCTTCAAGCTGCACGGCCATGAGGTGAATAGTTTTGCTCCATTCTTGCTGTTACCTATACACAGACCCAAGCAATGAAGTGTATTGATAGAGGACATACTTTCCTTATAAACCAATCATAGCCAGTGTTTGTTCCAGGGACAGAAGGATGGCTAGCACATGGAATTGAGGACAGGTTGCGCTTGTCTAGGGATGGATAGAGACCTCTCCACACAGAGAAAAGAACACACTGGAGATCTGCAGGCATTGGCGCTTGGTTTTGATAGATGGTCTTAAAGCTTGGCAAATTGATTATAGAAAAACAACAACACTAACCAGCATCGTTCTGAGGACTACAATGATTGCTGGACTGGCTAAAAACTTGAAATAAGCCACAGGTATTCTGAAAAATATTCAGAAGTATAAGTGCGCATTAAATGTTGTTGAATTAATTATTCTCCACATCATCTTTTTAAAAGAACATTTTCATAGATGTAAACCAAAAAGAAACACTGTGGCTTTCAGTGTTTGTTGAAGAGGTTGCCATGGAAAAGCTGGCTCTCGGATGGAGAATAAATACACTATCTTGTGCTGCCGAAACGTTGCCTCTCCCTTTCAAACATCAGATTCATTCCATAATGAAATTAAACACACTCTCCCGTGATTATGTATTCTTTAGAATCTTTCAAATGCCGTGGGGAACTTTCTAAGACATGATTTATATAGCTTGGTGGGTTTTTGTTTTTGTTTGTTTTTTGTTTTTTGTTTTTTTTTGTGGGTTTTCGCCTACCGGCTTTCAGGGGCTGGGAAACATTTATTAGACAAACACTAAAACAGAGCAAAAACAAACTTCCAACATAGCTGACGATCGAGTCATTTGTTTATTCTAAATCTATTTATTTTATGCTATCGGTACTTTTCTTGACTTTGAAATGAAATGCCAAAGAAGACAGGCTCTGTATCCCCGAGTGGTCCCCACTATATTGCAGGCACCAGGAATCCTAGCTGTAGCCATGTTCTCAGAGTGTACATCCTTTGGGTGGGCTCGCAAGACCTTTCCTGAAGGCTCATGACATGAAAATATTTTTCACAAATACATAAAAGACACTGCCTTCCCCTCTGTGCTGCCTTTTGCATAAGGGACGCAGAAACCAGCGTGGTTGTGAAGGTGTGAATGTTCCGCAGAGAACACCAGAGGGAATCAAAGGGGTCTGTTCTTTTGATTACTATGTTCTTACTGCAGACAGACAGACAGAGGACAGACAGACAGACAGAGGACAGACAGAGGACAGACAGACAGACAGACAGACAGAGAATATGAGTTTCACTTTTACTTTGTCTTTAACGAAGCAGTAAAAATCAACTTACCAAGCCAGTCGTAACCTTTGAGTGCCTGTCTTTCAAATATGCTGTGTAACTGAATGGAAATTATGGGTTGGACACTTCTGCTAGCTACCTTAGCATGATAACTGCTTAAGGAAAGATGGGTGTGGTATTGTTCCATCCAGGAGCTCAGCAGACAGCTGTGTGTGTGTGTATGTGTGTGCGGGCAGCCATCTTCACTTGAAATAATGACTAGCAGACATATTATGCATTTTAGATTTGTGGATTGTGCAGTCAGTTTCATGAACATGAAGGAAATGAGTCTGTCAGTTCAAAGACTACCAACAGTGTTTGTTTCCAGCAGTAAAATGTGAGCTTCTCAGTAAAGAATGGGATTCTAATGTTTTCTAACCAGTTAACCTAAGATCTTTCTGATGTATCCAATATATTTCTAAGGTAGATGGGAACATTAACCAACAAGATCATGTTTATATTCATTTTCGACTATGTGACAGCTCTTGGTGCTCTTTATAACTCTGTGAGTGACTGCGGTGTGGTGCTTTGAATGAGAATGCCCCTCACCCACCCAGGCTTACATATTTACATGGTTGATTCCAGCCAGTGGGTGGACTACTTGGGAAGCATTAGTAGGTGTGGCCTTCTTGGAGGTGGTATGTCATTGGGGGTAGCTTTGAAGTTTCAAAAACCCATGCCAGGCCCAGTCTCCATCTCTCCTCTTTCAACCTGTGGATCAGATATAAGCTCTCAGCTTCTGCTCCAGCTCCAGTTTGCCTTGGTCATGGTGTCTCTTCAGAACAGTCTAACAGGAAATAACTAAGACTTGTATTTTTAAGATTTATTTATTTATGTATTTTATGTACATGAGGACTCTATTGGCATTTATGTCTGCATGACAGAAGAGGGCATCAGATCCCACCACAGATGGTTGTGAGCCACCATGTGATTGCTGGGAATTGAACTCAGGACCTTTGGAAGAGCAGCCAGTGCTCTTAACCACTGAGCCATCTCTCCAGCTTGACATCGTAGGTTGTTTGCTTGTTTTTTTAAAGGCGGGGGGGGGGGGACATCCATTGACAAAAAACTGTGGCAGAGTACAAGGATGAAGAACGCCATCTTGACTGCATATCACAGCTCACATTTGAAACACAGCCCTTGGTAAGTTTTTAGTCGGTGCCAGGAGCAGCCATTGTGATCTGCAGAGACTATTAACATGTTTCTGTCTGCTACTAAAGGTCTGTGTGAAGACAAGGTTTCCTCATTTACTTCAACCAAAACAACATATTTCACAGCTTGACAACAAAAACAAACATAAGAAATCAGCTGTTTCCTATTGGGTAGACCTTAAACCAGTGCCACTTTTTTTCTCATTTGTTTTAGAAGACGGTAACTTTTAATTTTCTTTTTTTTTTTTTTAAAAATCATCTATGGCAACATATTCTGTTTTTATTTTAAAATAAGGAATTAAATTATCTCATTTGTAATTTATAACATAAATAAGTATGTTGTATGTATACAAAAGATCTTTTTGAAGATTTTAAGAGTTATGAAAAATCCCAGATTTCAAGAGAATTTTAGAACAAAAAATAAATTGTAACTGCTATGTTATACAGATGAGCTGGGAGGTCACAGAAGGAGCGTCATGTTTATAGGTCTAATAAGTCTTCACTGCAGGAAGAGAAATGTGATTGGGTGTGAGGGTAAGTAAAATTTGTTTACTTCAATAACTTCTACACACCAAGGTTCATCTCAATTACCCAGAAATCACAACCAGACACACATTCTGACCTCACTCCTAAGTCTCTGATTCACTACCACTGAGGAAAAATAGAGAATTCATATCTTTAACACGTTTCCCCCAAAATGCTAATGCTTCTGGTAACAGGACCGTGGGGTAGGATCCATGTTTTGTGAATAAGTGAGGGAAAGACATTAATACCCACTGGGAGGATGTAAGTGGCTCTAACTGTAGCTGAGCCAAATTCCACGGAATGTGAACACAGGTTTCCCTCAGAGGTCCTCTCATTGTAGGTGGTACCTGTGAATTGTCCCCCAACTCTAACACTTCTGATAAGCTGAGCATTTTTGACAAATCTTCCTCCATCCTCCAGTTCAGCATCACATCTGACAGACCCCAGAGATGTGCTGTACTTACTGTTATATATAGCTTTACTACAGCAAAGGTGATGCGAATGGAACTACCTAATGGCGGTGATGTAGGGTGGGGCCTGAAAGTGCCCATTGCCATGGCCCAGCCTTCCCACAGAGTCACAGTAGGTCATCTTTCTGACATTGTGATCTGTGACAATATACAAAGCATTACTGCCTGGAGATTCACCAAGCTTTGATTTCTGGAGGTTTTGTTGCAGTATAGATATATAGGCATGACTGATTGAATCTCTGGCTGTACAATTGTAGTGGGCCTGCATCTGCTCTCTGTTCCCCGCATGTATCAGATGTCTTAGGTCTTCGCTCTTGAAGCAGTACTTTTGGAAGGTTTTGATTATCCTTCACTTTCATTATATGTCTGGAAAAATTACTTCCAATAAAAGAAAATACCAACCTAAACATATAAATAATATAAGAAAAATGGATATATGCTCCTTATGCTCAAGTTTTTTAAATTGAATTTTGGAATGCCTAGAATCTATCTTTTATAAGGTAGGATATTAGGGTCTCCTTTTTCCAGAATAACCACCTAGTAACCTGGCAGCATGATCAAATAGCTAATTGTTTTTAACATATGTGTGTGTGTGTATGTGTATTTTATAAATATATGCACACATTTAACCTGTATGTCATATTTTAAACTTCTAGTTGTGGAATTGAACAGCTACAATTATATTCATATTTGAGTTGTATAACTTCAAAATACATGTAAAAATCTGTAAAATATAGCCCAGTAATATTCTAGAGCTTTTAACTGGGGGAAAAATGTGTGGCTTTGCTCAGGTTTATGGCTGGTTGGTCCAGAAAATAGGATTTACTTTTATACTCTTATCAGGTTTTCTCTTGTGAATGGCCAACTAAGACCTGTTCAAGTATGTTTAATTCAAAGGTAGGTTATTTAAAATGTTATCCAGTTTTAACCAGCATAAAGCATAATTGCATTATACTGCAGCTGTGACTTGGGTGACCAACCCTTTTCCTGGGAGTAGTGGCATCCCAGGATGGGTGACTTTAATGCTATCAGTAAATCCACAAATTAACCACATAGCTGGCCAACATCAAGTACCCAAATGTTTGTAGGTCCTCTGTGTTGACGTTGACATGGTCTCCAGCCTCTAAAAGATTCCTCCCCAGAGGTTCACATGCTCATGTCTGTGTGTTTCACAAGAGCACACATATGTACTAATACCCTCTTCTGTAGCAAGGCTACTGTTCTACACCAAATAATTTCGCAACCTGCTTCTTTACTGTCAGACGTTCCTGCTTCTCTGGTAGGAATAGTGAGCATCGCAGCCTCTCCTTTTGGTTTATTGTCCTGCTTATCTAGTGTTAAGAAATCTCTAAAGTCGTCTTAATAACTTTGTAGCCCATGCACACCTTTGCCGCCCTGCAGTCAGGAACTTCGTTCTCTGACACATGAAATGGTCAGCCTTGCATTACTGAGTGAGATCTCCTCTGAGGGATGCAGAATCCGAACTAATCAAGTGCTGCTCTCAGTTGGTTCTCTGACACCTAAATATCAGAGTAGACTTGTCTTTGCGATTTAGCATCAGGCCTTCTTCCACTCCAGACACGCATTGCCAGGGGTCTGTCTCTTCAACCAATGGCCAGCAAGCATGATGTTTATTTCCCTCCTCTCCGACTCACTAATACCTGATACTTCTTACATGCTTATCTTGAATTTACTACCTGTCATCTTTCTTGATGTTGATCATTAGGTGAAAGGTATGTGGGGCAGAGACCAAAGGGGAGCTTGAGCATCAACCCTTAGGCGTCTACTTAGAGTTACTGCTGCTGCACTGTGTCCACTATTGGCTGACAAATCAATGAATGTATCGATTCTCAGCCTTTTGCCACAGAACAAGTGTCTAAAATCAATACATAACAGAAGTGTGATATTTGCTGTGTTTTTTAACCTAATCACTTGTGATAATTAAGATGAATACTAATCTAAATTATAATGGAAGCTGGTCCCATAGCTCAGTGGTAGAGAACTTGCCTTGTATGTGCAAGGTCCTTCCTAAGAACTGTCGCAGTACAGAAAAGAGAAACAGTGTGTTGGAAGAGTTCAGCCTGTTTGGTATTGAGTGAAGTATGTCTTTTCTTATTTGTGAGGGGCAGAAAAGAATATTAAAAAGCCATGTGTACATCAGCTACTTACATTAAAGTCACAATGTAGATATCAATTTACTATCCTTTTGGTCTTAGATTCTTTTGCTACATCAATTCCGTTTATCTTTAAATTTCATGGTAATAATGGCACTGATTTATCAATCAATTGATATATCATAGACATACATAATACATATATCATATATATATATATATATGTACATAATATATACATACTTATGAGGTGGAAGTATCTGGTTGTGTCACGTGATGTAGACTCATGTGGTGTTTTGCTGCAGCAAGACCCGTGGGAGGACACGTGATGTTTGGAGAGAGTATAAATAGGACTCAACGGACAGTGATAGCATGCTTACTTAGTTAGCCTTGCCGCACCTCATTGGTTTCCAGTTTTCATCTTTGCTGATCTTCCACTTTGTTGAGAGAGGCAGGGCGGAGAACTTCTGGTACCTAGTCTGGTCCTGGTCACTTCTGCTGACTGATGCCGATTCAATGGAGGCCTGACTGTTTCTGCTAGATCATGCCCCCACTGCTGATTCACTTTTGGTATCCTGATACTACTGAACTGGACTGCTGGTATCCTGACAATGAAGACTGGAATTGCCTCCAAAGAACTGCTTCTACAGAGGCCCACATCCCCTTGTCCTATTTATCATATTTTCTACCCAACATTTGTTGGTGGTCCAGAAGGAATGTTGAAGCATTTGAGAAACCTTATTAAAAGTAGGTTTTAGGGGGCTAGAGAGATGGCTCAGTGGTGAGAAGCACTGGCTGCTCTTCCAGTGGTCCTGGTTTCAATTCCCAATAACCACATGGTGACTCCCAACCACCTGTAATGGGATCCGATGCCTTCTCCTGGTGTTTCTGAAGACAGCTACAGTGTACGCATACACATAAAATAATTTAAAAAAAATAATACTTTTGTTGTCTGACAAGAAATATAGATTTTAAGCTGCATAGAAGAGTTCATCTCAAATACTATTCTCTTTAGAAGGGCCAAGAAGGTGGCTTGGCCATCGACTAGTCTATGGTAGATTTGCTGGTAAACAATTCCTTATGAAAATATGCAACTTTACAAAAATAAAATAAAACCGTTTTTTAAAAAAACATGCCTTATTTTTATTGTGTTTGGAGTATATATACAAATGATATGGTCTATGCTTAACCCTCATTTTCCTTTATAAAATCCTGAAGTTTGTACAAACATATAGCGAATCTTGTGACTTCTCTTCCTGATTCTCCAAACCTGGGGTTGGTCTTAAGCCCTGTAATGACAGGTCCATCCTCTATTCTGTCTGATCCTCGATTTGCAGCTGCCTGTTCTTCCATTGTTCTATGTGATTCAGTGAGAGTCCCTCTAGGTTTGCTCATACGATGACACATGTCCACACTACCAACTAATTCTCCCATTGCCTACTGAGAATGGGTTTTTAGAGCCGCCCACTTATGTCAATGTTTTCAGTTCATCATCATGAAGTGTCTCTAACTAAAACAACAAATACCTGCTTCACATAATTTTTTGAAGTCTATCCTTTTGAACACGCGTGCTTCTTGCCCCATATTTGTTAGTCAATGGTATTTCCTGAAAAAAACTATTTGCTGTGTATCTTAGGTATTGTCTTTTTTGTTCAAACCACAAGGGAACACTTCTATTGTGATAATCACCTCATGGAGCCCATGATTGACTTGTGTGAGTTACTCACAATGCACAACCTTTGCAAGTCCATAAGAACAGAGTACTGGCTGTGCTTTTCTTCCCAGTGCAACTTAGAATCCTTCAAGTATGCATTGGAATGTGTTTCTCTGCCCAGCATCATTAGACTAATCCATCTATATGAACAATCTTCAATCTCCACGGGACCAGATTTAAGCAACAAAGTTTTAATAAAGCCACTATTTTTAAGCTTTTAGATGCATTATTTCAGTAGAATTTTTATTACGTTTCTTTTTAAAACCACTGGGCAGCTATCCTTTTGATAATTTCCTTCTTTAGCTTAAAGTGAAAACCAACAAAACTCCAAGCGCTCCTTCCTGGTCTAACTATTCAAAGATGCTTTCCATTCCCATCTCAGCTAAACATGTCAATATCTAGATATACACTATCCCCAGCCAGGGATTTACCTACAGCTTACTTAGTTTATCAAGTGGCTGAACTCAGGAGCCATTGAGACTGTTTGTTGTCAATACAGCTGGGGTAGTATGAGTTTCACAAGGAGCAATAGAGCCATTAGTAGATCAGCCCTGGTCTCAGAATTGCCTTAAGTTCACCAAGGACTCTGAAGTTAGGCAAAGGTCTGAAGAGTAGTCAAGGAGTAACAAGAGGCAGTGTGAACACACATACACACTAAGGAGTGCCACTGTTACAACCTGTGACCTTATATAGAGGTGATAAAGCTGAAATTGTAACACAGCAGCAACAACACAATCCAAGTAGGTAGATTGCAGACTTGTTTAGTTTCAGATGTGCACGTTTGTTTTTGTGAGCACATCTTTGTCCTTACATTAGAGTACATCGTATGACACCAGATATCAGGAACTGATGCTGGCCTATGGTCATGGGCTGCCATTAACCACACAGGATCTTCCCCTTTTGCCCTTTGATTAATTGAGTTGCTCTAAAGAAATGAGCTTGTCACATGTCACTGTGTCAGAGTCTGACGTTGAAAACTGGCTCTCTGAAAATGTGGTGCTAGTAATACAGGTCAGAGGCATGCCATACTCTCTGTACTATTATGTAAGATAACCAGGTCAGAAGTGTGCATTTCTCAGTTTACCTCATTTTCTATTTTGTCACCTTTTGCCTTTGATTAAAAAAATATTTCAACTTTAACTACCTAAAATGTCCACTCACAGTCAGGTGGGGCTGTTAAGCTATCCTAAGGAAGAAACTGCCTCAGGTCAGCATTCTAAAATCTATAAAAAGCTTTTTCCTAATGCTAATTTCATACTAAGGTCCATTTAATTACATCTGTTACTTCATTTGTTTGGTTTCCAGTCTAGTAGAGTCACTAAATCCAGCTTCCAATATTGTAATGCTTCATTTTCAAGGAGAGAAATGAAAGAAAAAACAGTTTTCTCATGTTTTCTAAATTGAAAGAAAAAACTAGGGGAGGGAGGAGAAAGGGAGAGGGGGAAGAGAGAGGAGGGAATTTTATATAAGAGACTAGTCTGAGATGAGAAAAATCACATTCATTATTATTTGTAAGTTAATTAATTTTACTGCTGGATTTTTTTTTTATGAGGAAAGAGTTTATTTCATCTTCTGTCTTACAGAACATTATGAATGGTAGTCAGGACAGGAAATCAAACATGAACTTAGAGGCAGGTGCTGAAGAAGAGGTTATGAAGGAATAGAATTCCTATCTTGTGCAGACTGATTTCTTATTCCAGCTATTCAGGGATGGCACTTGCAATAATAAATCATCAGGCAAGAAAATAGTCAACGGGAGTGGTTGGTGTGTCCTGCTCTGTGTGCTACTGCTGGGTGCTGTGATGGGAGTTCAGGCAACTCCATAGCCTTCTGTGCACAGCCCACCAGGAGAGAGTGATCTCCCAGCAGGGCTTTCACTTCTGAGCGTGGGGGTGAAATCTCCACCTTCTCTCTGGAGGGGTAGGAGCTCATGGGGCATAGGATCAGTGTAGCAGTTGGGACAGAGGTCTTCAGACTGCCATTTGCACCAGGAAGCCATCCACCGCCTTCTGTGCACAGATCCTGACAGAAGAGATTTGATCTTCTAGGAGTAGGAGTACAGACACAGGCTTATAGATCCACAGGAGGGGCAAGCTTCAGCCAGAGACAGCAAGACCAACTAGCACCAGCGATAACCAGATGATGAAAGGCAACTCTACCAACAGAAACCAAGGCTACTTGATAACATCAGAACCTGGTTCTCCCACCACAGCAAGTCCCAAATTCCCCAACACACTGGAAAAGCAAGAGTTGGATTGAAAATTGTATCTCATGTTGCTGATAGAAGGCTTCAAGAAGGACTTAAATAACTCCCTTAAAGAAATACAGGAGCACATGGGTCAACAGGTAAAAGCCCTTAAAGAGGAAACACAAAAATCCCTTAAAGAATTACAGGAAAACAAACAATCAAGTGAAGGAACTGAACAAAACCATACAGGATCTAAAAATGGAAGTAGAAGCAATAAAGAAATCACAAAGTGAGACATCTTTGGAGATAGAAAATCTTGGAAAGAATTCAGGAGTCATAGATACAAGCATCAACAACAGAATACAAGAGATAGAAGAAAGAATCTCAGGGGCTGAAGATAACATAGAACACATTGACTCAATAGTTAAAGAAAATGCAAAATGCAAAAAGCTCCTGAGCCAAAATATCCAGGAAATCCAGGACACAATGAGAAGACCAAACCTAAGGATTATAGGTATAGAAGAGAGCGAAGATTTCCAACTTAAAGGGCCAGTAAATATCTTCAACAAAATTATAGAAGAAAACTTCCCAAACCTAAAGAAAGAGATGTCCATGAACATACATGAAGCCTATAGAACTCCAAACAGAATGAACCAGACCAGAAAGTCCTCCCAGCACATAATAATCAAAACACCAAATGCACTAAACAAAGAAACAATATTAAAAGCAGTAAGAGAAAAATGTCAAATAATCTATAAAGGCAGGCCTATCAGAATTACACCAGACTTCTCAACTGAGACGATGAAAGCTAGAAGATCCTGGGCAGATCTCATACTGACCCTAAGAGAACACAAATGTCAGCCCAAACTACTCAACTGCCCAGAAAAACTCTCAGTCACCATAGATGGAGAAACCAAGATATTCCACGATAAAACCAAATTTACACAATATCTTTCCACAAATCCAGCCCTACAAAGGATAATAGATGGAAAACGCCAACACAAGAAAACTACTCCCTAGAAAAAGCAAGAAGCCCAAAAAACCCAAACAAACCCAAAAAAATATATCCACACAAACATAAAAATAGCATCAAAAATAACAGGAAGCAGCAATCACTATTTCTTAATATCTCTTAACATCAATGAACTCAATTCCCCAATAAAAAGACATAGACTAACAGAAATATTTTTCATGTAAATCTTCAATTTTAACAGAAAATGTTTGTAATTCTTCTTTCAATTAATTTAGTAATTTTTTTGTCTACCATTTTATCTGCATATTTTTCATGATAATCTTCAATTTTAACATGTTTTCTATATATTTTTTCTATTTTATCAGAAATGTTTTCCATGTAACTCTCTGATTTTATCACAAAATGTTTCTAATTCCACCTTCAATTAGTTTAGAAAGGTTTTTTCTACATCTACGATTTTATCTGTATAATTTTCCATGAAATGGGTCAATTTTGATGTGTTTTTCTATATATTTCTTGAATTTTATCAGAAATATTTTCCATGTAAATCTTTAATTTTACCTGAAAATGTTTATAATTTCACTTTCAACGAACTAAGAATTATTTTTATGCCTACCATTTTATCTGTATAATTTTCCATGATAATCTTCAATTTTAACATGTTTTTCTATATTTCTTCAATTTTATCAGAAATATTTTCCATGTAAATTTTCAACTTTATCAGAAAATGTTTATAATTCCATTTTCAATCAACTTAGGAATACTTTTTTTCTTTCTTTCTTTTAAAGATTTATTTATTTTTTTATATGTAAGTACACTGTAACTGTCTTTAGAGACTCCAGAAGAGGCAGTCAGATCTCATTACAGATGGTTGTGAGCCACCATGTGGTTGCTGGGAATTGAACTCAGGACCTTCAGAAGAGTAGTCAGTGATCTTAACTGATGAGCCATCTCTCCAGCTCTTAGGCATACTTTTAAGCCTACCATTATTGTATCCATATAAAATTTTCCATGATAATCTTCAATTTTAATGTGGTTTTTTTTTACATTTTTCTACAACTTTATCAGAAATATTTTCCACATAAATCTTCAATTCTGTCATAAAATTTTTCTACTTCCTTTTTCAATTAACAGCAATGATTTTTTATGTCTACCATTTTACTCTTTAATTTTCCATGAAAATTGACAATTTTAATGTTTTTCTATATATCTCTTCTATTTTATCAGAAATATTTTCCATGTAAATCTTCACTTTTATCATGTTTTTATTTCCTTTTTCAAGAAAAAAAAGAAAAAGAAAATAGTCAATGATCTTTTGCCTTCTAGACAATCCTATGGAGACATTTTCTCAACTGTTTTCCTTTTTCAGTTTGACTCCGCTTAGACTATATTTGATAAAAAAAACAAAGAAAGAACTAACTGAAGGAAGGAAGGAAGGAAGGAAGGAAGGAATCAAGAGAGAGAGAGAGAGAGAGAGAGAGAGAGAGAGAGAAAAGAACTTTACTGCTAGATTTAGTTAAACGTTGTGCATGCAAATGTGATCCTGCTAGATTTAAACATTGTGCATGCAAATGTGACCCCGAAGGGTGCATTGCCATACCTGGAGGTGGAACTCTCTTGTTGATGATAAGTAGCTACATTCCACTAACAAAGGTCACATGGCCTGACTAAGTTTCTCCATAAGAAAAAAGTTAAAAGTTACAAAAGGTGTCCTCTGTAATCACAAAGACAGAGTTTCTACTTTCCGCTGAAATAGTTTTATGGCCATCTAAGAAGATGGCTTTCTTTCTTTCTTTCTTTTTTATTATTATTTTTATTTTCTATATTCTTTATTTACATTCCAAATGATTTCCCCTTTCCCGGTTCCCCCGCTCCCCGAAAGTCCCATAAGCACTCTTCCCTCCCCGTTCCCCATTTGTCTAAGAATTTCATGAATTCATTGTTTTTAATTGCTGAGTAGTATTCCATTGTGTAAATATACATGGAAAATATCTCTGATAAAATTGAAGAAATATATAGAAAAACACGTTAAGATTGACTATTTCATGGAAAAAATATACAGATAAAATGGTAGGCATAAAAATATTCCTAAGTTGATTGAAAGTGGAATTATAAACATTTTCTGATAAAATTGAAGCTCTACAAAGAAAATATTTCTGATAAAACTCAAGAAATATATAGAAAAACACGTTAAAACTGACTATTTCATGAAAAATTATACAGATAAGATGGTAGGCATAAAAATATTCCTAAATTGATTGAAAGTAGAAGTAAAAACATTTTCTAACAAGATTGAAGATTTACATGGAAAATATCTCTGATAAAAATGAAGAAATCTATACAGATAAATTGGTAGGAATTAAAATATTCCTAAGTTGATTGAAAGTAGAATTATAAGCATTTTCTGATAAAATTGAAGATTTACATGGAAAATATTTTTGATAAAATTGAAAAAAATATATGGAAAAACATTAAAATTGAAGACTATCATGGAAAATTATACAGATAAAATGGTAGGCATAAAAATATTTCTAAGTTGATTGAAAGTGAAGTTATAAACATTTTCTGATAAAATTGAAGATTTACATGGAAAATATCTCTTATAAAATTGAAGAAATATATGAAAAAGTGTTAAGATTATTTCATGGAAAAATTATACAGAAAAAATGGTAGGCATAAAAATATTCCTAAGTTTTTTGAAAGTGGAATTATAAACACTTTCTGATAAAATTGAAGATCTACAAGGAAAATATTCCTGAAAAAATTCAAGAAATATATAGAAAAACATGTTAAAACTGACTATTACATGGAAAATTATACAGATAAAATGGAAGGTATAAAAATGTTCCTAAGTTGATTGAAAGTAAAATTATAGACATTGTCTGATAAAACTGAAGATCCACATGGAAAATACTTCTGACAAAATTGAAGAAAAATACAGAAAAACGTTAAAATTGAAGATTATCATGGATAATTATACCGACAAAATCGTAGGCACAAAAACATTCCTAAATTGATTGAAAGTGGAACTACAAACACCCCCCCCCCAACGAAACCGAAGATCTACATGAAAAACACCTCTGACAAAATCTAAGAAATACACAGAAAAAATGTTAAAATTAAGGATTATCATGGAAAATAATAGTCAAAATGGTAGACACAAAAAGCATTACTAAATTGAAAGAGGAGTCACAAACATTTTCTGATAAAATCGAAGATCCACATGAAAAACATCTCTGTTAGGCTATGTTTTTTGTTGGGGAATTGAGTCTATTGACTTTATAATATATTAAGGAATAGTGATTGTTGCTTCCTGTTATTTTTGATGTTCTTTTTATGTTTGTGTGGTTACTTTCTTTTGGGTTTGTTGGAAAAAGATTACTTTCTTGCTTTTTCTAGAGTGTAGTTTCCCTCCTCATGTTGGCGTTTTCCATCTAGTATCCTTTGTAGGGCTGGATTTGTGGAAAGATATTGTATAAATTTTGTGTTTCCTCTTTAAGGGCCTCTACCTGTTCACCCATGCTCCTCTGTATTTCTTTCAGGGATTTTTGTGTTTCCTCTTTAAGGGCCTTTACCATTTGACCCATGTTCTTCTGTATTTCTTTAAGGGAGTTATTTATTTCCTTCTTGATGTACTCTAACAGCATCATGAGAAGCGACTTTAAATCCAACTCTTGCTTTTCCAGTGTGTTGGGGTGTCTGGGATTTGCTCTGGTGGGAGAACTGGGCTCTGATGTTGCCAAGTAGCCTTGGTTTCTTTTGGTAGGGTTCTTGCCCTTGCCCTTAGCCATCTGGTTATTTCTGGTGTTAGTTGATCTTGTTCTCTCTGGCTGGAGCTTGCCCCTCTATGGGCCTGTAAACCTATGTCTGTACTCCTGAGAGACCAACTCTCTTCTGGCAGGGTCTGTGCACAGAAGGCTGTGGAGCTGCCTGGTTCCCTGCTGCAAATGGCAGCCGGAAGGGAAGACTCCTGTCCCAGCTGCTCCACTGATCGTATGCCCTGTGCGCTCCTAACTGTACCCCTCCAGAGAGAAGGTGGAGATCTCACCTCCACACTCAGAAGTGAAATCGCTGCTGGAAGATCACTCTCTCCTGGCGGGCTAAGCACAGAAGTCTTTGGAGCTGCCTGGTTTCTTGCTGCAGATGGAGGCTGGAAGGGAAGACTCCTGTCCCAGCTGCTCCACTCAAGAAGATGGTTTTCAAACAAGAACAACCAGCTTTAAAAATTCTAAAATTTTTGGATCCTAAAGTTTACTCCAATCTTTTAAAAAAATTTTTTTTTAAATTTATATTCTCTGTATATGACCACTCGCATACATATGCACAGCATGCATTTAGTGCCTGCAGAGGCCAAAAGAGGGCACTGGCTCCACTGGACCTGGACTCACAGACATTTTGAGCTGCCTTGTAGCTGCTGAGAAGCAAGCCCGGTCCTCAGCAAGAGAAGTGACCACTCTTAACCACAGAGTCATCTCTCCAGCCCCTTCAGTGATCTGATGTAAAAAGTCACAGCCTTAATATGGAAAGAGAGATTTCCTGTTTTTTGTCTATCTGCATTTTAAATTGTCATTTATAAAGAGAAAATACTACTTTAAAGTCATTACTAACCTCGAAGTAAGTGTTATAGATGTTTGCTTTTCATAATTAAATATTTACACACTAGTCTTACTCTTAGTTCTCCAACGAATGCTATTGGAACAGTTTACATTTTCCTTCGTACGCTTTCCTCCTTTATCAGCTTTTGAAGGATGTTTGGAGTAGGAGCACCCAACAAAAGGCAAACGCCTTTGTTCTTTCAAAAATATTTTGGGTTCAAAATTAATATTTTGGGAGATGGATCTGTATATGAGAGGGTTTAAAAGGTGAATGAGTTATCATCATTAATGTTGGCATATCCATTTGCTGTCTTGAGACTTTGGCCACATCAGTGACTTCCCAAGTACCCTCAGAGCTGGGTAGGGCTTTCTTGCTCACATGTAAGGCAATTTTATAGAGTCTTCCACGTGTCCTTCAGAGCATCCTCTGTCTCCCCTCCTGTCTCACTATCTCCCCTTCCCTCTCCTCTGTTCCCTCGTCTCTACTTGCTCTCTCTTCTAGCCTCTTTTCTCCTTGAATCTTTCCCACATCTCTTTTTAGAATTCTACAATTTTTTTAAAGTTTTGTTTTGTTTTTTTTTTTTTTTGGTTTGGTTTGGCTTATTTGTTTGTTTGAGACAGGGTCACACTGTTTAGTTCTGACTGTTCTGAAACTCACTGTGGACCAGGCTAGCCCTCAACTCACAGAGACCTGCCTGCCTCTGCCTACTGAGTGCTAGATTTAAAGATGTGCACTATTATGTCCAGCTCACTATTTTTTTTTAATAACCAGGCACTCTCCCTTCCCTGCCATCCTCTCCATCACTCCACTGATTCTGGGAGTCACACCCACTCAACACAGTGTACAGAAAAGCTGACAAGGTGTCAACCTTGAATTCTGCAACCCTAGTCCTGAGAGTCATGTGAAGTATGCATGTCGAGTTCATCTCTATTACCTGAACTTTTGGGTACAAAGTGTCCAGGAAAGATCAACTAATGGACATTATAATTTTATATGCATCTCCCCTCTTTTTCCCCCGAGAGCTAAGATGCTTTCTATAGATCCATCTTGCTTGTGTATTCTGCTTGTTAAGAAGGGAAGGACGTTTGTATTGTCAGTCAGTCATCATACTGGTTGGTCATGCTCCCCCTGACACCCACCTCTACCCCCACACACATGAGCCCTGTCTCCTCCTCCATTGTGTTCTTGTTCTTCCTCCACGTGGGACCCTGGAGCCATCCTGTCTTCATCCTGTCATGTGTGCTCTGTCCTACAATTGCAGACATATCCTCAGAGGACTCACTGCCAGACAGTGGCATAGCGATGTGCCTAACAAAGCATGTAGGGAAGGCAGAGCATTAAGCAGAATCCTAAAGGACTGTTTCTTGTACACAGTATCTCACTGAATTTAGATAAATGATGTCTGGGCTCTTATTTTCAATTTGCTCTTCCTGCCAACACAAGCATATATTCAGGAAGCTCTATTTAGGGCAAATTTTAGCAGAGTCATTGTAACACACATAATCACCACATACCTTTAGGACTGTGCTGTGGTTTCTAAAGAGTTTGCTGAGAGTCCATCTCATCTTTCTGTTAATCATCTTACAGTCTGTGCAGAGTACCACACAGTCCTGGTTGTAAGACTACATGTAGAAATCTACAGAAAATGCCTAACTTCCACTCAATGGCCTGCTCTGGCTGACCATATCATGAGATGTTAGCCTCCTACTCTGATGGATTCCTATGTTTATGTTAGTTGTCTGTTCCTTTCTTCCTTGGCGTCACAAACTCGCGAATTGCCCTCAATACAATATCTCATAAAGCATTTCTTACTATTTTGTGACTGTAGATGTGAGATTTATCTTTTTTTTTTAAAGGTCATTTTTCAGGAAACAAGGAGGATTTGAAGGCAAATGGAAAATGGACCAAAATGAAAAGCCCCCTGGATCATTTGGATACTGAGTCCCCGGAGTACAAAGAAAGTGCTAACTGAACTGTTCTGTTAAGTGGGTCAGTAAATGAGCATCAGCTCTAGGCAGATTTCATAATGTGTGTTGCTCATGGAGTTCTTCTCTTAAACTCTATTAAGATAGCTCCCTCCTAGTCTCTCTCTCTCTCTCTCTCTCTCTCTGAGAATAAGAGAGAGAATAAGATAAAAACTTTTCTCATGAAATAAACTCATCTAGATTTAAATCTTTAGCATCCCCCAAAAACTATAATGTGTAAAGATAGAAGATACTATATTATATTATTACATGTGTGTGCATGTGTATGCAGCTGTGTGGCACATGCATGCTACAGTGCCTGAGCTAAGGCATCTCTTTACCCCTCATTGTAGCTGTGAACTAATCTGCTCTCTGCTCCCTGCGAATGGCTCTTCCACCCACCCACCAGAGCCCTCTGGATTCGAGAATGAAACACACACACACACACACACACACACACACACACACACCAGCTTTATTCATATATGCCTTGACTAGCTCAGTGGTTGGACACTTCTAAAACCCATCACAGCCAGAAAGCACTCCCCTCTAGCATTCCTTACTTAACACCTCCTAAATCTATATTTTATCTTTGCTGCCCAGGTTCCTTCTGGGCAGCCCCCTATCTTTGCTGCCCAAGATGCTTCTGGGCAGCCCTTCTGAGGACCACTTTCCTTCTTGTACCTACATTTTGGCCATTGCTCCCTCTTGTTCCTTCCTGGTGTGGTCTATCTTACCCCTCCTCATGGTAGGCCCTCTCTTCCTCCCTTCTTCCCCCAGGAACCTAGAAGTCCCACCTCTTTCATCCTGCCCAACCATTGACCATTGACTCTTTATTGATTAACCAAAAACCAATTGGAGACAGGGACCTTTAGTGTTTGGATACACATATTCCCGATTTTCACCCTCTCTCTCTCTCTCTCTCTCTCTCTCTCTCTCTCTCTCTCTCTCTCTCTCTCTCTCTTTCTCTCTCTCTGTATATGTATATATATACATAAATATATATCCAGGCATAATAGTACATATCTTTAATTCCAGCACTTTAAAGGCATAGACAGGAGGATCCCTCAGTTCAAGGCCAGCCTGGCCTACAGATTGATTCCCAGGATGGCCAGGGCTATACAGAGAAAAAAAAATACAGAACAATCTAGATTTGTCTTATGAGTCAAAACATGCAATATTGATCTCTCTGTTTCTGGCTTATTTCAGTTAATACGAGAATTTCCAGTTCCATTTATTTTCTTGTAAATGATGCCATTCCATACCGTTCTCTAGTTCAGGATAACTTTGAACACGTGATTTCCAAGTGCAGAGATCATAGGTATTGGCCTCCTTGTCCATTTTTTTTCCTCTATGGCTGAATAATTCTATTTTCTGTATGTGTACACACAAGGTTCTTTCACCCAGTTTTTTGCTGTTTGATGCCATGACACAGTTGTTGTGAATAGTGTCATGGGCAGGTGGGAATCTCTGTGGACCTTGAGCCCTCCAGGTTTAGATCAGGATGGAATATCCCTAGCTTGTATATATATGTAGTACTTCTAATATTTTTGAGGAAATTTGCACCAATTTCCACAATGGCTGGACCAATTCATGTGTCCATTAGTAGTCTTCAAAGGGTTCCTTATTTCCTATATAAGAGGAAGAAAGATTTGTGTTGACTGATATTTTCAGAGATTTCAGTTCACAGTTAGATAAACCAACTGCATTGGGCTTGAGGAGAAGGAAAATTATCACAGTGTCAGGAGCATGTGAAAGAGGCTGTTCCTGTCATGGTATCTAGGAAGCAGGGGAATGGAAAAGGAAGGAGGAAAGACCCAGGACAAGAGAAATCATTCCAGAGCAAAGCCTACATGACTTACATTACTAGCTACATCTTATTTCCTAATGTTTTTTCTACCCTCTAAGACAGCACCAAAATTGAGACTGAGCCTTTAATGTATAACCCCATATGGAACAGTTCATGTTCAAGCCATAAAATTCAGCTCCTAGACATCCAAAGCTCATACTCATCTCTTAATTACCCAAAATGTCTTTAGTCTAGCTTCTAGAATCCCTAAAGTACAATATTGTTCAGAAGTTTAACTCTTACTTCTCCACTAAGACTTAAGATGAATTCTTAGCAATGAGTTCTTTTTTTTTTTTTTAAGTTACGTACTTCCATATAAAGTACCACAGAATAAGTATCCCAATTCCAAAAGGGAGGAAACGGGATATAGAAGGAAGAGGTCAGACAAATTATAGACCGCAACCCAACAGAATAAATATGAAATCCTGTGATTCTATGTATGACAACCAGGACATGTGGTGGCGTACTATGAGCTCTAGATGGTTTCAGTATCCTACTCTAACTACATCTTACATGGTCTATCTCCTGTTCTGGCTTTCTTTATTGCTTTGACAGATCACTCATATTCCTGACATTTCCAACCTAATTGGGTCTCCACTAGATCTTATGCTTGACCCTCATAGCTTCATGCATTACCATTTCAAGGACTATCTTCAGGTACTCCAAATCTGCCATATGTTGCCAGGCCTCCTTGGACTTTCAATGAATTAGGTATAAAAAACCTTATATTCCTGTAACTGTTGCCTTCTTCATTCCTGCGAAATACTATCACAAGACCATACCAAGCTCAGCACTAACTTGAACAGTAACATATCTTTCTTAGACAACGGATGCTGAGTGTGATAAAAAGGGCGCCTGGGTGGTCTGGCTTAGGTGAGATAAATCTTAGCTTAGTCAACTTCCTAGGCCACCCCTATATGAGCATAATGCTTGCCCTGATGCAGTATTCTCTTCCTAAAGAAAAGTCTTAAATGGGTATTAACTTTGATACCCTAAAGGTGTAAGATTTTGATGAGGCATCTTGTTGATACCTTATATATCCTCAATATATCCTTGCATGGCTTCCCAGTTAAAAGTTAAAATCCCCTAGATGCATTGTGATGGTGCTAATATCTTTGGAAAGCATGCCTTCTGTAAATGTTAGTTTTATTTCCTTAGAGGAAGGGATGAGATGAGACCTGTACCTAAGCTTTACAAATACATGGCTTGGGCTGAGACCAGAGCATTTCTTTCTAACTATTCTAGGCCTAGATGTGGAAGCTTCTAGCCTCTATATAATCTAATCTTCAAGCCTGAACCTTGAAAGTTTCAGCTTCCAACATCCATCTATTCACCTAGACCTATTTCAGCCTCCGAAGCTTACTGCTGAATAAATTCACCCATTCTAGGTCTTTCTGATCTCTGGCTGGCTGGTTCAACTCAGTTGTTCTAGCACAAACTCCTCTCTAAGCTGACTGATTCAAACTGACTTCTCTCAGCTTCTGATTGAATTGCTGTGTTTGGAAAAACTGCCTCTGAATTCCATAAACTGAACTTCACTGACTGCACTGATTGTACTTCCTGAACTTACTGCACTGATTATACTGATTGCACTGACTATACTTATTGCAGTGACTGCACTTCCTGAACTTACTGCACTGATTATACTGATTGCACTGACTGCACTAACTGCACTGATTTCATGACTGCACTGACTACAGTGACTGCCCTGACTGCACTGACTATAGTGACTGCATAAACTCAACTTAATTTAACTGTATTCAACTGAACTGCAGGAAATTCAGCTAAACTCCACCCACATTCCCCACTGCACTGTTACTAAGTAGCTACTCTTTCTTGTCTGCTTCTATGAGAATTGGGCATCCTGTCTCTGACTCATTCTGTTAAATCTTTCTCTGGTTCATCACTTTGTCTGCTCAATTAGGCATCATTGGGATTAAAGGTGTGTGTTTATTCCAGAAATGGGGATTAATGGCATACCTGTATTCCAGGTGGACAACAGGGGACTAGGTCTTTGGATGTGATTCTTTACCACAGTAGCCATGTTGCTGGATTAAAAGTCTTCTGTATACCTTCTTTAGTCTCAATAATAGCTCTTCCTTTTCTTACAAAACCACAAGCTTTAAAGAATATTTCTGTTTTCAGTTTGTATTCCAATTTTCACTTCAAGTCTGATTGAAGGTACCAGCAAAGCCCAGTCCATAGCTTAAATGCAGTGTTGTTTTGAAGCTTCCCCTGATAGCCTATTTCATCACCTTTGAATTTTGGACTTTCATAAAATCTCAAGACACGGACAAAATCTAGACAATAGCCTCTAATCCAGTGCTTCTCAACCTTCCTAATGATGTGACCCTTTAATACAGGTCCTTATGTTGTTGTGACCCCCCAACCATAGACTTAGTTTGTTGCCACTTCATAACTCTCACTTTGATACCATTCTAAATCTCATGATGTAAATATCTGATATTCAGGATAACTGATAGGTGACGCCCCTCTCCCCTAAGAGTCACGGCCTCCATTTGAGAACCATTATTCTACTCCAGTTCACCAAAGTAGGCTCATTTTAATCTGAGGTGCTGTGAGAAAAGTCTACTGACCACATTCCTGTTCTGCTCAAGTCCTCTAAGTGCCACCAAAATTGCCCAGTTAAATTTTGTTTATAACACTTCGGGTTGTTTTTCTTAGCCTGAACCTCTGAACTTTTCCAGATGTCTCCTACAAACCAATTCTAAAAAGCTTATGAGCCACTGTGCCAGGTAAAGTCACAGCAGTGACCACATGTTTTGGTACTGCTTTTCTGCATTTAGTCCGTATTTCACTGGTGGGACAAAGACCTCAGAGTAACTGTTTAGAGGGAGGAATATTTGTTTTGGGTCACAGTCTCAGACATTTCAGTCCTTGGTTGACTGAGCCTATTGCGTGGAGCCTGAGGTGAGGCAGAACACCACAGCAGGAGAAGCATGTTCCAACTGCTGGCTGAAGAAAGGGGTGCAGCGAGGAGTCTGCAGATACAAGACATCTTTCCAGGCCATGCTGGGAGTGAGTTACTTCTTCCAGTTGGGTCTCATCTCCCCAGATATACCAACAGCCTTGCACACACGAGCATGTGGGTGACAGTATATTCCAACCTTCACAGTAGTGGTTTATTTTTACAATGGAGGAACTGAAGTAACTTAGGAAGAAGACATATCATTTACATTATGTACTGAGAATAGTTTCTTAAGTATTTCCAAATTATTCTACTCTGTTGAAATGCTGCTTCCTGATTCCTAGATGATCCAGTAGCCAGCACTTTCTGGTTTTCTTCACAGTGTGGTCTTTGCAATTCAACAGTTTCCCCCTTTTCCCACCCAGTCCCATGTTTTGGAAGATGGGGACGGATGGCTTTATATAGAAGCCAGACTTGTTCTACCGTTCTGTAATTATAAGCTTTAATCGGAGTGCTTTGATTCAGATTTGCTCTGGAGTCTGTGTTTTCCCTGCCTGACTTTCTCTACTGTTTTTTGATTTTGCTTTGGCTGAGGGCATTCTCATTGCATAAAGAGTTGTGTATTTTGTGGTTTTGGAGCTGGAAAGAAATCCACACTGGTGGATACATGGCAGGCGCTACATTGTTGTCCTTAAGCCACTGGCCATAGAGATTCAAGGACAGGATGGCCTAATTATTTCATTCCCTATAGAACTACAAAAACCATCTTTCACAAATAACTTTAATAAAGTCATGTTAAGTTGTACAGATGATTTTATTCTACTATTGAAAAATATGCTTTCAGGGTTCAGTCAATTGCAGTGGTCATGAAAAAAAAATTCTTGAAATTCCCTGAAGATGTGAATACTTGGACAGTTCCCTTATTCTGTCTCACTTGAGACTTTGAACTGCTTCCATTAACCATTTCTTTAGTTTTGTGGTTTGTTTATGCTGGCTTCACTTTGCATCCATGAGATTTATGTTCAAGGAGAAAAATATTGACAAGACAGCCGCTTCAAAAACTCCCTCTTAAGAGACACATTCAAATATAAAACAATTTCTCTTAGTCATTATTAAACTGTATGTTTGCTCCCATTGTACATACCTAAAATAGATGCAAAATAACTGGCAGGGGGGCGTTTGCAAATACAAAAGCCATTCCACCCCAAATAATAAACTTCGCACACTTCATAATGGAAGCAGCACCCCCTAGTGGAAAAGGCTACATAATGCTTACCAAATAGTTTTCATAAAATTTCACTGAGGTTTTTGAAATTCAAGAGTGGAAGTAATTAGTTTATTTCCACTGTTATTTAACCACCAGCTCTGTAATCCAGTTTTTGTCCTCTGTAAACACCATCAGCCACCTTTTCTGCCTTCCCATTCTTTCTCTTCATCTACATATTCCAGATACACTGTATCAAATGGGTTACACAGCCCATGACATTTGGTCTTTTTCTTCCTTCTCTCATTATGATACCTTTGAGGTCCATATAATTTTAATATTCACCAATATTAAAATTATATTAAAATGTTAACTCACTATTGTCAATGGCAGAATAATAGCCTTCTGTATTTATGTACTTGCTCGAATCTATTTACCCACACATGGGTATTTGGATTGTTTCTACTTGTTTCCTGTTATAGACAATGCTTATTTGAATATCTACACACAAATTTCTGGGAGGACATATGTATCTTTTTCTCTTAGGTGTATGCTTAGAGCTACATTTGATGGGTCATATGTTAATTCTGGGGTTAAGTCTTTGAGGAATTGCACAACCTAGCTAAGAAACAGCACAAAATACTTTTCTAGAAGATTGAGATGTTTTCCTGAGGAATTATTTTTAGTCTATCATAACATTTGGATTTTACAATGGAAGATCCAAATTTCAGAGAACGTAACAGATACAGACCCGGATAGAGGAAAAAACTGTGTAAAGGATCTTCCCACCTCATAGAAGGGGGAAGGCAATTCCTGTTACTGTCCTGTGCTTAACCATCAATATCACCCAGCGACAAACCCTACAACCAACAGCAAGGACTCGCCTGCAACCAGCATTTATTGCAATAGTGACACAAATGTTATGGAAGTAACTAAACACTTTTAAGAATTGGTTGTAAGACTACCCTCGAACACTGCTAATGCAGCTAAGATTCCAAAGCTATATCTCATGGCCCTAGTGGAAAAACCTACTACTATTATTCTGCTAAAGGAACACAGTATGACAATGATTCCTAATGACATATTACTGTTTCTATAGATCAGTGCACCATTCAAACATCCCTAGAGAAACTTCTTGTTATAGATGATAATTAACATGAACCCACAACTGGACTGTTGTGGGAAATATTAAAAAAAGACTGACTCACCAACTCTCCTGCCTTGCCATGCCGCAACACCATATCCGGGCGGGGTCCCGCTCCGAGAGACCCCAGCTTCCTGGCAGTTCTGCTGGCCTGGCCATATCTCTGGCAGTGTCCCGTGAGTTCATCTCGCTCGCTTGTCCACACATCCCACGGTCTGCCACCTCTCACCTCAAATACACGGTAGAAACAGGACTCTTAATGCTCATTTAGTTAACCAATTAGATTTATGTATATTGTAAACACAATTAAAAGATGCCGATGCAGTAATTTCAGAGCCAATTAAAAGTGATAAAGCTTTTTCCCAATATTTCTAACTTTTATGAAAACACACAGAAAAAACCTCAGAAGCCGTCCTGGTTCTTTGACCTGCCCCTCTCCTCTGAGACCTCTGGGACTCCTCAACACTTAGCTCCGCCTCCCCTTTCCTGTCCAATCACAGGCCTTCCACTGCCCTATTATGATTGGACATGGAAAATCTTGCAACACTGGACAACGTGCACAGATTTACACATCTTTGGAGTATTCATTCGTAAATTGGATGTCTTGATCAAACCCCACCCTTCTGTCAAGGCTGCGGGATCCATGCAGAAGAGGTTAGATAAGATTGTCAGAGCCAGAGATGGTGGATTCCATCAATGAAACAGTGTCTTCCAGACATAGCAGGATGATATACACACGAACTCAGAGACTGTGGCAACAAGACCTGCAAACCGGAAAAACCAGAAAAAATTGCAACAGTGAGGAGAAATTAGCACAAAACCCCACACTTAACCTAGAAGCTCTTGGCAATTTATATCTACTATGAAAGGGAAAATCAGTTTTCTCCTCTAGAAGGTTACTGGGCATATCAATACTCTAGGGTATACCCAGAAATAGTTGACCTACACAAAATGAACTTTATTTTGTGTATGTGGAGGTGTGATTTCTTTTTTGGTATTTTTTTGTCTTACTGGGCTTTGATTGTTTTTCTTTTCTTTTCTTTCCTTTCCTTTCTTTCTTTCTTTCTTTCTTTTTGTTTTTACTTTCGAGAGAGAAAAAGAACATGAAGTTGGGAGATGGTGGAGAATCTGGGATGAGTTGGCAAAGGGGAAAGAGTAATGTGTTGTATTTCAAAACTTTAAAAACCTTAAACATAAAAAGATAACAATAAAAAGATAAAACGGAAGGAAAGGACAGGAAAGTAAAGGAAAGGAAAGGAAAAGAAAGGAAAGGAAAGGAAAGGAGAGGAAGGAAGGAAGGAAACAACTAGTAGAGAAGGAGCAGATAAGCTAACTGTGCTTCTTCTCAGTAGAGAGTAGGTCAGGACTCTCGGCAGCAGGCACTCCAAGAAGACTAAAAACTCAGAGAGGATCCAGTTAGTACTTTTCAGACACAGACCCAGAAATCTATAAGGCTAGGACTGCTGTTTATTATGGGCCCAGAGAACCTCGAGGGCTGTCCTGAAGGTATAGGAGGAATGGGGCAAGGTTACAGTACCAGTCACAGGGCTTGCCACTATGCGGACAAGAAGGATTGGTAACTGTGGCATGAGAGCTGCAAAGTAGAAAAATGACAATGTGACCCATTGACCTGACCTGGAAGCAGTTACTTGAGAATTAGCATCGAGACACAGAGACTCTGCTTCTGTGAATCCCACCTGTGGCCATCAGCTAATTCCTGGTCAGCACAGAGCTAAAGAGCGCCAGGGACTGTGTCTGTCCATTGCACCCTCCTCCTTGTTTTTCATGGACTTCCTCATTCATTATAAGCAGAAGGAAATCCTTGGCATGGGTTCACTATGCATATGAGACATAGCATTAAGGAACTTTCCATGTTTGTTTACGCCAGCCACTTTATAGAAGATAATGGATGTCCGCTTCAAAATTCTCAACTAGAAAAAAAAATTGTAGAACTCTGTTTAGTGAAAATAACCTTCAAAATCGAAATATAAGGGAGACCTAGTCTTTGGCAACTAAGGGAGAATTTCTGAAAGAACAGACTTATATGAAAGGACACACTGAAGAGCTCTGTTTGTACATTTAATTTTTGGCTAGATGAAGAAAATATTCCATAATGAAGAAAATGCCAGAAAAAAATAAAAAATAAACCCTTTATACAAATGTAGATGAGTGTTGACTGTGGACAGAAAACAATACTGATAACCTTTTTCAGATGTTAAACTGTATCTAAAGTGAAAATAGATGATGCTACTTAATGAAAGATAAGAAAGGGAGTGAAACTGTCCCCGTGTTCTCAGGAAACACAGAAAGATGAAGTACTGATGCAGTTTGGAATCTTGACAGAATTTAGGAACAAATTCCTAAATTGGTGGGACAACTATAAACCCCAGAATAATAAATGTATAAGA
Organism: Tokudaia tokunoshimensis; assembly: GCA_036184795.1. Classification (NCBI taxonomy): domain Eukaryota; kingdom Metazoa; phylum Chordata; class Mammalia; order Rodentia; family Muridae; genus Tokudaia; species Tokudaia tokunoshimensis. Next base: position 39,871,289 of record BTHU01000004.1, on the reverse strand, counting down.
TTAAGGTATACCAACAATCCAAGCCAGACTACAAATGTGAATCCAGAATGTTATGCATATGTCAAAGATTGTCAAGCTAAGCACAAATGTAAATCCAATATTTACATTTAAACATGAATATTTAAACATAAGTTTGTAGAACTTGAAAAATAAAAGAGGAAAGAGTGTGTGTGAGGTAAACAACAGATAAAGCCACAGTAGCTATTGAATCAGACCAAATGAGCTTAAGAAAATCATTAGCAGAAATTAAGACTAGTTCATAGTAATAGTAGTCATTACAATGTAATTGTAAAGCATAGCGATTATAAACTTTAGACACCCAGTAAATACTAAATAGAAGAAAATAAAAACATGAAGCAAAGCTAACAGAACAAACAAGAAAAATAAAACCCATGATATCACTGGGAGATTTTAACATAGGTATTTTAGAGAATGACAAAAACTAGACAGAATAATTCCTGGGCGATGTATTTGGAAGGATGACTATGAAAATACTGATTGCCAACCTGAAAAGACCTGGGATCTCCTAGAAGAAGCCTCTAGACACACCTGTGGGCATGCCAGTGAAAGGTTACGTTGGTGAGATTGAGGTGAGGAGACCCACACGAGAAGCTGACACCACCATGGTATGGGGCTTGGACACTGGGCTATATAAGTAGAAAGATAGCTGGCTCGGTCAGGGTTTCTGTTGCTGTGATAAAACATCATGACCAAAAGCAACCTGGAGAAGAAGTGGTTTGTTTCAGCTTATAATTCACAGGTCACACTCCATCACTGAGGAAATCAGGGCAGGAACTCAAGGAAGGAACCTGGAGGCAAAAGCTGAAGCAGAAGGCATGAAGGAATGCTGCTTACTGGCTTGTTCCTCATGACTTGCTCAGCCTGCTTTCTTATACCTGTCCAGGGGTGGCACCACCCACAGTGGACTGGACCCTCTGCTCCAAACACTAACTAAGAAAATTTCCTAGAGGTCTGCGTTTAGATGGTCTTATGGAGGCAGTTGCTTAGTTGTGGTTTCCTCTTCTCAGATAACTCCAGCTTGTCTCACGTTGATGGGGTCAGGGTGAGACACAAGCTGTTGAAGCCTCAAGCTTCTGCCACTATGCACTGGGATCTGGAGCTCCCTTAAGATGCTTTTACCAGGGTATTTTACTGCAGCAACAGAAAATGATTAGCAAACTTTTTTTTAAGACCCAGTTTCTTTGCATAGCAGGATTGTGGAACTCACTTTGTAGGTCAGGCTGGCCTCAAACTCACAGAGATCTGCCTGCCTCTTTCCCTCGAATGCTGGGATTAAAGGTGTGGGTCACCACACTTGGCTCAAACTTTATCTCTTTATCATATAGCAAACATCACACTTGGCAGTTGAAAAATCTGCTTGATTTTCAACTCTTCTTTAAGCATGTGCTGTATTTGACACATGCTGAGTTACAAAGTAATTCCTCCAAGTGGGAAATCATTAAAATTATGTAGAATATATTACCTGAATCAAGAGAGATTAAAGTAAAAATAAAACAAGTATATTCAGGAAATCTTCAAATATTTGCAAATTAAGCCATGTGTGTCTAGGTATCTAATAAACAGAAATCAAAATGTAAATTAGATAATATTTAAGAAAGCAAAATATATAAAAATTTGTGTGATATTATTAAAGTCATACTTAGAGAAATGTATGAGGCCTGAATATAATTTTAATTTCTTTCAAAAAAATGAGTGAAAGTTTGAAATCAATTAGGTAGACAGCTATTTAAGAATTTATAAAATGAGTGCAAAATAAAATCAAGTAACTATGAGAAAAATATATAAAATGCATTAAGTAATAACTAAATGGAAATCTAAACATTAAAAACTTGGCTCTATGAAATATTGGAAATCTAAACATTAAGCTCTATGAAACACCAAGTGGTAAAGGAAATGGCATCAAATATGAGTGTCATCAATCACTGTTATAGATTCTACATCATTAAAATGTAATGATGTGATAAACAACTCTTTGAACAACTCTTTGATATTTTATAAAGTTAGTGGATAAGAAGAAACAAGTATGGATGTTCCCTTATTGCATTAACCACTCTTCTGTTGGTGTGATGAAACACCATGGCCAAGGCAATTTACACAAGAGTTAATTTGGGTTTATAATTTCAGAGGATGAGAGTCTGTGATGTAGAGATAGATGTGACTCCTCAGGTCCTGCCTGAGACTCTCTCCCTCCCTCTCTGGTTCAGGAAGTCCCGCCTTTTCCTTTTCTTCCCAGCTATATTTGACCAATCAGGTGATGGGGAACAATGTTTTACAAAACACTGAGTCAGGGTTGGAGAGATGGCTCAGTGGTTAAGAACACTGACTGCTCCTCAAGAGATCCTGAGTTCAATCCCCAGCACCAATATGATGTTTTACAACCAGCTATAATGGGATCTGATGCCCTCTTCTGGTGCGTCTGAAGACAGAGCATGCATATTCACTAAACAAATAAGTAAGCAAATAAATATTAAGGGCAGGAAAGATGACTCAGAGGTTGGGAACACTGACTGCTTTTCCAGAGGTCCTGAGTTTAATTTTCTGCAACCACATGAGATCTGGTGCCTTCCTCTGGCCTGCAAGAATACACACAGGCAGAATGTTATACATAATAAATAAAAAAAAAAAAACCCAGAAAAACAAAATAAAACACTGAGTCTGTAGATCATGGTGGCAGGAGCAAGATGCTGGGGGCTCACATCTTGAACCACAAGAAGTAGAGAGCAAACTGGTGTGAGGCTCCAAATCTAACCTCAGCATTGTTGGCTAGTGTTTTGTTTTCTGTTTGTTTTTGTTTATTTGGTAGGTCGTTTAATGTTTGCCTGATTGTTTTGTTCTAGTCATTAGCTTGACATAAGGTAGAGTCATTTAGGAATAGGAATTCTCAACAGGAAAATATCTCCGTAAGATTGGCCTATAGGCATGTCTGTCAAGCCATTCTTAATGATTGATGTGGGAGAGTCCAGTCCCTTGTGGGTGACACAACCCCTGTGCTGGTGATCTTGGAGCCATAAGAAAGTAGACTGAGCAAACTGTGAGGTACAAAGCAGGAAGCATGATCCCTTCACGGTCTCTGCATCAGTTCCTGCCTCCAGGTTCTTACCTTGAGTTCCCGCTCTGGCTTCCCCCAGTGAATATAACTGTGAACTGAAATAAATGCTTTCCTCCCCAAGTTGCTTCTGGTCATGGTGTTTTATCACTATGATATAAAGACACAATTATGCCCTCAAGTTAGGTCATACCGGGCTGGAGAGATGGCTCAGAGGTTAAGAGCACTGACTGCGATTCCAAAGGTTCTGAGTTCAAATCCCAGCAACCATATGGTGGCTCACAATCATCTGTGATGAGCTCTGACTCCCTCTGCTGGAGTGTCTGAGAACAGCTACAGTGTACTTGTATAGAATAAATAAAATAAATATTTTAAAAAAAGTTAGGTCATACCTCCTAAGCCTTCACATGTAACACCACCATCTTGGAACCAAGTACTCCAAGGCCAAAACCTATGAGAGACATTTCAATTCAAGCTACCACATCAAAAAAAAAATCACAAAACCCTCATTATTTATCATCCAGTAGAGGAAAATGAATAGCAATTTCTTTAATCTCTAGTAGAGAGGACAAAACAGCAATTAACAAATAACAAACAAAATCAAAACCTTTCTTTCTCAAGGTGTTTTAAGAGATTTTCTCATATGTATATATATATATATATATACCAGTAAACTCATTACTCTATATACTACCTTAAACAGTGTTAAAAACAGGGTAGAAGAAGGGCTATGTGACAGGGAGACTGGGAGGAGGGAAGCAGCAATCAGCATGTAAGATGAATATATAAATAAACTAATAGAAAAAAGTGTTCAAAGCCATATATATATGAATATAAAACAAGGGGCCAGAGAGATGGCTCAGTGGTTAAGAGCACTATTTACCCTCCCAGAGGTTTGGGGTTCAATTCTCAGTTCTCATATGGCAGCTCACACCCGCCTGTAACTTCAATTCCCCGTGATCTGACACCATCACACCGACATGCATGCAAGCAAAAACATCAATGCACATAAAATAAAAAATAGATAATTAAAAAAAAAGACTAGGAAACAAAACATTGGAAAACCCAATTCAGAAATAATTTGACGCTGGTAATCAGTTCCAGGAATGTAACTGGGACTGACATTCTAGAATCAACCAATGGTATCACAGTTGGCACCCAGAGGACAAACAGTATGAGTCAGTGAGATTCAGAGAAATTGTAACAGAACTCACTGTTCATTCAGGATATAAGCCTCTGAGACCATTTGGAACTGAAACATCCTCTAAAGGATGTGTATTGTCATCTACTGACAACAACAAGAAGAGAGAAAGCGCAGGCTTAAGGGTACATTATGAACACCCTCCCACATTAAGATCTGAAACAAAATGCAGCTAACATCCTCAGCTGTTCTCTGGGCCTGTACTGAATGGCTGTCCAGAACAGTAAAACTAGGAAATGAAACTGGGGTGGGAAGGAAGAACAAAGACCCTTGAATTCAGAGTCTAAAATCTCAGGGAATAAAACCCTTAGTTTAAGGAAGGTTGTCTGTATGCTAGTAAAATAGAAGAGTCCTTATAGAAACTAATCAAGAGGAAGACTAACAGATTTTTTTTTTAAAAATCACAAGTGAATAAACAAATTAATTTACCTAGATGAACAAGCTCTTACAAGATTATAACTCATCAAAGCTTTAAGGAAAAAATTCTTAAGCCAATGTCTGTTAAAGAACTTGACATGTCTAGTTTAAAATGTCTACAAGGGTCAAATTCCACATTACCTTACTGTAACAATATTCTTATTTCAGTTATACATGCCACCCAGTGTTCAAGGGGGGGATAAACCCATTCATATGAAAACTATCTCAGGAATGAGTATTTCCTAAATGCTCAGCCACAGTACTGAAAATTAAGGAAAGGACAGTAAGGCATGAGATAGTTAGAAAAATTCAACGTGTAGCACCCAGGAGTTCCAGATTGGAAAAAAAAAATTTACAGGATATGAAATGGTAAGTGCTAAAAGCTGATAATTTTCCTGACACGTTCCCCATTAAACATACCAATAGATCTGTAGACTCTAAATTATAGTAGAATAAATTCAAAGTCTAACGTATTAAAATATGATTCGACTCAAAAAATTCAAATAAAAAAGGTAATTTTCATTTAAACTAACACTTTAAAGGTGTAGCAGAACTAAGGCCAGTTTCAGTAAAGTTTGCTGTTCCTTAAGTCTTACTGAGAATTTCCATGGGATGTCAATGAAGACATCCTCAGAAAAAGCAAAGTGGAGGAGAGGAACTAATCAAAATGCATGTGTGTTGAGTACCACCTACAGAAAGCTGCAGCAAAACACCATTCAGTTGCTAGGACTCAGACAAGCTAAAGCTACAATACTAGATGAACTTGCACATAAGAACAAGGCCTGTGTGGGCTAGAGAGACAGGTCCATTAGCTAGCAAGGCACTTGCCATGTGAGACTAAAAATTTGAGTTTGATCCCAGCATCCTGTGTTTTTGTTTGTCTGTTTGTTTTTGTTTTTTTTTTATTTTCTATATTTTTTTATTTACATTCCCAATGATTTCCCCTTTCCCGGTTCCTCCCTCCCTGAAAGTCCCATAAGCCCTCTTCCCTCCTCCTGTTCCCCATTCAACCCCCTCTCGCTTCTCTGTCCTGGTATTCCCCTACATCCAGTCTTTCCAGGACCAGAGGGCTCTCCTTCCATCTTCTTGGAAATCAATTGATATGTGAGTTGTGTCTTGGGTATTCCGAGTTTCTGGGTTAATATCCCCTTATCAGTGACTGCATACCATGTGTGTTCTTTTGTGATTGAGTTACCTCACTAAGGATGATATTTTCCAGTTCTGACCATTTGCCTAAGAATTTTGTGAATTCGTTGTTTTTAATTGCAGAGTAGTATTCCATTGTGTAAATATACCACATCTTCTGAATCCATTCCTCCGTTGAGGGACATCTGGGTTCTTTCCAGCTTCTGGCTATTATATAAGGCTGCTATGAACATAGTGGAGCATGTGTCCTTATTGCATGCAGGTAAAGTCTCTGGGTATATGCCCAGGAGTGGTATAGCCGGATCCTCCGGGAGTGTCATGCCCAGTTTTCTGAGGAACCGCCAGACTGCTTTCCAGAGTGGTTGTACCAGCTTGCAATCCCACCAGCAGTGGAGGAGTGTTCCTCTTTCTCCACATCCTCGCCAACAACTGCTGTCTCCTGTGTTTTTGATCTTAGCCATTCTGACTGGTGTGAGGTGGAATCTCAGGGTTGTTTTGATTTGCATTTCCCTAATGACTAAGGATGTTGAACATTTCTTTAGGTGCTTCTCAGCCATTCGATATTCTTCAGATGAGAACTCTTTGTTTTTTTAAAAAGCCAGGTATGTTAGCAATTGTGTATAACCTCAGCACTGGAGACAGAGAGAAGGAAATTACTGTGGTTCACTGCCTAGCCAGCCTAGCTTAACTGATTCCTCTAAGCCAATGAGAAGCTTTGCCTCAAAACAAAGGAGCATGCAAACAAACAAAAACAAAGATGGAAAATTCTTCAAAATTGACATTCAAAATTGATATCTGGCCCCTGGGTAGACAGGAGCTTGTACTTAGATGTGTACCCACACAAACATATACACACAGAGAAAGAAAGAGCCTGGCAGTAATATATCCTTAGTATAAGAAAGCCCTTTATTGGTTTCTGTGAGAGTACAAGTGGTGGTTAACCAACCAACCAACCAAACTACCAAACAAACAAACAAATACGTGAGTATGTGAGTAAAAGCTGATTCTCATTTCTCTCTCTGTGTGTACAAGAATTAACTCCAAATAGATCAAACTTGGTGTAAGTCTTAAACTGAGTAGAGGAAAAAAAAAACACTTAAGTTCTCAGTACTGGTAAAGACTTTCTGGACTCTGTTGTTCACACAATAATGGCAGCAATGGACTAATGGGGTTACATGATGTTATAAAGCCTTCCCAGAGCCAAGAAGTGACTGAGTGAAGAGATAGCCTGTAGAATGAGAGAAAACCTTTGCTACTTACACATCTGACAGAATATTAATATCCAGATAATACAAAGAACCCAGAAAAAATAATAACAAGAAATCAAACAACCCAGTTAGCAAAAGGGCTAATGAAATAAGGGGGCCAATTCTCAAAAGGTGGACTACAAATGGCCAATAAAAATATGAAAAACATGTTTAACCTCACTAGTCATCAGGGGAACACAAATTGAGAATCCATTTTGTCCTAGTCAGAATGGCAGTCACTGGTGAGGTTGGGGACAGAGGGAACTGTTATACACTGCAGATGAGATGCAAACTGTCCACACAGTATGGAAGTCAGTTTAAAGATTCCTCATAACTGACACAACGTGGCCCAGATATATTATTCCTAGATGGACTCCAAGTAAACATGCCCCAGAAATGCTTGCATGTCCATGTTTAATGCAGTGTTGCTCACATTAGTTAAGTTATACAACAAAGCTAAGAGTCTGCCACCAGAGAAATGGATAGAAAAAGGTATGGCGTATATACACAGTGGAAAAAAGAATAGTCGCAATGATTTCGGGAGAATGGCTCTAAGTGGAATCAACAATATTAAGTTAATTAAGTTGATCCTAGGAAGAGAAATACTACAGGTGGTCTCTTATTTGTGGGCTGTAGGTTTTATACAGATATCTAAAATCATATATGTGCAGGTGATAAGAAAGTAGAAATGAAATTGTCTAAGGACCAAAGATACTAAGGTGTGAGGGGCAGGAGAAGAGGAATGGGGAACAGGACATGAGGTGGGTAAGTTTAAAGTACATTATACACTTGTATTAAAATTGACTTTTATAACCTGGAATATAATAAAGTAGAATAAAAATTATAATTCTTTTTAAAAAATTAGACATCCTATGAAAAAGACCTGAGCATCTCAGTATTCCCTAAAGAGGTCAGAGATGAAGGAGTGCAAAAAGCCTTTATGCAAGATCTTGGATGGAGGAGACTGAGGTATTGTGTTTTAGGTAGATAACATTAGGTTTTTAAAGGTTGAACCTGCAAGTATAAAGAGAAAATGGTGTAATAAATATTGGCTTCATAAATTGTTAACTTTTCAAAACATAATTTTCTGCTAAAACGAACCCCTCACCCTTATAGAAAATAGTACAGCTTTGAAAAGGAGAGCTGTGCCATGCAAGCCAAATCAAATACAAACTAGCTCATAAGTGAAGGCTGTCACAGCAATGATTTAAATGGATAAAGTTATGTTTCATTCTAAACTTTGCAGCATAATCAAATATTCAGAACTCTTCTTTCTTTTTTTTTTTATAAACAGACATCTTAGCAACTCTAATAAAGTGAAGTGTTTATTTGGGGGCTTGCTTATAGATTCAGAGAGCTACTCCATGATTATCACTGTAGGAAGCAGACAGGCATAGCACTGAAGCAGTACCTGAGACCTTTACATCCTGATCTACAGGCAGCAGGCAGAGGACAGAGAGAGGAGGGGGTCTTGTGTGGGCTTTTGAACTCTCAAAGCTCCCTTACCCCTAGCAACATACTTCTCCCTACATTGCCATACCAACAAATCCTTTCCAGACAATTCCACTAACTGGGAACCAAGCATTCTAACATATGAGTTTATGGGGGATATTTCATTCAAACCACCATAAGAGGTTATGGATTCTGTATATACTTGTTTTATTTAAGAAATACTTTGATGGATGGAGAGATAGCTTGGCAGTTAAGAGCACTGGCTGCTCTTTCAGAGGTCCTGAGGTCAATTCCCAGCAACCACATGGTGGCTCATAACCATCTGGAATGGAATTTGATGTCCTATGTGTGTCTGAAGACAGTGATAGTGTACTCACATACATAAAAATAAATTAATGAATCTTAAAAAGGAAATATTTTGAATCACATTTATTTATTGTATACACAAATGTGCATGTGTATAAATATATACATGCCTACATGCCATAGCATATGTATAGAGGCTTCTTGGAGATTAAAATCAAGTCCTTCAAGCTTGCTGGTACACAGTCTATATACTCTGCTAAGCCCTCACATTGGTCTGAAAAAGAAGCATTTAAAAGACCCCAAATTGACACTTTTTATCAGTTGCCAATGGCTTTAGATCTTTTTCCACAGTAATTTCTGAAATGTCTCTGAGTTATGAGCTTACATACTTCACCCATCATAGGATATAAGAAATAAAACATTCCATTTCATTATTAGTATGAGATGCATTTAGAGTTCATTAAAGAATCACAGATTGTAGAGGAATTTTATTTTATTTTATTTTATTTGGTTTTTTGAGACAGGGTTTCTCTGTGTAGCCCTGGCTGTCCTGGAACTCACCCTGTAGACCAGGCTGGCCTCGAACTCAGAAATCTGCCTGCCTCCACCTCCCAAGTGCTGGCATTAAAGGCGTGTGCCACCACAGCCCGGCTTGTAGAGGAATTTTAATTCAGCAGCATGGCTGCTCTGGCAAGGGATGACACACAAAGACCTAGGTTATGTGATCTGGCTGGAATGCAGACATGCTTTGGATTACAGTATGAATTGGCTGGAATACAGTCATGTCTTGGGTACATACCTTTACTTCCTAACAATGTAAGTAAAATTAGTTTGTAGAAGGAAGAAGCCATGTTTCAAAGTGATGTCTAATTGAGGGGCAGACAAAGTGATGAATCAGAGAAAGATTTGACAGGGTAAATGAGGTTATGACCAATACTCACAAGAACAGCACAGGAAAGAGGAGTGATTAGGGGAGCAGTGTAGGGGCTGGGGAAGCAGTTCTACTGGGACAGTTTTTCAGAGACAGGTTGCAGGTGAAGACAGAATGAGCCAGAGAATGAAAAGGAGCCAGAAGATTAGAACAGATTGCCAAAGATAGTTTGAGGCCAAGCAAAGCAATTCAATTAGAAGCTGAGAAAAGTCATTTTGAATCAGTCAGTTTGGAGAAGAGTTTGTGCCAGAACAATTGAGTTGAATCAGTCAGCCAGAGTTCAGAAGACATTAGAAAGGGTGAGTTTATTCAGCAATAAGATTCAGAGGCTAAAATATTCTAGGCCTAGGTTATCAAAAGAAGGCTGGAAACTGAAGTCTTCAAGGTTTAGGCTTGCAGAAGATTAGATTGTATGGAGACTAGAAGCTTCCAGTTCTAGGACTAGAGATAGTTAGACAGAAATGATCTGGACTCAGCCCAAGCCATGTATTTGTGGATCTTGGGTACAGCTCTCATCTCATTTCTTTATCTGAGGAAATATAACCAACATTTACATTTTCAACAAATATCCAGGAGGTACTAGGCCCTGTCTTCCCATGCGGGCATTTGATTCCTGCTTGTATAGGCTCTTTCAGTTTTTCCTAAAGGTAAAAGGTTACAGGAAGCTTGCTATGTGTCTGAACCAATGTATTGCTGTTTCAGAAGAGCTCCTATATATGCAATAGATAAGGCTCAGCATCATGATCCAATAGGGTGAGGAGTTGGGGGAGGGGACATTTCCAGACACTGGAAACCTCCCTGAAGAACTCAGCCAATGAGAAATAGTGTTAGGAACAAACATTAAGAATGTAACAACCTCTCTTGTGTAAAATCAACAAGACAGTACCTACCCTCTCCCTTCCCTAGGCAAAGGTCTGACTGTGTAAGGTCATAAATTAAACTGCTCTGCTTTCACACTCTTATTTTGAAGTGAGGGCCACTGCTTCTCAGAGGAAACTAGATGTCTGGTATATGAGGCTGCTTTCCATGAAGCACTGTCCTCACAAGTTCTTGGCTGGGATTTCCCTGGTATTCTTAGAAGCATTAATACATGAGCTTGAACTATGAGGACGGTCATATAATCTGTATGATATTAATGCCAACAACCATCTTTTAGAATGGTAGCCCATACATTTTGTAGAATGGCTTTGGTTAGTGACTTTGGGACTAAGTAGTTTCACTCCAATTGAGATTTTCTTCAAGTGGCTAGAGAGATGGTTCAGTGGCTAAGAGTCACTCTTCCTTTTTCAAAGACCTAGGTTTGTTTTCAAGCATTCCTAAGAGGTGGCTCACAACTGCCACACCTCCATTTCCAGGGCATACAACATACTATTCTGGCCGTCATCAGCACCTGCACACACATATTCACTCATTCACACAGACACAAACATATTATGTATGTATGTATGTATGTATGTATGTATGTATACACATACATACACACACATATATATTTCATCATGCTATTTAGCAAGCCAATTATATTTAGTCTCCTCAACTAGCGATAACTTGTTGAATTTAAAAATTAGACTTTCCAATTTTATGAAGTCCCATTTGTTAATTCTTGATCTTAGAGCATAAACCCTTGGTGTTCTGTCCAGGAAATTTTCCCTGATGCCCATGTGTTCGAGACTCTTCCCCACTTTCTCCTCTATTAGTTTCAGTATACCTGGTTTTATGTGGAGGTCCTTGATCCACTTGGACTTGAGCTTTATACAGGAGTTAAGAATAGATCGATTTGCATTCTTCTACATACTGACTTCTAGTTAAACCAGCACCACTTGTTGAAAATGCTGTCTTTTTTCCACTGGATGGTTTTTGCTCCCTTGTCAAAGATCAAGTGACCATAGGTGTGTGGGTTCATTTCTGGGTCTTTAATTCTATTCCATTAATCTACTTGCCTGTCCCTGTACCAATACAATACAGTTTTTGTTGTTTTTTTTTCAAAAATCACTATTGCTCAGTAATACAGCTTGTAAGGCAAAGGACACTGTCAATAGGACAAAACGGCAACCAACAGATTAGGAAAAGATCTTTACCAATCCTACATCAAACAGAGGGCTAATATCCAATATATACAAAGAACTCAAGAAGTTAGACTCCAGAGAATCAATAACCCTGTTAAATATGAGGAACAGAGCTCTTTGTCTTCTGGTCCCAGGCTCTGCAGGAGCCATGGGTTACCGTGCAGACATGGCCAAGTCCAAGAACCACACCACACACAACCAGTTCCACAGATGGCACAGAAATGGCATCAAGAAACCCCGGTCACAAAGATATGAATCTCTTAAGGGGGTTGACCCCAAGTTCCTGAGGAACATGCACTTTGCCAAGAAACACAACAAGAAAGGCCTGAAGAAGATGCAGGCCAGCAATGCAAAGGCAGTGAGTGCGCGCAGAGACCATCAAGGCCCTTGTGACGCCTCAGGCCACCAAGCCCAAGATGCCAAAGGACCCCAGCCGCAAACTCAGCTGTCTGATTTTCATCAGTCACCTCAAGTTTGGGAAACTGATTCGAAGTTACATGGCCAAGGGGCGTAGGCTCTGCCAGCCAAAGCCCAAGGTTCAAACCAAGGCAGAGGCCAAAGGTCCAGCTAAGGCCCAGGCTTCAGCTCCAGCTCAGACTCCTAAAGGTGCCCAGGCCCCTGTGAAGGCTCCATAGAAAAGGTTTCTGCCAGTGTGAAGACAGATAGACGGCTGTGACATACCTACCTACACACTATTTGTAGATGACCAGTGTCCTATGCTGTTTTTACAAATAAACTTGAGGCTAGAAAAAATGGGGTATAGAGCTAAACAAAGAATTTTCAACTGAGGAATGGCCCAGAAGCACTTAATGTTCAACATCCTTAGTTATCAGAGAAATGCACATCGAAACGACCCTGAAATTCCACCTCACGCCAGTCAGAATGGCTAAGATCAAAAACTCAGGTGACAGCACATGCTGGCGAGGATGTGGAGAAGGAGGAACACTCCTCCATTGCTGGTGGGATTGCAAGCTGGAACAGCCACTCTGGAAGTCAGTCTGGCAGTTCCTCAGAAAATTGGACATAGTACTACCTGAGGACTCAGCTATACCACTCCTGGGCATATACCCAGAAGATGCTCCAACATGTAATAAGAATACATGCTCTACTATGTTCATAGCAGCCTTATTCATAATAGCCAGAAGCTGGAAAGAACCCAGATGTCCCTCAACAGAGGAATAGATACAGAAAATGTGGTACATTTACACAATGGAGTACTACTCAGCTATTAAAAACAATGACTTCATGAAATTCTTAGGCAAATGGATGGAACTAGAAAATATCCTGAGTGAGGTAACCCAGTCACAAAAGAACACACATGGTGTGCACTCACTGATAAGTGGATATTAGCCCAAAAGCTCGGAATACCCAAGATACAATTCACAGACGACATGAAACTCAAGAAGAAAGAAAACCAGTGTGGGTGCTTCAGTCCTTCTTAGAAGGGAACAAAATACTCACAGGAGCAAATACAGAGACAAAGTGTGGAGCAGAGCCTGAAGGAAAGGTCATCCAGAGACTGCCCCACCTGGACATCCATCCCATATACAGTTACCAAATCCAGACAATATTGTGGATGTCAAGAAATGCTTGCTGAAAGGAGCCTGATATAGCTGTCTCCTGAGAGGCCTTGTCAGGGTCTTACAAATACAGAGGTGGATGCTTGAAGTTAACCATTGGACTGAGCACGGGGTCCCCAATGGAGGAGTTAGAGAAAGGACTGAAGGAGCTGAAGGGATTTGCAACCCCATAGGAAGAACAACAATATCAACCAACCAGACCCCCCCCACCCCCCACCCCCACCCCCGAGCTCCCAGGGACTTAACCACATGGTTAAGAGTACACATGGCTCCAACCGCATATGTAGCAGAGGATGGCCTTGTCGAACATCAGTGGGAGGAGAGGTCCTTGGTCTGGTGAAGGCTTGATGCCTCAGTGTAGGGGAATGCGAAGGCAGGGAAGCTAAGTGGTTGGTTGGGTGGAAGAACACTCACATAGAAGCAGGGGAAGGGGTGATGGGATAGGGGGTTTCTGGGGGAGGAAATTGAGAAAGGAGATAACATTTGAAACGTAAATAAAGAAAATATCCAATTAAAAAAATAAAGAATTTAAATTTAAATTTAAATTTAAATTTAATTTAAATTTTACAGTTTAAAGAGTTGTTCATTTATTCTTCTGGAACTCAGTCTGGAGAAATTAGAGAAAAATCCATCGCTATGAAGACTTACTTCTCTCTCTCTCTCTCTCTCTCTCTCTCTCTCTCTCTCACACACACACACACACACACACACACACACTCAGAATAAATAATTGAATCTACTCTCTACTAAATATTTGAGGAAGTAGCATCTCATCCCGATTTCTTAGTGTTTACTCTGTCATTGAGCCTGATTATGGGATAATTATAATAATTACCCCATAACCTGTAAAAAAAGGTGGAACTGTCCATTGTCCCCCATGGTATTGCTTCTGTAAAGGAATGAAAATTTCCAAGCAAGAGTATACCAGCCATTTTTCTGTCAATCACAACATGCAGGGAGCGGCAACAGGGAAGGAGAGGAAGGGCTGTCTCCACACTGAGGTGCTTGCGCAGCTCGTTGGAGAATGGGGGTGAGATTCTTGGGATTTTGTTCTTAACATCTGGAAACGTCCAATAAGTGGAAGTCTGAAGAAAGAAATATATGCCTAAACAAAATGAATAAGTAGTGAAATCCGTAACTGAGGAAATGAGCTACCCATGAAAGCACTAGCTAAGACCATGCAGTAAGACAGACACAGCGGCCTCAGGTGGCACGGGTGTGTCCTGCAGAGCAGTATATAGTGTCTGTCACCTCCTCTATGCCGACAGACTCTAGCAGGATTTTCCAGGGGCTTTGTCTTCAACTGAAGCTCTTCCTTCACATGAGTTGTTTGTTTGATTTTTACGTTCCATTTTTGTTTCTATTTTCCATCTCACTGCTGGGATTGCTAGCAAGAACTGCAGTGATAGAGTCTGGTGGTTCATTCTTGTCTGCTGTCTCTCGGCTCTGATTATGAAGCTGGCATAGATATGTTGGCTTTTATTTATTTCATATGAATGGGATAAAAGGATAAAAAAACCACTATTTGTGGACCTGTGGGGTCGTGATAACATTTGTTTGCCTGTTGTCTTCACCTTTTACACAGAAAGTGATAGGAGAAACATTTGTACTTTACAGTTGCCAAATATTGGCAAGCAGGACAGATTTCTTTCCTTTATTCCTGTTTTGACCTTTCCCTACCACTGCTAGCTGGTACCTACAGCAGCCATTTCCACATGATCTTTTAGGAAGGAGCCTCTCACATTTCTTCCCCCACATTCCCATTGTTCATTCTTATCCTCTCTTCTGTCTTTTCTGGTGTTTATTAATTGTTCTGTACTCCATGGAGCTCAGGAAAACAACTAATTACATTCTGACCTTCAACTATGGATGGTAGGACCTAATAGTTATTTTGTGTCTAATCGAGACATTTCAATTTAATTAGATATTACCACCATATGTTTTATTTATCCAAACTATATTGCATGGGACTCTTTGGGATTACAGGGTTTCTTAAAAAAAATGTATCAGTTTGTTGCATGTACTGTATGTTCAGAAGCAATCGGTTATATACTCAATATGGTTTTGCTGTGCCTTGTATGAAAAGAAACTCTATACAGAACGTATGACATGGGGTGGGGAACAGAGCCTCTACTGCACTGTTAGGTGATAGCACACAGCATGTCCCAGAACATTTCTGTGCTCTATTACCCAACCAATGAGATCTAAAGTATATATATTGTACTGTAATGGGGGTTATGCCTGGACAATTTAAGTGTTTTCTGAAATGATGTGAACTTATTTTTCCAAATGCTATGCTAAATAAACTTTATATTTATACATAAAATACAGGAATGGAGTAGTGGAATATTGAAGTCATTCTTACCTAGCCTGTTAAAAAAAAAGGGTATGGCTATTTTGTCTGCCTGTATTTCTGTGCACATGGGCATGCCTTGTGCTTGCAGTGGCCGAAAGGAGGTGTTAGATCCCCTAGAACTGGAGATGCAGATTTGATGAGCCACCATGTATTTTTGTATATTTGCTGAGAACCAAATAGCTCACCCATGGAAAAGCAGCAAGTGACCTTAACTACTGAGCCATCTCCCCAGCTCTCCTGGCTGTCATTGGATGTTAATGACAACTCAGCTAATCATTGTGAACTTCAACAGTCCTGATTAGTGACCCTCATGCAACAGGGCATGTTAGAGTTCCCTGGGGGATTTTTAAGAATTCCTAATGCTACTTAAACTACTCTTACCTTCCAATTACCCAGGATACCTTATGGATGACTGGGCCCCATGTTGAACACATAGTTGTAACGTGATGTTCTCTAGATCACTCAAATATTCTAATTATTCCCCCTGAGTAGGATAATACAGGAGTATAAGTAGATCAGTATTAATTCGTCACACTCCTTATACTGGAAGATAAACACTTCGGAATCATAGCAGCACTCTCTCTACATAATGAGTAAAATAATGGGTAGTGAAAGGGACAGATGCTTCTCATGTAGACCATTTCCTATAGGACATTAATTCCCAATCTCATATGATTCATCAGCAATGGAGAGTCTTACAGATGCCGGATGACTAGGTCTCACCTCCAGATATAGGAACTCAATTGGTCCACTCTCCTCTAACATTGACATTTCTATAGAAGCTTCATAAATAATTCTAAGATGCAATCAAAGTTGAGAGGTACTTCTCAGACTGTTCATAATTAAATGGGACAAGCAAGCCCGTGAATTTTGATTATGTATTTTATAGTATAAAGACCTGATCTCTAAGCTTTTTTGGAAGTTTTGCTAAGAAAATTGTATAAAAGAAAGAATTTACAGATAGGAGGTGCCATCTTCAAAGTGGCAGAACATTATTAGCAGCCCACGCATTGTGAGCTGAACAAAATGTTGGCGAATGGAAAAGAACCAAAGAAAATAGTCTTCGGGAAAACTGCCGGTGTCTGAGAGAGGGATGAAAAAGAGCGTAGGACAGTGGATTGTGAACATGTAAGGACTGAAGTGAGTGCGAAAACCATACAACAGGCCGAGGGGGAGAAGAATGGATACACAACGTTAAGTGTTAGTCAATTTTTTTTTATTATTTTTTTTAACTTTCCACTACTCTACCTGGTACCATAGCTGTGTTTTTTTTTGGCCAATATGAAAACTAGATATCCAATACATTCTTCTTAGTTTCCATTCCGTGAAAAATTTAAAGATGAATTATTATACTTAATGTGTACTCTTTACATTTAAATTTTTCAGATAGATCATTTTTACATGATAGAAATTTACCTCTAACTGGCATCTTGAGGATAGAAACACAGACAAAACAATAAATACAGAAACAAAAGCAAAAAAAAAATCTTTATTCTTTTGGCTTGATTGTAATGTGGCTTACCGGTAGCTCTGTATGGTAATAGCATTTTCCTGCATGCATTCATCAACACACTACAAGTCAACGGCTTCAGTATAAGGAATCTACATTGAAGGTTGTTTTTGTGCAACAAAATGTTTTGCTGTAACTGGCAAGATCATTTCACTAACTGGTTTTGTGGAAAACACAGAGAGAGAGAGAGAAGACTGGAGAGGAGAGGAGAGGAGAGGAGAGGAGAGGAGAGGAGAGGAGAAGAAAGGAGAGGAGAGGAATGAAATTCCCAAATCATATCTGATACAGCTCTAGTGCCATGTGGATCAGTAAGATTCTATCTATCCATCTATCTATCTGTGTAAATGAACATTAAGATGGATGAGTGGAGGGGAAACACCAGGTGAGGACATCCTCCTACTCAGACGATGCCAAGAGTACCATCCGCTCCCCTTGAAATCTCTTGTCAATGATAAGGCATCACTATTGAAAGTAAATGGACATTAGACTTGGAATGAGACTTGTTTCAAGTGGAAATATGCGCAAGTCCACAGTACCAACAGCAGCAGAGCCCTACACTGCCTCTTAGGCCTTATCTCCTCCTTGGCGGAGTGCCTCGATTAAAAAGCCCTGGGGACAGAAACTAACGATAGAACTGTGACATCAACCTGAAGATACTTTAATTTCCCATTTTATGTACAAAAGGCTTTGAAATAAAATAAAACAAAACCCTCGTTTTTTTTTTATTTTTACAATATGTATAGTTCCTTAGAAAACTCTAACCATATACCTTCAACAGATCTAAGCAGCTTACCACTTGTTAACACCGTCAGACGTCTCACTGGAGTGTTCAATTAAGGGTTGGGAGAACAAAGAACAGGAATCTCTTCCTTGTTTACTGCAGTGCATTGCTCAGTGTCGTGAAGAATGAGTTCCTGATGGAACGATTTGCTTCACTCCACCTCTGACATATGGCTTCCCTATTAGACTTCTGGACAGCAGAAGGGTTAAGAAACAGCAGCATCAGCAAGAGAGACATGCAGCAGTGACAGCTTCAAACTCTAAGGGGGCCAATGACACCATGTGGCCTGTTGAAAGCTTGCAAACTAGACTTAACTGTGGTACATATTTGATGCAGTAAATACTGTGCTTAAATCATTTTTATTGGCTCAAACATGCACCACTGGGTAAAATTACTATTTACAAAGCAGACTTTTTTTTTTTAAATTGACATATACTATGTCAACCTTACCAAGAGCAGAAGATGGCTAAACAATACTGCATGAAAAAAAGCAGAACAAGTTTCAGAAAGTGGCCGTGGGGATGGTTTTTGGTAGTTTGGGTTTCTTAGAAAGGATTGGTAAGATATATATATATATATATATATATATATTTCTTTTTACCAAAGGACACTTATCAAAAAATGTTATAGTCATGCTGCCAGGACTCTGAGCATGTGATGGTCTGTGTGTGCATATGTATGCGTGTGTGTATACATATATATGTATATACACGGCCATATACATATATACATATATACATGTACATGTAATGAACTATGTAAAAATAAAACAACTCTTTGATGGTTGTGACTCTATGGAACATTTACAGGCACATTAAAATTCTTCTGGATGAAACACCTTAAAAATATGAATAGCTATTTAAGCACCTCAAAAAATCTAAAAACATCCTGAAATGAGAAGTAAACTCTTTCCATGTGTGATGGGATATTGTCACGTGTGAATGAGAACTGCAGCATGCCTTCATTGAAAATAGATCTCGTTATACATAGAGAAATGTAGAATCCCCTCCTTAATCCCTCTCCCCAAACGTAAACCCGGTTACAAAAATAGTCACATATATGAGTAAACAACCCGTGAATTTAAAAAAAAAAAGTGATAAAGTCACAGCACACATTTTGTAAAAATATGGCAGGTGTGGCAGTTAAAACACAAACGGCGGTGACAGTTAATGGTATCAAGTGTCACATGTTAAATTTACATAAGAATTTAACTTTCCTCCCCATTTCTGTGTTCCTCTAGTCTGAGTAGCCATCGCTCTCTGGTCTTCAGCAGTGTCAGCTGGTTGTGAAAACAGAAGCCTCCTGTCGGTGCGCTTTGTCTGGTTTGGTGAGTCCCACTTTGCTGACCCCAGGTCCTGTCTTGTTATAGGCACTGACCTTAAGTATAACACTTATAGAAACAGTCAGTTTGGCATAGACCTCCTGAAGGAGTCACAGATACATCACCAACACAGGCTGTAAACAGTTGATCACAAAATGGAATATTCTTTTTTTTATTTTTAATTTTCATTATTATTATTTTTATTTATTTATTTATTTATTTTTATTTTTTACTTTCCCTGATATCTTTCCCCTTGTCCTCTTTTTCCGACTTGTCCTTTTCAAATTTTTCCTTCTCCGGTTTGGTCACGCTATCGTAGGAAGGTGGAGAAGTGGTGGAAGGTGTCACATCAGTCTTCTCTGGAGTTGAATTCTCATTCAGTTTATCGGTGATGATGTCTTCTTTGATGGGCGTTCCCTCGTCTTCTTTACCCTTGTCTTTTTTATATATAGACGAAACCTTTTTAACTTTCTGCTTCAGGAGATAGCGCCTGTAAGCTCGCTGGATGACGATAGCTGACACCTCCTCCTGTTTGCGTTTCAGAGTGGTGGTAATGGGCTCATAAGAGACCTTGGAGGGGTTGGAAGCCATGAATCGCTCTTCCATCTGAACTCGGAGGGCATCCATCTCTCCGCTCTCACCCAGGACCCGCTTTGTAAAAGCAAATAAGATGTCCAGGCAGTGGATGCGGTCTCCACTCACCATGGGCAGGTCCATGGCAATGAGCTGGACTTTGTTTGGCTTTGCGATGAGCAGGGGAGGATCCAGGGCAGCTGCAAAGTCAGAGAGCTTGCAGAACTCAATGAACTGAGTGGCGTCAGGGTCGAACTTCTCCCAGACCTCGTAGAACATCTCAAAGTCGTCCTCACTCAGGGGCTCTGCACTTTCTTCTGTGGCAACGCTGAAGTTCTCCAAGATGACAGCGATGTACATGTTCACCACAACCAGGAAGGATATGATGATGTAGCTGACAAAAAAGAAAATCCCCACAGATGGGTTCCCACAGTCCCCCTTCACCGAGCTTCCAGGGTGATCTTTTTCAGGGTCACAGTCAGGAGGTCCACTATTTAGTATAGGGGCCAGCAGTCCATCCCAGCCCGCAGAGGTGGTGATTTGGAACAGGCAGATCATGCTGTTGCCGAAGGTCTCAAAGTTGAACATGTCATCAATCCCAACTTCCCTCTTAACGTAGGCAAAGTTGGACATCCCAAAGATGGCGTAGATGAACATGACCAGGAAAAGCAGCAGGCCGATGTTGAACAGCGCGGGAAGGGACATCATCAGAGCAAAGAGCAGTGTGCGGATCCCCTTGGCGCCTTTGATCAGGCGTAGGATTCGTCCAATCCTGGCCAGGCGGATGACTCGGAACAGGGTAGGGGACACGAAATACTTCTCTATCAGCTCAGCAAGGAACATCCCTGTGAAAAGACGATAGCCAATAGTGTTAATGACCACAGCGAAGAAAAGTTTATATGATTAAGTACTATCTAGTTTATGAACTGCACGTGTAGGAATTACATAAATAGCAATACATATACATTTATTAATAATTTTACCTAATATAGTTAGTCATACAGAAATATGTGTGCATGACTATCGTTATCATTATATATGTATATATGTATGTATTGTGTATACATATAAACTGCGATTTTACTCACTAAAATGGCATTGGTATATTGGGTGTTATACCATTGAGGTTTTTATTTTAAATCTCAAACTGTGAATTGCAAACCCTTGGGGGTTGAACCCCCCTTTCATAGGGGTCACTTAAGACAATCAGAAAACACAGGTATTTACATTGCAATTCATAATAATAGAAAAAAATACAGTTATGAATTAACAATAAAAATAATTTTATAGTTGAGAGTCACACACAACATGAGGAACTGTATTAAAGGGTAGCGGCATTCAGAAGGTTGAGAACCACCATTCTAAATGAAGATATTAGAGGTCTAAAGATGTCTCAAAGCTTAAAATGGCTAAGCACAGGCATGGATTTATACTTCTAAAACACTAGGGCTCTTGTAATAGCTCATGTAAGAACTATTTGAGGACGTATGCAATTTTCGGTTGCATATTACAAATGAGAACTCATGAGAGTATTTCCTTCTTAGTTGAACATGTGCAGCAGAACACACAAACATGTGAGGCAGATTCATTGGAATTGAACTCTAAATCTTGCGTTAATAACTCCTTATATGGCCAAAATATCAACTTTGGGTTTTGTTTCATAACATCTTCAGAGTCTTCATAAGCACAGACCCAAGTGAACTTACTTGCATAATTACCACTACAACAGAACTTTATTCATTGGCGAACCAGTCATTGGAGCAATGACCTAAGTCACCCTAGGTAAGAACTGAGACGTAGTGGAAAAACCAAAACCTCCTGGCATATCTTCTTTACCTTCAAGTCTTTCTTTAAAAATTAAAAAAAAAGGCTTTAATTAATACATAAAACATAAAAAACGTGGATATTCGTGAGATACCGGTTGATGTTTCCATACAAGTATATATCATCTGGTGTTTTACCCTTATCTTGAAACCGTCATTGTTGCAGTGAAAAGATTTAAAATCCTTTCTTGCCATTTTAAAGTGTATTACTGCTATTTGCAGTGATCCTGCTGTGCAGTTCTGACCCAGAACTTCTTGCTTTAATGAAACTGTAGCTCCGTTCCCACATCTCCCTGTTTAGACTCTCCAGCCTCGGCTCACCACCCACCATTCTCACCTCCTAGGAGGTCAAGTTTTTATATTCCCACATTTGTCTACCTCCTAGAACTCTGGCACAGATGTCTCTAATTCCAGTTCCAGGGGTCCCAGTGACCTTTTCTGATCTCAATAGGTCTTGCATGCATGCACACAGGCAAGATACCCATACACATATTCTTTTAAAAGAAGACAAATTATATAATCTTCTCAGTGCATATACATGTTTATATTTGCAATATATTTGTTTAAATATAAAGTAGCAATGTGCCTCCAAACTGTGGATCTTAATTAAAAATACCTTTTTGCTAAAAATGCTATCATCATGTGTGGAGCTCTTATGACCTTTAAATTATACAGAACACATTATCTGAAAAGTGCAAAACCTTGAGGTATGACTGTTACATTTTTTCCCTCTCAGTATCTGTATTCCTTTTCCTCAAATAGGTCCAACCTAGTGATTGGGACCTCATTCAGTGGTAGATCATTCGCCTAACATTCAGGGACCAGATATTTTATCTGAGTATCAAGTAATTAATAATGATAGTAGTAGTAGTCATAGTTGTAGTAGTAATAACAATAATAGTCAAACTTTTTTTTTTTAAGTCCAACTACATTTACTTTTAGCTTCTTATTTGATATCCTATTCACGAACACTTAATATATTCTGATGATAATGAATCAATTTTGGATTTCTGAAAACAATATCTACTTGTAAAAAGGAACATTGCAAACTATAGAGAGCTATCTAAACTCAAGGAAATCATGAAGCCTATGTGAATAATATGTATACAAATAGACATATACACAGCCTCTATGCATCATATGTATGCAAATACACATATACACACTCAAATTATCAAAGGGATCAAGCTTATGAATCATCTGACTACTTTTAAGGATTTATGTATATGTGTGTTAGCTGTTCATCCAAAGCTGTAGTTGTCTATATTATAGGAATCTGAATGAGTACAGGAGATAATACACATTATAGTTATTGGTTTTTAAATTGAGGCAAGATAGTAAAAAGAAAAAAAATTAAGCACATAATTTTATGAACAGATGAAATAACAAACAAGAAAAAGCAAAAGAAATGGGCTATTAAGCTTTATCTGAAAAATTGAAACGATAAAAAAAATCTAACACTTTGAATGATAGACTACTAGTATTAAATATTCTTAATTTATTTTTATCTTTTTGTTTGTTTTTTGAGAGAGGGTCTCACTATTTCATTTCAGGTCTCCTGGAATTTCATATCTGCCTGAACATCCCAAATATAGGGGTTACTGCCATTGACCCACACACCCTTCTTACCTACAATGGAGAGGATGACCACCACAAAATCAAAAATATTCCATCCAATGGTGAAATAATAATAGCGGAGGGAGATGAGCTTCAGGACACACTCTCCCGTAAACAGGACGATAAACACCAGGTTGATCCAGTACAGGATGTTGGTCATCTCCTGACTCTGGTCGTCCGTTTCCACCATCATGGTCACCATGTTGAGGCAGATGAGGATCATGATGCTGATGTCAAACACTTGTTTAGTTACAAAATCGAAGACCATCCCTTGAAATTTGTTCTGGAAGAAATAACACAGGCAAGTGTACGCATAAACCCTTTTAAAAGATCTCATTCAACATATCTAGTATCAATTTAGTAACATGAGGATTTTTTATTCTGCGAAAATATACCACAAACAACAATTGAATTTGTTTCACGAATACTAATTAATAATTAATAAGCTTCATTAAAAGAATGTTCAAAAAAGATCTAAATCTCCTCAGTTGAATTTGTTTCATGAATATCATTCATACTACAAAGGTCATAAAAAGAATTTTGAGAATGGCTGATGGTCTCAGTATCTCAAGCATCAGTACATGATCATGATGAACAGTCAGTAAGTTTGTGCAGCTATAATATTTTTATTCCATGTGCTGGGATGCGAACATTTATGCAAATCTTTAACTGTCTTTAAAGATTGAATAAATACCTGTCCTGGATTTGCTCTTACTTTTCCCCCACACTCCTCCAACCATATTCTCTCCTCAAAGCCTCAGTGTCTTCCACTGTCAACTTTATAATAGATATATTTTAAATTATAGTTTGAGAAAAAGAATGTTAGTAGGAAAACTGCTAAAATTTGATCAAAGTCTATATTTTGTTATATTCTACTAAGGTTAATTTCTTAGTATGATAACATTTTTTTTGTGGTTGAATAATGTGTCTTCCCTTCACATGGGTGAATGCATGTGAAGATTATACTGAGTGAATCTCTTGCAAAAAAAAATTGTTAACAAGTTAGAGTTCACAACTTAGCCAGCTTTGTGCTAGTTGATTTTAACCTCATTTCTCTTTTCTTTCTTTTCGATACGAAGTCTCAAGATGTAGACCTACCTGGCTTGGAACTCACTATATAGACCAACCTCAATTTAAATTTAGGGAGATCTGGGGCTGGAGAGATGTTGGCTCAGCCATTATCTGCCTGTTTTTGCCTTCCGAGTCCTGAGATTCTTCCCATGTCCTGTCATGCCTGGCTCAAACCTTCTTTTCAAGAATTCCTTAGCCTTGTGTCTTGCTTGTGAAAGTACATCTTCACTTGTTAACAGTTGTTATCAATAGACAGTGTTATGGTCCATTTTGCCTGTGTCTATTTGGAAATGCTGAACACTACAGCTCAGGACTTTATGGAACTTGTGTGAATTCTGTCTTCATAACTGGAATGACTGGTGCCTTGGTACCTATACATTAACAGCTTGTTCTCTGAGAACAATGACAATTTCCGGCTTGTCTTCTCTACTTCGGCATTCTGCCCTCTCCTTATTTCAAGGCTGCATGACTTTCAACAGAAAATTTTGGACATCAATTAACAGCGACTGTGTTTGGCTCTTTTCTCTGAATACACCTTTGGCTGACTAGGCTAGATTCCTACTTCTCGCTTCTTCATGAGGTTTTTTTTCCCTCCCAGGCCTCTTCACTGACTACTTCTAATCCAAACTTGTTGCCTTAGTCTCTATTCACTGTCATTTGCCTTTGCAAGCTTTCTGTATTCTCTTTAGAGCTACTAACCTCAGAATAACACACAAATTCTACCCTATCATTTAGCTTGCTCCTCTACTTCTATTCCTTCCATGAAATAAGCTCCACCCACTTTCTGGTGGATAACACTGTTTTAAGTTGTAGCAGTTCTGTGTCTCAGAAGGTTTTGTTCTTTCACCTGTCACGAGATTTGGGGCATTGCATTGTAGATGATGTCCCCTTATTTGCTTTGTTTTAGTTTATTCTTTCTTCATCTCCTTTAGAGGATCTCTGGGACAAAGCAGTGCCACATTTCTCACAGACACAGCCTCCACGGGTTACTTAATCCTGGCTTTCTTAGAAGCAGCAATTGGTCTTAATTTTCTTGTCAGCAGAACTAGACAAGGCTCCTTAATCTTGTTCATATAACATCTTAATGCAATGCTTCAATGTCCAATACTAATCCTGAGTCCCTGCCAATTTAAATCTTAGGTCACTGGATGTAATGAGAGAAACTGTAATAGCCCCGAAGGTTTGGCCTGCCACAGTACATGTTTTATAAATTAATCTGAGTCTGAAGCATGCATTAGCAACTCTCTGTCCCTCTGTTCTGAGGACAATTCTTAACTCAGAGAAGTTGACCATTCTTTTATCTAATATTCTTGCTTCTTCCTTTTCTTGTTGTTGTTGGGAGGTAGGTATCAAAGTCAATTAGTGTAGAGAAATCCTTCAATAACCTTATTCATTTCACAATTTCTGGGTTCCCATACTCTTTTCTTGTATTACTCAACATCCCCCAAAGTCTTAGTTCCTTTTCTTCTCTGATCTGAACTGTCCATTCTTGGCTCACATCTTGTGCAACTTATTTTGTACTTAGCCATTCTCTCCCTTCCAGAATGTCTTTTGCTATGCTTCAAACTTAATCTCTCAATTTTAGGAACCCTTTGCTCTACTCCTAAGTCTTCTTCCCCCATCTCTATCCACATTTGGCTGCTCAATGCTGCAAATAGACTTTGATGATTCTCACCCCAGGCATCCTACATTGCAACTTTGAGCCTCCCGTTGTCATAGCAACATTCCATCATTCCTAATCTTGACTTTTAGCTTCCATGCTAGATGAGTAGATCCCTTTTACTTTCACATTGGCAACAGTCCCCAAATCCATTCACTTTCCCTCTGGTGATGGCTACCTATGACCTTCAAATTAGCTCCAGACTTTTCCTGCAGGGCATAATCCTCTATCTTGGTCAAACTTGTTGAGTGATCGTCATAAAACCAAAAAGGACTGGTCACCTTGATGGTTTTCTGGTGGTCTTAGAATAGAGATAACTCCTATAAAGATTGACCCATTTAATTCCTTTTAAGTCAACAGGACCCAGACAGACCCACTGTCTGTACCCCTGTGACCTTCCTATAAGGGCTTTCACCTATATATGGCTCGATCTCAATCCATGCTGCCTATTGACCTTCATTCTTCTTGGCTCCTCAGGAATGAATCACTTCAAAAAAAATCCCTTGTTAGTCCTCTCTCTCTCTCTCTCTCTCTCTCTCTCTCTCTCTCTCTCTCCCTCCCTCTCTTTCTTTCTCCCCCTCTCTCCCTCATTCATAGGTGAATGCTTCTACTCCCGAGGTGTGCTCATTTTGTTGATGTGGTAATTTGACAATATATTGATTAGGCCTTTGTTACCTTTTTTAGCACTTCCTCCCAGTCCCAATACTCTGTTTTAACAATCATTTTCTTGATGCAATTCTGCTGTTCTCATAACAAGTTCCTATTTATATTGTTTAATTATGGAAAATAAGTTTTAAACCTTGAGTCTACTACTTAGTAATTCAAATATAACACTCTTCTTCCTAAATGCTTATTTCTAAGGATTTAGAGTATACATTTTCTCACACAGGGACTATCTTATACCCCTGTTTTCAACTACTCAGATTATATGATTTCTTAAACATTAGGCTCAGTTTTCCTTTTCTTATCTTTTGTCTAATGTAGTGTCCCACAGTCTCTGAGCTACTGGCAGATTTCCATACTGAACAATTTGTTGAACCTGGTTATTTATTGTTGTCAATGTATTCATAAAATTTTGGAGAATACTAATTGGTCTTTAACTCGGCACTGATTTGGAAGAGTACCGAGAAATAATATCTGGTGTATTTCAGAAATAATAGAAGAACTGAGGGGCTCTCCTGACTCTCCAAAAAGAACTAGCAGTAACTGAAAAAAATGGCCAATGGAAGAGCTATAAAACTCATGAAAGACATAGATATAGTCCCACTTCAGGGCAGGGAAGTTGGACAAAATACAAAGATTAGTTGCATCTAAAAACAGAAAAAATACTTGTAACTGTCTCAATAATAGTTGATTCCATTCAACCTGTCAAAGCTGAACAGGCAGTGGGCCTACCTGTGCCAATCAAACCACAAGGCAGTAGAGGGTATCCACTGTGTCCACATGACATATGTAAATATTTTTAATATTGTCACTACATTATAAGAATGTCATCAGTGACACTAATTCTTTCTGATCTTCTGTCTGTTTGAGACTACACAAAGCATTTACATTTGTTTTATTTGGTTTTATATATAACATATTATATATTAAATCATTTTGGCATATGTACATACATGGCATATATGTAGGCTTATCAACTCAGAGTATAAACATGCAAATTCAGAAAAATGCTGCTTTCTGGAACTTTGGCTGGGAAAGGGACATATACCATCACACTCACTGATAAGAAAAAATTCTGTTCTTACAGCGGGACGAGGTATGGGTTTTTGTGGTTTCTTGGAGCCCAGCTTCTTCATTGCATTGTAGTATTTCTTCTGTTCTTCTGTCATAAAAATGTCTTGACCTCCAAAGTAAAAGAAGAAAAGCAAAATATTGTTATAACCATGTTCTTTACTAGCTGTAAAGTCTGCCTGGATGCTTGTTTGAACGTCAACATTCCTAATGCAGCAGTTCACATTCACAAAGATTCACTCGGTCAACATAGTAGGTATGCCAGAGCAGACACATCCACATCACGAAGGCTTCAAAACAGTGTGTAAGACCTGTAAAGGATCTAAACTCTTAAAAACTCATTAAATCTCAAAAGAACCTCTGACATTTGCATCATTTTTCTGTGTTTTGGAGCACGAAGGAAAGTACTCGTGAACTGTGGTGAACATTGCTCACTCTTCCCAGCCATAAGGAAATCTGAATATACTTATCTTCTTTTTCTGTTGGTTGAAGTTATCTATGATGACACCGATGAACAGGTTCAGTGTGAAGAATGAGCCAAAAATAATAAAGATGACAAAGTAAAGATACATGTATAGATTGTCTTCATATTTGGGTTGAAGTTCTACCTAAAATGTGAAGAAAGATAACCAGTAAAGTCAATAGTTTCATTAAAAGTAGATCATGACATCTCTAAACATGAGACAAATAGACAAATGTCAAACAGATTTTAGGAAGCCCCAGGTCTAACATGCCTGTTGAGTCCTGCAAGACTATTCACTGACTTGAGAAAATAAAATATATTCAAGCAACAGTTTAAATGATTATAATAGTCTCACCAAATAAACCCCTACATTGTGAATGCTCTTTTCCTTAGGAAGCAAAGATCTCAACACACCATGCAAATAGGATTACTTCTTCCCACAGTGGCAAAGTCAGAGTCTCATTACCATCTTTTCAAATAGTTAATACTTACTCTCTAGTCCTTGCTCCTGTGAAAAGGAAATGCTAAAACCCATAGCTTTTAGAGTAGCTCATGAAAGTCAAATATGCTAATATGAGTTAAAGTGCATAAGGTTTAGTCATACACACTTCCTACATAGTCTAGAAACCACATTGTGTGTGTACACATAACTAGGGTCTGTCCTTCCTGAGAGTGGGCATACTGACCCATTCTCTCCAGTAGCTGCTGTTTGTATTACAATGATCCTTTCTCTTGTCCAGAGCTTGGAGGAAAATCAGTGATGATGAAAACTTTGGCTGTAATCAAAAGCTCAAGTCTTACGGAACACTTCTAGTAACCCAGTTAACCAATCAAGGGTGAGAAAGAAGACACACTGCAGATTATCCTGTCATGGCTTCCATTTTGAGCACCATGACCAACTTATCTTTAAATGAAATACGATAAATTAAACAACAACAAAATGATTGTAATGAGTATTATCTATTTGGCGATCATTTGACTTCTCTGTGTGTATATATGCATAACAATATAAAATAATGTTTTCAAACCTTTTAAAATTAAACACAACACACTAGAGTAAATTGTCTAATGTTAAAGTCTAACCTTTTTATAGGAGAATCACACAACTCAAGTACTTCAGAAATCCTGGTGTGTTTATTCTTCTGCCACCTAGACACCACTATCTCAGGCAGTAACACTAGCCTCACCTCATCGTAATTGTTCATTCTCCATGTTTTAGAGTTGGCGCCTAGAGTTGGTTGATTCTTCAACAGTAAGACTATTTTGTATCAGTTTTGAACTGAGAAGCAAAATTGTGGTGTGTGTGCAATGTCTTTGCCTTAATGTGTCCACATTCATTTCTACTATAAATACTATTCATTTCTAAATAAATACTATATAGTATTTATTTGTTGCATTTATTTTTCAGTTAATTCAAGTTCTGGTCATTCCAAAATCTTTTGTATTTAAATTGACTGTCCTATACAGTTTGTACATGAATATAAAAGCAAACAGCACATAATATATTGAACTGTATTAAATAACGTGACAATATCCACTATTTTATTTTATTTATCAGTGGTAGTGTGTGTGTGTGTGTATGTGTGTGTGTGTGTGTGTGTGTGTGTGTGTGTATACATATGGATATCAGAGGACAACTTTTAGGAATCGGTTCTCCCGTTCACGTTAATTCCAAAATGCCACTTTCTTTGGGTCACTTGTATGACATTAATAAAAATCAAAGCAAAATCTCCTCTGGGTTCTAAAGTAGATTTTGCAAGTCCCTGCCTTCTCTCACACACTTTCCCTCCTGGTAGGAGACACTATTAGGTTATGGCTTCTTTGTTTTGTTTCCTGTGTTCCCCACTGTTAGTCATCATTAGTCATATCCGTCCTCACCGAAGATCAAATGCTGGAGGAAACTTATGGCAGATGAAAAAATATCACCCTGAGGATTCCTCTTCACAAAAACTAAACATCACATTTTGAAAGTATACTTCAAAAAAATTTAAGCACCAGGGCCCAAGCTTATAAGAAAAGATCAAAAAGAAAAGAAAAAAATCACAGTCAGGAGTCGGAGAGAAGCCCAGTAGTCAAGTGTTTGTTGCAGGGCCAATGGTCACGAACACTGACTCCTCTTCCAGAGGTCCTGAGTTCCAATCCCTGCAACCACATGATAACTCACAACCATTTATAATGGGATCTGATGTCCTCTTCTGGCATGCAGATAGAGCACTCATATACATAAACTAAATGCACATTTTTTTAAAAAACAAAACAAAACAAAACATATTTGTTGCTCTTCCAGTGGACCAGAGCTCAATTTCCAGCACTCACGTGGTGGCTCACAACAGCCTACAACTCCAGTTCCAGCGGATCTGACGCCCTCCTCTGGCCTTTTTGGAACCAGAAACACATAAGGCACACAGGCATACGAACAGGGCAAAAACACTAGCATCTATGAAATAAGTCTTCAAAAAATGTGTAGTGAGTCAAGAAAAACTTTCTAATTAAAAATCGAAAAAATCGGCCAGCTTCAAATTTTTTGACTACTAGTTATTTTGAAGACGGTTCCTATTAGACCTTTTCACATGATAAGGAATCTTAACTCTAACTAAAGAATGGAATCCCCCAACAAAATTTTTTTTAAAGAAATAATGTAGCAAACATATTTTTCTTTAGTAAAATAGTTGTGTTCTACACATTGATCTATAGTAATGTGTGGTTTTTTTTTGGCCATCAACAATTTACAATAATATGGATATACTCATTGATACAAGTAAGCCATTTTCCCTAAGTAGACTTACATTTCTTGAGTCAACAGCTGCATACATGATATCCATCCATCCTTTAAACGTGGCCTGTAAAACAGTCAACATATTTACATCTCCTCTTTACTATAGTTTAAAATAAATGATCAGAGTAAAAGTGGAAACAAGGGAACAAAAACCCTGGGCAAGCATTCTGGATATTTCCACCACAGAGAAATGACAAATGTTTGAGGTGATAGATGAGCTTCCTCTAAATGCACATTACAGTGTGTACATGGATCAATGCATGCCATAGCTCCTCGCAAATAAAACAGGTAAAACGTGTAAGTAGTTAACCAACACTCATTCAAGTACATTTGTGTAGCATGGTTTGTGGTTATCATGTGGACACATTTGGTAATAGATGCATTATTCACTCCTATATTTTATAAAATCTTCTTATGCATCATATTTAACATCTATAATGAAATATTGATCTACTATCACAATATATGATCACAAAGGTCACCTCAAAGGCCTTTGACACAGTTATGACTTTAAGAATAATTATTATAATGAACTTTGGAAAACACTTCAGGAACAGAGAGAGTATCAGCACGAGAGACAGTTGAATATTATTCCATGTGAGCATATACCACATTTTCTTTAGACAATCTCCCACTGATAGACTGATATCATGGATAGTGATTGTTAATGAAACTGCCATTAGAACTGATATATTTCCACATGCAATGTGAAATCAGTGTGTGAAAGAGAAAGGAGTGTTGTATGGTAGTTATTTTATAATTTTTTGAGGGAGCTCTTCAGCAGCTTACTAATTAACATTTCCACAAACAGCATGTAAAGGTAGCTGGAAAATTGTTATCTTTTTTGCTCTTTGATGATAGTTATTCTAACAGCTGCGAGGCAGCATCTCATCTCGAAGACAACTTAGTCATAAGCAATGGTAAGGTGGTCACTTACTACTTGAAGCAGAGAAAGGTATCCAAGGCCCACGTTGTCGAAGTTGACTTTCACATTCTTCCACCTGGCTGTCTGATTGCTCTCTATGAGTGCTTGGCATTCACTGTAGTTGTTGACCACGCTCACGTCAAACATTTCCCCAGTGGTGTAGTTGATGCAATGATAGAACTTGCCAGCAAAGAGATTCACTCCCATGATACTGAATATTAACCAAAAGATCAGGCAGACCAGAAGCACGTTCATTATAGATGGGATGGCGCCTAGGAGAGCATTTACAACAACCTGGTGCAGGAGAAAAAGGAAGAAACCCATGAAAAGATAAGTATTTATGTTCACTTATTTTCAAGTATTATTAGAAACCAATGATTTCTGCTTGGGACTTGTTTGTCTGTGGTGAGCACTGTTGATCTTCTAGACGACCTAGGCTGGGTTTCCAAGCACCCATGTGAAGTGGCAAACATTCTCTTGTAACTCCAGTTTGGGGGAGCTAACACTCTTTCTGAGGGCATATGAACACACGCACTGCACATACATATATTCAGGCACACAAACATACACAGAATAGAAACAAATACATCTTGAAGAAGAAAGGAGAAAACAATGGTCAGGAGAGATGGCCTAATGAATAGTAGTATTTCCTGCTCAAGAGGATATAGGTTTGCTTCTGAGCACCCGCATGGAGGTTCGGAACTGTCTGTCACTTCAGTTACAGAGACCCGAACACCCTGTTGTAGCTTCTGAGACCACCACACATACATGTAGTGTACATACATACAAGCAGGCAAATATACATGCACATAATTTAAAATGCAAATGTTTCTATAACAAAAATAATAGTCAAATTATAAATAAGTGTAACTACCCTCAAAGTTCAATATTGGGTAGAAATATCCAATACCTTAACCTCAGAATCTTTTGTTTGTTTGGATTTCTCTATATGGCCCCGGATGTGTTGGATCTCACTCTGTAGAGCAGGCTGGGCCTCAAACACAGAGATCGACTTGCCTCTGCCTCCCAAGTGCTGGGATTAAAGGCATGTGCCACCACAATGCAGCACAGACATTTTAAATTATAAAATTCTGAAGAATATAAAATGAATTTTACACTATAGGGCGTTTTCTTAGGGTGTGAACACATATATTAACAAACTTTCCACAAGGAATAGAGATGATTGAAATCAACAAATAAATAAGACCATGAGTGGTGTCATGCATTTATGAGCTCATTGCTTAAACAATACTAAGTTTAAAATCGGAAAGTATACAATTCCTTTTTCTTTCTTTCTTTTTTTGGGGGGGGTTCAAGACAGGGTTTCTCTGTATAACCCTGGCTGTTCTGGAAATCACTTTGTAGACCAAGCTGGCCTCAAACTCAGAAATCCTCCTGCCTCTGCCTCCCAAGTGCTGGGATTAAAGGCGTGCGCCACCACTGCATGGCTTTTTTTTTTTTGTTTTTTCTTTTTTTTTTTGTTTTAAACATACAATTTCAAACTAAGTATTGGAGGGTGCAGTGTGATACAGCACATGCCTGTCACACATAAGGCCTGGGATTTGGTCCTACAGAGGAGAGCAAGAGAGAGAGAGAGAGAGAGAGAGAGAGAGAGAGAAGGAGGGAGGGAGGGAGGGAGGGAGGGAGAGAGAGAGAGAGGTATTGGGACTATATGAAGGATTAATTTAACACAGAAAAACATGAAACACATTCTAATAAGGAATATAACACCCCTTTAAAAATTAAAGTCACTTCTTCAAAAATAAGGATTTTTTTTTAATTGTTAAAGAGAAAAAAAAACCCAACAACCCAACAGTTAGCCAACCATTTCTTTCTAAGCAAGCGTATCTAGAAAAAACATACTCAAACATGCTTACACACCAACACACAACATTCATCTGTGCTTGTGGTTGTAACACACGGACAGAGTCTAAGTAACTTTTTATTTTCGTTTTTCTTTTTGTCTTGATTTGTAAAGAGTTTTTAGGACAGGGTGCTACTTTGTGACTCAGCCTGGCTATGTAGGCTGTAGGCTGGCCGTCCCATGTCATTGCCTTAATTTTCTGAGTTCTAGAATTAGAGGAAACCGTTTTAAGTATCTCAAAAAACATCCATTTCTACAAGCAACAAGGTTTTTTTTTTGTCTTTTTGTTTGTTTTTTTTTTTAAGTACTCAATACCATGGAGACAAGGTACAATCATTTTCAAGGTGGTGATGGGCTTTTGTCCCAGGGGATGACAAATGTCAGCACAATTTCCTCCTGGTCTTTTGTACTACCTTTCTAAGGGAGTATTAGGTTTCCACAGCTGACCTACTTTTTAGACATCTCAATCTGTGTTTAAAAACTAAATTCAGGCTGCAAAAGGCACAAAGTACACACACGATACGGTGCATCGAAGGCATGATGAGTCATGACTGGGTAGTTTTAAATTACATCAAACAAGATGGCCTGCTCATTTGGAAATAGAGGGTAGATAAGTAATCTTGATTCTTGCCTGCAACCTATGAGAGATGATCAACAATTTCTAATGAAAATGAAGGAAATATGAGCATCAGGCATTGTGTTCTGTGAGTCAGATGATGGGCGCTGGATACGTATTATTGATTGGTCTGTCGGTTATGTGAACATAAAGATGCGAACTCCATATGGACTTGGCCTTTTACTTTAGAAAGTTTCAGGTTGTTCTTAATTATACTTCCAGGAAATTCTAAGATGGCTGGAATTCTTACC
The DNA here is from genome assembly GCA_036184795.1 of Tokudaia tokunoshimensis. Lineage (NCBI taxonomy): Eukaryota > Metazoa > Chordata > Mammalia > Rodentia > Muridae > Tokudaia > Tokudaia tokunoshimensis. Next base: position 39,836,535 of record BTHU01000004.1, on the reverse strand, counting down.
CTCATTCCTTCAAATCGGGATAAGGCTCGGAGTGGCCTCAGTGCTCTTAATGTTCGGAGGGATTTGATGGCACCAAGTTCTGAATAGCCCAAGGCATTTGCAGTCAAGCTGACCAGTGAGACCTATACAAAAAGAACACACACTTGGTTAAAAGTTATAGATAAGAGGCCACACACTGCAGCGTTCCTACATGGAAAAAACAAGCAAGTAGTTGATAAACTTGGGTGAGTTTCCATATCGCCGAGGCATCGGTTAAAAACAAGGAGAGCTATAGCAGAAATGCCATGCTTTGTCTGTTTTGTCCCTTGCGCCTGCTTTTTAGGAGAGAGAGAGAGAGAGAGAGAGAGGGGGGGGGGGTGGATTCAGTGGGTGGGGAGGTAGGCCGGTAGAGAGAATCTGGGAGGAGTTGCGGGAGGGGAGACTGTGATCAATATAATATATTGTGTGGAAAAATCTATTCTCGATAAAAAAAAATTGAGAGCCGGCAGAGTTTGATTTAGTAAGTTTGGTAAAAGGCCTGAGAATTTACATTTTTAGAAAAGTTCACTGGAAAAGCAATAGTGCTGATTGATGAATCACAGTTTGAGAATCATCATAGAGCACATAAAATCAGTGAATGAAAAGACAGGTTGAGATCTTACTGCACCTAAAGGTTTTTTTTTGTTTTTGTGTTGTTTTGTTTTGATTGGATATTTTCTTTATTTACATTTCAAGTGTTATCCCCTTTCCAGGTTTCCCCTCTAAAAACCCTTGTTTTGTCTTTTAGTCAGATCCCTAATGCTCTTAGTAAAAATTCTAAAATCTCAACTGGAAAAAAAAATGAAGAAGAAAGAAAAGCTGTCGCAGACATCACTAAAATACCGGATTACCTTTGCAGACTGAATTTTATGTGAACTCTGAAATGATATCTTGTTCTAAAGTACATCAAAATTTGAAAATAGGATAAGCAGAAGTAAATGCATGATGTGGTTTAAAAGTATAGTGATAATAAGTATTTTTAAATGTTTTCTGGAAAAAAAACCAGAAATAAACGGAATTTCTTTTACAAAACGTGTGCTTATTTAAGCTAATTTTGTGTGTAAAATCTGAATTAAAGAGACTTCTTGACTTGAGGCATCAGAGTTGGCCCAGGTGAGTGTCCTTCCCTCTTCTGGACCTACTGGCATTCTTACCCCTCAAATCCTGATTCTCGATACAAGAAAAAAAAACCTTCCCTCAAGGGAAGCCAATGACTATATATTTGTCCTTTCTGGCCAAGCTTAAGCTCCAGTGAAATGACATTTCTATTAACAGCACCATAAGAAAACAGACGATCAGAGAACATGTTTGATTTAAAACAAAATATCAACTAATTTAACATACAATCGTGAGAGTATTTACAAATCTAAAATAGTAGCTATCAGGCAGCAAGAAAATTAATTTTATTTTTGTCTTTCTTTATAGTTAATTAATGTGGATTTAATGGCTTACCCTTGTTCATATATTAAATATTAGATACACTATCATCAAGCTACTGATCTGTCACAATTACATACAAAAGGTGGAAAGAACAGTATCCTCTATAACCTATCACACAAAATTGGTGGCATTTGTGATACACTTATTTTGTTATCTGTAATGGTTAAACAGATAAACATATATGGCTTTACTTTTTGCTTATGTTCTTTCTGCATTTCAAGATTTTGAATATACCTTAAGAAGTTACATTTATGGCTAATTTACCATATTCAATTATTTTAAATACTTCTATGTTCTAATATTCTATCTCACTATCTTTAAACATTAACACAAATTAAATACTTGAAAGATTGTTTAGTCAATCTGCTTTCAACAACCAGATAAACCCATGGTATAACTTTGCTTTGAACTTCACATGCAGTTAATAGTCTATGTATGGGACAAATATTTCTCAGGAGGCTCATGTATGGACAAATTACTATTGCTGAAGAAGCTTGTGATGAATCGTAACAACTCTGATTTTATGAAATTCGAGAATTAAGTAACAAAGAAAACAATCTTGCTTCTCTTGCAGAGCTTAAAATTTTATATACTGATTTGAATGTTATTTTCAAACTAAGTCACTAAAAATCAGGTGGCATTTATAATCAACAAAGCATGTCTCAGGTATACTTCAACTGGAGAAGAAAAAAATAAAGCATTTGTATTTGGACTGAAACAGCATTTCGTTTCCCTGAGTTCCTGCTTCGGGCCACTCCACACAGCCAGGACTGGTGCTAATCACCACCTGCCAAGAAATAGAGACGGAAACTTCAGAGTACTCACATCAACAATCAAGAAGTCCAGCCAGCACCAGGCATTGGTGAAATACATCTGGAAACCATATGCAACCCACTTTAGAAGCATCTCCAGGATGAAGATGTAAGTGAAAACCTTGTCAGCATATTCCAGCATGGTCTTGATGGTCTTTCGCTGCTCAATATAAATGTCTTCAAAGGCCTATGAATGGAAGCACGCTATTGCATTTCATTGTCATGAACAGTTTCTACATCATGTATTGGGGAAAAAAAATGATGCAAGGCATCTTTGGTCAGGGGCTGGAGGGTCATTACGCTGCCCTGATGTCACAGTTATTGGAACATGTGAAGAGCACCCTGGCTTTGCAGGCTACCGGAGAGGCTCATGAGGTTTTCAAGTCTGAACATTGAGCGCATCCCCAAAGTGCTTAAGATTTTAAGAGAAGGTCAAATGTTGTATTCTCAAGCAAGAGATGAAGTGTCATTTAAAGTAGCTCAAAATCTAGCCACTGGCATTCCCCTCCCAGGACTGTGTAAATATATGACAAAGAGTTTCCTGCTCCCTGGAAAGGGGGAAAAGATTTTCTCACTTTCTCCAGCAGTTGTGGGTGTGTCTAGAAGCTGCTGTCATTCTACAGCACTTAGGAAAGAAAGGGTGTGGTCATTTTCCAGGAGCCCCGGGCCTTGAATGAAAAGACCATTTTAGACAATTCTTTTTTTTACAGGAAACATTAACACAGAGTGTGCATGGTGGCCCAGATCAAAGAACAAAGAAAGGTTTGTTTTTCAAGAACAAGGGATCCAGGTTTATAACTGGGCTCAGCACAAGGGCTACAGAGTACTACAGAGCTTGGCTTGTCCCTGAAGCAGAAAGCGCCCCAGAAACCAGCTCTAGTGTGAGTATGTGCTTGTGCTTAGAAGAACTGTGACTGAATGTACCAGGGAGCCAAGAGGTATTACAGCAAGGTCACACCCTGGAGGATGCAGGATTCAAGTCAATTCAGAAGTAGGCTTGAAGGACTCCAGAAACAGTGCAGTCATATTCCTCATGAAATGTATTCACAAACACTCAGCAAATTAAAAGGAAAGGGAACTCACCTACCTTCACACCACAATATGGAAAAATGGGTCCCTTTGTTTCTGTTATATTGATGAGTATTTGATTAAATTACTCATTCTGTTAGATGAGATCAGACACAAACTAGGTTTGTGATGCTTTTAGAGAATAAGTTAGCTGGCTTGACACCAATCCAGGTGGCTGGCAAGTGATTGGTATGAATGAGTCAGGTGACTTCTTCCAGCAAGGGACTTCTATTAAGCAGATCCTCACTTTAGCTGGCAAACCCAAATCTTATCTGCTTAGCCCTTCTGAAGAAGTGGTACTAAATCTTTCTCATTGCCCGCGGATGTCCAGCAGACACTAAAATCTATTTCTTAAAGAAGAAAACAGTTGCATTTATACTGTATTGTATACAGTAGATACTAGAAAGTATAACAACCGCTCCCAGCACAAAAGAATAAAGACCATACGAAAAAACTGCCATTGGTGCAAATCAAAGGGATTCTTTTTGAACTAGTATGTGAATACACAGTGTCTGAGAGTGACCCTATCTGGCTCCTCCAGATAGAGCAGGTTAAGCCGTTCTTTCGGGCTCTTCCACACATATCTTTTCCCAACGTTCTAATTTATGAATGGGTAAAGTGAAGTTCAGTGAACAAGAAGGGGAAATGATGCGGGGGCAGGCCCCGAATCACCTACCAGAGCACCGCTGCTGAGCAGAATCATGAAGACGATGAATGTTTCAAACCAGTTGTGCTCTACTATCTTGTAGCACGTTTTCCTCAAGTTCCACCAGAGTTTGCCTTTGCCCTCTTCTATGCTTATCTGACAGCACTTGAACTTTCGCACACAGTCTAAAATGTGTGAGAGTGGATAAAGGAAAGGTCATCAGTTACTCTGTGCATCTTTGGGAAGGTGGAACATGCACCTATGTTATTATCTCATAGTGCAGTATAAACAACCATATTTTAAAGATGGCTTCCACTTACAGAAATCAACATCAGCAGTAGATAATTTAGTACCTCTAAATAATTTCCTAAATGAGCATTTATTTTTATATGTGTATAACTATATTATAATATGATGGAAACCACACAAATACAGAAAAACATAAAGTAAAAGCTACAGCTTATCTTTCTATTCCTGCCATTTTCCCATGGGCAATTCCTCCATGAACATGACATGCATTTGAACTCTGATTAGTCATTTCATAACATAGTATATATTCTCCATCTAACCATAAGACTTCTGAAAGATTTCATTATGCTTTTTTTCATAAGATTATAGGAATTTATATAAATGTACACTATTATTGAATAATTGTGTTGTTTTGCTTCTGATAATTATCTGCAGACAAGCAATAAGACCTCTGTGTACCTTGTGAGGTACTAGGTTAATGGCTTTTCAATAATATTTATTGACTAGCTTTCATATTAAAAATTATACTTGGAAAACCATAAGATTATAATATGTAAATGACCTTGCCTTTGGAGAATGTCCGTTTTAGAGGGAGTGATTTTTTTCAACAAGTTTTATAGTCACAGAAAATATTTATCTTAAGACATAGTCTTACAAAACCTCATCAATAATGCTGAGTTTCTGAATTCTACAGGATAAAAGACTTGAGGCTAGATCTTGGGAACTGTATGAGTTCTATTAATAACATGAAGTGAGAAGAAGTAATTAATTAATATGAACCAAAGTTAATGACAGGCAAGTCTGAGCATCATGTGAAAGGCATTAGCTCAAGGTTGTTGGTAAAGCCCTAGGGAGCAGCTTAGCATTGAGGATTTCATGTGGTTTGATATTCATGGCTATTGTTATAGGCTATAACTGACCCTCATCTGAAATGATGTCATCTTGGTTTTCTTTAGAGAGTCCTTTTGAGAGTTTTATGATGATAATGTCCTCATATAAAAGTATACAGAATATTTCGGCTTTCTTGCATCTTTCATCTTTGTTCAAAACTCACAAGAGTATTTGACTTTGATTGATATTCAAGGTCAAAACAAAATGTACATTTATCCATTAGTACATTATAGTTTAAGCAATCAGTACATAATGGATTATTTCTGCACTCCTTTTTCAAAACCTTAACAGTTATGAATTTGATTTAGTCATCTCTCTCTCCTGTTAGTTAATATAGAAGGCCAGAGAGTCAATTGTGCTGATTAGATTTTTTTGTCAACACAAGTTCACATCATCTGGGAAAAGGGAACCACAACTGAGAAAATGTTCCTATCTAATTGGTGTATATGCAAGTCTGAGGAGAATTTTCTTGATTAATCTTTGACGTGAGAGGGCCCAGCCCAATGGAGCGTTGCTACCTTTCAGCTGTGGTCACGTGCTAAGAAAACGAAGAGATCAAGCTGGTAAGCTGGATTTCTCCCTGGCCTCTCCTTCAGTTCTTGCCCCTTCGTTACTGTCTTGACCTTCTGCCTTGACTTCCTTCATGGTGGACTGTGACATAGAAATGTAAGCCTAATAAACCTTTTCCTTCCCAGTTTGCTTTTGGCCAGAATGTTTCATCACAGCAACAGAGAGCAGGCTAATATACCAAGTGGCAGCGTATTTTAGAGTTGATCATACCTTCAAAAGCAAAAGGAACCCATTACACAAATCAAACCCATAGTCAGAAAAACTGCCTTTGGTTTGAAATTTAAAACAAAACAAATAAATGTATCTTTGTTAAATAGATAGGCGTGGGTAATTAGAGACAGATTGATAGAGAGTTACAGATAGTGATAGGAAAGACGTATAGACAAGAGAAGGCTCCTTTGCTTACCTTCTGTGAAACAGGCTTCTGGTTCAAGAGACTCTTCTGGCTCAGCCTCTGGTTGCTCTCCCTCCGCTGGAGCACCTATATCAACTGTACTGCCCTCAGATGAACTAGTTGCATTCAATTTCTGAAAACCAATCCCACAGAAAAGCTTTTAAACATGCTCTCTAATCCAAACATAAAAGATTCCTAAGGTGTACCCCCCCCCAAGTCTTCTGTATGCATTCTCTTGATCTGTAATTTAAGAATTACTTAAATATAATGCCAATCTGCTTTGGGAGAGGTGGGGGGTCACAAGATTAGATCCAGCACTGTAGAATATCTTGGTTTCTTTTTTTCTTTTCTTTAAAAAGTGCTTACAACTTAAAGAACTTTTGTATAAGTCCATCTATATGGTTTCTGAAATAGAATTCTACAGAAAGCGTATGCAAGCTGCTAGCCATATGGCCACTGGGATCTTGCTTTGGCAAATTCATTTGTAAATTATATAGGTTATTTTATTCTAAAATTGTGACCCAACCAATAAAAGCTGCACAGTGTATTTTCATGTCAAATGTAGAAAAGGTTTGGTGAAGTGCACATAAACAGCAACAATCTACATTTACCCACTTTTCATTGACATGAAAACATAGACTACTGGTTATTATTAAAGACATTCTATAACTTTCTATTTGGGAGAAGAGCAGCACATTGTTAGCTAGATAGCAAGAGCAGGTATCTCGCATTCTCTTTGGCCAATGCACTCCTGGGTTTCATTGTGCATTTGGAAACTACCTGTTACTTTGGCACTCTTGCCTGTCCTCTTAGAAATTGTAGAAATGGATCACTGCCTCTTGTTTCGTTTCCTTTGGGTTAAATAACAATCATCCAAAGGGAACTAGAGTAAAAAGAGGTTGTCTCACATGTTGACATGCATACACTTGATCCAGGTCAGTCTATCCTTGGGGACCAAAGTAAATGGTGGGGTCCCCATCGTAAATCTGATTTTAAAATACCCAGGAATGGTGCAGGGCCAGGTGTGAGTGCCACATGGAATCAGAGTAGTTTAGGCCACAGCATTCTCGAACCTGTTACAATGTTATTCCCATTAGTGCATAACATTAGGAGACGGCCGAGCTGAGGAAGCTCTTTTACCAAGAGGATGAGGGAAGCACATGAGAGAATGAACACTGACATATGGAACACTGGAATCAAATGGAAGCTAGAGTTTGTACTGGAAAGATTCTACTCATTGTTTGGATATGAATATGGATTTTTCCCTAATATGATGATTCCTTTATTTATGAAAATTACTATTTTATGAAGTGTTGACTTATTGTGTTTTGAATTCATATGAAGAAAGTATTATGTACATTTATATGAGATTGAAATGTCTTTACTTCAACAATACCAATAGTTGATGCAAAAATATTACATACTTTTGCTTTCTAAGACTCAGGCTTGTGATTACTTTAAATTTTATCTAACAAAAAATACAGTTAAAAGCTAGGAATTGACTTTCTCCTTACTGAACATTTTATATCATTGAGCAGATAATATCTTTGCCACTAAAATTTGAGCATCTATTTTGTTCTTTGTTGAAACACCAAAATAAAATTTATTAAAAATATTCCCAAGTTTTCAGGTTGTTTTTTCCCCCTAATTTTATTTCCTTTCTTTTAGGTCTGACTCTCTTCCATAAGTATACTTGGGTTTGGAGATCTGTCATTGACTCCTAAAACATTCATCACTTGTGGAGATTCATCTAATATCAAGTTGTTATACCTCAGAGGCCTGACAATACAGGTTTTGTAACTTATAGACTTTTGAGACACAGCACAGATAACCAGGCATATTGAACTACAGTCACATCTGACCTCACTACATACAGTAAGAATGGAAAATAGTCCTTTTAATAATGTGGATAACACTGGAAATGCAGAACAGAGTCCCCAATGCAAAAATGCTGGTGTATCTTTATGTCTACATGCTGAGTCTGGCCACTGGTCAATGGCTATATCAGCATCAGTGTAACAGTTGATTTGATTGACAACTTGGCAGGTTCTAGAGTCGCAGAGGAGACATATCTCTGAGCTTATCTGTGAAAGAATTCCTAGATGGAATTAACTGAGGCAAGAAGATCCACCCCTTCCATGGACAGCACATCCCATGGGCTGGGGACTTAACTAAAGAAAAGTTGAAGATGAGCTGAGAGCCAGCAATCAATCACCGTTCTCTGATTTTTGACCATGGATGGAATGTGACCTGATACCTATACCTGGCTGCTATATCTGTCTTCCTCTGATGGACCGTATCTTTAAACTGTGAGCCAAAATACATCCATGCCTCCTTAAGTTGCTTCTTGAATATTCCATCAAGTGATAGGAAAGTTAACTAATACAATCAGTAAGTATGTAGTAGATACTCAATAAATATTATTCAGTAATGAATGCATAGGTGGCTGGATAGTGGAAGGCTTCTTGTTGGTTTTTTTGTTTTGTTTTGTTTTGTTTTTTGTTTTTCGAGACAGGGTTTCTCTGTGTAGCCCTAGCTGTCCTGGAACTCACTCTGTAGACCAGGCTGGCATCGAACTCAGAAATCTGCCTGCCTCTGCCTCCCAAGTGCTAGGATTAAAGGTGTGCACCACCACTGCCCGGCAAGTGGAAGGCTTCTTAACAGAACAAAGTCTTGTACTGTATGATGAAGAGCGGTCACCACATAAAATGTTACAGGAAATCATGGTTCAAAATCTTCAAAAGTTTCCATAGGATCCTTGCTATCACTCTTACTGCCATGTATCTGGGTTGTCAATATTTTAAAAGATGTCATAATGACCTGTGTCACCAGCACGCATTCAGGTTTTCACTGTCTTGCCACCATTGTCTTTCCTCCCTTTTATGAGTCCCTCAAGTTCCTGATTTCTTCCATTCCACCATTTCCCTGACTTGGGTGTTCTGGATTTTCATAGCTTCCTGTGATTTACCATTCTGACCTCTCATGAAGCATAGGCTAACATATTTCAGAGAGAGAAACTCAAGTCTTGCCAACATACTTGTAAGATACTTGGGAGCAAGAATGGTCCCCTAAAACCTATGGGTTATAACAAACACAGTTCAGCACTCAGAGCTCACTCTCATGTCCCAATTTGCTTCTCAGTGAATGAACAACATGAAGCCAACCACTTGCTTCCAATAGCTTGTTGAAATTAAGAAACTATCAGAGAATGTCAATTTTCTCTATTCAGCGTTCATTATACCCCAATGTAAAGGGAAATTCTCTTCATGTGTTTGTTTTTTAAAAATAATTGCAGGACTTATATGTTAAAAAATTATTCAAGGAACCTTAGTATTTTCTCTTCATCAAACCATAGTGAAATAGAATATACACAACTCCTTTCATCACAATGAGGCACCTTACTACCAATAAGGAAACAACAGCACAATTTTAATGAACTTCAAGTGTCAGTTTATTCCCTTTACACAAAGTGCAACTTAAGATGTATTTTGTGTTTCTAGAATATGTACATCACCCGCTTTAACTTTGGGGCAGAAGACTGTATTTTCGTCATTAGCATATCCCTTTTACCTGTCATCAATGCTTGTCCTTAGTGAGTGTTTCTTGTGTCAATGAATGAGTGACCTAGTGGTTCATTTATGGACTTCAGCTACTACTGTTTCCTGTCTGATTTGTCTACATTCAAAGGGATATCATTAACTGCAGAGTATTAAGATTCCTCGAAGAGTAAGGTATGTTAAAATGTTGATCAACAACTCTTGAAACTGAGAGCGCTGTCTGAAAATCAGACTGCCAAGAATCCCTAACTAGAAGTCTGTAAGGTCAGCTATCAGGACAATTACTATCAAATCAGCTGTTTGTTTTCATTTCCTGTCTTTCTACACTAAATCTGTAGATCTGCTGTTCCACAGTGAATGGAACCCCTTTAGGAGCAGTTTCAATCTCATCTTCCCCAAAGTGAAATAGCATCGTGTCTTCCACACACTGTTGGTGTGTATACTAATCCATGTGGCACTCGGTTTACTACAGCAAAGGCCATGCTGCACATTGAGGCTTGGCACCACTATCCAGTGGGCTTAGTCACTTTGTCAATGTCAGAATTAATTAGTGGCTATGCCCTAGACTTTCTGCACTCTATTCTTCTGCAATGTTCTAGGAAGTTTCTCTGATGATTCACAAGTAAATGCAACCTTAAATAATCTGGAAGATTTAGTAGAGTGGATATATGATTCAACACTGTAGGTTAAAGATGGTGTTTAGAATACTGCTGACTTCTATGAATCATAACCAAGAACCTTAGTGGCAAGTTACATCTTATTCACAGCTCCTGTCTGTGTTAATGCAATATGAGGGAAAACATACATTGGAATGTCTCATGAATAAAAACCTTATCATAAATTATACTCAAAATGCATAAAAAATATGACTAGTAAAACCTTTTTTTTTTATAGCGACTCAATGATTTTTGTTGTATGGGAGTTAAATGTCATATTTTAATAAGATATGTGGGTTGAATGTGTTAAAATTTCACAACATTAAATGAATTAACATAAAACTCATCAGCTTCAGATGAGTTCCTGATGAACCTGATCATAGTACGTATTTGCCACTTAGAGCTGTCAAGTGGATATCATTGTAAATAACTGTAGGAGTTTATGTCCTTAAATCAGAAGTTGCCATTATAGGCTTTCTGGTAGTGCCCCAGTCTGGGCATTATACACCACAAAGTGTTACAAAGTAAGGAAGAAAATTATGGATGTGCTACACATAAAAACAGTTTAGACAGTTTCCTTATTACTACTCATACCTAACTTATCCCAGAAATAAATGGGTAGAAGGGTACTGTTAGAGGGTGTTTGCCTTGCTAAACTTGAATGAAGTACAGGTGCACTACAAAGTTGGGATAATAGAAAGGTCATTTAAGAGTAGTCATTGAGATCTGCTTTATAAACCAGTAGCAATCATATAGATATATGAAACACATTTGCATAAAAACCACATTTTCTGAACACTTCATTTCAGTGATGTTGTTGCTCAGTTATTCAAAATTGTATAAGCTGAGCAAGGAAGAATCATGTTTCATTTAATGACCTAATAATAACAAAATGCACTACTTCATGTTTTGAGGTGAGTGTATGTGTGCTGTTTGGACACAGTCATGTGGGTATGTTCATATGTATATATTAGTGCATGTGTGTGTGTATGTACGTGTGTGTGCATGTAAAGGTCAGAGGTGATGCTGTGTGTCCCTCCATTGCTTTACCTTATTTTTTGAGTCAGAGTCTCTTACTGTATGGGACTCAGGACCTTGGAGAGGCGGACTAGGCAGAAAACACCAAGCATTCTCTTGTCTCTGTTTCCCCCGAGTGCTGGGATGCAGACACTCACTGCTGTACATACGTGGCCTTTGCATGGGCTCTGGAAACTCCAATCCATGTCTACCCTTACGCTTGTGAAGCAGAAATTTTACCAGCGAAGCCACTGCTCCAGACCTTACTCTTATGTATTTTAATCCTAAAGATTACATTTGTGACTTTTATTTTCTATATCAACAATGTTATTATTAAACTTGTTTGTGCCAAACTACTAGCCTTTCAGAAAATAAATAATTTTAAGCATAATTAAGTCATGATCGTAGAGAAGTTAAGAAAAGTATCTCATGTGAACATTTTTTTTTCTAATCATGAAGTTAATCTTTTACGGTGATTTATCCAGAAAACCTTTTTTTTTTCTGATTTGAAATGGGTATTTACAAATTTTAAAACATAGATAAGAGACTTAACTATCTTTCTTGGAGTTACAAAAATGATTTACGTTTTGATGGCCTATCGTCAGCAGATTACCAATGTGTCTGGCCCATTTTTGGTCTGATATTGTAGATATTTGCTTTATCACTACTCCACTGAGAATCTTTCCCACAAGGACTGCTCATTTCATGACAAAAATCCTGAGTTATCCAGTGATATCATCCCCACCCATGCTTGCTCAGATCTGACCTACATACTTCTGCCTCCTTCATGTTCCCATGATAGAATTTAGTAAGCTAAAGTGTTGAACTACACTTCCCAAAGAGATTCTAAAAGATTTTTCAAAAAGAAATTGAAAATTGTAAGAACCAGTAACAACTAAATTGTTGCTTTATCTATATTCCAATATATTTACTCTTGATAAAATGCCTCAGCACTTCAAAAGGTTGAGTATTTGACTGCCATTTCACCCAAATGCCTTTTCCTAAAGGAACTGGAAAGTGGACTTTTTAGAGACAAAGATATCTAACCTTATAAGAAATGAAAAGCTAATTACCCCAAAGATAATGAAGAATTAGTATATAACAGGGGAAGGACCCGTGTCTTAGATATTTTATACACTATTCTTCTGATATGTAAGTTCTCACCTTTCATGAATCAGGAGTACTAGCAATAGAATTTTCTTCCCACATATTAAAGAATGTTTTAATGACACTATGGTATTTCCTCCTTTCAAAAAAGTCCAATGTGCTTTTATTACAAGTTATTTTTACAGTTTTAATGTCACTATTTCTAAGTGATAAAGTATCTTTCTAACATTTCTACAAAAGTGATGAACCTGGAAAAAGCAACTTGGTTTAAATATCTGTGCCCAGAATTGTGGATTCAGTCTTAGATAATGAAAATAAAAAGGGCTCCCAGCATCATTACACACAATGTGGGGGTTCTCTCATTAAAAAACAACAAAGGAGGAGATGAGCACTCCATGTGATTTTCCTATGGAGGTGTTTATACAGCAGGATGTGTGAAAATACTGTCATGGACAAAATTTGATAGGCACTATGGAGAAGGGGGGCAGGGGGAGAAAAATGAAATCCCAGTGGGTAATGGAGGGGAGGACGATGGACCCAGGTCCATTTTCTGAATGGGCACACCACTTGAAGGTAGGTAGAAGTCTATCTTTGTTTTTTGTTTTTAATTTTGGTGGACTCAAAGCTTATTTCCTTTTCTTTCATTCTAGGAATTTTAAGAGCAAATATAAACAGAATCTCCAAGAGAATCATTCTACAGGCAAAAGCATTTGGTCAATTGCTAAATAAAGCATTGCCCTTTTCCCTAAAATGAAGTGGATGGAAATTATACCCTTGCTGCTGACAACGAAATGCAAACACTTCCATTCATTTACATTATTATCACATTGTAAGTCAGTTGGGAAGTTTGCGTGTGGGTGAGGGATTGCCTTAATTTGCATATTACCCTGCAGACACTGAGCAAAATATTACCAACAGAGCACACGTGCTGGGGATGTATTTTAAAAGTTATAGAAGAAAACAAATATACAACTGAAGGGGCAGAGAACAGAAAGCTTTTGCTCAGTGTTTTTTTTTTTTTTTTTGTTTTTTGGAGAGTATCTACAGTCCTCTTCTGGGCTACTAGCATGTTCTAAACTTGTGTGACATCATGTGGAAGTTACAAAATCCACAAAGGCATGCACGCTCACTTTCAAATAAGTATATAGTCTATATTAAAATCTACATAAAGAAATTAGCAACTGAATTCATTTTCCTTAAAACAAAAGAAAAAAAGTTGGGGTTGTCAGCCTTGCCTGACCATGCTTTAAATGACCCAACCTAGGAGCAGCTGTGCTTATTGTACTGCCAATGGATGGGCAAGGGACGTAGCTGAGTAACATGCAGGCCAGTCAAGTCATTTCGACACTGATTATATTTATATATGCGCAACTTGCTTGGGTAACCTGGGCAAAAGTGGTGGTTCGAGCCTCTGGCTGCTTAAAAAGCACCAGGGCGGCATTCTTGATGGCGCCAGCTTGGTCTCACCCCTGTGAGAAGTAAGAATGGTCAGAAGTGAAGGTCACTGTAGTACACCACAGAATTCCTCTTTGAAAGATTATCGCTCTAGCATGGATTCAACATTATTCAAAGAGTTAAGAAGAGAAACAGGCATTCGAAAATCATGACATGAATCGCATTAAATATTATCAAAATTGCAGAGGCGTTAAGGCCTACAGAATTAGGGCATGGATTTGAAGTGATATATTCAAGGCACTCTAGAAAGCTGATAAAGGGTTAAGTGAATTTGGGGAAAGCACAAAAGAGCACTCAATTCAAACAACTCCCAACCTCTAAGCCCATCCATTTATCTAACCTTCAAAAAAAAAAGTTGATTTAGACATTGCAAATAGACAATGCCTCAGTTTTTCCATCAATTCAAGGGTTAGTTGCAAAACACAACAACATCATTCACTGGTACTCATAACCATCTCATAAATCAAATAATGTTTTATGCAGACACTGAGCTGATTAGTTCAGAATCTTCATTCAGTCACATACAGAGGATTTCTGTGTGTAAGCAGGCTGACTGCACTCACTTGGCTTAGACAAGTGTTAGCACTCTTCCCTACCACAGACTTCTCATCCTTTAACAACAAAACCAACTTTAGGAAACATGAAAGTAAATCCAAGTCAACTTTAGCATGAACTAATAGGTCTGGACAAAATAAATACTATTCATTCATGACGTATTTCCTTATAGGCAAGAATATAAGAAGGTAAGAATAAGAACTTTTCCTCCATTAGTTATCTTTTAGTATATACTAAAACCATTATTGTGGTGAACTATAAGGATGAATGTGTATACACTGATATATTATCTACATTTATTTTTAAAATGCTTAGAAAAAAATTCATATTAATATCATTAGTTTGGAAAGTGAATATTTGAAAATTAAAGTCACGATAACATTTGTATAGCCAGAATAATCTAACATTGCCAAACACCTTACTATATAAATGTTGCAGTAGATATTTCCTATGTTCTTACAGGGAAGCAATAAATAATATAACATATCTAATAGTGTTGAAGCCACAGAAATACATACCAAAATATCTCTTTTATTTTAAATCTCCTACCTCTTTGCTTTCTTCCATATCTGATTCACTGCTGAATTCTTCTGTATTTAAGTTTTCAAAGTCAGACTCTCCGACGGCAATGGGCACAGTCACAGTGAGGCTGGGGTTGTTTATGAATGACATGTAGTCACTCTCATCTACCACGTACTTCTCCACACTGCTGCCTATGCCGCTGGTCGTTCCGTTTCCATCTTTGAGGTAATTGAGGTCCTTGCCTATTTCTATGGTCGTGTGGTTGGAGATACAACTGTCTTTCTTGTTATTCAGATCTTCAAGGGGTTTGATTTCATCTAAAGCTTTCTGCTTTCTGACAAAGGCTTTCTGAATGAATTCACGTATCTTCCTTTTAACAAAATCAATTCCCTTCTGCATCCTTCCCACGGCTATCTGAAGGTTGTTCATTTCATTATCGTCATCTGTGGCAGCCAGGTTGTCTGAGCTGAAAGAACTGAGGAGCAAGGCCAAGAAGAGGTTCAGAACCTACAAAACAGTGGAAGAAGAACAATCAGACAGTCTGTTGTTTCCCTTGCTTTAGCTGTAAGACGTGGATTTGTCTTCATACATTCCATTAAAGACAAGGTCTCCCGGAACACAGCAAAGAAAAGTAAAAACAAATGGCCAGCAGATAGCAAACACTACTCACACTCTTTATTTTGGGTTCATTTCAAAATCACTAAGCTACCATGGTATGAAACTTCTATAGTAACTTTATGTCCTGGTAAATCTAGACAACTCCACAGTAAGAGAAACGGTTATTTTAGATGCTTGTTATTTTGAACATATAATCTGTATTTTGTAGGACACCGAATACTTACTGTAATTTGATTCATAGAACTATATATTTAGATGTGATTTGGCCTCTGTAGCATTGCAACCTTTTTTCACCTTGGTAACTTGCTAAATTCAATAAAAATATATGTATTGCTAGACCAATACTCCTAATTTTGATGCAAAAAAAAGCCTTTTAGATGCTATTAGATCATGCAAGACTTATAAATACAATGAAGTGGTTGTTGTGTAATAACACCGCTGTTATGTTGAATTAAAAATGATGTTTGTGGTATCACCAGGAATCTTTAAGTCCATAAACTAGGCAGGTTACTAGGAATTAGGCAATGCTGGGGACATGACTGTCATCATTTTTTAAAATCGGGGTTCGGTTGACACAGCCCTCAATTATTCAAACACAGACTCAAAATAAAATATAGTCAGGACCAAATGCACAGGTTATTAGTTCAAAAGTGGAAACTTGCAGAATATTTTGGCTAAAATTCCAGTACAAATGACAGTGACGTGTCAGGTAAGAGTCAGTGAGAAGAAAGGAAAAGCCAGGGCCACTCTGTCCTTCTGACAATCACCCTGCCATGACTCCTGGCAGCCACACTAAGAGCTCTGTCCTTCTACTTCAGAAATTTACTAATACACTTATATGATCTGACTCATCCTTGAATTTCTTACATGGATGACAAATAGATAAAATAAAAAAATAGATTTAAATACTGTTTAAATTTTTATCTGTAAGTAAACCTAATTACAGTGCCAAAGTTATTTTTGGATTTAATTTCTTAAGGATTATTGATGGAATATCTTTGTCTGTTATAATTTTTTATCTGTATCAATGAATCCACCCGTATAATGTCAAATATTGGGCTTTATTTTCTTATTTTATTTTAATTTTGGTAGATATATAATGTTGATATTCATTTGTATAGTAAGTAACACTGTAATATTTTGATAGATTTATGCATTATTTAGAACAACTTTGGCTCATAAGGGTGATGAGGAGGATGTGCATATTACAGAAGTCTAAATCACCTGTACCTCCTGAAACCTTATGTTATAGACAACTGGAAATGAGCTGGATACAAAATAACTCTCCCTAAAACATAAAATGTTCTTCAGTCAAACATTGTTAAAAACCATGTTATCTGTGACTGAAAAGGAGAAAAGTGTTTTTACTACTTACCACAAGGTTCCCAATCACCATGACCATCATGAAGACAGTGAGGCACATGGTCTGGCCCGCCACCTCCATGCAGTCCCACATGGTCTCTATCCACTCTCCACACAGCACACGGAACACGATCAGGAAGGAGTGGAAGAAGTCGTGCATGTGCCAGCGCGGCAGCTCACAATCATTGGAAATCTTGCAGACACACTCCTTGTAGCTTTTTCCAAACAGCTGCATGCCGACCACGGCAAAAATGAAGACGATGATGGCCAACACCAGGGTCAGGTTGCCCAGTGCGCCCACCGAGTTGCCGATGATCTTAATGAGCATATTCAGTGTGGGCCAGGATTTTGCCAACTTGAAGACTCTAAGCTGGAGAAAATAATGTAAGAATATCGTTAATGCCTGGCACTGCAGAAACATCAACAGAACTATATAGCAAATCTGTCTTAACTATAGAAAGATGGATTATTTGTGTGCCAAAGAATTATCTAACAAAAGTAGCAAATATTACACACACACACACACACACACACACACACACACACACGTACATACACACACCCCTACATAAGCTTTTGGAACTGTCTTTTGTTATTATTGTTGTTTGTTTTAACTAAGACATTTAAAGGTCATGTAGGGTAATTCACAGAGACTCATTTTCAAAGAAGCAAATATATTATTTAACAGCCCACAGTGAATATATTTTTTAGTTTGTTTGAAGATCATGATGTAGGACACACACTGCATACATAAGTTAAAAAAGAAAGGTGAACTCATTTCTTGGAGGGTTTACACAATTTCCATCTAGCTGTATCTTTCACTTTCTATAATATTAGAAAGTACTTTTAGGATTTACTAGAAAGAGGCTTAAGCTAAAGGGTGTATTTTTTTTCAACCTTGATGTCTTCGGCAACTAAAGAATGAAGTCATTACAGAGTGTACACAATCCCTTATCACTATACCTGACAAAGTGGTGGTATTGGTTTGCAGAGGCTTCGGAAGCACTATCCTCAGCTAAATAGCAACAGCATTTATTTCTGATGCTTAAGTAAATGTCATACAGACAGTAGTACATTATTTAATGGCTCTTAAGTGACTCAGAGGAGTGAGTAGAAGCACCAGGCTGTTTAATTCATTCCAAGAGATAATTTATGAAAAAGAGCCTGGTATATTATGCAAGATTAGGTAATGATTCTGTGGTCCCTAGTTCCCTACATTGTAGTACTTATCACAAAGGTTTGCTAAACATTGCTCTTAAGAAGACATTCTCCATATAACCTGTCATATAACTACTTATAATTGTTTTCTGTAATTCTTGCATACTTCTTGTTTCAAATTAGATCCATAACTCTTATTGAAGACCAGGGAGAATTATTATATAGTTCTAGGGATCTCAAGTCAAATTTGAACTTTGAAATTTATAAAGGACGTCTCAAAGAGATATCAAATCAAGGTCTTGGGATTAATTAGCTGCAGAATAAATCACCTATAAGAATCTTTGTTTGGTAATGGCACACAGCCTTTGTTATTTGAAGATAAGACCTAGCCAAAGGTAGAGCACATACAATAAAACATACCAAAACCTCAAGAGAAATGTGTTAAATGATAGGTAGTCTTCTAATTTTAACAAGAAATCAATAGTCATGAAATACAGAGATCAAATGAAAGATAATTCAATGTCATCACAATGCACTATAGGCAGTGTTTCTGAGAGAGAAGGTTTAATAACTTCCTGATCTGGGTGAAGGAAAATATTCAAGAAGTGAGCTGTCTTTTAATTCTCCACCTCCATATACCCTATTTCAAGTATTAACTTCTCAGGTGATAAAGTAAGCAATCCAAGGTCCCAATGGAGGCTCACAAAGGGTTACACAAATCAGAAAACTGTGTTGACTATGGTGACTCCAGTTTGGCTTGATGTGTGACTCCCTTTTTTCTTTTTCCATTAAACCTTCCATTTTGTATCCAGAGAGAGAGAGAGAGAGAGAGAGAGAGAGAGAGAGAGAGAGAGAGAGAGAGAGAGAGAGAGAACGAGCCATCATTGGCTGTTTTCATTGGAATAAAATAATACATTTCTTAAAACTCTCATGATAAAAAAGAACTATATCTTAGAGAAAGAATTCTATGTCTTCATATTTTACAAATGATACTGTATTTGTGAAATATGTCAAGCTTGTCATTAGGACGTAGTGAAGACTAAAAAGTACAAAAGTAAGTATGGATTCTGCTAATTAGTTACCAGCCGGAATGATCGGAGAACTGACAATCCTTCCACATTCGCCAAGCCGAGTTCCATTAAACTAAGGCTCACAATAAAGCCATCAAAGATATTCCAGCCTTCTTGGAAGTAATAATATGGATCCATAGCTATTATCTTGAGAAACATTTCTGCTGTGAAGATCCCAGTGAAGACCTGTATGAGCAATGCAGTTGATTACAGGGATGCCTGCTCTCAAAAAGAAGTAATGTAATGAGCAGTAGATCAAACATATATTCTGCATTTCAAAGGTTGGTTTGTGTTCAACCAATGTATGCCCTTGCATGTTTTATATTCAACACAATATATAATACTTAAGGTTTATCATTCAGATACTAAAATGAACACCCTAATTTTTGTACAAAAATTGCACTGGACACACTGTTCTCTGCTGTGCTTGGTCTCTCTGGTCCTCTAAAACTTCACCAAGTGTTTGCCCAGAAGCACAGACTTCAGTTGCCAAGTATAATAGGTTGGTCTCTTTTCATGGCTCTGCAGAAGAAACTGGAGTTTGTGTGGAGGCTTCACACAAACTATAACATAGGTATAACCAAGCTACTGTGTCTCAGCCAACTGTAGTAGCTGAATAACTATTAAACTAATCAAAAGCTTAGATTTGCTAAAAATCAAAAAACTTTGATTATAATTTTTCTTGAAGACATACTAATAAATCACAGGAGAGCAATCTGAGTCTAAGGTAAGGACCAGTTATAAGTCAAACAGGTTGTTTCTGTGTGAAATTTTCTTTCCTCAGGCTACAAAAAGGTATGTATCCAATAGGGCAGAAAACATTGAACAAGGTTTCTTCAGGAACACTTCCTGTTCTACACTTCATGTTCCACAATTCTTTTTTTCTCAAATGAACTGTTGAATCAAAATGGTGTCCATTAGAAAGTTGGGGAAGCCCCCTTCCCTCCCTCTTTTCCCCATTCAACCCCCTCTCACTTCTCTGTCTGGGCATTCCCCTACATCCAGTCTTTCCAGGACCATCCTCTTGGAAATCTATTGATATGTGTATTGTGTCTAGGGTATTCCAAGATTCTGGGTTAATATCCCCTTATCAGTGACTGCATACTATGTGTGTTCTTTTGTGATTGGGTTACCTCACTAAGGATGATATTTTCAAGTTCTGACCATTTGCCTAGGAATTTCGTGAATTCATTGTTTTTAATTGCAGAGTAGTATTCTATTATGTGAATATACCACATCTTCTGAATCCATTCCTCCGTTGAGGGACATCTGGGTTCTTTCCAGCTTCTGGCTATTATAAATAAGGCTGCTATGAACATAGTGGAGCATGTGTACTTATTGCATGCAAGTAAAGCCTCTGGGTATATGCCCAGGAGTGGTATAGCCAGAGCCTCCGGGAGTATCATGACCAGTTTTCTGAGGAACCGCCAGACTGCTTTCCAGAGTGGTTGTACCAGCTTGCAATCCCACCAGCAGTGAAGGAGTGTTCCTCTTTCTCCACATCCTCGCCAACAACTGCTGTCTCCTGTGTTTTTGATCTTAGCCATTCTGACCGGTATGAGATGGAATCTCAGGGTTGTTTTGATTTGCATTTCCCTAATGACTAAGGATGATGAACATCTCTTTAGGTGCTTCTCAGCTATTAGATATTCTTCAGGTGAGAACTCGGGGAGGGAGGAAACGGGAAAGGGGAAATGATTTTGAATGTAAATAAAAATATATTAAAAAAAAAAGAAAGTTGGGGAAGGATGGGCAGTAAGGAATGGAGTGTATATCTTATTTAATGCAGAACTTGATATAAACTGTGTTCATTGTATATACTTTATCATTTGACTCACTTGAGATCCTTCAGAAATAAACAATATATATATACATATACATACATTATATATATATGTATATATGTATGTAAATTTGTGAAATATGTCAAGCCTGTCAGCCTTTCATTAGGACATAATGAAAACTAAAATGTACAAAATACTATATACATACTATACTATGAATCATATATATATATATTTACATATATATAGTATTTAATTCAAGTCTAAGAAGTACATTATGCTTTAAGATATTTGTTATAAGGCACATAAGAACTTAATTAGCCTTTCATATTATATATATGTATAAATGTAATATGTATGCATATAAATGTATATATGTTACACACCTATTTTTCCCAAAATTCCTAGCATAATCTTGCTTTTAAATAATGTTTCCATTTATTTATTTGTCTTGTGTGTAAATGGGAGCACGTGTGTAAAATGGTATGTATGTGAAGGCTGATGGATAACTTACAGAGAAGTTGGTTCTCTTCCAGCTTTTGGGGTCAAGTGTCCAATTTAGGTGATTAGGCTTGCTGAAAGCTCTTTCTTGCTGAGCCATCTGGATGGCCCTACTTTTGCTTTTTCTTTCTTTGTTTGCTTTGTGTGAGGTAGGATCTCCCTAAGTAGCACAGATGGCCTAGAATTTGTGATCTCTCTGCCTTTGTCTCCCAACTGCTGAGATTACAGGTATGTGTCATTATGCCTGGCTGTAATTATCATTATAATACAGAAGTAATTTAAATTCGTTTCTAAATCAAATTACATACAAAACCTCTGAATCCTTTGTACTAGGTTCAAGCAGCAACCTATTTTTATTGTTAGAAACCAATGCAAAAAGAAAAAGAAAAAATTGGTGTCTTTGGAGAACACAGTCAGCTAGCTGATATCTTATTTGACAGTGACACATAAAATTGATAAAAGCAATCTGTAGGAAGATGAACCATCAAGGAGTCTTACCAAATTCCCAACAGATAGCACACTGCTGAACTGCTCGGTCATGGGGTAGTGCTCCATAGCCATGAAAAGGGTATTTAACACAATGCAGATGGTGATGGCCAAGTCAACAAATGGGTCCATCACTACCAGGTTGACAACGTGTTTTACCTTTAGCCATGGCTTACAACAGTCCCAAATCAGGCACATATTAGCAAATTTATACCAGCAGGGAGGGCATTTCTGTCTGGATTCTTCAAGTTCTGGGGAGGAACAAAAATAAATACACTCATGAAAACTTTTTACTTTCTATTAATCAGTCTTCGGTTTAAATTGCAGTAATTCTTTTTTTTTAAGAGATTTATTTATTATTATATGTAAGTACACTGTAGCTATCTTAGCTGTCTTCAGACACACCAGAAGAGGGCGTCAGATCTCATTAAGGATGGTTGTGAGCCACCATGTGGTTGCTGGGATTTGAACTCAGGACCTTTGGAAGAGCAGTCAGTGCTCTTACCCACTGAGTCATCTCTCCAGCCCCGCAGTAATTCTTTAATAAATAATCTAAAGGTACTTTAAAAAGATAAGATAATCAGTTGAAAAAGTCAGGAAAAAAATTATGGGTTTGTAGTCACAGAGAGAGAGAGAGTAGACGTGTTTCCAGTGTTTCTCAGATGCACATAGTTTCTAAGACTCTCCCTGCAATACTGATCTTTTAAAATTGTCTACAGGGTTACAAGAAACGAAGTGGTAGAGCTTCCATTGTGTACACATTCATCTATATTACACATAGAACAAGGGCTGGTGTGTGTTAGAAAAGACTCCTCCAGAGATGTCATCACAGCCTTGGTGAGTTTAGGGACACTTGATCTCTTCTTGGATTAGATGCCACTGGAGGGCTTCTAATGAGGAACATTTAACAGAACCACTTCTCCATGTTAAAAACTCTCACATTAATAATAAAATTTGGTTTCCATGGGATTGCATATTAAGTTCAACAAGTTTCCTGTTCTCTCTATACATCAATGTAACCAGAAACTTTTTTTAAAAAAGAAAATAAATAACAGGGTCCTCACTGGTAGCATACCAACACTTTACAAAGTGAGATTCAAGTACCAGTAATAAAATGCAAGATTTAAAACAGAAAATTCATAGAATTTATATATCTCCACTGAGTCTATTTTAATACACTGAAATCAACAACTCTTATATCAAATATATGAAATGAAATTTCAAGTTAATGTTAAGAGAACGTGCAATCCTTTAGAGAAGGATTTAAGGTAAAAGGCAATGTAGCCTTAAACTTATCTGACAATTGTCTACAAGACTTTTTGATAATTTCCTCTAAAATTAGGTGATTAAGAGATCTTCTAGAGGACACCTGTTTGGTAAACATTGACAACGTCTTTTGGGAAACTATGAAGGAGAAAATTATTGTTTCCATCTTTCTTTGGTAAGATGATCACTTAGCACAGTCTTCAGTGGGAAAGGATACCAAGTTTGGTGGATTCTGCCAATACCATTGCAGAAAATCACCCGCTCTGTCAAACATGGTACCACACATTCAACAGAAGGAAGCTTTCCTTGTTCATTGCATGGCATGTGATCTCTGGCCAGTCACTTTAGCACTATTGTAGCACCTAGGGCATTCCTCCACAATTGATGGAGCTTACAGTGAAGTCAAATTTATAAGGGAGGAGGCAGCATAGAAAATAGAGAAGAATGTTGCTAGGTATTTGTTCTGCTAATAAACATTTGCTACTTATTTAAGCAGTAGGGTCAATTACTCCCTTAAGTAAATTTATTCTTTAATTTGCTGTTTTAGTGGAATTTTATTAAAGCTAGACATTTCAAATTTCCCCTTGGATACTGACATTCTTCAAGTAAACATTTTATTTTCATTTCTTACGATTTGTAATTTGGTAAACAATAAGGAATGCTTTAGTTAAGTCAGACAAAAATCCCATAAATAAAGTTATTATCCACTTAATATTTATTTTATATATGCATTTTTACTTTGTAGATGCTTTCAACACTACCAAACAAGTTCATGTTCACACAGGGAACAAAAAAATTATATAATTTGCAACAAATAATAGAAGAGAAGCTGCAAAATTTCTGTCTATGTTCTCTCAGAATAAATTCCATTTTTAATTTATACAAGCTGTGATATAGTAGAAAAAGGAAAGCAAATAGCATAGCACAGAAAATAAAAAAGAGAAATCAGAGAAACATTCAAAGGGAAAATTCAGCAGGTGCTGATGGTCTTGATACTAGGAAAAGTCGGAGCAAAGTTGCTTTTAGTTCTAAAATAAAATCATTCAATTATTAATTTCACATAGGAGGATCTCCCACTTTAGAACAAGCGAAGCGCCCAAGAGGGGACTACAGCCACTTCTCCATCATTCCTGTGGTGGTTTCCCATCTTAGAGTCAGCAGCAGCTAGTTCATATCCCCTCCTGCATCTTAATTCAATTCCTTTAGTGTTTTTATCTTATACCCCAACATATACACTGACCAAAGAATATCCACAAAACATCTCTATACAATTCTGCTTCTTAAAATATCATTTGTTCATCATTAAGCAGGACTATGCATTACTCTGGGTAATGAAGAGTTGGCTGTAGTTAAAAAGAAGGAAAGCAAAAGTTGCCAGCCGCATTAACAAGCCTGGTTTATGAAAGGGAAGGTGAGCCAAATTTAGGAAGAAATCACATTTAAATAAACAGACAATAAAAACAAAGAAACAGCCCCACCATTATGTGAATAAGCAGGACCATATCAAAGTAAGCTTTGCTATTCGTGTTATGTGCAGAAGATTGCTGCCTACTATTTCTGGCCGTTGCCACACTCAAATTGTTCATACGTAACTAAATAAAAAAAAAATCAGGCTTTCATCATAACCAACTCTAGGAGATGTGTTTCCATGGAGGAATTTGTGTGTGCTTTTAAACTAAGCACTGGATATCAATTTGTTGATGAGTCTAAGTTGTAATCGTTTGATTTTTTTTCCCTTCCATTTCTCCTTATATTACTTTGAACTTAACACTACTAGAAGTGCAAAGCAGGACTGTCAGTTTAGACTTACCCTGGCTCCTTCTCTACTTCCTGCTTTGGGGAGCAGCCATGCTGCTGACATCGGAAGCAGAACCACTGGCCCCTTCCTCTCAGTGGTTTTGCTTTGGCAAGGAGCAGAAGACCAGAGACTCTTCAAAAGATTTACCTGGAGGGATAGGGAGGAGCAAGCTACTGGCAGCTGGGGGGAGAAGGAGTGTGAACTAAGCAGGCAAGGTTGGGGAAGAATGGACTAGAGTTTAATATTCCGTTGAAGTCAATAAAAAGATCAGGACTATGAAAACTGAGTTTTGTACCAATGTCTTGTCCATGATGACAGAGACATCAATTAATGTATTTTTTTTCTTCTTCTTATGACTTTCAGGCTTCTGATACTGAGATCTTGAGATTTTTGTATTGCAACTAAAAATTCTCTTTTCTAAGAAACTACTAAATCTCTGAAGAAACTATTATTGGGAAGGGAGATATATACTGGGCAGAGGGCCAGGCAAGGGAAGGAGGGTAGTGGAGATATGAATAAGATACAGTGTATATGTCTATTAAAATTTGAAAGGAGTTTTAAAAAATAAAGTCATGCACACAACTCATTTTCTCTCACTCTTATGCTCCTTTTTCTTTTTATTTTTTTAGCTTTCTATTTTGACTTACATGTTCGAACATACTTTTGTGGAATGGGACTCAGGGAGACTTGTAAAAGATGGAGAGTTAGAATATCTCTTCTATGAAAGTAGGAAGGAAAAATAAGGAAAAAATGGGCAACAGAAGAGGGGGTTATATGTGAATACATTTTACATAAATATATTTTCCACATATTGAAGTTGACAGCCGCTGTTGATTTCACTTAATATAAAAAGGAAAAAAAACACATTTACAAAATAGAACATTTACAAAAGTAGAACAATAGAATAAATAATAACCATAGCATCTGTTGACAGTCTTCAGCATGCAAATTACTGGAGTGCTTTACATGTGTTGCCTTATTTAACCATTATAACAACTTTATGCCTGAATATTACAGTCCACGTTTTAGCTGAAAAGAAAAAAAAAACATGAAATTCAAATCATCAATTAGTACATTTAAACTGTGACCGTGCCTGGAAGTGATCACAGATCAAGCGGTTCTCCAAACTTTTATTTTGGTAGTATGAAATCCAGCCTTGTAAATACTGTGTTATCTAACCAGTTACAAGCTTCAAACAAGGTCAAAACTGGTATGTTATGATATTTTATCAGTGATGAAGAGAGACAGAGAGAGAGGGGGGAAAAAGAAGAGAAGAACAAAATTTTGAACACAGCTTCGACGAAGCACGGGGCCTTAATTCACACTTTTATTTATAACTCTGGTTGAGTCAATAGGTTTCACCACTTGTGTTAGCGTGTTATATTTTGTAACTTGTCAAATGTGTTAGCACCATAGTGATGAGCATAAATATGTCCACTGTTACTAGTGTCACCATCAAGCTTAAAGAGTTTAGAATGTAAGGTCTGGAAGCTGTATTCCAAATGTACCTTGAATTGGTAGCAGTTTTCCAGAAGAGCGTTAAACAATCTACACAAAAGAGATGAATCCATGTACTATGCCCCAGTTTTGCTTTACCTTTTAAAAGAAGTGTGGTACTGGATTGGGAAGCATTGTCTTGAAACTTTAGTGAGGGATGTCACATCATTGACAATGTACTGTCAGAGAGCAAAGGTGGGGAACTTTTGGCTTACCTTCCATAGTGTTCGTCAAAATGCTGGCCATACTCATTGCTCTTTGCCTCGATGTAGGGTCTTCCAACAAGTCCATAGAAACATGGTAAGAACCGGACCTCCTCTTCCTTATTTCTGTTTCAGTAGTTGTGCCCTGAAATACCAAAATTCCAGACAACCAAATAATCACTATTCTTGGCAGTACCAAACTTCAAAGCACATCAGGTGTAGATGCTACTTAACCAAGAGTTCTACATGCTTTCTCAGATGCAACCAGTGTTTTACCTTCTCATTGCAATGATAAAATGCCATCAGCTAGGGACCAATGGTTGGGACATATGAGCCCATGGTAGACAGACATTTCGTATCTAGACCACAATAGCTCCTGTGATATTACTAGAATTACCATATTATCCATCAGTCCCTCAGTCTTCTATGATGCCAGCTCTCTCCATGCTAGAGATTTGGCTTGGAAGGACCAAATAAACCTCAACTGTATCAACTTGGAGCATCTAACCCATTTCAACTTCCAGCTTCCAACTGAAGTGCATTGTTCCTCATGTACTCCCAGGTTCCGTTTTTAGATCTTTACAGATGGGTCTGCAAAGACTTCATTATCCAATATATGTCCATAATAGTTCCCTCAAAATGTGAACTCTGAATGTAAAATATTTTTTCTTTTCTTTTCTTTTTTTTTCTTTTTTCTTTTTTTTTTGGAGACAAATAGCACTTGCCAATATTCATATTTGAGAAAAACAAAATCTTAGCTAACCTATCTTTTCATCTTATACTTATGAAACAGATCTGTTTCACAGATGAGCTACTTAAAACATCGAAACTCTTGGGACATGCCAATTGGAGTGTTTGGATGTTAGCAATCAAATGATGGCTCCGTTCTTCCCTGGCTAAAAAAAAAAAAAAACTCTACAGGTTTGGAGCTCGGTAGGGACATCTTCCTACTCCAAGACATCAAACATGGTGTTAGCAGTCACAGTACAAAGGAAAAGGATCACAAGCATTTCAAAGACAAGTCTGAGTGAGTCAGTGACAGGGAAGCCACACTCAGTTCTGAATACCGCTGTTGCCTAAATAGCAACATAGTGGTTTTTTTTTTATGGTTTTTCGAGACAGGGTTTCTCTGTATAGCCCTGGCTGTCCTGGAACTCACTTTGTAGACCAGGCTGGCCTTGAACTCAGAAATCCTCCTGCCTCTGCCTCCTCAAGTGCTGGGATTAAAGGCATGTGCCACCACCGCCCGGCCATAGTGTTGCTTATGAATCTGGACATCACTGGGTTGTGAGCAAGGACCATTACTGCTACATTTACTCATTTGCATAACTGTGTATTTCAAACTGATTTCTACTCAACTGATGTGGTCACAAATGGCGATAAAGATCCATGCTATCGGCTCAGATTAACTACAAGGTTAACGAGTATTGAAGCAAGGAGAAAAGAGAAAACCCCTCACTGAAAATAAATCTATTAAAGTAAAGATGAGCTCATGGAATGGAAATATTTACCTCCAGAAAGATGAGCCCTTTTTTTTTAAAGCAGAGGTCACATAAAAAGCATTCAATCTCTTTGCTTTAGGCAAAACCATATTCAAAACTCCAGATCTATGAAAGTTTTAATGATAGATTCTAAAATCTCTAATGATATTACTTGGCTAATTCTTCTGAAGTTTAATAGTCTCAATAGAATTTATTTGTGAAGAACAGGAAGTAATGTGCCTTGCTTGGGACATGCCATACGCTTGTTGTGGTCTGCTTTCTGTTCACATGCCCCCATTGCCAAGCATGAGTGTCCCTTCAGCTTCTTCCACAGGACATAATCCTGCCCACAAAGCACTGACTTCATGGCTGACGGGATGCAGGTGTGGGAATGCACAGCTTACCTGGTTACAATAGGCTTGGAGTCAAATTAAGTCCAATCAACCAATGTGATCTATTCTGCCCTTTCAAATAGGGCAAATGGACGGTGACTCCTTGGCAGTTCTCATATATGGATTTGCAGTTATATTTATGCAGTGAAATTGGGAGTTTTATCTTAAGGGTAACAATATCTGTGACGGGCCTACTTCTGTATTCAAGAACCCCATGGACTGTTTCACAAGAAAATGATTTCCAGACCCCGTCTTCTGCAAAGCTTCACTCTGAGTAGTTCTGGGTACAGACAGAAAATTTTGGAATTTCCATTTCTGAGAATCGCCTGAGAGAGTTTGAAGCCTGGCCTAAGAAGCACTGTTTTTTCTTTACTCATCAAAAGAGTAACATTTCAGGATTATATAAATCTATTAGAACTGGGATCGAAGCAGCTCGGCGGAACAGTATGTGCACTTCATGCATGGGAGCTCTCTGCTTCTGGTGTCTTCCTCAACTTCCTTTGCCAGTATTTCCACTTTATCAAAGTGCTCATTCATATTCTAGGTTTGTATATGCTTGGTACAGGAAGTGGTAGGATTAGAAGATGTGGCCCCGTTGGAGTAGGTGTGTCACTGTGGGTATGGGTTATAAGACTTATTCTGGCTACCTAGAAGTCTGTATTCTGCTAGCAGCCTTCAGATGAAGATGTAGAACTCTTAGCTCCTCCTGCACTATGCCTGCCTGGATGCTGCCATGTTCCTGCCTTGATGATAATGGACTGAACCTCCGAACCTATAAACCGGCCCCAATTAAATGTTGTCCTTATGAGAGTCACGGTGTCTGTTCACAACAGTAAAACCATAAGACATTCCAAGGCATTTGATTTATTTGCTTGTTTTATATGTCTCTAGTATTTTAATTAAGCTGTGTTTAGATTTTGAGAATTAAAGAAAGAAAAAATAAAGACAGAGAGAAAGAAAGAACAAAAGACAGACAGACAGACAGACAGACAGACAGACAGACAGACAGACAGAAAAAGGTTCAGCCAGGCAGTGATGGTGCACGCCTTTGATCCCAGCACTCTGGCGGCTGAGACAGGCGGATCATGGTGAGTTCCAGGCCAGCCTGGTCTACAGAGTGAGTTCCAAGACAACCAGGGCTACACTGAGAAACCCTGTCTCAGACAAAAAGAAAAAAGAAAAAAAAGAAATACTAGTTTAAATGAAAATATTTTCTTCCTTCCTCATCTGTTCTTACCATTTAAGAAAATCCAAGAGAACGTTGTATTTCACTATGAAAGGAATATAGTAGGGCTTGTAGACAGAATATCTGGGGTCAAATCTTAGTTTCAGAATGTACAGGCCTCAATTGCCCCTCCGTAAAATGGGCATAAATTAGTACTATTATAATGGGTATTTGTGAGGGTTCAATGAATTAACCCCACAGTGTTCTGGGAAATGTGTTGTACATAACTGGCTAAAATTATCTAAGAAGATGTGACATTTCCTTATTGTTCTTCTTGTCTGCTTCACAACAAAGTTCTACTGCTTCCGTGGCTTGCTATTTTTCCAGGATACGTGGAAACTTCCCTGGGAGGAAAGGCTGAGGAGGGGCCATAGGAAATCAGTGACGAGCAGCAGCTGTTGTCATATTACAGGGAAAGACATTCCTCTAAGAAGTCATGGAAAACTATTTGGACCATTATAATGTGGCCCTAAGGGATGCGCCTGCCAGAAAGAAAGAAAGAAAGAGAGAGAGAGAGAGAGAGAGAGAGAGAGAGAGAGAGAGAGAGAGAAAGCAAGAAAGAAAGAAAGCAAGAAAGAAAGAAAGAAAGAAAGAAAGAAAGAAAGAAAGAAAGAAAGAAAGAAAGAAAGAAATTCTTGTGATTGTAGTCTATGCTATATACATAGCCTCTTTACTGATGTAGGGTAGCTGGGTAATTTGAGTAGGTATTGGGGAAAACACACACTATGAAAAATGCAGAGAATTTGAAGTTAAGGGATTTAGGTAGAATTCATGGCAGCATGGCATCAAGTGGAGGTGTGAAGTTGTTTTAAAGGAACAGGATAGCAAAACCTTTGAAATGCATATGTGTGTGCATATATATATGATCACGCTCATGTTCATATCCTTTAATTTCTTAGTATTTAATCATATTGCTAGGTGTGGTGGCACAGGCCTTTAATCCCAGTGCTTGGAAGGCAGAGGCAGGTGCATCTCTGAGTTTAAGACTAGCCTGGTCTACAAAGAGAGTTTCAGTATAGCCTGGGCTACACAAAGAAACCTTGTTTCAAAAGAATCTAAAAATAACAACAATAACAATGATAATAATAGTTAAGTGTTTGAACAGCAAAAATGTGGTTTGATTTTTATATGAAACTCCGAACTGTAGGAATAATAATGAACAAATTTGTCTATGAAATTTATTGTATGATATTAATTTGTAGAGATGTGTTGAGGGCTTTTTTATTTTTTTGAGTTTGTTTTTTCTTTTAACAAGATAAGTTCATAGCTTGATAAAATCAGTCACCTCTTGGCCTGGGAATAACAGATGCGGGAAAATTATCATCTGTGGAAATCAAAACCCACATTCTTGATTGCACCCTCATCCCTTCTCTTTCTGTACTCTCTGCTGCAGCTTTAATGGTCCTCACCTCTGGTAGGAGCTGCCCCACAGGAGATGTGAGCGCAGAAGGGCCACCAACTAGGGAGACCACGCCGTTGCAGTCCACCGCACTGTGCATCTTCCCATTCATGGGTAGAGTGGGTATCCCCCGGGAGGCACGGCTGGCCTGGCTGACGTTGCTGGGACGCCTTTCTCCATGTCTGTGTGGTACAAATAGAGAGTCTCTTCTGCTGTCGTTGTCCTCAAACGTACTGTGCTCATCGTCTGCAAAGTCATTTTCAGAACCAATATCCTTCACTCGACCTTTGAAGCTGAAAAGGCTTGCTCTACTGTTGCGCCTTGGAGAGAAAAGGGAGCCTCGGATGCTCAGTAGAGACTAGAAATAACCAAAAGGGACAAAACAGATGAAAGGAATTAAGAACTTGCAT
Organism: Tokudaia tokunoshimensis; assembly: GCA_036184795.1. Lineage (NCBI taxonomy): Eukaryota > Metazoa > Chordata > Mammalia > Rodentia > Muridae > Tokudaia > Tokudaia tokunoshimensis. The sequence goes on along the minus strand of BTHU01000004.1, from coordinate 39,804,928 downwards.
CCAGAAGAAAATGGCTTGACCTGGTGGTTCATTCCTGCTGGCTGCCTCAGGATAAATCACTGGGCAGGAGTCAAATGCTCCCTTCCTGCACTAGGTGCTCAGCACTTTGGTTTACTTCCCCACCCCCTCTTTCTTCATTGTCCTCCTGTTCTGTCATCTTCGCCTAAGCAGAGTTAAAAGCACTCCCACAATGCTGTCTAGTCTTATTACTGATGCTTGGAGCAGCAGCAATCGCTAGACCATTCTCTTAGAACTGAATTTCACCTAACGATTCAGTGGAAAGTAATTAAACACACACCTACAGTTAGGCCTTTTGAAGCTCAAAATAGATGCAGTAAGAGCTCACAAGTGACCACACCCTGAGGCAGAGCTTCCCCAGAGAAAAATCGAAGCTGGCTTGCTGGTAGACCTACATAATTATAGTACAGGAGCAGCTTCTCTCCCTCCCTTTGCATATTTTATAATGGCCTTCATGAATAAATTAAACAAATCAAGCTGAAATAACTGTATGATTCATTTCCTGATTTCCACTCTTCTGTCTCAAGAAATCTGAACAACGCAATATTAGCAAAAACCCGTTTCCAAATCAGAATCTGATCACAGTCACTTAGCATTTTCTAACGATGGCCTGTTTCCTTACTCTGCTTGGCCATGACATACCAATAATGATGACTTACCTCTTTTATGCCATCAGTTTGTGTTTCTAACCTCTGCTGTGCATGCTGTCACTTGACTAATTGCCATTTTTGTGTGTGTGTGTGTGTGGTTCATAAGGCCCTGTACCTTAGGAGAAGCTCCTCAATTCTTGAGTCATTTAATTTCTGAGACACTAATCCAATCCCTGACTCTAGAAGCAAGTCAACTCATGTCTAGCCAACTAGAACACTCCATCCTTGTAATGCACCGAATGGTTTACACAGAGAGACAGGGCGTTGCTTGGTCTACTGAGAATCAACACTTCCTTTTCCAACTGATGGGAAACAGAGGTGCTTTTTCAGCTGGGATTGTTGAGATTATTGGGTCTAAGAGGGACAGTGGGTATCATGCTAGACACATGGGAGAAACCTTGAATGACATATGAATAAAGACATGGTTAGGCCTGTTCCCTACATACAACTTGCTGTTTTAGTCACTGTTCTTTGCTGTGAAAAGACATCATAACCAAAGCAAGTCTTATTAAAGAAATTTAGTTGGTTTCTTGCTTAGGGTTTCAGGGACTCAGTCTACTTTAATCACTGTAGAGAGCAGGACAGCATGCCAGCAGGTCTTGGAGCTGAGCACTACATCCTAATTCATAGGCAGAGAGAGCCTTGGACTGGTATTTGCTTTTGAAACCTCAAAGCCCACCCCCAGTGACAGATTTCTTCCAACAAGGCCGCATCTACTCCAATAAAGTCACACCTCCTAATCCTTATAATCTTTTCAAACAGTGTCAGTCCCTGGTGACTATGCACTCAAATATATGAGCCCACTGGGTTGTTTTTATCAAAAGCACCACATTCCACTTCCTGCTGTTCATAACTTTATAACCATATCAAAGCACAAAACGCATATAGTCCAAGTTCAAAAGTCCCCATAGTCTATCACAGTTTCAAGACTGCTTAATATCCAAGGCCCAAAAATCTCTTCTGAGACTCAAGGCAATTGTAATGCCCTATAACTCCCTATATAAATCAAACCACCATATCTGCCTAAAACTATTCATAGACATTATTTATAGAGTCTGATAGTTCTGTTTTTTGTAAGCTATTCTGTATTGTATGTCTATAGCCATTAACAGAAATGACATGAATTCAATAATTTAATATGAGTTTGATCTTTTTCCTCATTGAATGATTTAAAGCCAAATAAAATTTTGTGTCTATGATATTCTTATATTCTTTAAGCAGTAAGTATTCTTCTGATTTTCCTTTTAGATAATCATCTTTTCTTCAATGATATTTGCAATATTTATACCACATCTCTACATGTCAAATACTTTTTTGTGTTATGTGTCCATTCATTATTCACAAAGCAAATAACATTTAGAAAGACAGATTTATCCCTCTAAGAAGTTATTTCTTCCCATCCCTACCCCTAGCCTATTTGTCTTAATTACTTTTCTGTTGCTGTGATAAAATACCATTACCAAGGCAACTTAGAGAAGGCAAAAAAGTCTTTGGGGCTATGGTTCCAGAGACTTAAGAGTTCCTGATGGCAGAATGGAGGTAACAAGTGGCAGGCAGCAGAGCTCACATCTGCAACTACAACTGAAGCAGAGAGCATGCTTTGGATAGAGGGGTTGAAACCTCAGTGCCCACCTGCTGTGACACACCTCCTCTAACAAGGTTATACCTTATAATCCTTCCCAAATAGTTCTGCCTGGGTGGCAGAGGAGGGTGGAGGTGGAGGGAATGGGACAAAGTATTTAAACATAGGAGCTTATAGGGACTAATTTCATTCAATTCTACCAAAGAAATCCTACCTATCACGATTAATAACCTATTGTTTATCATTAGCTCAAAAGGAAAAGAACAAAGGGGTTTAAAGGAAATACAGTAAAATTCTTGTATACGTAACACTTTTAGTAGAGTTTACATGTTAACTTAAAGTATATTATAGATAGAAGGAGATAATCTCAATAAAACTGATTAAAAGGTGCATTAAGAACAGAGTTTATATAGCTCTAGCTACATTGCAAATAACCAAACCTTGTCTTTCTCCATAGCCAGCTCAGGTGACTTTGTTGTGTGTGGCCAGAAGCCCATTGTTGCTCTTACAGCCAGCAATCTCAACAACCCCAACTGTAAAGCTACCTCTCTTTTCCAACATCTGGAAAAGAGAAACGTGTTCTCTGTGGGCCAAGCAGAATGCTGAGCCTCTCTTTGAACCATTGCTTATACTACAGACATGCTTACAATTATTTCCTAAATTAATGTTGTGATGCAAATGAAAGACATCCCAGAAGATATATCCTTACCCCTGATGAATCTCCAAAACCATAACTGCTAATTTATCACAGGTGAGCTGATTCTTAGAAAAGTTTTAAAAGAAAATATCCAGATTACCTTGAGACTTGATTAGAGATGTGTTCTTGACTTTCTTCCCTTCCCTCTCCCACACTTCCAAGTCAGGGATGTCTAAGAAATAGTCCACATTTCCACCTACTCTGCTGTGAAAATTATAATCTTGCAGGAAAAGCTTATATTATATATTTTTTGGTATGCAAGTAGAAGTGGTTATCAACATAATATCCTCCCCGTTATATCATTAGAAAGCACTGTTTCTTAATAGTTTGTGAGACTTGACCTTTGAAAATATCTCATAAATGCTAAAAGGCTCCTACCACTATACCCAGGAAAAATCTCTATACGTAGTTTGGCATTTTCATTATTACTTCCAGGACTTTCAAAGTGGGTTATTAAAATATCTGCATGGTACCTCTCTGTCTCTCTCCCTCCCTCATCTCCAATCTTGTTCTATCTCTGTCAGAACAAGATCCAACATGACATTGTGTGAGAGATTTTTGAGTGCTTGTGGGAAAACCCAGATAGAAATCTTGTGACCTCAGTTTTTTCAAAGTCACAATATTGTAGTCAGATTATGTTTTTGTGTTCCTCCCTGGTGTGGTGGATAGGGGTGACTTTACTTCAGATTATTCATTACTGCTGGCGATTACTCTGTATTTATATACTTCTATAGAAAAACATGTTTCTCTGTGGAGCTTGTCCATCACATGTGGCTTGCTCCTGTGATTGGTCAATTTATTCATGTGAGTTTTCTAAACCCTTAGAGTATATAAATTGTCTGATGCTTTGAATAAAGTTGGCTATGGCAAGAGACTTTAGCCTGTCTTATTTATCAGCTCAATTCTCCCCGATCCCATCACCTCTAGAGCAGTAAACACCACTTCATCTTCTTTGCAATCTACTATGGTTTCTAAAAACCAGGCAAATATTTTTTTTAGAATAGTTCATTGTTATTTATACAGATTGCTTAAGAAACAAATATGAAATTGGATGAAACAGGGAAGGTCATTCATGGCAGAAATCTCTCACAATGTCCACTTGGGGACAGCTGGGGAATAGGCACAAGGAGAGGTGTACAGTTATTATAAAGGAAATGCCGTATCAGTGAGAAAATTAAGAAAGAACAGGGACATCCCCAACATTTCCAAGCATAGTGCACAGACTAGAATTGATCCTCTTGGATTTGGAATGATGTCAACTGAAGAAAATGTCTGTAGTGCCAGTGGATGTGAAGCTTCAAATGTAGGCAAACCTAGTTTATAATTTACACAAAATTAGGTTCAGCCATAGGCAAAATAATCTTCCTTCTTCTCTCCTTCTTGCCCTTGATCTCATCTTAACTCACTTCCTCCATTTCCTTCTTCTCTCCTTTCTTTTATTTTATTTTTTTCAAAATAATCATGCTTTTAAGAAGAGAGCCCTGGTGCCCCAGGGTAGGGGAATGTGAGGGCAGTGAGGTGGGAGTGGGTGAGTGGGTGGGACACACCCTCATAGAAGCAGGAGGAGGGAGGATGGGATACGGGGTTTCTGGGAGGGGGGAGTCAAGAAAGGGAATAACATTTGAAATGTAAATAAATAAAATAGCCAATAAAAAGTGACTAAGCATAAAAATAAAAAAGAGAGCCCAACATTTAAGGGACTCATATTTGCAATTAAGATTTGTTCAGATGGAACCATTAAGAATTGTGTCGACAAAATAAAAAATGGTATTTTTCTTTGGTAACAAAAAATCCTATTCAATTTGAATTTATTTATCTCAATTCCCAATATCATTTGGCTGTGGAATGGGTCAGCTGATCTACCAAAATGTGCATATGTTAACTATTAGGTCTTGTGAAACTCTTTGTCTTATAGGCTGTGAAGAGAAATAAAAAAAAATCCTAGATATATCTATATCTTAAAGAAAATCAAATTATACATTTCATCATCAGTTTTTAAAGATGTTTTTCAGGCTGACCGTAAAAGGAGAAAGTCCATGGGTTTCAGTGTCAGATTAAGAATCACCCCATATTGAGCCAAATCTATAGTGAAAGTAATACTCTGCTGTCCAGTTGTTAGTATTGACTGTGAGCGGGAGGAGTAAAATGAATACCTATGATGTAAGCCATCCACATGGTAAGTATGGAGAATGCTGGAGCCCCTTTCAGAGCAGGTTGACAGGTGTAGCTTCAAGAGAAACCTACAGCTCCTGAAAGCTCTAAATCTAGTGCAGAGATTGTCTGGCAGCGGTTCTTCTTGCAGGATAGGCCAACATTGTAGAAGAAAGTCATTTTGTTGATCCTCATATTTCAGAGGACTATAGCTGGGCACATCTCCTTAGGGGGCATATTGTCAGAGACTGGCCACATCCTGTCACAATGTCTGGGTGCGAGATAGTCACAAGAGGCACTCATAGAGATCTGGAGGTTCAGACACTAACCTGAGAAGTTTAAGCCACGAGGAGGATGGGTTGTGGAGAGTGTGATAGTTACTGCCCTATTCTCTCTGGTAAGGAACAACACCTTCCTTCTCTGGGTTACTTTAGAGCAGTGGTTCTCAACCTTCCTGATGCTGTGGCCCTTTGATATAGTTCCTAATGCTGTGATGGTCCCAAACTCTAAAATTATATTCATTGATACTTCATAATTGTGATTTTTCTACTGTTGCGAATCATAATGCAAATCTCTTGTGTTTTCTGGTGGTCTTAGGTGACCTGTGAAAGGGTCTTTTAACCAAAGGGGTTTCGACCCACAGCTAGAAAACCATTGAGCTAACAGTACTTGCTGTGCAAATGTAAGTACCAGAGTTTGGCTCCAGCATCCTTTTTCAAAGCACTTGAGGGACACATCTTGAGTTGGTCACTTGTAGTTCTTAGGTGTACAAACTCTAGAGTTGGTAGAGCCACAGATGATCACTATCATCATCATCATCATCATCTCCTCTCATTTCTGAAATCTTGTTTCTTTGTTTTTCCCTTCCTTACTCTACCTTCATCTTTATTCCTATTAATTTCACTTTCAATCTTTTAACTTCAAACTTTATACTACGATGCTTCTCTCACTTTCTTTTTTTCCCCTCTTTTTCTATTTTTGAAAAATCATTTCTGTAATTGATATTTCTACACCTGGTATTTCTACATTTTATTTGCTTCCATCTAAGCATTATTGGGAACCAGAACTCAAAAGAATGCTGCCTACAAAAACGATCCCAAATTAAAACTATAAGTCCATCCCCACAGATGCTTGATTCTGTAGAAAGATAAGAGCTATGACCAGGCAAGGCAACAACACAACCACTCCACATTTTATTGTCGTTGTTTTGTTTTGGTGACAGACTCCAAGATAGCCTAGCCAGGTAGCCTAAAAACCCTGTGTAACTGAGTATGACCTGTAACTTCTGATCTGCCTGCCTCCTCCTCCCTAGTTCTCTGACATGGCCTATGCCACCACAATTTATGTAGTCCTGGGAATGAAACCAGGGCTTCATGCCTGCTACACAAGCACTCTAGAAACTCAACTGTAATGCCAGCCCCCTTCAAAAGTTATTAACTTCCCAATGACCTAATCCAAAGACAGTGAATGTCCTACACGCCAAACATGCAAGTCTTGTTTTAAAAATGATCAATGTGACCACAAAGAGGATTAGAGGAAACAGACAACTGAAATAAAAAAGAAATCCACTCCAGATTTGCACAATAAACTCAGCCACTTGGATGAGACCCCAAGTCAAGAGTTAGAAATTAAACAGGTATTATAGAAAGAAAAAAAAACTCTAGGAATTAAACACTTTCATCACCACCACCAACAAACCAAACCAAACCAAACAAAAAAAAAACCCCACCCAATGGAAAGCTTCATTAAAAGACCAGACCCAGTGGAATAAAGAAGAACATGGAGTCAAAATGGTTACATGACATAGCAAAGAAAGTTTCTGCAGAGTTGTGGGAGGGAAGGGCTAAGATCCTTTCAAAGTTAAGCCACTCAGAGCAGAAGACTTTGCTGAACAAATTCTAAGGACCTGAAGAGTAGGGACTAACACATATCAATCCATGAAACAAAATAGCTGCCAAACAATATTTCGGCATCCATCAAAGCTGTCTTTTAAAATAGAATGAGGAAAAGGACTTCCTATGCCATGCATAAACTATAGCAATTCATGTCCATTAAGCCAGACACAAAGTAGTTACTTAAAGCATTACTGCACACAGAAGAGGAATGAAGAAGTATATAGTCAATGCAGAAGTGAGAATTGGGAAGAAAGTTTAACCTTGTTAAAACAGCAAATAAGAGTCAGAGAGATATTGACATGTACCATTCAGTAATTACCCTAAATATAAGTTGTCTTAATGCTCAAATTAGAACATGTATACTGGCTAAAAGGAATAAGAAACAAGATTCATCTATTGGTTATCCACATAAAACTCAAGTCACTAGTAAAGATATAAACAGATGAGAGTAGAAAGATGCAAAAAAAATAATCTAAATTAAATGATATCTGAAGGCAAGTATGCACAGATTTGCTCATACCTCACAGAGCTGATCTGATGCCAAATTTATTTGGTAGAAATAAAGTTGTTACATATTAATAAAAGGAAGACTACGTCAAGAAGATAAAATGTTTGTAACCACTTGGTGACATATTTCTGAAATCTCCACTTGAGGTAGAGGCATTAAGATCAGGAGTTCAAGGTCATTCTCAGCTACACAAGCGAGAGGCCAACCTGGGAAACACGAGACCTCGTCTCTAAAAAACCAAAAGCAGCAAAAATGATAGCTGATGTTCCTGCAGTTCTCATGGAGTGGTCAAGTAATTGAGTAAATCACGAGACTTGGTACCTTAACTCTCTGCATTCAAATACAAATCTTCATCTCAATCATCTTCCCTTTGACTAGATGCTTCTCTGCTACAATTTTTGAATACATAAGCTCCTTTCATATTTTCTAAAAAGGAATCAAAGATCGTAAAGTAAGACTGGAAAGTCTGAAACCACTGGAGAAGAGCAGAGTGAAATGTTTCCGGATATGGACGTAGCAAACTATTTTTTGAAGAAAAAAAAAACTCCAACAACTCAAGAAATAATAGACAAGATTGATAAACAGGATTGCATCAAATTAAAAAGCTTGGCACTGCAGAAAAATGCATTTACCTTGGTGAAAAGAATGGGAGATTGATGCAGAAGGTGAGAGATTGAAACAGCGCATACCAAGAACTCAAAAACATTAAACACTGGAAGAACAAACAACCGAGTCAGTAAATGGGCAATGAATTGAACAGATAGTTCTCAACGTAAGAAGTACAACTAGCCAATACATGCATAAAGAAGAAATATTTGGTATCATTAGCCATCAGGGAAACGTGAGTCAAAATTACACCGAGATTCCATCTCATCTCAGCTAAAAGGATCTGTTAAAAATAAATCACAAGCCACCTTCATAGGAAAACACAAATTGTAAGTGCTGGCAAGAATATATGGAAAATTCAATCTTATACAATGTGGGCAAGGATATATGTTAGCCCGGCTACTCCAGAAATCAGGTAAGAGGCTGCTTAAAAAACTAAAAATAGAGCTACAATAGAATCCAACTATACCACATCTGGGTATATACTCAATGGAATTTAAGTCAACATACCATAGAGATACCTGCATATCCTTTTTTAGGACAGCATTATGCACAATTCTGAAGCTATGTGATCAGCCCAGGTGTTCATCAACAACAGATAAAGAAAATGTGGTATCTCTACACAATAGAATACAATAATTAACCACAAATAACATATCATCATAATATAGCCACAAATCACATAACAGATCATCATGTCAACTGAAGAGAGCTGGACTTAAAAATACATTTCTAGGTTCTACATATGAAAATGAATGTATATATATGCAAATATATACATATATGAAAAACACATATGAAAGCAGAATGGGATGTGTTTTATTTTGGAAGAGGAAAGAGACTAGAGAAAGGAGGCAGAGAAAGTAAATGAAATAGGGGTGTGAATATGGATAGTCAAGGTCTACTATGTGCTTATGTGAAAATTGCCACAATGAAACCTTCTACTTTTTGTACAATTAACAGAGACTAATTATATAGGTTTCAAAATAGATAGAGTGCCCATCAGACAGGCACCCAACAAAGCACAGAGCCTCTCCTCTTCTTATCTGAAAGTTTGTCATAATAATTAGATAAATAGTTACCTAGCTTTGTAATAAGGCGCTTTAACAACTCACATTGCAAGGACCAATACAAATGGTGTGTTGTCATTTTCATAGGTACTATAGGAATACTGTAGTTTCAGTCACAGTGAACTTGTCCTCCAAAGAACTGTCTATTTCTGGGAAATTCTCATGGTAATTTTAAACAACCCTGGGACCTAAATAGTGAGTATTCAACAGCTTGGCTGAGTGCATAAGCTAGAGGAATGCAGAAAACATTTTCTTGCAATATGTAAATCAGTGCATTCTTTGAATTCCTGTCTTCCTTTACCACAAGGCACAGAAAATCAACTGCAATCAAACATCACTGCTAGTTAGTAACATGGATCTTTCTTAGTGCCTACCTACCTGTGATTTTGGCTATACTTTAGAAAAGAGTTTGTTTCAGCTCCCTTTGAAACAATGAATAATTCACTCTTAATGAGAGCTTTCACATGGATGGGAACACTGTACAGATGGCTCAGAAGCATTCCCGGTCCACTTCTGGGCACCAGCCACTCAGAAAACCTACAGCTCACTGGGTCCAGGCACAGTAGTTAAGAAGGGATGGGGACCATCTGTGATCATTCCCCATGTGGAACACTGCCCAGAGTCTCAAGTCTTTAACAAAACCTCAAAACCACAAACCTTCCCAAGCTCAGTGTGGTATGAAAATGCCTTCCCGTGCTTCCAAAATAGTTATAAAACTCGCAGGACCTCTGAGATGGAAACCCAACCCTCGATTCTCACTACCACAGTTGAAAGCGTCATTCTAGAAGGCAGCTTCAGCCCCCACCAAACACTGGCACAGCCTTTAAAAGAAACCCCGTTGTCAAAATGCAATCTATTTAATCTAGTTTTGTTTCCTTTGTTTGTTTTACCTGGTGTGGAGAGGAAAACCTCTTCTCATAGGTCAGTCTACTTCCTTCTAGGGAAAACCGGAAGCCTTTCTTTCGTATGCTGTCTTCAGAGGCAGATTTCCGCACCGCATCTTCCTTCTCTTCCTCTCCAGCCTGCTCTTTCTGTTTCTTTTTCTTTCTTCTGTTTTTCAGCTCCTTTTCACTCTTGGAACTTAACTTTGACGCTACTGAAGAACTCTCCGAGAAAACACCTATCCCACCTGCCCCGCTGAAGTCTCTGGATTCTGCCGACGCTGCTGCCGCTGCTGCCTAGAAGGCACAACGTAAGCATAGGTTGTGTACAGCTTTCAACACCACACATTTACTGCTTCGTTTATCTAGAATACAATGAATATGACCTTGAAGTACAAATTCGTATTCTATCCCGTGCTTTAGAAAACAGGACGTTCTCATTAACCTAAGAATAAAAATCAACGTGGAAGTAGACACATACGAGTGATAAGAATCTAATTCTGACCTGATGTGGCACTATAATTATCTACTCACATGAACATAACAAACATAACATTTCACATGTGATCAAAACAAGATTTAAAGAGGGATTTAAGAATTAAAGTTTTCTAGTTAACCTCAAAGGCATTTGCTCTTCATCACATTCAACAATGACTACCAGAGCAAGTTATCAAATTAAACTCAGTCAAGTATTTATCGATTAAACTTCTTAATCTTTTATCTTAATTATTTAATTAGAAGATGTGCAAGGATATCACAGACTATTTATTAGGATATCCTGAGATGCCAGTATGACTCTGTAAATGGTAAGCATATGGCTTTAAAAGAAATACAGTGTTCAATATTGTTGTTACTACCCGTCTACTTTATTTTGGCCATTATTATAGATTGAATGATAGTGACCTGTATTCAACAGACAATAAGAGGCAAAGATCAGGTCATTGAATTAGCGAATGTCATTAAGTCAAACATAGATATTTAGAAAAATAATTGTCTTATTTTGAAGACTCATTGAGTCTACATTAAGAATTTCCAGTATAAGAAGCTGGGAATGTTAGTGTTGTCAAGATTTCATGTTAGATAGGGTATTGTGTTTCCCAAATCTGTGAAATCATTGCAGTATGACTTGCGTTTTCTGACATTCTTCACCTCTAGTGATGTTGCATTGAAGAAGCCACTCTAACTGAATTCCTGTTTGCTGGAACATTAAGAAATTGCTTCCATTGACAGCATATTGCCCTGCCTACTTTATAAGCTTCAGTGAATGAGGATACTGATAAGTCAATTTCTCAAGATGTCACAAAGAGGAAAGTGTCAAGAAAACAATTTTAGCTGCTTGTGTTTTGATGCCCTTGGTGTATATCATAATCACCAAATCAATGAACATCTTGCTTACAACCAAACAGATCCCTGACACCACACACAACCTTTGTCTCTCCAATGTCAACAGCAACCTTCAGGTCAGAGAATGGAAATAAGTGCAGCAGTCTCGATGCCAGTCCACTTTACCTGAGCCTCCTCCTGCTGCTTCTTCAGTTGCTCCAGCATCTGCTGAAACTCCGCCTCCTTCTGCTCAGCCTCCTCCAGTGTGGCCTGATTCTGTTCCTCGTACGCCATGGCCACCACGGCCAGGATCAAGTTTATCAGGTAGAACGAGCCCAAGAAAATCACCAGCACAAAGAATATCATGTATGTTTTCCCAGCAGCGCGCAAGGTCTGTAAAAAAAAAATAAAATGGAAGAAATATGTTTATAAATTTCACATCGGCTGTTATAAGCTCCTTCTCTAAAGTAATAAAGCATTCCTCGGCCGTTCCCTTGGTCACGGAATCTCATGCTTCCTAGAAGAACCATTACGTCACTTCTTACCAGCTGATAAAGGTTTTCCCAGAAGTCTTGAGTCATAAGACGAAATAAGGATAAGAAGGCCCAGCTGAAGGTGTCAAAACTCGTGTAGCCATAGTTTGGGTTTCTCCCAGCCTTCACGCAGATGTATCCTTCTGGACACTGTCTGTAATTACATTAGAGAGGAGGGAGGAACTCAGTATCTATAAATCCATTTGTTTTTGTTTTTTTTTCATTTTTTTTGTTTTGTTTTCCATTTTACTTGATGTGAATTATTTTGTACAGGCTCTAGGGAAATCCTACAACTTCTGACTTATTTAGCTTGTATTTAGGACTAGGTGGCTTTTCCTGTGCAGTAACAGAATTTTCCAAGTCTTGTAGATTCCTCTAATTCCTAATTGTAATATTATTTTTACCACACATTCATTTACGATAATGATATCTTGAACAATTTCTTTTGGGACAATGGACATGATCAGATAAATAAATGCATAGAAATATAATTGATTTTCACTGAAGATGTCTTGAGATATGAGTGGTGTGTGTGTGTGTGTGTGTGTGTGTGTGTGTGTGTGTGTGTGTGAACTAGGGCAGAGAGAAGAAGATGTGATAGAGTAAACATCCCAAAAGGAGAGAATGACACCAAACAGTGTGGCTCCCATAGAATCACCTTACTTGCTGATTAAGCAGAGTAACAATACTTTCAGTATTGTGACTGACATTTCTGGGCTGAGTCAACTGGGACTAATTTCCTGACCTTGCTAGCCCTCAGGAACCTCACAGGGCAGAATGGACTAATAAAAGGACCGGTCTCAAAACAAAAACAGAACAGAACAACAACAACAAGAAAAAACTACCAACATGCAAACACTCTATATGATGCTGTGTAGAAAGCATTCAGTACTGGGCAGGTGTTTGGGGGACTAAAATTCTTGCCTTACCTATCGCATTACTAATGTTTCTAAGTTACAAACGTTAATTAACACAATGTTAAGCATACCTAAACATTCTCTATTGTAGTCATATATTCACTTATTTATTTAATCAATGGAATTATTACAGTGACAGTTTGTACATGGAAAAAAAAACCCACAGGGCAAGCCGAATGACAAAATATGGTAGAGTCAGAATTTGAATGTATGGAGGGAACTCCAGTCTATTTTATGTACTTTGCTTTGCTGAAATATGGTAGGCAGATTGTCACCTTGTGTCTCAAGGTGATGTGATCTTTATGGATTTTGTTTTCTTAAGCCGTGGAGATCAGATTAGCTTAAATAAATAATCACCCATTCTTGTCTGTGATTATGAATTCTAACGCGTCAGCTCTGAGTGTCTGTCTTCCATTGTGCTAATTTGGAAGATTAGATGTGACCTAGTGTGGAACAATAATTGCTGCTTCTCTGTGTGTGAAGGAGGTGAGAATTCGCACGTATCCTGGCTATTCTGTGAGTCAGCATGAAGGAGAATCTATGGAGGACTTTGAATGAGGATGGAGCAGGGGCCAGGCTGTGTGGGATGTGGCAGATGACTGAGGTCAACTGAGTGACAAACGGAAACACGACTTACCCAGCATCTGAGCTGTTCCCACAAAGCAGAGCATCGTTTTGTCCTTCCAAAAAATAAAAGTGACCTATGTAAAGAGCAGAGGATACTCATTAAAAGGCTTTAAATTCGATCATTTGTTTCAGGTCAGGGTATTTATAAATATGTTGTAAAAAAAGTAGATAAAATGATTGAAAGTCATGGCTAAATGGACATTTCCATCTCCCCCTTAAGAACAATCAAACAACTACAAATGGGCATTTTGCTTAAATAATGTTTAGAAAAATTACTTTAGGAAGAAACTTTTCCAGAAGTAATAATAATAATAATAATAATAATAATAATAATAATAATAATAATAAAATAGCATTTTCGGAAAAGCATTTATTACAAACACAAACTCATACTGCTTAGGGAAGGCTTCAAGAGTGAACCATGGCACTGAGTCAGTTCGCTTGGCACAGAAGGAGTGCAAGGGAAGGCTTCTCAGTGGCACATGCATACTTTTTGCCCAGACTCGATATAGATGTAGAGGTTTTTTTTTCTGCCAATTTTTATTTAATTTCATGTGAGAAGAGGGCTTTAATGATTTAGTGTTCCCTCCTTTTAATATTTGTTTGTTTGTTTGTTTGTTTGCTTGCTTGCTTGCTTGAGTTCTGTCTTTGAAATGAACAAAATAAATTTTTAGCTTGGAAAACTGTAAGCTGTCTAAATATATGCTACTTGTTATCCTTAAGGTCTGAAATATATAATTTTTGGACATTGAAAAATGTTCTCAGGAATTATACACACATAAACACACATAAATACATACACACACACACTCATACACTCACACACATATACCCCTTAAAATTTACTCTGTTAGTACTTAAGAATACCTAAGCCCTGAATTCCAGGATTGTATGAATAGACTATGTAGGAAAATCTAGGTCATAATTTTACAAACTATTTTTAGACCTTTACACAAAACTGTAAAAGTCGAGATTGTTATGAATTTAAAGGCAAGTCCACTAACACACTACCAAAACCACACGTGGCTGTTGCACAGGGCAAATACTTAGATGTTCATTTTGCCTCTTATTAAGAAGCATTTTAGAAACACAAAAACAGAAAAAAATGTGCAAACGATACTGACGCTTTGGTTGTCGGAAAAATTAGAGGTGTTGAGACCCCCAAACAAGCACTAAAATGAAACATAAGCTGGAAAGTAAACCTGCCAAGATAAAAGACAATCGCTAATAAAGAGTCCACATGGCTTCCTTCAAAATGCTGCCACCTGGTAAAACAGGGAGTAAAAACATCAACAGAAAATTCATGTGGTAGGAGATGTATAATGTACCACTGGAGCTTGAAAACATATTTTAAACTTTTCCAAATTACCAATTAAGGAATACAGAAAAGAACAGTAATTTTTGTTTCCCTCTACCAAAAGATTTTGAAATATGATAAATATCTATACTCTTCACATTTCAGTGAGTTGAACTTGGCTGTGGGGGAATCTCTGAAGGGGCGTGTCCTCTTAGGAGAGCAATTGGACGCTATGTCTCTGCAGTCTTAGCCACAATCAATCCCTCCCACTGAAGTCCTATAAATAGAAACCCATCTGTAGCCGTACAGAAGCAGAGAAAAGATTTATGGGCAAAAAGCTCTTCATCGTCGATTATATTATTAGTAAGTAGAAAACCTCAAAGTTATTGGGGCTGTTAGATTTTCTCATTTTTTTCTAATGAATCTTTTCAAGTAAAAGCTTCATAAAATGGAAACATTGTAAATTTAGTATCAAGTGAGCTATGATAAAAATCTCATATTCTTCTAAAAAAACAAAAGCCATGCAGAACATGAAGGATATCTCAGAGCAAACAACCCCATGAAGTACAGGTGATCAAGAGACATCAGTATCTGACTAATCTAGCAGTACATGGAGAAGTAGTGTAGGTCATCAAGTGACAGAAGGGCTAGCTTCAATAAGCAGAAATGTAATGTGACATTAACATATTCTCATATCCGTCTCAAATAAAATCAAATGATAATGACAACTCTAATACCAAGACTCATATGAAGGAATAAACATTACCTTTTCAATAAGCACGTGGATAAATCGTATTTGCTTTGCTTACCTTTCTGATCAGTACACAAGCTTGTATTCACCTTGGAAAATGTTTTCTCTATCCAGGTAGATCACATGGACTGAGTCAACCAAAATGGCTCAAATCATTTCGTCCTACGTATCCCAGGCTAGCCTTGGATACATTAGTACCCAAAGATTGCCTTGAACTTCTGGCCTTTTTAATATTTCTTATGTTTATGGTGTTCTGCTTGCATGTATTCTTGCAGGCCAGAAGAAGGCACCAGATCTCATTATAGATGGTTGTGAGCCACCATGTGGTGGCTGGGGATTGAACTCAGGACCTCTGGAAGAGCAGACACTGCTCTTAATTTCTGAGTCATCTCTCCAGCCCTACATCTGTCTTTTAAATGCTGGCATTATTGATGTAATGCCATTACACCTGTAGCATTACTGTGTGTCCGTTTATTTTGTGCCAGGGATTGAACTCCATGCTTCAGCTATCTGTCCAGTCAGTCCTTCTCCCCATCTTCCTAACCGTTTACTGCAGCATAACGCACTGAAGGAGTCTAACTTTGTCTTATTAAGATGTTTGAAAGCTCCTATCCGAGGCCTCCACAATAAATACTTTTGATATGCAGGATGACGTGGGACCACTTTCAACTCTGATTTAGAAATAGGTCACGCACTTTAGAATGGCTACTTTCATCACGTCACTTGTTAGATAAGGAAAAAAGAATGAAAGAATTCGATATTCTTAGTGCATGTATGAAGTTACAGTAAATTAGCTTAAGACATTTTGTTCTACCACATACCATTTTTTTTTAATATTTCAAGAACCAAACAACATAATGGCTACAAGAGTATATCTTACTTTTATCTTCAATATATTCATCCCAGTTAAACATGTTCATTGTCCTATTGAAGGCAGTACCATTCCAATCCAATGAGTTATTAAAGAAGGAAGTGATATTTATTTCAAAGGTAGAATTGTCTGGGGGCCACTGCAAGCATTTATTCCTCAGGTTGCCCATGAAGAGCTGCAGCCCAATTAGTGCAAACACGCTGAGACAGAACACAGTGAGGATCATGACGTCAGACAGCTTCTTCACCGACTGGATCAGGGCCCCCACGATGGTCTTCAGGCCTACAAATAAAACCAGAGAGAAGTCATTACTTACAATTCAACAGAGGATTTACCAACAGAAATATCATGAGCTTGTCCTGAAAAATATAAATGTCATGCAGAATGCCAACAATATTAGTTTAATGTTTGGGGATGAATAAAAATCTCACAAAAAAAAGCCTGCTAGCTGGTGGAAATGAATGGAAACCGAACTTACATTAGAAAACCAAATGGAAATGAACCGAATGTGTTTTCACACACACACACCTTAAAGCAAAAGATATGATTGTGTTACCCATGCTTGAAGATCAACCTGATGTAAACAGTTTGCTTTAATTTGCAGATGTCTTACTTTCTAACCCCATATTGGTTTGGTTTCGTTTTTGAAAAAATCTGTATGAGCAGAGGAGTATTGAGAAATCTTGCAACCACTGACTTCCAAAGTCTGCACTTTGACAACTTGAGAATGGGCCAAAATAAGGAAGACATCTGCAAGCTGAGTCCCATGCATCGCTCATGCTCCGCCTTGCTTTTCCACTTATCTCCTCTTAAAGAGATAGTCAGTTTTCGAACTAATTGATCAAATTTGCATTGGCCCGAGTATCTCACATCTCAGCTTCTATGCGGAAAGCTTGATGCTGTAAGATGCAAACCAAGTAGCCTGTTACTATAAGTGCCTCATGCAAAACTTGTTAAACTCAAAGGCTGATTTAGAACCGATTGAGAGAAAGCAACCAGTCAAAAGCAAAGAATCGAACCTATCCAACCCGGAATGGGTCAGTTCCTGCTTTTGATCATTATCTTGCAGTATGCAACAAGCAATCAGGCTTTTGCCAAAACAGCTGTGAGCAGTGCGCCAGTGCAGCTAAAGTCAGCCTCGGTGTTTAACCTGGCTCTCACCTGGAATGACTGATATTGTTTTCAATGCTCGGAGAACTCTGAACGTTCTCAACGCTGAGACATTGCCCAGGTCCACAAACTCTGTCACATATCTGTAATAAGGAGTCCACACACAAACACAATGACAGAACACAAGAAACAGTTGGAGATATAAGGAGCCTACCATCTTATACCGGCTTCTTCTTACCTGGAATTACAGAAATAGTTTTCAAAGCTCTCAAGACTCTGAAAGTTCGAAGAGCTGAAACATTGCCTAGGTTTACAAATTCTGTTACATACCTGTAGGATTAAATCAGAGTTATTCAGAATTTGGGGAAATCTACACCTATGTTGGTCTTGAATCAAGACCATTTCAACTTCAGTGAGTGTTGTAGTCAGATTTCCCAGTTAAGAGAAGAATGGCATTGTCATCGACTGAGCTGTTATTATTACCTTACAGCTAATTGAAACCAAAGCCATATAATTTATTAGGATCGTTCTTAATTTCTTCAAACTGAATAATTTGATTGGAAAAGGTATTTTAAATCCATGTGATAACTAATTAAAATGCTTTATGAGTCAAAGGAAGCCAACACTGAGAACTACAGTATAGACTCCATTGTATTACCTCTGCCAGGGTAGAAAGTATCATAAAATTACTTACGCAAAGGTAATGACTGTGAAATCCAGCCAATTCCAGGGATCCCGTAGAAATGTGAAATCTTCTAGACAAAAGCCCCTTGCAAGTATTTTAATAAGTGATTCAAAAGTATAAATTCCTGTAAAAGTATACCTGAGAAAAACAGCCAAGTTAACAATAAAGATTTTGTTGGTGGTTTGCATATGTATATTTAATTTTTAAAAGAATGTTTTGGTAACAGACTTGACACCAGGGCCTTACACATATTAAACAAGTTCTCTAGCATTGATATATGCACACATGCCTAAAGATGACTTAGATGACACACTTGAATAGAAACTCCAGGTTGATTTCTGGTAGAGAACGTAGGCAGAGCTTAAGGCAAAAGTGCCATTAAATTCCAAATGATGTTCTCATTGGCTGTAAATAAAGTGATACTTTACTTTCCATATTACTCAACATAAAGTGTGTGAAAACACCATCCCATCTGATGATAGTATCTGAACTACATGAGCTGACTTTCAGTATGATGTAAGCAAATAAATGTTAATCCCTAAATGAGCAATGTATCAGATATCAGTAATCATTAGGACTCTCCAGTGTAAGATTCAAAAGGAAGATGAAGCTCCCCATATATCAATACAGCTATTTGAGCTACTGAAAACATTGTCCTAGAGAAGTGGTTCTCAACTTGTTGGTTGTGACCTCTTTGGGAGGGGGGTCAAGTGACTGTTTCACAGGGGTCCTGCATATCAGATATTTACATTAAAATTCATAACAGCAGCAAAATTACAGTTATGAAGAAGCAACAAAATAATTTTATGGTCAGGGTAACCACAACTGGAATAACTGTTTTAGAGGATTTCAATATTGGGAAGGTTGAGAAGCACTGTCCTAGAGGAAGTCAGTGGTGGACATGGATTTGAAACATCTGTTTTAGCATGGTTTGAAAAATGTACTAAGGAACTGGAAAGTGTCTTGAAATGCTAAATGAATAATTTTCAACATGAATTTTCTACTTACTCCACATTCTTTGTCCAGTCTGGAGGGTTACTCATGGTCATAAATACACAGTTGGTAAGAATTGTGCACATGATAAGCACATTGAATAAAGTAGAAAGGTATTGTCAAGGAAAACGATGTTCATAGGAAGACCCAACTTTTCATGCATATGCCTGGTTTCACCCCCACCAACTCTAAGACTCACATGCTTATTTTATGCTACATATTATTTTATCTTCACCTTTCTTTTGCTTCTGTCCCTTCATCTCCACGTGTTTAAAAAAAAAGACATCAACTATCTTTAGACAGGTAAGAAACTTAACAGTTAAGAGGAAACTGTAAAGAAATGATAATGTGAATAACATATAAATGTAAATTGTCTACATGATAGACTCAACCAAACAGAATTGCAAGTTCAGTTTACAAATGAACTAGGGTGGAAAGTTCAATAAAACAATTTAAAGAATTGATGAAATGCATTATGACTCTATTCTAAGGGTTACCCTGGAAAAATGTTGTATACAAAGTCTCTTTCTAAATGGAAGGTACAACCTATGAGAGTTGTCCAAAAGATCCTGAAATGTAAGAAAAGATGGCTGCTGAGAATGTTGACATCTCTTGGGTTTGTAACTAGGTCAAATGGCTTACAAAGTTCTGATCAAATTGGCTTTAACAGTAAGAAAAAAAATCATATTATACTATTTCTGTGAGAAACAAACCTGCAAAACTGTCCTAAGTATCCTATAACTCACTATATCTGGTGCAGATACTCAGCAAACATTTGTTTATTTCCCAAAAAAGCAGAGAAAGTATTGATTATAACAATTATCTGATTTAGTTTTCTCATTGCTTTGTATGTATAGCCAGTACTTGTCTTGAATTCCCCTGGCGTACAGAAAACAAACAGAAAAAGAAAAGGTTTCTTAAGAAAAGGACCAATAGTCAAATAATTGAAATGATTGATGTTCACATTTAACCTAAATTACACTTATAAATTATATAAAAACAGCATTTCTTCTGTACTTATACATGATCATAATCATCTCAGAGATGGAACAATGGTATTCATATTCCTTCTTGCTTCTTTTCTTTTTTTTTCTTTTCATAAACCATTTCATTTCTTTTATGAAACAAAGAGGCCCTGTTCAAGGCCAGGTTGTGGACAGTGTTACACTAGTCAAGAAAGACAGCTCTTGCCTGTAAAGACATTAGTCAATGCAATAGCTGACATTTTTGGTTTTAGAAATAGTGCTTTTAGGCCCATACTTAATTCCCAGCTTGTTCAAATGTATCTACTGAAAGTAGATCTACATGAGTGACAGGGATCAGCCACGCGAGGGCAGCACAATCTGGAAAACATGACTATAAAGAGGAATCACCTACTTTCCCTTTATTGTTGCAAATAATGAAAAAAAGACAAAATATTAGAAAATATGAATTTACCATTCATATAAGGAAGCCACTCTGTGCCTCGCCCCTCCGAGGATGCATAATTTCTTAGCAGATGGGCAACATTAGAAATGCATGGTCCCTAACCACAGTGGTCGTAGATAGTCCCATGTGGTCCTGCTTGGATGCACATCTGACCTCCTCTAAATATAATTCGAAGCATTCTCTACTGTCCTTCAATTTCCAATCCTCTTCTTCCCTTCCTTTCCATTGCAAGTTGATGACCTCATTTCTTTCTTTACAAGAGATAATGATAAAACCAGACTCTGCTCCTCATCCCAAATGGGCAAAGTTTTCTCTGTTGGGATCTGCCCTCTTTTTCCTATTAACAGTGGGAAAAATTTCCATGACTCCATGTGTATTCTGGAGGCATAGCTTAGCTCTCCATTCTGTAACCTTTTGTGACTCTTAGCCTCTCTTCATCAATCATCAACACAAACTTGCTTATGTTACTCCTATCTTGAGGGAGACTGAGAGTCTCTAACCCACAACCCTCATCAGCAAACTCTACTTCATAGCCAGAGTTCCTGAAAGAGATACTTATTTTCTTGTTCTTAGGAACCTATTGCATCTTTAATCCTCCAGCTATTCTACCTACAGATGAAAAATCTCCATGTCACTTCATTACAAACAAAAGAATAATCCACAGCTATAATATAATTATCATTTGACTTGCTTTCCAGTTAAGCCCAACAAAGATGTCCCCTCCCTTTTATATTAAGTCATTTCCTCTTTCTTTTTAGGATGTCCCAGTTGCCTGCTTGTTCATGTCTAAGGGGCAACAGTGTTTTGTGCCATTAGACAAATAGATGGAACTGGAAAATAACATCCTGAGTGAGGTAACCCAATCAAAAAAGAACACACATGGTATGCACTCACTGATAAGTGGATATTAGCCCAGAAGCTTGGAATACCCAAGACACATTTCACATATCAAATATTGCCCAAGAAGGAGGAAGAACAAAGTATGGTCCTTTGTAGAAAGGGGAAAAAATACCCACAGAAGGAGATACAGAGACAAAAGGTGGATCAGAGTCTGAGGGAAAGACCATCCAGAGACTACCCCACCCAGGGATCCATCCTATATCCAGTTACAAAACCCAGACACTATTGTGGATGCCCACAAGTACTGGCTGACTGGAGCTGGCTATAGCTATCACCTGGGAGGTTCTCCTAGTGCATGACAAATACAAAGGGGGCCACTCTCAGCCAGCCATTGGACTGAGCACAGGGTCCCTAATGGGAGAGCTAGAGAAAGGACCCAAGGAGCTGAAAGGATTTGCAGCACCACAGGAGGAACAACAATATGAGTCACCCAGTACTCCCAGAGCTTCCAGGGACAAAACCATTAACCAAAGAGTACACATGGAGTTACCCATAGCTCCAGACACATAGACAGCAGAGAATGGTCTTGTTAGACACCAAAGGGAGGAGAGGCCCTTGGTCCTGGAAAGACTTGATGACGTAGTGTAGAGGAATACCAGGACAGGGAGGTGGGGGAGGGTTGATTGGGGAGGGGGAGATGGCTTATGGGATTTTCGGGGGAGGGGGGAACCAGGAAAGGAGACAACATTTGAAATGTAAATAAAGAATATATCTAATAATACTAAAAAAGAAATCTTTCATTTTCCTTTTTGAGAAGAAACAAAATCTAAGCCACCATCTTGCCTCCTGTTTTCAGCATCCTACCAGAGTGCAACAGAAAGCATCATGTGTGTCCATACAGATATCAAATCTTTCTGTCCAGGTGACACTTCCTTCTAGGTCTCCACACTCAGTTATGCATATGACATCTGTACTTAGGTATCCCATTGACTCTTCCAAAACTTTTGAAAGATTTGGATTTCCTAAACTAAACCAAGTCGTCCTATCCCTCTGCTGCAAGAGAAACAACTTCCTCGCAATCGCTGTATTTTCCTGTGTCAGCCAGCAGCCTAGGAGATACCTTAGATTTCTCTTTCTTCCTAAACTTCCATATCTAATTTCCACGGAACACTTCCAATTTTGTTGTCTATATCTGGATTCAGTCCATCCCTTTCCATTCCCACATTACTGAGTTGTTAAAGTGTTCATCAAGACCAACAGTCATGTAACAAGACTTGTATATTATTGTGATTTCATCTAAACTAGTCTTTATGAGTTAGTTTATTCAATTAACTGTACCAAAATGGACTTTGTAAATGTAACTGGGATCATTTTGGCAGCTTCCCACTATCCTATATATCCAGTTACTATATGACACTTAACATGGGGTCAGGATTCTAAGATGTCTTCTGCTCCTTTGTTCTTTACTGTACTATCTCCATCGTAGTAATTTTTAATTGTTAAAGTCATGGAATGTAATGGGATCTTACATGTGTACTGTTTGATATTCACAATAGTGATTGATCTGGTTAGGTCAATTACCTTACAATACTCCCCTAATGTCAAAAGCTATATACACTATGCATTCACGTTTCTGTACTGTTAAAGGGCAGAACATAGAGAATAAACACAAGATGAAAAATCACAACCTCATGAAATGTATGTCACATGATGAACTGAGCCATTGTCTATAATTCTTATAAAATGCCATTTACAACAATAAAATTTAACTATATATAACACAGTAAAATATATGTCAAGATAAACAATAGAAATAATTTTTCAAAAATTACAGATAATAAAGCATTCTCAAAACAATTGTTTATGCTGCATAATTATCAATCTAATAGAGAAATATATACTTTAAGAATCATGATAGACACTCAACAAATACGAATATTTTCTTTTAAAAATAAGAGATATGTAGAATCGGGTTCATATTACTCATTGTCAACTTATTTTATTGATCATATATTTTTCAAATGTCTAAATTTTAATGAGTAACTGAAATAGTGGGGATTTAGCAAATTTTAACCCACATAAAAACATGATACAGATATGAATATTACATTGGCAAGGCCACATATTGAAAAATAAAAAACTGCATTTCAAGGCATATTTTTAAGAGGTAAAGGTAAGAACAAATTATATACATGCTTTACTATTTCCTAAATATAAAGAACGAGGGATAAACTAGATTATATTTTTAAAAGTCCAACTTATCTTGAAACAGTACTTCCATAACAGCTTACCTCTATAAAATAAAATAGAAGCAGACTAAACTATATAATATCAAAAAAGTAATCTTTTTGATTTATTGCTTTATTTTATTTGTACCAAGTACTAATAAAAGGAGTTTTATCTATTGACAGACTAACTTATCAGTTGGCAAATTGAAAATACTTTCTATGTGTGTACGGTGAGGAAAAACTTTTTAAAAGCTTATATTGAAATTGATTGTGTAGCTTTTGCCAAGGACTATTGCCAGTCCACCTCTATGCCCACGAGTAAATCCCCAGCTTTAAGCCCAGTACCCAAGGGTTAGATCTGTCCTTTACCAGCCTTGGAGGGTTCATAAGTTGTGTGATTCAGCTTCAACTAGTAGCAAAATATAGTAGCAAACTCAGTTTTATTATATTAATGTGGCCAAGTGTACCAACACTTTTTCATAAGATACAGTCATTATCTGCTAAGACAACTCTCTGCTACTTTGTTATCCCTAATCATTTGCATTTTAAGATATAAACTGTGAGGTACTTTTGTTGTTGTTGTTGCTCTTAAGGAAAATGCAACACTGCTCTGTTCTAAAATGTTGTAGTCTAATATATAGCCAAAGAAGTTAGAGGGATTGAAAAACACTCATAAATAATCTATGGGTAGAAAAAGTATTCATGTTATTAGTTTTCTAACTTGAATGTGCAGATTAAACAAAGGGATAGGTCTTTTTCAACATATGAGCTTATTTCTGAGCCAGGAAAAATTTTGATTGATATATATTTTTTCTTAATTCTTTACGTTAATACTTGTTAGTAGATAGCCAGGCAATAATCTTTGATTCTTAAAGACAGAAGAACGGAAAATTGTTAGGTTGATTTACTCTCTTTTCTACAGTACTGAATCATTCTTTATCTAGAAAACTGATTTTTAAAAAAGTCTACATAAATATCACATAAATATATTAATTGGAATCAGCGAAAAGGACATTTACCAACGTAGAGACAGGTATTGCTAATACCCTCAGTATATTATATCTGGGTTCTCAAATCGGTTCTCTTCAATTGAGAGAATAATGCAAAAGGACTTGACTGAGGACAGAGGACCTGTTTCAGCCTTTAGCCCCAGTACTGACAGTGCACATTCCAAATTCTGGGCCTGTTGGCTCACACCTGTGATTGAAGCACCTGAAAGGCTGAGGAGTTCAAGTCGAGCCTGGACGATCTAGTGAGACCCTTTTGAGAAAAAGTGAGAGAGAGACAGAGACAGAAAGACAGAGAGACACAGAGAGAGAAGCACACAGAGAGACAGAGGAAGAAGGGTCTAAGGACTAAGCATTGACAACCTCTGAGTCATATTCCTCATTTGTCAAGTGAGGGGTTGGGAGGAATTTCACGTGTTTTGGTCATTACAAGCTTCAAATGCAGGTGGAATATGAACCTCTTCATTCTTAGTACAAACTGGGGAAGAGTACATTCAAAATTCTTTTCGAAATAATTAAGTGATGGGAAGATTTCTTTTTGCGGTTGTTGGAGATTTATAGCTGCTACCAACAGCACTGTACTAAGCAGTCTTCTGTAAATACTTACTAAGTGCTTGGAATAGATTCTGGTGCTAGGTTCTAGGTGGTCCATGTTGTTTGCTTTTTCCCCCTAACAGGATCTGATGTAGCTCAGGTTGGCCTTGAATTCACAGTATGGCAGCAGATATAGCCTTGAACTTCTGAGCCATCTGCATCTGAGTACTTGGGTTGCCGGTGTGCATCGTCAGAGCCAGCCATGCATTTATTATTCTCATTAATGTACTATGGCTATGGTTTTCCAAGTGGAGGAAGGGAAATAAAAGGAAAACTGTGATGTGATCAATATCATGTACTAAATAAATACATCATCAAAGTAGGAATGGAATCTTGGTTTCTGATCCCTAACCTTAAAATTTTCATTCTACCCTTTGTGAATGATGGAGAATCAGTGTTTGTTGTGCAGTGTCTCAGGATTTTAGTGAGTTAACCTGGTGTCGTGAATCTCCATAGCATCCATACAATGACATCTCTGAAAGTTAATTTTCTAGCCCTACCCTTTCTAGACTTCCGATTTGCGTAAGCACCAAACTCGACAGTTCCTCCTCTAGTATTTAACAGATGTCTCAAATACGGATGCTGAAATATCAAGCACTTGATTTATCTACAGGTTGTTGTACTCAGAGCTGTTCCAGGCTCAGTCCACAGTAACACCAGTTTTCTTTTTGGTCCAGACTAAGGACTTACTGTCTTCAGTTGACTCTTCAACTTCTGTTACTACAATGTGGCCTACATTCTGTTGTTCTGGAAACTGTCAGCCCTCTGCAGCATACATCTAAATTTGATGGCCCTCTGATTCTCTGGACCATAGTCAACTATTATCCTGTGGCCATTTCCATGCATTTTAATGTACAGAAAAGGCCCTGCTGTGGGAATCACAAAACCAAGATTCAAGCCTAGAGTTTTCATTGTGTGGAGTGAAGCACAAAGCCATTGTGAAAACCATTGTCACATACATCTTGGTTAGTGGGACCTCTGCTTAGTTCTTATAGTATCAGCAAAAGAGAGAAGAGCTTACCTGCATTTATTATAAGCCCTCTTGCCTTTCCTCATATCTCTACCCCACGACAGTGCATTTGAAATATGACATAATTAATTCAGAAATTTACAGAGTAAACTTGTCTAATTTGCTTCCCTGGAAGAAATCTATGACTCTGCATTGTTTAAAAGTCTTGAGGAGATCCAAGAGTTCATCTTGAGGCTGGCTAGATGGCTCAGTGGGTAAAAGTGCTGGCCACCAAATCTGATAAGCTAAGTTTGATTCGCCAACATTCACACCGTGGAAAGACAAAAATGACTCTCCCTGGTTATCATCTTCCTTCCACACTGGTGCCTCCACACATGTGGAAATCTCTCTCACACAAACAAGTAAATGCAAACAGTTTTGTAAATTGAAAAATATGAATTCATTTTAGCACAGATTAATAGATTCACTTGCTCCTGCTTTAATTTATCAGGCTACTGACCTAGTTCTACCTGAGCTACTTACAATAAAAGACAAATTCAAGTGGTATGTGAACCTCCAGGGAGGTTCTAACAGGAGCCATGTCTCCAACACCTAGACTCTCTGACTAAACTTCTGATCCTGCCTATGTCTTCTACCAGTGGAAATGTCTCCTGAGGTTCATAACTGTCAAGGACTTTCATAAAGGGGGGTGATAGCTTTTATGAAATATCCTATAGACGATATGATCTCCTTATATTTCAAAACAATGGCCTGCCTCATATTTTTATATAAGGTCTACTTCCATCAAACAGAGGACAAAATTGAGTTTCTCTTCCATTCAGATCTTCTTTTCTACCTGTTTTATATCAGATTTTCTAACTTTTGCTTCTTTTGTCAGTATTTTCCTTAGCGCATATCTCTCAGTGTCTTCTACATGAATGGGGTATAACTTCATAAACAAATTATATTTACATAAATAAAATATAGCCATTGAAAATATAATGAATAATTTACAGAGATATTCAGGCCGTGCACATAAGCTTGGAACACAAGAGAGCATCATTTTAAGCATGGAAACCAAGACACAGACTCTGACTTCATTATTCATTTCTAATGCTAATTCAGACTTTGTGTAACTGGGTTCTCTTACTGGAACATATGTAAAGAAATTTTGTTGATGTAAGATAAAGCACAGTAAATTTTAAAACCTAGGATATAAAGATCAAAAAAATATGCTGATGATACCTATGTAGACATTGGAGGAAAGGAATCCATCAGAGATACAAAAAAGGGGAAAAAGACATTCAAAATGCTATATTTCTAGACACATAACTTGTATTGCCAGGAAAACTTTGGGGAAATGCTTTATAGCCATCCCATTTCCAAATTTCTTACTTTATCTAATTCAAACTATTTTGTACATCTACTACTAGTGGTGAAATTTTATGGTTGAAGTCTTAAATTTAGGTCTTGGTCTGACTCTGGCATAAAATATGAGGCCATAATTCTTTCTAACTTAAAATTTGTCTTGTCAGGGCCTATGAAAAGCTTCCACGAGTTAAGTGCTTACCATGAAAGATTGCCAACGTGAATTAGATCCCCGGAACTCACATAAAAGTGGAAGAAGAGAGACGATGTCACAAAGCTGTCCTCTGACACCCTGGCACCTTATGCAGACCACCATACATGGCACATACACCTGCTGACGTAGCTTGATTTCTAGGACCCACATGGTAAAGAGAACTGATTCCTACAAGTTGTCCTCTGACTTCTACATGTATGCAATGGCAGGTACATGTACACATAAGTGCACATGCACACACACACACACCAGATGAATAAATAAATAACAGTAGTAAAACACTTAAGAGTTTAAGGTTTTGGGCTAAGCATGATGGTATACTCCTCTAATTCCAGCATTCAGGTAGCAGAGGCAGGTGAATCTCTGTAAGTTCAAGGCCAGCCTGTTACACATAATGAGTTCTAGGATAGCCAGGACTACATAGAGAGACCCACTCTGAAAAATCCAAAACAAACAAATAAACAAACAAAACCACTCCCCCCCCAAAAAAAAACAAAAAAAGAGTTTGTCCTAATAGAAACTTAGCTGTATTTCAGTTTCTTCTGCTTTGAGTTGGGTTCCTGAAACACACAATTCTTCATAGAAACTCGAGGTTTCTATGCGTTCCTGTTTCTTCCTCTCCCCAGCACAGCTCTGGTCTTTGCTTCTTCAGCTTTCCTGAACTGACTCTTAGCAAGACTACTGCTTCTGCCTGGAATAAAAGCTCTTACTCCAACTTCTGTGCTTAACTTCAAGGACTAAGTCAAGCCACTGTGAGCTGTCAAGTTTCTTCCCTGCCCTGCTTCCAGGAATTCTGTCCCTCAGGAAGGAGAATAAAGACTGCAGTTGAGTATATATCCTGAGAAAAAAGGTTGAGAATTTATTCTCAGCCTGAGAATAAAACCAGGAAACAAGTAATCAAAAGAGAGTCAGGGAGAAAGTCAGCACAAGTGCTGTTAGGGAAGGAACCTGGAAAACATTTGGAAAGTCCAGCCTATGTATAATAAACACACTTGTATATATTCACGAACACGAAGTTTACAAGCACTAACATTACAAAAGAAATTAGTACAATTCTGACCAAAGGACCAAAACAACAACAAAATCCACAGCATAGATTCTTTGTCTCTATGTATTTTAAATGATGAATCTCTGAGAAAAATTAATGCCCAGAAACTTCCAATATATCTCTATAAAGCTCAAAGGTATGAAAAGTTATCCTGGCCATCTCATTAAAATGAGTGAAGTGTCGAAGGTAGTGAGTGATTGGGAAGGGAGCAGAAAAGGAAAGAAAGAAGCAGTGAGTCAGAGATAATAAAAGTCCTTAGGAGGAAAAAGAGGTTTTTACTTACCTGCGGTCCCACCTTGCCATAGGCTTACTACTGAGGAGGAGCAAAGTGCCACCATTGGACACTGACATAGAGCAAAGTGCCACCATTGGACACTGACAGCCACACAGATTTTGAAAATGCTTGACTTTATAATTAAGTCAAAGGAAAAAAATTACCGTTTTAAATGACTATTCATCAAAAGGATATGAGTGTACCAAAATCTTAATAGCTAATTTTCTAATGGGGTTGAAGGGAGTTAAAATGTACAGGGCGGAGGTGGCACTGAACCGAGAGATGGCTTTCCCTTTATTCAATACTATAAAGGTCTGAAAAAGAGAACACAACAGGTGAAACAGAGTTTACAGATGACATCAAGGATGTTTGAAGAGAGTAAGAGACCCCTCTAAAATATCAAGTGTTACAACAGTTACCAACAAAGGGCAGGACACTAGTCCTTTTTCTTGCAACTATTCAAAATTTGATAAGGACCTTCAGGAGGTAAGGAATCCAAAGACAATTTTGTGGTTAGGGCCGGAGACTTCTTGGTAACTTTGCCGAGTCTTTTACTCATATTTTCCGCCATGTCTGTAATTCTTACACAGCCTAAAAGTGAGGTTTCAGCAACTTATTCATTTAGGTAAATTTCTCATGAAAACTGTTAGAACTTTTTCCCCCTTACATGTGTTCTGTTATTTCTTCTGCAGGGAGCCATGGGAAAATAATGGTCTGTGGTGTAAAGGCATAATTAAGCCTTCGAAGGGCCCCAAAGTCTTGGATCAAGTTCAAGGCAAAAGGGGGATCTTAGACACCGCTTTTAGTAGTATAAACACACAAACACACACACACACACACACACACACACACACACACACATGCGTGCAGGCACACACACACAGACTCTTTTTCTACTTTTCCCTTCATCAGAATGTAGTAGCACCAGGGTGAATCTGCATTGAATCTGCATTCAATTTATGGTATAATTAGAATTCAGGAAAATAAATTGACTTTGTCTTCCTCACATGCACCCTTGCAGGATGCCTCTTCAGGATATGCCTGCCCCAAGAACATGGGCTCAACCAAATGCTTTCAAATAGAAAGCACTTCTAGAATAATGACTCCATTGCTCGATCTGGCCCACCCAACATCCTAGCGATATGTTAAGAAATGGAAAGAGGTACCTTCTTCACCATCTTAAAGAAATCGGGGAAATAAAAGCAACTGGTCTACAAACTCACTTTCTTATTGATATAGTAGGGGTCCAGGTCCTCCAGGGGCTCTGACACCATCTCTGGAGGAATGTCTCCATAAATAAAAGGAAGGGATTTTCCTGCTTCCAAGTCACTATTTGGCTTTGGGCCATTTTCATCGTCTTCGTCTTTGCGTTCCTGTTTGGGTCTCTTAGCTTTCTCTTCTGCGATGCGTTGTTCAATAGCAGCAAGGGATTCCCTGGTAAAGAAGCGGAAGCTGTCAGGTCCTGGCGGTACCAGCACTGATTGTGCCATCTTTTCATCCTGCTTCTTTAATCACTGTTTAGCTCCTCGCATAAGAAAGTGCTACAGAAACAGGAGGGGAAAAAGCAATGACCATTAAGATAATAGGTGAGGGGCGGCAATCACAGGACACTGATCATAAGGTACTGCAAAGCAAAACATCTAGAGCACTTCACAAAGGCAGCTGCTTCCAGCCCTGTGAGTCTTCATGCATGCATTCATTTGCCTGCATGGAGATCTTTCTCGCACATCCAGTAGGTGTGTATGAGGTAATCTATTCTCCCACTCCTGAAATGTTTGAAGTGATCATGCTACTTCTGGGGAAAACACCCTGTTCAGAGCTTGCAAAGGGAAGATACTGTGTATCTTTCTGCATGCTTGATGTTTCGTTTGTGTGAATATTTTTGGGAGCCATTTTTATTCGCCCTGCATTCTGCCTGAAAATATAGCATTCGAAACAAAAGGAGGAAAAACATCACACAAAATTGTAGAAGCAGGACTGTGCAGTAATCTTGCTTCTGCCTCTCTCTCTCTCTCTCTCTCTCTCTCTCTCTCTCTCTCTCTCTCTCTCTCTCTCTCTCTCTCTCTCCCTCTCTCTCCCTCTTTGCATTTTCTTTCTTTTTACTTTTCCTTTGGCCCAATTTAGCACCTTTAAGAGTTTATTCAAAACCATGTCATCTGGGAAAGAGCTCAGGAAAACCTGCAAGGCCAGGCTGTGGAAACAGGTAGAGAGCAAGGCGGGGTGAGGAGGTGCAGGAGTTGCGGGGGGGTGGGGGGTTGCATTTGGAACTGCTGGCAAACTGCACAGGAAGGGACCAGACACCTGCCAGCACAGGCAGGAAGTCACTCACATCATCGGAGGTCTGGAGTTTGGGCCTCCTGGCTTAGCAACCTGCTGCCAACTAGTGTAATTGCTTCTTAAATTAACAAATTTGCAGTACCAGAGGGAACATCACAGAGAGATGCCATATTTCCAAGTCAGAGTCTCATTTGATAAAATCTAGCAGAGTACTGTAAATATCCATCTAAGAATGTGGACTTGAAAAAGTCTAACAGTTTCTCTTTTTTAAGCATAGTCCCTGCAATATGGGGTTTTGTGATGATATACAAATGGGCTTTAACTGACGTTCAAATCGCATTTTATTACAGTATATAACTTGACAGTTGTGACTGCAAATGTGACCTCAGCCAGTTAGAGGAGTTTCCGTGCTATTTAAAGAATAAAGAAAAAAATTGACCCCAGAATGCTATTTAAAATCACTTAAATCTATTTCTTCTTTTTTTTTCTTAAAAAAAAAATCCATTTTAACCTCTACACTACAGAAATGAGATGCCCCTGTAATATATGAGATGCCTCTTCTAAGAGAGAGTAAAACAAGTTATCAATTCATTTCTGCAGTCCACACCTGGGAAAACACAAGCAAATCTGAACAACATAAGCTGCCGCACAGTTTTTATTATTATTATTATTATTATTATTATTAAAGTTGGCCAGCACCTTTCAGGCACCAGCTGTCAGATTGCCCTATCAGCATCACAGGATCTCCAAAGCATCCCTCGTTTTCCTCTCTCATCTCCAGAGGCTCTGTGCCTAGCGGTAGGCACAGGCATCAAGATAATCCTTACACGTTCGAGGGAGAAAACTGCCGTACCCATGCCTGGTGTTCTAAGGGGACAGACATGCTAAAACATGCAGCCAGCAGCTTCAAAATGAAAGTGGTCCCCCTATAGATTTCCCCAAGGATTCTACTGCAAAGGTGGAGAAGCCTCGCAGAGAGCAAAAATAGTTAAGAACAGGAACACATTACCCCTGAAGAAGCTTTTACACTCAGAGTTTTGGGTTGATAGGCTGGAAGCAAGAAGACTGCAGCTAAAATTCCATCATGCTTTAAAAAAAAAAAAAATTTTTTTTTTTTCCAAATTCTCCTTTAAAGACCACACCTAACTTCCTGTAAGAGGATTCTGGTAACTGAAGTAAGAACAGGCATTTCCTGTGCGGGGACTACAAAGTGACATTTTTATAACTGCCACTAGAGGGCTGAGAACTGTGAAGAAAAACACCTTCCTAGAAAAACACTGAGTACGCTGCAGGCGGCGGCAGCCCTAAGCATTCATGGGTGGAGCCCGGAGGAGGGTCTGCAAGCCGTCAGAGACCCAAGCACAGAGCTGAAGATCCGCAGCGAGCGAAGCGTTCTGCTGGCTGGCCACGCTTCTGTTCAGCCCTTTTATTTTTCTAAATCAAAAAGACATTTAATCAAAATAAATAATTCAAAAGTAAAAAAAGAAGCAAATAGCCAAAGGTTAAAAGATTTAAATCCCTATAGTGCGTTACTGATTCTGTTAATGAAATCACATTAATGGACATACTACACACAGTCAGATTTAGCATTAATCTCCTTTCCAGAATATCTGGGGTTCAATAAATTTTTGTTGATATAACGAAGAGGCAACCTTTCGGCTATACACTGCTTAAGTTAATTTTCTCCAGTTTTTTTTTTTTAATAGTTTAATTTGATAATGCAAAAAGCTTTTTATCCCCTCTGACTATGTCATTGAAAGGAAACTAGGGAGTCTGGAGAGATGACCCTGGATAAAGCACTTGCCTCACATAAATGAAGACGTCAGTTTGAATGCACAGCCTCCACATTAAGAAAGAGCAGGCAGACACTACAACCCACCTGCAATCTCGGGGCTACAAAAGCAGAGACAGTGAATCGATAAGCCAAGCTAGGTAGCCTAGTCAAAGGAGTACCTCCAGGTTCAGCTGAGAGACCCTGATTAGCAAGTACAGCAGAGAGCACTCAAGGAAGATACCCAGCACCAGTCGCTAAGTTGCTGGCCTCTACATACAGGCATATGGATTCATGTACGTTTTTACCCATATACAAACACACACACACACACACACCAACTGAAATGCACACCATACACAGGTGATTCTCAACCTTTCTTACGCTGTGACCCTTTCATGAAATTCCTCATATTGTGGTGACATGAAGAATCTCTGATATGTGCCTCCAAGAAGATCACGATGACCCACAGGTTGAGAACCACCGCCCTACTCGTCTATGCACGCCCAAAAGACAAAAATGCATATAGAAAAGAAAAGCTACCGGGGGTGGGGGGAAAGTAGTTCTGGCAGGAAACTGGGACCTTAGCTAGCACTCTTACAACTAATAACATAACAAGAATGGAGGACCTACTATGTGCCAGCCCCTGGGCGAAGATGCCGCCTGAACTGTCCCAGGATTTTCTCCCCATAACACTTTCCTGACTTACAGTGAGATTAGAAAAAAGTCGCTGGAAGTCACGGAAACACAATTCAAACTCAGTCTGACAACAAAAATCTGTATCCTTTATATAGTCCTAAAAAGAAACATTTCTGCAAGTTAAACTAGAGTAAACATGAACTACCAATTAGGTAGGTCTGCAAGTCTGTTCTCCTTGTCAACCTGACTGGATCTGGAATCACCAGAAGACACACCTTCAGACATGTTTTTGTTGGGTGTTTCTAGGGATGCTTAAACCAAGGAGGATTAGGACTGGATAAGGAAGGTCCTATCCTATGCGGGAGAGTCCTGGATTGAATAAAATGGGAAAAACAGAGAATGCCAATGAAGTGCCAGATTCTTCTGCTTTCTGACTACAGTCCAATGTCCCCAGAGGCCTCATGGTCCTGCCAGCACCAGTTCTGGCCATCAAGACCACCTACCCTGATGGATTATGCTCCTTCTTATATCAGGCATTTTGTGACCTCAAAGAGAAGTAGCTAACACAGGCTAATCTACCAAAGCTACATATTTGTGTATTTCTGGTCTTGTTTGCAGTAGAGATTATACGGTTTGAAATGAAGAAGGGAAACCTAGCCAGAAATAGTATTTTACTCACTGGGAAAGTGACTCAAACTGGTTGTAGAAAAAAAAAAAGAAAGAAAGAAAGAAAGAAAGGAATGTGTTGACTTGTAGTTTATTGTCTAAAGCTACCTTTATAGGATGAGTCAGGACCTCAACTGATGTCATTAGTTACACTGTATCCTTTAGCTCTGATTTCCATAGTGAGAGGTACTTTTTAGAGGCACTTATTGTGATAGGTCCTACATAAAATCCAACTTGCCAATCTCCCAAACTCAAGTGTGATAGGAAACAACATTGCCACACACACAGAGTCACACAGAGTCTCTCTCTCTCTCTCTCTCTCTCTCTCTCTCACACACACACACACACACACACACACACACAGACATCCGAAAGCCCCAAAGTCCCAAAACAGTCATCTCTCACCGGTCCTAATTCTACATAGGTCCTAAGTGATCACTCTGCAAAGTGATGTTTTCAATTAATTGTCCTTGTCTAAGCTACATGATTTGCAACAGAAAATCCTCCTTTGAAACATATAAACTATGAAATCATATTGGTGAAATAGAAGTGATGAAAACCAGGATGGCAGGGTGGGAAGTGATCTAGAGAGACAACTCTGCAGTTAGGAGCACTTGCTACTGTTCCGAAGGACCTGAGTTTGGTTCCCAGAGCTATCTTGGTGACTCATAGCTCTCATAACCCCAGGTCCAGGGTGTCTGATGCTCTCTTCTGGCATTTCACGTACACACACACACACACACACACACACACACACACACACACACACACACAAATAAAAATGAAAGAAATCTTTACAAAAGAATTTTCATTAGTATAATAAGGGATATATTAATATAAACGTGTACTTTAGCAATATATTAGTTGTCAAATTTCAATGCCTGAAAATTTGACAAGTAACAATAATCAATATCAGAATATATGCACAGTTGCCTGAAGATTTTATACTATATTCATTTGTATCACTCTTCATGCCGAAGATTTTATAGTAACTTTTAAGGTAAGGCATTATTTTTGAAAGACTCATAAAATGCTGGAGAGACAATATATAAAGAAGTTAGAGAAAGAAGACCAAACCTTAGAAATTGTATTTCTAAATTCTGGTATCATTGCTTTACTGCTACCTCTCTTTCAGTCGTTTCTTTCCTTTGGTTTCCAAAACATAAAAAGAAAAGAATGGATTGTGAAGGGATGGTGGGATGGACTAGACACAGTTGTGCTTCCTTGTAATACCCCTGCAGGGAAGGTGGAAGCAGGCCCTTCCCTGGGGCTTCCTGGGTAGCCTGCTGAGTTAATTAGGCAAGCCCCCCCTCATTTCCCTCCCACCCCCCCCACCCACCCTGTCATTGAGAGACTAAGTCTCAAAAAGAAAATATGGGGAATGGCATTTGAGGTCCAACAGTCAAGGCTGTTCTCTGCTCTCCACACACATGTGCATATAAAGTCGCACACAACAAGTGTGTCACTCACTTACCTGCATGCATAGACACACACACACACACACACAGAGAGAGAGAGAGAGAGAGAGAGAGAGAGAGAGAGAGAGAAACATTGATGAAGTAAAAATATAAATTAATCTATGCTATTAAACAGAATGATATAAATATAAGTGATACATTTATACTTACACAAAGGCACAATCATTAAAAACAAGGCTACATAATGACTATTGTGTAACTGATTTCTCTGCATAAGAATCATCATTTATATAATATAATAAGCACTGTAAAGATAAACACAGTAAGAGAATGACTGTTACTATTTTCTGTAGATAAGAATGTAATCATGTAGTAATTGATAATTAATAGCTTGGGATAACTTAAAGTCCTAGAGACTTTGGCTCCCCAGGGTGAAGAAGATTCAGAAAATCTGAGAAACACAGTTTTAAAACAGTAACTTAGTTTTCTTCAGTATATTAGAAAAATGTGTGCAGAAACTTAGATAACATTTGTTAAATCTTAGTTGAAGGTTTTTTTCCAACAGATTTCTCAAGGACTTTTGTCCCTAGGTTTGAGTCTGTCCTCCTGTGCTTTTGAGTGGTCGCCTGCTGTGATTTTGTTTCCTTTCTTTTTTCAGCCTTGAATTCAGCCCCTTTCTATAACTAACAATTTCCCCAAGGGGAAGAAACTTCTGGACAACCAGACTTTCATGTTTTCTGTGGTGGATTAGGAAAAAAGTACAATACAGTATGAAAAACCAAAGTGCAGTCTGTACCAGTTGAAAGATGTCATTTTTTTCTTTTTAATACTAGATGCATTATAACATGAAACAAATTCCTTTTCAGTTCTTTGGGTTCATACTATATATATTGAGAATGTTTAAATTAAAGTTAAGCATTCTTTTTATGATTATTTTATCTTCGAGTATAGCTTGGTTTTATTTAACAGAAATGCTTACCATGATGAACTCAAAGAAATGTAAGTCAATTTGAAAAAATAAACATTTTACACGGAATTTTTCTGAAAAAGTAAATTATAAAGGGAGATATTCTAGACTGGAGAGATGTATCAGTAAGTAAAAGTCTCAGAACCCACAAAAAAGTGCAGTATTGTGGTGCCCTCTGTAAATCTAGCACTGGGCAACTAAGATGTGTATTTACTAGAATTTCAAGTGAGACAATCCAGCAAAAATCCCATGGTCCGGTTCAGTGACAGACCCTGCCCTCCAATATAAAGTGGAAACCAATAGAGGAAGATGCCCAAAGTTAATCCTTGACTTTCACAAGGATACACAGAGGTGATTTAAACCTCTGTATGTGTACAGACATATGTGCATGCGTGCACATATGCGCATATATGCATGTGTGCACATATACGCTCGCGCGCGCGTGCGCGCACGCACACACACACACACACACACACACACACACACACACACACACACACAGACATATGTGACCTCTCTCCTGATCTTATGGTTTTTATTTGCTATTTAATGCTATGTTAACTAAAGCAGGAAGACACAGGGCAAGCAATGAGCAGCACAGGCTCCTTTGATTCAAAGTGAACTTGTGTCTCTTATGTTAGTCAAAGAATCCAATCTACTCTTGCCTTGAGCCCCATCCTCTAACTAGTGTTGTGGTAGCCTTCCCCTCCAGTGAATTGCAGCCTCTGCTTCTGAGCGCACCTGGGTCGGTTGTGGTGAAAAGCCATGGCTCTTGCTTGCCTTGGCATTGGCAGGCTGGAGTGTGTTCTTGATTGCACCTTGGCCTGCCTGTGTCCCCCAAGTTCCAACAAAGTTAGCAACACTAGAACACGAATGTCTTCCCATCAGCAACTTAGTGTTTTCCCCGGAGGGTGATGGTGATCACTGAGAAGAAATGGGAACACGGAGGCTGAACAGTTGGGAATACCAGGGGCAGGAGTATAGATTATGACATGGAGGTCTGTAAGATCCCCTGCCAATCCAGCCCTAATAGATCTCTCTCAACCAACTGCTCTCCCTGGTTTATTTATTTATTTTTTTGCCTCATTAGTGGAGGAGCCAGCTTAATTTAAAATGCAAGACAAACTGAGTCACTAGTTTGCTAAAACTTCTGAAATGAAAATTCCATTTTCCTAGGAAAAACCAAAGTACATATAGAACCTCATGCTGGTCTGTCCACCAACACTACCACCTTCTACAATCTTTTCTTTCCATTCACCATACTGTTCTACATGGTCATGACTCTCAAGTACTCAAGAAACATCCTCAGCTCATACATGTAAGCTGTTTTTCTCTTTGCCTGATACACACACACACACACACACACACACACACACACACACACACACAGGGAGAGAAAGAGAGAGAGAGAGAGAGAGAGAGACAGAGACAGAGACAGAGACAGAGAGAGACAGAGAGAGAGAGAGAGGGAGAGAGACAGAGAGACAGAGTCATTTACTTGGTTCCTTCCTCTCATGTCATAATCTTTGCTTAGATATTTCCTCAATGGTGATTTTTTTCCAGTCATACTGTCTAAAATTGCAAACCATCTGCACATGTTCAAATGTACACTATGACAGCACCTTCTTGCTTATTTCTCTCTATGGTTTCATCTGTTACCATTATATAGTTATATACTTATAGTATCTGTTTTTGTCAATTCTAAGATAAAGTTCCCATCTAAGTTATTCCAGACACAGGTTCTAAATTCTGTTAAGGAAGTTGCCCTGGGATGAGACAGTAAGATATGTCAAGGAGTTTCAGATATGGATGACAGGGAAGCCAACCAAACGGGACTTCCAAACTGTGCTACAACCTTCATGAACTTGTCATAGACAATCATCTGCTTCCTATGGAAGAAGAAGAAGAAGAAGAAGAAGAAGAAGAAGAAGAAGAAGAAGAAGAAGAAGAAGAAGAAGAAGAAGAAGAAGAAGAAGAAGAAGAAGAAACCTCCAGGTACTTTCACATTCTGACAAAGTAAGTACAGAGATTCAAATAATCCAAAGGCAGTTCTCCAAAAGTTGATACAGTTACAGCATTCTGTACAAAGCCACTAGCCTATACCAGAGAGGCAGGAGATCACAGGAAGAAATAGAAAGGACAAAAGCGGTCCTGAATTGGGTAGAGCAATATGATGTGAAAACGAGAGCAAGATTTTGTTCTTTTGTTTTTATGACCATCTATTCTTAGGACTGTCTCTTGCACCTAACAGGAACCAAATATGTAGGTAAGTAGCTGTAATGTGTACCTTCTGGAGAACAGGTATTATAATACTCTGAGTTCTCAGCAGACACAGATTTAGACTTTTTACCAAGACAAAACTATTCTAGTTCTTCCAGAAGAACTATCTCCCGTGCTCAGGTTTAAGATGTCAAGACTATCTCTCTCCATGCTGCTCCATTTTATTAAGTCAGCCACGTCTCTGAATCCAATCTCCCCTATCTCTTCTCTTTTTCTTTGGAACACCAAGGTTTGAAAGCTATTATCAGTTAACGCTATTACAAAGTAAACAACTGGTCTCTATCCTTCACTCTGTCCCTCCTCTATCCACTTCATATACAGCTCTAGTGGAATCTATTTTAAAACAGGACTATGAACAGGGGGAGGGAGCCCATGCCTTTCATCCCAGCACTTGGAAGGCTGAGGTAGGAAGATTATCTTAAGCTCAAAGCTGGTTTGGTCTACTGAGTCAAATGCTATCTCAAAAGAAACCAACCAACCAAACAAGCAACAGAGATTTTGTAATTTCCCTAAACTGTTCCAAAAAAAAATTAGACATTTAGGTGTAATTAAAATTTCAATTTTATTCTTTTTTTTTGTCTGATCTTAGCTCTCCTCTCCATCCTTTCTATCTCTTCAATTTATTCAAGTTAAGATGAATTATTGTTTGCCCCAACCTTTCTTATCTTTGTATTTTTGTTTCATTTAGGATGCACTTCCACCAAATAACTCAAAATTAACTCATCAAAGCTAAGACTCAGCATATTCTGTAAGCAACCCCTGTCTTCTAAACTAGGAGTAGGTTCTCTCTTCTGAAGACATGGAGCGGTAGTAAGATCAAGAGATGCTGAAGTCAATGAATGGCCTAATTAAAAACCTTATCCTGCCATTTACTAATGCATTGACTGTGACCTTAAATAAGTTACTATGTGACTCAATTTTTATACTAGTGAGCAATAAAGATCCATTTTGACTTTTTTGTATGAATTTATATATTATATTGTGACTGTCATATATAGATGCTTAATTTTTATATTTCTCTTTTTAGTGCATCTTCCTTATCTTATTCTCCAGTGATTTCTAGGTCACTGAGCACAGCATCATCACACCTCAGATAATGGTAGCACAAGCAAGGGATAAATCAATTTCCTTAAACCTACTTTTTACTTAACAGCTTTATTCTTTTCATTGAATGTTTTCTGTTCTTCCTTGCCATTTAAGATACATATTTTAGTTTCACTTATATTTGTGTATATATGTAATCTGTATGTGTATGACCATATATGGTCCAGGGCCCACTGAGGCCAGAGAGTGTGTCAGATCCCCAGGAGAGATTTACAGGTAGCTGTGAGCTGCCAGAAAAGTATGCTGAGACACAAACTTAAGTCCTTTGGAAGAAAAGCAAGTGTTCTTCACTACTGAGCCATCGCTCCAGCCTAATCTTTGTTAGGGTAAATAAGGGATCTTCTTGGTGTCTGATGTTTTGGTGTTTTATTTGTAGGTTCTATGTGAACACCTTGGTTCACTTATAATACCTCTCTAGCTTTAACTTCCCTGCATTTCCTAATGCATGGTCCTCAATCCATGGTCCTCAATCCACAGTCAGAGTGGGCTTTTCACTTCTCCTCAATCGCCCCAATCCGCATGCTCTCCTTCTCCCCTTCACCAACTCCCACTCTCCACACATACTCGCGCATCCTTGCTGGGCATTTTTTTTTTCTGAGTATGTATTATTTTACTGGTAAGCAAAGGTCCATACTCACTTATCATTTTAAAAGCTTATAAATGTCTAATTTCTTTGGATGGTTTTGTTAAACTAGATCTTCACTATCTAAATTTATATTTCACTTGAAGTAGAAAACTTGTTCCCTCTTAACCTCCCTCTTTGAAAGCAGATTCTCTGTTTTAATTCATTTCTCAAACAACTTTGGTTCACTTTCAATCAACTTAGAAATATTTTTATGCCTACCATTTTATCTGTATAATTTTCCATGATAATCTTCAATTTTAATGTCTTTCCATATATTTCAATTTTCCATGTAAATCTTCAATTTTATCAGAAAATGTTTATAATTCCACTTTCAATCAATTTAGGAATATTTTTATGCCCACCATTTTAGCTGTATAATTTTTCCATGAAATAGTCAATCTTAATGTGTTTTTCTATATATTTCTTCAATTTTGTCAGAGATATTTTCCATGTATATTTACACAATGGAATACTACTCAGCAATTAAAAACAATGAATTCATATATATATATATATCCCTAAAGGTGCATTCATGGCATTCATATGTTGGTAGTAGCAAAACCAGCTGTGTAATTGGACTTAAAGCCCACTTAACAGGAGGATTATCAATTGCAACAGACATATCCCCTGACATCTATCACTTCTATTAAAGACTTCAAGCCCTCTCCACTGTCATCCATATGATGTACAAATCTGTGCCATGGTTCACAAAACCAACTTTCTGGTTTTATGTTCTATTTACCTTTACCTTATTGTCCACACATGATAACTAAGGTTTTCTAAGCTTGGTTCCTGGCTTCCAGGCATCAGCATGTGTGATTTTCATCACTTGAAATCCAGCACATCCCAGTTCAACCTGACATTAGAAGCTTTAAGCCTCCAATGTTATATTTTCCATGAACATTTTCACAGCTTTCCAAATGAACATGCTTTCATGTCTTCCTGCTCCAGGAAACTTGGTAGTATTTGTATAAATAGAGGCAACTACCTGTTATACCCAAACGGGAGGCTCTTTTGTGTTCTGCGTTGTAACTCTTGCAGTACATAAAGCAGTGACTTGCACACTGTGAACAGTCAAAGAAATAATTGAATAGCAGGAGATTTCAAAGACTGTGCTATGAACACCTTGTAGGAGATTTTGTGTACATCAGACAATTGTGACTCTGAGGGAAGATCTAAGTCTAACATAAAATTAATGAAAAAAAATAATAATATCAATGAATAAAAATGTATTCATTGACCTAAAATAAGTGAAAGACCATTGAACCTTACAAGTGGTAGTATCCACTTTGATTTGAAAACACAAAGCAAAACCCAAGAGCCTTCCTTTTATTTGCTCTCTCTGAGGAATATGCAACCCTGTGATAACCAATCAGAAGGACCAAGCGTTGCAGTTAA
Source organism: Tokudaia tokunoshimensis (assembly GCA_036184795.1). Classification (NCBI taxonomy): domain Eukaryota; kingdom Metazoa; phylum Chordata; class Mammalia; order Rodentia; family Muridae; genus Tokudaia; species Tokudaia tokunoshimensis. The sequence goes on along the minus strand of BTHU01000004.1, from coordinate 39,762,668 downwards.
GGAGGGACCTTCTATCACAACCCAACAGCTGTTTTTGAAGAAGTATTTCCTTTGATTTGCTTCCAAGCTCTCTTACCAAGCCCCCAAATCACCTTGAATTTGGAGGTATTTGACTGAAAAATTGATGTTTGCACAAACCATAAAATTATGTTATTCTTTAGATTCATTTTGTAATAAATATAACAAATCACTCTTAAAGGTAGACCCCATTCCCAGCAGTAGATATTCAAAACAAAAATAACTTAAGGGAATCTTCAGAGTTTCTTTATATACCCTTTGCATATATATTATAGATCTTTTGCATATATAATATAACTTCCAGTTTTGAGTTTTTACGGGATTCCTGTGTGTGCAAACTTGTCTGTCTCTGCATCTACCTGGGTTTCTTGTGCTTTTTGTTTTGATTATCATTTTCTGACTTGTTTATGTTTTATTGATTTTATTTTATTCCTTAGTAACTTGTTGGTTTTCTCAAAAACAGACAGAAAGGATCTGGGTGGGAGGGGATGTGAGGAGCATCTGGGAGGAGTACAGGAAGGAGAAACTGTAATCAGGATATATTCTATGAAAAGAGAAAGTAAATATAGGTAATAATGGTTAAATACTGAGACTTACACAAAACAAAATGAATATTTTAAAATATTTAACAATTCTCAACTTATTGAAACAAATCAGAAACCATCATTAGGATACTTGGCTATAGCCATTTAGTTATAATATATGCACTATATTAATATATATACTCACAATTATTTTATATATAATATATATAATAAATATGTATTCACAGTTATTTTTTAACTTCTAGATTCTATAGTTTATGAGCAATTTGTCTTTTACTAGATGAAAAAATGAAAATACAATAACTGTTACGATTATTTGTGCAAAGTCTGGATAGCACCTCAGTCAAATTCTGAGGCGATGATAGCACACGTGCTTCTGATTAGTGGAGAGTCTCCTATGCCCTCTTCCACCTCCAAAGCAGACGAGAGGAAACTCTAGTCTCTAGTGACTTTTTGCATCCTTGAGCATCATGGGAAATCTTCAAAAATATATGGTGTTGAATTAAAAATGAACTCAAATTTGCATTTGCGTAGCTAGATCTAAAGGTGTCGGAGGAGAAAACAAAGTATAGAACTATTTCATCAGTAAATATGGTTCCGTAAAAAATCCATTAAAAATAGAATTATATATTAGTATTTTGAACTGCGCTGTAAAAAAGCATTATAGAGCAAAGTCATGAGATCATCTTGCATCTTTTTAACCACCTGGAAGCAAATAATTTTTTTTTACTCTGTTGACTAATATAAGTATAAATTTTCAGTGAATATACCAAAGTTAAGGATTTCAGAGATGCTGTTTCTTAGTTCAGAGTATTGTGGCTCTCCAAACTTTGGCCTGCCTCCTTTTGCAGTTGTTGCATTTGCCTGGAGAAGACTCATGTGTGCTTTTCCCACTCATTTCCCAGCTATGCCTGGACAACCTTTCACCCAGAAAGTCTTGGTTTATTTTCTGCTATTTGGTTGAACTGTGTCTCTGGACAACGGCAATAACTTGAATGCAGATACAAGGGTTTTTATCTTCCTTCTGATGCTTTCTGGTTGTGGTTCTTTGATGAAAATACTTGGGCTAATTTCAGGGTTCAAGGAGATAGATGATGCATATAAAATACCAGATGCTATGAATATTCATTTACCCCCTGTACCTCTCAAGGTTTTACATGTGGCATTGTGCTGAACATCTGAATAAAATTAAATGTAAAGCAAACATCTTATATGTTTTCAGTATTAATAATCCAGTTAATCATTCAACAGTTTCTATTTTATTATACTTTAATATTTTATTTGTTGTTGGTGGGAATCGAACCCAGGTTTCTTGTGAGCCAAACAACAAAAATTTTAAGTGCCTACGGAGGACCATAATTCTACCAACTACTTTGACTCAACAATAGCCCAACCATTGAGCTAACCACTCAAAAATCCTGCCCTTGTGGGACTTGTGTTCTATCTAATTTAATTACGAGGTATAGGTAATGCATATGTAAATTAAATGTAGAACACAGCAGTTGATGATAACTGCTTTAGAAAAACTAATACACGATAAGAGAGCAATCTCATAATGGAGAGGGAACGGGCAGGTTGCAATTTTAAGTAGGGTGGTCAGGAAGCTTCTTGCTGAAGAATTGTGGCTTAAGGAAGAAAGCAAGGAAGCCAGCCTTGTGAATCTTCCTAGATGACAGGGCTCCAGGCAGAGTGAAAACACTATGGACTTCTGGAAATGTGTTCAGAGTCGGAAAGGCTTGAAGGAAGGCAGATAGCATCGAGAAAATGGAATGACAGCACAAGGCAATAACACATGAACAGGAAGCAGAAAGTAGAACAGGTAGTGTGACAGCAAGAACAATAGAGGATGCTGCCAACCTCGGGGAGGCCTGCCATCTGGTTTCACAGCACTTTCAGCAGTGACACCTGTGACATAAATGTCAAGATCAGAGCCCAAGCCAGACCCTGAGAACCGGTAATCAAAGCACAAATAAGGAAAATATCACTGCTGTTCAGCATCCCCAACTTCAACTTAAGGATAGTAGGTGCTGATGCAGGATAGCCTTGCCCAGGGCTAAAGGAAAAACATTCCAACCTGCATGGCCACCTGGGCCAGCATCCAGGACTGGCTTTGCAGATATGTGGAGTACAGCAGCCAAATTTAGCCTAGAAATAGCATACATTGGAAACACAGACAAAGTGTTGCCTTTCCTTAGCACTGTCAACATCTTAGAGGGGAGAAAGGATACTATTTTTAACCGTGATGCAGCTTTCAGAATAGATGATAGCAACAACAGAGGATCTACTAGCTACAAAACAGGTACTGACCCTCAACTTGTTTGCTTGCTTTCTGGGGTGAAAAGGATGTAGACCATGTCCGGGATGTCTTATCTATTTCATGGGTACCTTCCTTCAGTCCTCTGTCACACAAGCTGGCTTGGAATTCAACTACGTAGCACAGGTTGACCTAAAACTCACTGCAATACTCCTGCCTCAGATCTTCAAAAGCTAAGGTGGCAGGCCCAGGCTATCATGCTTGGCATATTTATGTTTTGTTTCTTCTGCTTTTTTCCTAGCTTAAGAATTAATTTTGGTCTCAGTTAGCTCCATAAGGCTGCTGCTGGAATAGATTCAGATTATTGGAAGAAGAACAATCTTTGGAAGAGCAAAGCATTCGAGAATTCATTTTTTTTTCTCCACACCCCACCTAATGTTATTAGAGATCAGGTTTTGCCCCTAGCAATGTGAGGAGGAAGGATAGCTAAAACTAAAACTCATCCTCTGCATTCAAATTGAATTTCACATACTCTAATTTTAAAAATATGATTAGAATTCATTGGATGCCTAGTTTTTTAATATCATCTATACCTAGGTTCACAGATTCAGCAACACCTTGTTAGATTTACAGATTCCCACCTAGATTTATGGATGATATCTTTAAAAAGAAGAAAGAAAAAATCATGCTGGTGAAAGGAAAAGGGCAAAAGCCTCAGAAAAACATCCTTTTGTCTCCAGAAAGTGACCCTTGGCTTTCTTCAAATTTATTAACAGGCTCATGCTCATAAATGACATTTCTCATTTGTTTTTCTACTCTCAGCCAAGTAAAATATACTGGGATAACTAAAAGCTAGAACTGATACATAAAAGCAAAGCCTTGTCATTTGGAAATTATGAAAGAGCAAAGGATGATTCACACCTTTTTGAAAAGTTCAAATCACGATCACAAACTGCAAATCAATTTCCTTTTGGTTTCCCATAAAAAAGAGATGGGAGGAAAACGGTTTGAGTTATATAAAGAAAATATTTATTCCAAATAGAAGAATTTGTAAGTTAGAATTTACAATAGATTTGGAATTAGAGCCATCCCTTTCTTTATGTCTTTGCACAGTTTTTCTTCTATGGGCACCAGAGTCATTGCCAATGAAAATATAGACTACCACCAGATCACATAGTTGGATTTTCTATGGTTATTATTGATTAAACTAGAAGCAGATGGCTTTGTCTCATCTCTCCTAACAGATCTCAGAGATCTCTTGGGCTTCCTATTCAAATCTGCTATTACCTCTAACTTTTTCTTTCATCGTGATCTCTGTTAACATGAACACTTTCTAGATTATTAGTGCAAACATTTCAGTTGATCAAAATGGTGGCATTGTACACCATGCTGTGGGGATTTCCAGAGAAATCCTGATCAAATTTTATTTTTCACTTTTTGTTTGCATTTGCCTATGAGTTCAGTCATTCCACCCTGTCTTCATTATGTGCTGTAAGATGGAGACATAGGCTGGTGTGGGCATCCTTCCTCTATTCCTCAGTCTTCTGTGTGCTTTTTCTGCTTATATTTTCCTCATACATTCTAATGAGAATTTGCTTACACACAATGTTTCTGACATAATGTTGACTAAGGGCATATATATATATATATATATATATATATATATATATATATATATGTGTGTGTGTGTGTGTGTGTGTGTGTGTGTGTGTGTGTGTGTGTGTACACATGCATACACACTGTGTTTTTTTTTTATTTTTTTTTAGGGTCTTTAACCCTTCCCCCTAATCTTCCATAGGGGTCCCCAATCTCAGTCCAATGTTTGGCTGTGTATATCTGCATTTGTTTAGGTCTGATGCTGTTAGAGTCTCTCAGAGGACAGTTATGCTAGGCTCCTGCCTGCCAACACAACAAAGTATCATTAATAAATGTCAGGGATTGATGCTTGCCCATGGGATGGGTCTCAAATTGGGCTGGTTATTGGTTGGTCTATTTTTCTGTCTCTGCTTCATTCCTGTACTTCTTTAAGACAGGACAAATTTTGGGTCAAAATTTACTGGGTGTTCCTATCTTTCCCCGGGGGGTCCTGCTTGGCAACAGAGGTGACCTCTTCAGGTTCCATATCGCTGCTGTTAGGCATCCTGATTAGGGTCACCCGAATTGACTCCTGGGAGCCTCCTCAATCCTAAGTCTCCGGGACTTCCTAGAGATTCTTCCCACCAACCTCGGCTCCCCAGGCAGCTGCAGATTTCTACTCTTTCTCCTGCCCCACTGGACCTATCTCCTGTCTCTACCTTCATTTGATCCTGGCTCCCCATTCCCTGCACCCTCCCCACTCCCCACAAGTTCCCTCCCTCCCTCTGCCTCCTATAACTATTTTTTTCCTCTTATAAGTGTGATTCAAGCATCCTTGCTTGGGCCTTCCTTCTTATTTAACTTATTTGGGTCTGTGGGATGTATTATGGGTATTCTGAAGTTTATGGCTAATGTACAGTGAGTACATACCATGCCTGTCATTTTGAGTCCAGGTTACTGTACTCAGGATGATATTTTCTAGTTCCATCCATTTGCTCTTTTGAGTAGGGTGAGCAAAATTGAATTTTGCCTGCAAAATTCATGATGTGCTTATTTTTTATAATTGTGTAGTATCATGGTACATATGAACCACATTTACTGCATAAATTCTTTGGTTGAGGGACAGCTGGGCTATTTCTAGTTTTTGGCCACACTGTGTTTTAATTCTCATTCAATACAGCATGTTTAAGTCTTGCTATTTCTTATTTAATTTATGGATTACTTAGTTTTTAAACATGTACTGCTTTGTTTAAAAAAAAAACCAGAGTTTTCTATATATGTTATAGCTCTTGGCCTATAATTTAATCCATTGGAGTCAAATAACCTTTGAAATATACCAGAACTTATTTTAGAGGTAGGTTTTGATCTGTGATAAAGGTTAAGTTGAAAAGAATTTGAATGGATAATGAAATGTGGCACATATTCATAATGGAAGTATTTTCAACTCTGTAAAGAAAAAAATGAAATTTTCAGGTAAATGGATGGGAGTAGAAAATATTATACTCAACAAAGTAACTCTGACCTAGGAAGAAAAATGTCACATGTTCTCTCTTATTTGTGGACTCTAGCTCCAAACCTTTACATGTGAGTATATAAACTGGAGTAACCATAGAAACTAGGAAAGTAAAAATGTATCATTGTGAGTCAGGGAGAACGAATTCTGGAGAGGGGGGATAGTAGGACACAGGTGCTATGAAGGAGAACATGGGAAAAACTGATGGAGGAAGTTTAATTGAGAAGAGGGAAGGAGGGGATAAGGAAGGGGTAGGGAGGGCATAGGGATGGAGTAGGGAGGGTAATACAGAGGGTAAGGCAAAAGGAATAAATAACATAAGGGATGTTTGAAAAATCCATAGGAACAGATACTATTTTATATTTTCTTGCACACACACACACACACACACACACACACACACACACACACACAGAGAGAGAGAGAGAGAGAGAGAGAGAGAGAGAGGACTGGATAGCTGTGTGACTTGGGGAGCCAGTTTAGAGCAAGAGTGAGATCAAGACCTGTCCACACCTAAAAAATCTCATCCTGAGACTAGCAGGTCTAGGACTATTTTCCTCCTTGCTCTGGGCCTGCATGTCCAGGTACACCATGTAACCTGTATGAGTGCTACCTCTGCTACTCTGGAGGTAATCACATAGCCTGGTGACCAAATTACAGGACTGACTTTCTCTTTCCCTATAAGGACAAGCTCAGCATGCACCTGTAATTTCTCTTCATGCAAATGAAGCATTCCCAGCACCTTGGCGCCAGCCAGTAATGTACACTTACCTTGAAAACCTCTACCCACTCCTCAAGGTTAATATAGCCATTGTTACCCCCAATAAAAGAAAATGGGTTCACTGAAAACCATCTCAGAGAAGGCTGTTCCTTCTAACACTCATCTCAGACCAAGGTCCTATGGAAACTACCAGTCAGTCTAAGCTTCATTCCTTTCAGTCCAGCCCTGTGTGCAATGGTACCTGCATACCCCAAGAGCAGAAGCAGACCCAGGCCAGCACACACACAGACACAATGAAGTTATTTCACTTAGAGAGATAACTATCCTGGCAAGAGAAAATAGACTAATAAAATCCCAGAGTTCCCCATAGGAAACATCCCTTTGAATTGTTGCTCAAGGGAGTCCAATAGACTCCCAAAATGATATAGACTATTGTCCTCTGTTGATTCTCAGAATTGAAGGTAAGACACTACTGCGGAAGACACTGCATACTTTAGCCACAGGACCTGGAGGAATAAAACTGGAACTGATTCTACCCAAGGACTAGTTCTCATGGTCTCTGGTGATATGCAAGCTACTAAGGGCAAAAAGCAATCAGTTGCCCTACCCGGCTGTAAAGCCTATGAAACACAATGGCTAAGATGTTATGATGTCTCCAAGGGTACAACAGTGGTCCTTATCTCTTTGGGATAATCACAGCTGCATAATTGGACCTAAAGTCCTCTCACTAGGAGGGAATCCATGCCAAGTACTGAGCCATCCTGCCATGGCTGGTGAGGGCACAGTGCCTAGAAGAGAACCAGCTGCTCTACTTCCCTAAACCCATGTAATTAATTCCTAAATACAATCTGTATATTTATTCTCTTATTTACAGAAAATATGACTTTCACCCCTCCTTCTTTTGCAGGGGAAATTACAGAAATCTACAACTAATCAAAATGTAGAGAACAGCTAACCCTAGGATGGCCAACCCAATATATCATATCCATTTCAACCCCGAACCACTAAGGCTCAGGGACCATTGAGAAAAAAGGAATGGAAAGATTGTAGTCCTAGAGGACTAGGATATCTCCTCTAGTGTCTTCTGTATATAAAGGTAAAACTGTACACAATAAGTCTTAACCAAATGTTGCCTAAACAAAACATACTCAATGACAATATCAGTTGACATACCCCATTGATGGGGGGAATCTCATAAGGCCCAACTCCTGGAAGACAAGCTACGGACAAGCGATGTTTCTGAGAGAGGGAGCAGGGACAATCTTCTCCAGGCACAAGCTATTAGGTTATCCAACCCCAAGTGGTAAGCCCAAACACATACACATGTGAGCAACACTAAACAGACTCAGTAGGCCATATTTATACATAAATATAGAAACATATATCCACAATAGTAATAAAACAAAACAAAAAAAAGGTCATAGATTTGAGGAGGTATTGGAGTGAGGGAGAAGACTGGAAATGAGGTAAATACAGTACTGATACATAAAATTCTTTAAAAATAAAAATATTAAAATTATATAAACATCATGGTAATTACCAACTAATATTTTATTGGATTTAAAGTACAATCCACTAGACAGAATCAATACCTAACATGATTATTGGGCTAAAACCTATGTGTAGACAAATCATAGGGCCTTTTAGGAAAAAAAATACTAAAAACTATTCTTAAGGGGATATAGTATTAACCTGACTCTTAAGGACTTATCATTTTACCCATAGATTATTACATATCACAGTCTTCAATAGAGAAACTGCTATTTGAAGTAGATGGTGATGGGCACATAGACCCACAATGGGCCAAAGTGCAGAGAATAAAAGACTGAAGCCCATCCTTAAGTGAGTCATTTATACTGCAACACCTCCTCCTACAGTTCAGGAATCTTTGTTGAAGTGAGATGCAAAGAGTACAAAAGTTATCTCTGATGGGTGGCTATAAGGAAACATCATCTTATGGACACGTCAGGGCAGCTCCATCTATGAATTCAGAACAGTTATGATAGCATATACAAGACCTGTACATGCTTAAGCCAGACCAGATTCCAGCAGAAGTGGGGAGGTGGACATGAAATTACCCCACTGTTGATAACTGATAGCTATTAAAAATGGGAGAGTTAGTTTTCTTTAGGATTATAGACTCTGGTAAGTTAACCAGACTTCAGTGGAAAGGGACACAACCAAAAATATTTTGGTTGCACAAATTGATCTTTATGGATTAAAGAAAAAAAAAAGATACAAGTTGGGAAGGAGAAGTGGATTTGGGAGAAGTTGGGGGTTGGTGGGAAAAATGATCAAAACATATTGTACAAAATTCCAAAAGAACTAATAAAACTAAATTTAAAAAAATTAAGCAAAACCAATGTAGGAAAAAGAAAAGAATATCTTGAACTTTTAAGGTATAAATAAATGTCAATAACACTTATCTTTGAAAATTATAGTATTATTCTTTTCTTTTACTTTTAATTGCCATTTGTTTTCTTGTCTTATCAATTCCTAATAGAGAATTACTGACATAATCCCAGCACTTGTGAGGCAGAGCACTCAAGTTCAAGGTCAGCACAGTCTACGTAATGAGTTCTAAGACAGTCAGGGAAACATAGCGAGGTCTTGTCTCAAAAATAATGTTAACAAAAGATTTGTCTAATTTTTATTATATTGTGGTTTTAGACTATTGTTTTTAAAATACTGTAAAATTATCATTTTGTGTGTGTGTGTGTGTGTGTGTGTGTGTGTGTTAAAACATTGCCTCCGTGGGGGATGAGAAGATGTCTCAGGGAAGAAATTGCCTGCCATGTAGGCACAAATCCCCATATGAACATAGTCAGTCATGGTAGCATGGTAGCATGCTAGAACAATAGCATTGTTTCTGTGATAAAAATGAAGATTGAGGCAGGAGGATCCCTAAAAACTCTGGGGCCAAAGACTGGGTTTACACAACAAATAACCACAAGAGAGAATCAAACAAGAGAGAAGATAAAGGCTGCCACTGGAAGTTGTTTTCTCACCTCCACATGTGTGCTACTGCACGTGTAAATTCACATTCATACACAGGAACACATCTACACTCTCACACACAAGTGTGTGTGCACACACTCACATCATTAGGCATATACCATCATACATACACACGGACACGCAAACAAATTGTTTCTTCTCTATCCAATGATTATTTTTGAGTATCTTCTGACAGAAATATACATTATTTGTTCTTAATAAAATCCTATCCCTTTTTGCTTACTATTTGCATTCTTTATCTTTTGCTGTTTAGCTTTCAAACTGCTCATGTTATTTTATTTAAAATTTATCTCTTAAAGAAAGCATACCCTTAGAACTTGATCTCCCAAGTCTGACAATCACAAGAATAATGAAGTGTGCACTTCCTAAAAGACCATACACAAAAAAATGACCATTCTAGCCTTTTAAATATATTTTAAAAAATATTTTAATAATAACTAGAACCCCAAATGTCACAAATATTACCAACAGATAAAATATAAAAAAGTACAACACTACTTCATAATAAAAATTTATGGACTAGTTATATATGCAAGAAATGTTTAAACAATGTTATAAGGAGTTAAAACAAACCAAGAAAAAAAAGAGCATGCCATGGTACCATTCATGTGTTTTTAAGCAGGAAATGTATGTTTCAATGGTAGAGGTCAGTCCAATGTTTTGTCAGGGAGCAGAAGGGGTTCACGGGGTGACACAAAGGCCATTTATTTTAATTGGGATTGTGCGCAGGCAGAAGAATACAACGATTAGATTCAAGTTAATGTGTATCCAAATATATGTTTATTTTACTTTATTGGAATTGTATTTTAGTGAAAAAAAACATGGCCCAAAGCTCCATTACCTCTACTTCCGTTACCTCTGTGAACGGCTAAGCCAAGCCTGAGTAGTCTGAGACAGCTAGCAATCTGGTTCACTCTCCTGCTGATCTTCTTTCTATTAGCACAGGGTACCTCTCCGGTACCTTCCTTTTGCTGTCTCCACGTAACCAGTAGGAACACAGCAATCTTCTCTAATAGGACTCATGCTCTAACAGGAAATAGCACATCGTGTCTTGAAGATAATTAGCATTCAAATAAACAGGAGTTGGTTCCAATATACCATCTACCTCCAAAGAACCCAAAACCTGGATAATTAAGGTTGGGTTCCCTCAGTGGTAGAATTCTTGCCTTACATGGGGGAGATATACTAGGTTTATTCTCCTCCTTAAAATAAAAGGCAATAAAAGAACTAGAGAGTAACTCATTCAGTAAATGAGGTAGTCATAAGAACCATAGAAAGGACAATGACACCAAGTCCCATGATGACAAAAACGGAAAAGTGCAAAGTAAGGCCACCTGCAATTTGTTATTGGCAAAAACATTAAGACTTAATAACTTCCAAAATTTTACAAAATTGACATCTGCATTATGTAACTTACTTTATGTATCTGCATGATTTTATATACACCATTTTACTTAATATTTACTTTAGTCCTGAGAAGAAGATAAGGAAAGGATATATAATATCTCTCTCTCTCTCTCTCTCTCTCTCTCTCTCTCTCTCTCTCTCTCTCTCTCTCTCTCTCTCTCTCTCTGATGAAGAACCTGATGTTTTGGTCAAATATGTTACTGGCCATAGCAAGAATATTTTGTTCCTTTTCAATAGCATGAAAAGGACCTATAGCTATATTGCTTCCTGTTTTACAAAGGTTTCAGGCACTGAGGGATGTGATAGCTAATATTGATCACCAACCTGATAAGATCTAGATGGACTAAGAGTCAAACCTCTGGCTACGACTGTAAGGAGTTTCTATTGTGTTAATTGAGTGGCATAATGAATTAGGGTGATACCATTCCAAGGGCTGAGGTCCTAGACTTAACAAAGAGGCAAAATGGAGCTGAGTATCCCCATTTATCTGACTCCTTCCCGATTATGAGTCCGATGGAACCTGCTGCTTCAAAGTCCTACTGCTAGGTCTATCCCGCTTGATGAGTCATGAGCCAACATAACCCTTTTTCTTTTTCTTTAGGTTGTATTAGTCATATTTTCCCTGAGCAAGAAAAAAGGAAATTAATACAAAACTATTCCCATAGCTTCCTGGCTGAGGTGTCACCTATGCTGGCCTGCCAAAGCTGGCCTAGGTAAGAGAACATTGCATTTGCATTTGAAAGAAAATTATAAGCAAGCCCAGCTCTCAGCAGGATCTGGCTCTGGACCTATAGATAAAGAGACATATGGGGACAATAGATTAGTTGGATCAGGATAGAGGTTCGAGTGGCAGATTTGGTCAGGAAAGAAATCAGTGTAGGGGAAAGATGTCAAATAGGATATGAAAGGTCACTGACGATTTGCTGAAGATTTTAAGGAAGTGAAATAATAAGAAGCATGTACCACAGAACACTCGAAATATTATAACAGTGTTATTTTATGGATATTAATATTACAATGTATTTATGATTATAATAAAAAGTGGATCAGTGGTGAATGGTCTACAAAGAGAAAAGGCAATAAGATTAGCTAAACTTGTTCAGGTTTTCTACTAAGGGTGGACAGCAAAACATGACCAAAGTGTACTTTTCTCTGAGTGAGAGTCATGCTTTCTTAAAGACAGAAATACAGGACTCAATGAGAACAAGGAATCTGTGTGGAAAAGTGCTTAAGAGGAATTGTTCTCAAAAGCAGGAGGGCTGGATGAGGTCAAGAGCAAAGATGATCCTTGAGCATCGAAACCCGGAAGGATAACTTTAAGTGTGTCAGGGAGAGGGGAAGGAAATGGGAGAAGAGACTAAGGAAGGGGACTACGAAGAGGGAATCCACATGCACCTTGGTTCCTTTCATAACGTACTGTGAAGGAGCCTGAATAAACAGGATAAACCAAACAAGAATTAGAGATTCCGGAAAGAGTAGGAAGGGCACTTAAGAACTGAAATCTCATCCTTGAAAAGATAAGAAGGTGCCTTTCATGGCAGAGCTAGCTCTCTGGCTAGCTCAGTAAGGACATCTGAATGATCACCAATCAGAAATAAGTTTTGTTCATTGCTTATAGTAGAATTAACTACGAACAACAGCAGCAGTGCTAATTAAAAAAATAGAGACACGATTTTAATAAATATCAATTTACATAGCCCTTCACACGTATGTTGGTATCTTTTATTCATTGTTTCATTGGATTATTGATTTTCTCACTGTTTTATTGTTTGGATCCTTTACACGTTTGGGGAATTAACCCCTTACCGGATGCCTGGCTTCTTCTATTCTTTGGTTGTCCTTTTACTCTGTGGACCACTGGGTTTCATCATGTAGGAGTTTTCTAGCCTGTTGTAATCCTGCTCATCTGTTTTTAACTTCTTCTCTGCTGCGGTTGGCCATCATAGCCAGCAGGGTCCTTCCTCAGGCAAGTTTCATGCAAGCTCTTCTTTATGCTTTACTTCAGTAGTTTTACTGTTCAAGTAAATCTGTTTTAGGTTAGGCTTTATTTATTTTTTTTAAATATTTATTTATTTATTTTATGTGAATACACTCTGTAGCTGTCTTCAGACACACCAGAAGAGGGTGTCAGTTCTCATTACAGATGGTTGTTAGCCACCATGTTGTTGCTGGGATTTGAACTCAAGACCTTTGGAAGAGCAGTCAGTGCTCTTAACCTCTGAGCCATCTCTCCAGCCCATAGGTTAGGCTTTATATATGCCACAAAATCAGGGTCTCAGTTCATCCTACAGCACGGGGATAACCAGTTTTCCACCTGTCATTTATTGAATGAATTGTCCTTTTTCTATTTTGTGGTATTTTAAACCAAAATTTGTTACAATAAACATATGGTTTATTTCTGGGCTCTCCATCCTGTTCCATTAGTCAATGTGTCTGAGTTTATATTAGCAGCACAATGCTTTGATTACTGCAATTTTATATTTTATATTTCTTCTATTAAGGATAGATTTTTATATGATTTAAAGTAAGTTACATAATGTTCCTAGCTTTGGTATTTCTGCTTATGATTGTTTTGGTTATTTGGATTTAGAGTTTCCATATATTTCTAGGATTTAAAACTTTGTTTATATAAACCATTCATTGAAATAGTAATATATATATAATATATATATTCTTTCTGAATCTTATATTGCTTTCTAAAGACTGGATATTTAAGCGTGCTAATTCTTCATATCTGTGAACAAGGTACATCTTTCAATATATCTGTGTCTTCATTATATTTTTTCCATGTTTATAGTTGTCATGGTAGAGACCTTTGATCTCTTTCCTCATCTTTGTTCCTAAATATGCTATCTTAAAACAGGATTGTTTTATTGAGTTCTTTGTTAGATAAAAGCATTGTTAGTACATAATAATTGCTAATTTTCATATTCTAATTTTTACCAGTAGCTTTATTAAATATGTTCATTATTAGATCTATAGCTTCTATATAAGTGTTATCTCCAGAGGCTTTTAAATATAAAATTGTATCATTCACAGAGACAGTTAATAACTTCCATTTTTATTTCAAGGACTTTTATTTCTTTTTCTGGACTAGTGTATTTGGCTAGGACTCCCAGTACTGTACTGAGTAGAAATTATAAACATGAGCAACCTTTTCCTCTCTTTCCTGATTAAAAATTGCATTTTACATGTAGAATATCAAATCAAATATGAATCATTGACACTTCCCTAGATTTTCTATCCAGGTGACCCTCAAGCTGATATATTTTGCCCTTGGGGTAGAGTTGTCTCATTTGGATGCTTAATAAAACAAAAGTTGTGTTAGACACTGGGACTCTTCAGAGAACATGATTCAAGCCATTACCATAATCAAACTTACTTTTAGATATTATGCAAATGTGGTATGGTGTGAGGTGTGTGTGCACACATGTGCACATGTGTGTGATGCTTCACATACCATACAAGAGGCAAAATAAAATCCCAGGAAAAACACATAAGGGTTTAAAATCTAGGCAGAAATAATAGATATTAAGAAGAGATGATTCCAAGGGTCCCTTGAATAAAATTGAAGTGTTGTTGAAGAAACTGAAGAGGACCCAAGTTCTTGTGTTTGGGGATTGAATCTGGAAAAAACAGAAACTTTCTGTGACTTTGATCACCCTCATTACACCTTTCCTCATTTTAAATCTGTAAGCTGTTTCATACACTATCCTATCCCCTCTCTGTCTCTGCCTCTGGTTCTGTTTCTTTATCTCTTTGTCTCTGTCACTCTCTGTCACTCTCTGTCTCTCTCTGTCACCAACATTAGAGAAAACAAAACAGAAATAGAATCATGAATGATGTCTTGGACCTTCCCATCAAGGCTTAAAGAACATGATGTAGGGAGGAGGTGGGAAAGTGTAGGAGCCAGAGTTGAGGAGAACTCAGCTAAAACATCATCTACTATACATGGCCGAATTCATGTAGAGAACATGTACATAGACAATGGTAAATTCACAGCAGATGTGGTTGACTATAAAAGACCTGCGTAAGATCAAGCTGTCAACATTCTAGCATTGGCGGAAAGGAGTTCATTAGTTCCCCTCCCCCTCCCCACACATTGCTGAGGGACTGTGGATTGTTGATAGTTGCTAGATTCAGTTTTCCATGGATGTGTAGTTACTAGTAAAATGACAATAATTCAATGGATGGATACACACACACGCGCACGCACACACAGACAGAGACAGAGAGGCCGAGAGACAGAGACAGACAGACAGAGACAGAGGAGAGACAGAGACAAAAACTGAGAATGAGTATTAATTAGACTCAGAGGGTTATAAAAATAAAGTGTGAGTGAAGTTGGGGTGGGAATGTAAGGGGGTGTCTGGGAGGCATTGGAGGAAGGATTGGGGGTAAATATAATCAAAATAAATCACAAAAGTGAATGAAATTTTTAAAAAATAAAAACATTTAAAATGTGTTATTTTCAGTAGTTAAGTCATAATAAACATAGTTTTCATCCAGGGAAAGATCAATTATAGATTTATCAAAGAGACCAATCATTTAAAAAGTTGTCAACATTTTAAAATTCAGCAAAATGTTTGAATTAAGAGGCAGAGTGAAAGACTGTATTACTATGATAGATAGACACAGAACTTTCATGTAAAGCCTTCATCTACCATGTCCAGGCAGGATTATCACGTGTATACAACACCAGTTTGCATTATGGTTTCATATGGGATTTTTTACAGTAATTACCACTTAAAAAACAAAGCGGAGGCCATTTCACCAGAGAGGTGACCAAAGCGCACAAAGGCCGTTCCCATTTCCAGATTAACCAGTCTCCATAACAATGCCAGATGATTACACATGATGAAGCACACTCCAGTGTGGACGAAATATCGTATCCTTCCCTTTCTGAAACACTCAACACCGTAAACACAAAAGTAATGAGACCAAATTTATGGACAGCTCAGACAAGGTATGATGGAACCACATCAAACCCCATCACACCTCATAGGTGGAACCTAACTGAGATAGGTTTGCAAACTTTTCTCTCCTAATTTAGTGGTTATCAATATTCCTAATGCTGCAACCTTTTAACACACTTCCCCATGTTGTGGTGGCCTCCAATCATAAATTTATCTTCATTTCTACTTCATAACTGTAATTTTGTTACCATTATGAATCATAATGTATATATCTGATGTGTAGTATACCTGATATATGACTTCCCCCAATAGGGTCGTGACCCACAGGTTGAGAACTACTGTCCTAACTAATAAAAGACAAGGAAGCTAATAGTACAAAACAAAGCCAAGCCACTTAAGTGTACACTAACAACACAGCAGGAAATTCTGATTCCCTCACAAGCTGGAAATACACATACTGACAGCATAGTCTCAGCAGATGACAAGAGAGCAGTTTTCCCTTACAGATTTGCTGAAACCAATGTGGACCCCTAAGACATTTTAGAGATAGTTCAGCCTCTTACTTCCAAGTACAGGTATTGGAATCAGAGCTTACTCCATTTAAGAACCTGGAGAATATATTTGAGATCCATTCTTCTAATTCCTAATCCAGTGCTTCATTCCACTATAATAACTTCTCATTCCCAAAGAAGAGGTGATGGAGAGGAAAGGGGAGGGGATGAGGAGCTGAAGAATAAAGAGAAGAAAGACAAGAAGAAAAAAGGAACAATGGAAGAGACTGATTTTTTTTAAAAAAGAAAGGAAAGAGAAATTATTTGAAGATAAAGGTGGTACAAATAATTTTCTATTAGGTAAACAAAAGACATTTAGTAAAACATGTATTTTCTAACTATCCATTTATTTATGAATAATTTTAGGACTCAAAGAGACTTATTTTTGGATAGTAGCAGATCACAAATATCTTTTACTTGTTCTTCTGTTGGATGTAAAACAAAAAAATCCTTGGCCATTCAGGGAAGAGTTGAGAAGAGAAAACATGCGTGGATCCTAGAAAACAGAAAAGTCATGTGGGCCGGGCAGTGGTGGCGCACGCCTTTAATCCCAGCACTTGGGAGGCAGAGGCAGGTGGATTTCTGAGTTCGACGCCAGCCTGGTCTACAGAGTGAGTTCCAGGACAGCCAGGGCTACACAGAGAAACCCTGTCTCAAAAAAAAAAAAAAAAAAGTCGTGTGTGTTTGTGTGTGTGTGTGTTATGCATATGCATGTGCATATATGCATGTGTATATGTTTGTGTGTCTGTATCTTTGTATATTTATGTTTGTATATGTTGTGTGTATGTACATATGTAGGCCATAATCTGGGGAGTAAGCCATGAGACAGAAAGAACTTATGGGTATAGGGGATCAAAAGAGAGGGTAATGGAATGTACAATATGCCAGCAGACAGCAGGAAGGCTACTGGAAGGAAGAAAGGGAACAGCAGAGGGCAGAGGAGGGGGAGGGAAGGTGGTGATGAAGAGAAGCAAAGATGAGTGATTTATGAAAATGTGCATGAAACCCAGCATTTCATTTGCTAAATCCAAACATTTCCTTGAAGAAAACTGGGGAGGTGAGCTCTACATGGACCCCAAATGCCTTTCTCTAGCCATGTGAAGGAAAGCTGAGCACAAGCCCAGATAAGAAAATGTAGATTAGCTAGCTGAGAAAAGAATGGTCAACAGCATGCAACAGTCATAACAGGATGTGGAGGAAAGGTTTGAAGGAAGAGCAAACTCCACACCAGCGGTGGGATGCTGCATCCCTCACCAACTGGAATACCATTCCACACCAAGACATGGAATTCAGGAAACAGTGTGTCACTTCTCCTGACTCATCCTGGACACCAAAATACACAGCCCCTGCTAAGATTGGCTTATATTTTTCTTGCTTCACTAAGACTGAGATAAAGCAATATCAAAACATGTTGAACTTGTAACCACTAAAGATTTATCCTCTTCCTTAAAGATTTTATCGCATTTATAGGAAACAAAGCTTATTTGACAGAACTGTGTCAAATCCCACTTTCATTCAGGGTCATATATTTTCGGCCAGGATAAGTAAGCAAAAAAAAAGGTTTTTTTGTAAGATTTTAAAAAAATCTATCATTGCTCAAAATAAATGGCATTAACATACTGATTGGAATGGTGTCTCTTTAGGAACTAGACTATGTTATTGTTTCCACATACTCTACAGTTAAGAGGACACTATAAAGAATGTAAAGCCAACAGCAGCGGAGTCTGACTCTGTGGACTCTGATAAAAATGGGCAGATTGTAAATGGACTCAGTAGATTACACACACATGTGTGCATACGTACACATACTAATGTATATACATGTACCAATAATAACTATAGAAGATATCCTGAATTTGGGAAGGGGGACTTCTGGGAGCAAAGGGAGGTATGGAAATGATAC
This sequence comes from Tokudaia tokunoshimensis, assembly GCA_036184795.1. Classification (NCBI taxonomy): domain Eukaryota; kingdom Metazoa; phylum Chordata; class Mammalia; order Rodentia; family Muridae; genus Tokudaia; species Tokudaia tokunoshimensis. The sequence goes on along the minus strand of BTHU01000004.1, from coordinate 39,744,247 downwards.
AGTGCTCATAAATGAAATTCTCAGGGAAAAATATTTACAGAGCAAAAATAAAATCTGAAACAGGTAAATATAGATAAGTATGAAATACAAAGTAACCAGTAAATTTGAAAAATGAAGTCAACTGAGCTTGAAAACTGGTAGACAAACTAAAAGAGATTCTGTGGATTGAGGGGAAGTGATTAAAAGTTTATAGATATGCGGAAGGAAAACCATAAGGATGCTACGATTAAAGAAAGTACTTTAAGGAAAAATGTAAGCACATATTTGCAACAAGATATAGTTTAAAGAAAGAATTTGTGTGTACATGTATGTGCATGCTTGTGTGTGTATATGTGTTTGTATGCATGCTCATGTGTGTGTGTATGTGCATGTGTCATGCTGTGTGTGTATGAGTGTGAGTGTGTGCGTATATGTGTGTTCTATGTGTGTGCACAGGTGTGTGTACCAGTGAGGAGGGCAGAGAAGAATGTCATGTATCCTTCTTCATCACTCGCTACTTTATTCTCTGGATGCCAGGTCTCTCACTGAATCCCAGACTCACTGATTTTTGATGCATGGCTGGCTGGACAGCAAACACCAGTGATCTTTCTTTTTGTCCCTGTGACCTCTGGTCCAGCACTAGGGTTATAGTCATAAGTGGCCATGCTTAGTTTTTATATAGGTACTAAGAATCGAAACTCAGATTCTAATTATTGTACAGTAAGTGCTCTATCTAACCTACTGAGCCACTCCCCTCTGCCCCCTCCATCCCCCCTCATTCCTAGAATGGAATCATGAAACCAAAGGAATCCTTAAATAAAAAGGTGTTATTGAAAAGCACCCATATTTAGACATATCTCTCTACTGCTAGAGAAGGTAAACATTAATGGAAATTTTATCTCTGGTATGGAAAAATCTAGCTTCTAATGGAAAGAAAAACACAGAAAAATATTTACTGTCTTATTTTGTCCCATATTAGATGTCTGAGAACAAAACATCAGAATATTTTAGGGTAAAATATCTGTGAATCAACAGAAGTTATCTTTCTTGGCTAAGAGAATGACACATTCACAGCTGAGGAAAGGCTTCACCAGCCTGTGTGGCACAGGAAAGCAATCTGAGCCCATTTACCTCTACTAAAGACAGAGCAAAGGGGAAATTATAACGAAAAGAACTTTAGGGATGTCTACAGTTCAATTAAACCACAGGGTATACTCTGCCAGAGCCTGACAAATACAGAAGCAGATGCTCACAGCCAACTACTGGACTGAGCACGGGGTCCCCAATAGATGAGTTAGAGAAAGGACTGAAGGAGCTGAAGGGATTTGCAACCCCAGAGGAAGAACAACAATGTCAACCAACCAGACACCCCCAGAGCTCCTAGGGACCAAAACACCAACCAAAGAGTACACATGGAGCAACCCTTGGCTCCAGCCACATATGTAGCAGAGGATGGCCTTGTTGGGCATCAGTGGGAGAAGAGGCCCTTGGTCCTGTGAAGGCTCCGTGCCCTAGTGTAGGGGGATTCGAGGGTGGGGAGGCAGGAGTGGGTGGGTCAGCAGGGGGAGGAGAGATGGGATAGGGGTTTTCTGGAGGGAAAATTGGGAAAGGGAATTACATTTGATAACATTTGAAATGTTAATAAAGAAAATATCCAATAAAAGAAAAAAACACAGGGTAAACACAAATCATTGTCAATGTAATTAAGTCACAGTATAAAAAAATGTTTTTCAGAACCTTGTTTAAAATGACAAAGTACATTGACTGACTGACTGACTGACTGACTGACTGACTGACTGACTGATTGATTGCAGCTTGAAGTGCTGAGGGTCATGCTTAGGAATTCTAGCACACCAAGTAAGCATTGAACTTCATTCCAACTTATGTATATATGAGAAAATTGCTGGGTAAGTAAATAATTTTTATTTTATCTTACATAGTCTTTGCTAGTAATTATTGTTTCATTCATGACACTCATAATTTCTCTTTAAGATGAACAAGCACAAAATAATATATGTAAATGTATTATCAATAATTAGGAAAAAACAAGAGAAAGAAAGAGATAGGTTGTTAAAAGCCATAAGACTAATCAAAAAATGAGAAAAAAAAGAGTCATGACTAAAAGTAGAAGCAGTTAAAAAATATTACCAGACAAGAAACCAAATATACCAACCAGTAATATTAAATCTTCAGTTGTTTGATTCACATTAACTAACAAAAAGCACCAAATTAGATCATAATGCAAGAGATGAACAGATGCTGTTTATTTAAAAGAATCATGGAACAAGTTGCCAAAGTTAAAAATAAGATGAGAGCAAAAATATATCAGGCAAATATAAACAAAAATGTAGGTTTTGCAAAGTTGTTTGAGACAAAATATGTATCAAGGATCAAGAAAGTTTCATGTACAGATAAAAGAATTTTATATCAAAATGGTAAATTTTCAATAAAAGTATCCATGGATTTTCAAAATTGATAGCAGCAGTGCATTATACAAAACTACTAGAAAGTCTGTGCAAATGTAAGATGTATAAATTCTTCTTTTTCAGTTTTTGAGGAATATATTCTGCAGGCAGAATGCAGGTATTAGAGATGTGACTAAAGTGGTTATTGTTTTTATGAGAATGAATTACATAGTACTATACACTGAAATTTTTTTTACAGTTACTTCTTAAAACTGATCAGTTATCAAAGAACAAAACAGCAAAAGCCCAAATCCTACAGAGTATACCCTTTCCTCTTTCTTTACAAACCTTTTTGTTTTTTGAGATGGAGTTACATATGCCAGGCCAGCCACAGACTTATTTTGACCAAAGAAGGCCTTGAACTTCTGACCTTTCTGTCCAGTGCTGGGGTAAGAGGTGTGTGCCCTGTGTCATAACACTGAGTGTGCAGTGCAGAGGACCAAACCCAGGGCTTTATGCAGACTAGACAAGCATTTTACCCACCGTGTCGCAACTTCAGCCTATGAATAAGCTCTTAACGTGGACATTTTGGGGACTTTACCAGAGAATTTTGACCACAAAACATTAATCAGATGTACAGCGTTCTCTAAACTATAAACTATTTATTGGAATCTGAAACCTAAAGCAAGCAAGCAAGCAAGCAAACAGAAGAATCTTCAAAAGAAAACTTGGCTCAAAGAAAAGCTCAGAGCTACAGTACAGACATAGTCTTTTAGGAAATACCATCACTGATTTTTCAACACACCACTCACTGATCTTATATAACTCTTCAATAATTTCATTAAAGCAAAACCCATCAACCATGTATCTTAAAATCAAAGAACCAAGCTTTTAAAATAAGAAACAATAAACTTAAGAACACAAGAAATCCACAAAAGAGTAAATGGAATAATTCAGGAATGGATCTTAAGACTTTAATCTGTGAAACTTCTATTAAAATGGGAAAACCTAGCAGTTTTGACTTAAAAAAAAATTAAGGGAAATATGCAACCGGAAAATGAGAAAGCTGACAACAGCCACATACAATATAGAATTTAAAATGAAAAAACCATGTCAATATCTGCAATTCCATATAAAAAGTATGTCTGTAAAAACAAAGATGTTAAAAATGATGCAAGAAAGAGAAAACCTAACAGGCAACTCACAAGGAGATTTTAAAAACATACAAAATCACTTTAAAACAAGATTTTTATCCAGGCCTGGTGATGCATGCCTTTGATCCCAGCACTTGGAAATCAGAGGCAGTTGAAACTCTGAGTTCAAGGCTAGCTAACTTGATCGACGGAGTCAGTTCCAAGCCAGCTATTTAAAACAAAGACATCATGAATTTTGCAAGCGAATGGATGGAACTTGAGAATAGCATCCTGAGTGAGGTAACCCAGTCCCCAAAGGACATGTATGATACGTACTCACTGACAATTATGGCAAAATGACAATTATGACAAATATGACAATTATATATCCATATAATATATGGCTATTAGCCATAAAATACATGTTACACCCCACAGACCCAAAAAAGCTAAACAAGAAGGGAGTTCCAATTAAGGAAACTTGGATCCCACTTAGAAGGGGGAATAAAACAGTCATAGGAGGCAGATGGAGGGAGAGAACTGGGAGGGAGGGGGATAGGGACGGGAATGGGGGAATTCAGGATCAGGTGTGGGGAAGGGCAGACGAGATGGCTAGATGGCCATGAAAATGAATGAAAATCTGCAATTGATAGGGGTGAGGAGGTAGGGGTATTTCCAGAACAAGACAAAGACCTGGGATAAGGGAGGTACCCAAGGGCCAGTGGAGGTGACCTTAGCTGTGACTCACTACATTGGGGATATGGAACCTGAAGAGGCCACCTTCTGTAGCCAGGCAGGATCCCCAGTGGAGAAATAGAGACACCAACACATTCACAAAACTTTCAACCCCAAATTTATCCTGTCTATAAATGCAGGGATAGGGTATGGAGCAGAGCCTGAGGGAATGTCCAACCATTGGCCAACTTGAGACCCATCCCATGGGCAAGCACCAATCTCTGACACTATTAATGATGCTCTACTATGCTTGCAGACAGGAGCATTTTGTCCTCTGAGAGGCTCCACCCAGCAGCTGACTCAGACAGATATAGAGAATGACAGATAATGATGAAGGTTTACAAATATGGTGTCAATGTAAGGAAATAACTATTTCACTGTTAGTATTTTTCAGACACATCCTACAGATCTGGGGGGGCAATATTAATACTTAAATGTAAGTATTGAAGAAGAGTAGAAAAACAAACATCACAATTATTTAAAGACAGATCCTATACTTGGAAAAGTAAATAGAATAAGTTGAGAAAAGGTAAAATTAGTAGGAACTATTATGGCACAAATTTATCTATACATATCATTAGAAATAATCACCTGTTTGAATGTTGGCCAACACCTGCATTTTGCCTTTATAGTAAAGTATAGAGTGGAATGTTAAGTTCAACTTTGTAAGAGGCTATTAGCAAGTTCTTAGGAATATGCATGATCTACAGTGCAAATACACAGTTTGTCCTTAGATGGAAACAGTTGTCAACACACACACACACACACACACACACACACGCACACGCACACACACGCACACACACACAAACACACGCACTAAACATGGTTGTGTTCTAATGAAACTACTTGTGAATACTCAACTTTGAATTTAATGTAATTTTTAGGCATTGTGACTTCCCAAACTTTTTGAACAAAAGAGATAGAGAATAATCATGGCTTGCTAGATATTGCTTTATGCTCTACATATTTTAAGAGGGTGTTATATAAGGCAATTTGCCCCATATTAGAACAGATCAAGGATGGTACAGTCAAAGCTTCTATCATGATGTGAAGAATGTCTCACAGTTTTTTAGATAATTCCTTACTACCAGATGTTATCAGGAATTGAAGTCTGGGTATCCAGCATGGGGACAGCAGAAAACAGTGGCTGGTTGTAAAATAGTGATTCCTCTCTGCCCCTTTCTACAGATGGAATAGCAATATATTCCTCTATAACTTTTGTCCCAGCTCTCTGTGAAATGTAGCAAGAATTTCTCTCCAATTGATTGCCCCTCATAAAGGAAAACTTAGTTGTCTCCAGTGGAGTTTCATTGGGCATACAAATCACTGTTTAGGGCAGATCCCATGCCCAGTAGTTGATGGTCAACACACAATGAACTCAATGGTATTTTGGAGGTATTTTTGCCTCATACTGCTTTGTCTGACCTTTGTTGTTTTTTTAAACTTTACAGGTGGTTTGCTTATGTACTATGATTTCTGACTTTGTTTTTATAAGTTTGATATGTGTGGATGTATGTACTACTGCACCTATATGTGTTTCTTGTGCTTTCTCATTGGCTCTTCTTTTCCTCTTTGTTCTCTTCTATTTTTGTTTATTTTTATATGATTTTACTTAATTACTCTGTTTGAGTGTATGTTTGTTTATTAATGAAAATGAAAAAGAAAGGATTTGGGTGAGTGGGGAGATGGGGAAGATCTTGGAAGAGTTGGGAGAAGGGAAGTTGTAATAAGAATCTATTGTATAATAAAAATCACATTTCAATATTTCAATAAAAATAATATTCTAAAATAAGACATTCTAATACAAAATAATTCCTTTTGTCATGTTTGCACAATTAATTGCTTTTTAAAACAAAAAAATACAATTACACAAGGATTTTGGATGCTGATGCTCAATTTCCAAATGTCAAGATTTAGAAGAAAATTTATATCTTTACTTATTTTTAAGATAGAGAGGCCACATTTTCTTTAGATATTCATCAGTTGATGGCTTCTAGGCTGTTCCATATGTTAGATATTGTTCTTGATATTTTTTTTATTTTATATACATTGAGTGATATTTTACTTGCATGTATGTCTGTGTGACAGTGTCAAATTTCCTGAAACTGGTGTTACAGACAGTTGTAAGTTGCCACAAGAATTGAACTTGTGTCCTTTGGAAGCACAGTCAATTCTCTTAAGCACTGCCATCTCTCCAGACTCAGCACATCTTGGATGTTGTGCACAATGTTGCGATAAACGTGAATGTGCAAGTATCTCTGTGGTGTACTGACTTAGACCCTTCAGGTATATACTCAGGAATAATGTAGCTGGATCTATGGTACTTTTCCTGTTCATCCTCTGCATTTACCTTTAGAAACATTTAGATTGTTACAAAATCTAAGCCCAGAGTTCACGTCTCACTCTGTTCACATTGTTTTGTCTGGTAAAGTTTCTAATCTGCAAGACTACTGAGTTATGTAACTTCTAATTTCTTTGAATCCTTGGACTTTGAATACCTCACTACCAGGATCATCGTGAGGATCCAATAATGGCTGCTTTTTTAATATAGGCCTATATAGCAGGAGATGTTTCACAAAATGTCAGCTATTTGACCAATATAATTATTGGCAGGAAAGATATAATAAATCCAATAGGGAGGATTTGTTCAAAGGGATTAAGCCAGCGATATTAAAGACTCTTGACAACAGTAAACTTGCATAAGGGGCAGTGAGTGAAGCATGGTGCACACCAGGCCAGCAGCAGAGGAACAAGAGGGAGTAATTAGTGGAATCCAAAAGAAGTCATGCCACTTGGCAGAACTATGGTCCCCGTGTTTCATTATCACACTGATGCGAGAGATAACAGGGAGGGGACTGCCCTAATCTTGGCCCTGGAAAGGTCAGCTTTCCCATGCCAGGTAGGAGAGAACTTCACCAGTCTGTCAGAGACCAGGCATGTCAGCATGAACGTTAACTACAATGCCCTATCCTCACACCACAACGTTCCATTGGTTTTTACCACAAGTATATTGGAATATTTCAGATTGGGTTTTATTATAAGTATATTGGAATATTTAAGATTACCCTTAATTTGGATGGATTGATCATTTTTGATACTCACCCTCTCAACTGGTGCATTTCTTTTGTCTATTTCATCTGATTTTGGACTCAGTAGCCAAGAATCTATATGTCACTTGCATGAACACTGGGTCCTAAAACATTATTTTCTCTGATTTCAAGAAACATTTTCACTGAAACTAGCACAGTATACCCTAGAACTTGTTCAACTACTCATATATTATGGAATGATTGGAGTACTAAAATGTATTTTGTTAATTTTTTTAAAAGCATGTTCTGTGTCTTTTATAATACTTTATGGTTCCGAACAATAAGAGGAAATCTTTGACAGAGTCAACAAACATGAAAAATCAGAGAAAGTATAATGGTGGGAGAAAGTGAAGAAGAGTATGACATCACTGATTAGAGAAATAAGGTGTGGTCTAAATTCTGCAATTAAAGATTTAAAATTATTGCTAAAATCCACAAACTTTGCAGTCAATGTGCTAGAAGAGTATTGCAAATTACATTTCATTTCTCCTATGGAACTTACATCTCTGTATTGATTAGGTTGCAATTTTGATGGAAGGAGATATGGGCTGTTTATGTATATGGTCATATGGTCAGTGAGAGAGAGAGAGAGAGAGAGAGAGAGAGAGAGAGAGAGAGAGAGAGAGAGAGAGAGAGAGAGAGAGTTTATTATTGGTTAATTCTATTAATACATTGGCTTAGATTTGTTTGCTTGTTTGTTTGTTTTTTAAAACTTGATACAAGCTAGAGTCTTTGGGAAGAGGGAATCCCAATTGGGAAAGTACTTCCATCAGATTGAACACAGGCAACTCTATGAAGCATTTTCATGATTAATGATTGACGTGAGAGCATACAGTAACACCCTTATCAGGCCATCCTGGGTTGTTCAAAAATGCAGGCTGAGTAAGCCATGGGGAGCAAGCTAGGAAACAGCAGCCCTCCATGCTTTCTGCTTCACTTCTTGCCTCTAGGTTCCTGTCTTAAGTTCTTACCTGAGCTTCCCTCAATGGACGATGACCCAGCATAGGTAAGCCAATTAAACCTTTTCCTTCCCAAATTATTTCGGGTCATGGTCTTTATCACTCATAGCGATAGAAACTGATCTTAAGATACTGCATATAAAAGTTACTCTATTATGTATGGAGTCTGATAATTCCAGAGAGCATGTGCCCACTCAGGAGACAGATAATGTGAGAGTTGTAATTATTAGCTTCCTCTGAAAATTTTATACACTGTGTATTTGTTTCACTGCACAAATCAACAGAAGTAAACTGAAAATAAAGTCAAATTAAAAGACTATTAAACTGTTAAGAGCATATCCACGAAAGGAAACTACTACGACTTATTTTAGTAAGCTATTAGAAGCAGGACACACATTTCTACGATGCAAACAAGGCAATTCAAAAAGTATCTGGATCGAAGGTTCTAATAACGCAGCTCTGCAGACACACTGACGCCCTCCCATGGAAGTTAGCTGTGATTATTCATTTTGATATTGTCATTCAGATAGTCGTGGCCCGGACCTAATGGGTTATTTATCCCTTGATATTTCAATGGATTTTTCTTTTCAAATGGGAATGCTGGCTAGAAGAAGCAGGTCTCTGGGGAATGTCTTTGGTAGTTATATTTTGTCCCACCGCCATCATGTAGCCATACTGTACTGCTCCCTGTCTGCTACAGATCGGATCCTATTCTATCACATCCTTCCATTATCATACATAGAAAACTCTGACACTCTTTAAGTTTGATGCCTTTCCTCATTTTAGTTGATGTCAGGCATTCTTTACAGCAATCTGAATGCCAGCTAACACAGTCGTGTGTGTGTGTGTGTGTGTGTGTGTGTGTGTGTGTGTGTGTGTGTGTGTGTGTGTTTGAGTTCTTGGTACCTAAGTAGAAACATAAAGCACAATATCTCTCTCATTAATGTTCAGATTTTCATTAGAGAGATGATAACCCAGGTGCACAGGTGTCTAATCCATATTATAACAAGTACAGAGAGAGGTGAGAGTGATGAATGTTTCATTTGTATATAACAGAGAACCTTATAAAGGAAGTGGTATTTGAGTTTCATGTAATTAAGAGATAATTTTGTTCATATTTTATGTTAGAAAATATCTCTCACTGACACTCTGAAGTGTATAAGATATAGAAATATATTTAATGGACATTTTTCCATGTTTGCTCAAAGAGAACGTGTTAAATTCTCTGGGGTTGGACAGTGAAATGCACAGTACTTGAGTTGATCCCTAACATCTACACGAACAGGCTAGGCATGGCAGTGCATGCCCATACAGTGCTGGGAAGGTGAAGGCAGAACTCCAGAAACACACTGGCCAGACACACTAGCAGAGAAACTGGACTCCAGAGTCAGTGAAAATTGCTCTCTCAAAAATAAGGTGGACAAAGGTTGAGGGAGAGACTTGTTAATGAATGTTGACTCCCCCCCCACACACACAAGCACAGACATACCCACAAGCACACATACACACACATAGGCACACACACAAACATACACACCACACACACACACACACACCACACACACATACACACCCCCCACACACAGACATACACCACACACACACACACACACACACACACACACACAAGCACAGACATGAACATGGACACATACATCACACATGCTCACACAAGGAAACTTGTTACAATTTCTTAAAACACATTTTACTTATTTATTGTGAGTTACATGCATTATAAGCGTGCATTATAGTGTGGGAGCCTAGGTCAGTTCCCTCTTCCCACCATGGCATCCTCCAAACAGACTCAGATGGGTAAGCCTGGGCACAGGTATTTTTACTCGTCGAGCTATCTTGACTGCCCAAGGAAAGTTTTATATTTTCTGTTTATCAAAAACAAGTATCTAAGTTGAGATTTAGAATAATACACACGATTCTTTAAGAGAATCAGTTGATTTAATTTTGATTAAATCCTGGTGGTTTCTAAAAACTAAAGCAGTAAATAATTTTATTAAAACTAAGGAATTGAAACACAAAATATATGAGGCCAACTTTCTCACTTAAATGAACTAAGTAAACAACAAAATAGCCCAGAGTGCTGGAACCTTTTTCTGTAAACAATATGCTTCCTTTGGGTGCCCATATGCCTTGGATCAGTTTTAAGTTTAACTATCTCTTGTATGCGGAGGTTTTCATAATAGTTATAAACTTAAATTTCTATTTAAAAGCTTTCTATTTAAACTATTTTCATGTCGATAAAGGAATTTCCAATTATTTAGTCCACCAAGTTGCCCTATCTGAAAATTATGGAGGTTGGAGAGATAGCTTAGCAGTTAAAAGCATTTGCTACTTTTGCAGAGGACCAGGGTTCAGTTCCCAGCACCAGTGTGGTGGCTAATTACTGTCAGCAACCTCAGGGGATCTGATGCCTTCTTCTGGCCTCTGTGGGTACTTCATGCATATGGAGCAGAGAAATACTCCCATCAAATATTCATAGACATAAACCAAGTAAATCTAGCAGAAAATTAAAATTCGGATAGCATTTCTGTGAACTGCTATTTTTATTTTTGTAGACTTATTTTATCTTAAACTTACTGGAAGAAAATTATTGGATATCTAGGGAACTTTTGGCCAAGCGCTATAGAGCTGGTTCCAGAAGGCACCATTACAGACTTTTCCCTAAAGGAGAATGTATACCAAGTAGAAAATAATTTCCTATGATCTGCATATTATGAGTCCAGATTCACAGTCAGTATGATTTACTAACCACTATTCTACACAGAATTGCCTTCCATAGGAGGTCAGTCTCAAAATGTACAGAATTATACCATTTCTTAGAACAACTTGTCTGATTTTTCTTTTTAATCTAAATGATGGGCCACTTTACATTTAGACTTTCTGACACCTAGGGACTAAAATCATGAATAATTGATTTGGGTGCACTGATTCAATATAAGACATGGTATAACTGTCTTCTGCCTTTCCTTTTCTTATGGTTTTTTTTATTGGATATTTTCTTTATTTACATTTCAAATGCAATCCCCTTTCCTGGTTTCTCCCCTTCCCAGAAACCCCCTATCCCATCCTCCCTTCCCCTGTTTCTATGAGGGTGTTCCTCCACCCACCCCACTCCTACCTCTCGAGAAGCGTCTAAAGAAATATTCAACATCCTTAGTTATCAGGGAAATGCAAGTCAAAACAACCCTGAGATTCCACCTCACATCAGTCAAAATGGCTAAAATCAAATAGTCAGGTGACAGCATATGCTGGTGAGGATGTGGAAAAGAGGGACACTCCTCCATTGCTGGTGGGATTGCAAGCTGGTATAACCACTCTGGAAATCAGTCTGGCGGTTCCTCAGAAAATTGGACATACTACCTTTTGAGGAACCAGTTATACCACTCCTGGGCATATACCGAGAAGATGAGAAGATGCTCTGTTGTGAATAGCCCTGGGCTTGTATTTTGATGCTAATTCCACTCCTCAGAGGGGCTGCAGATGAGGAGTTGCCTTGTGAACCTTCTGCCCACCTTAGCTTTTCAAATAAAGGTTTTAGCCAATGATTGGGCAGGAGGAAGGGGGAGGAGCCACAGGGAATCAAGAGGCAGGAGAGGAGCGATGAGGGAACAGAGAGTCTGTAGAGAGAGAAGCTTGTAATCTGGAGAAACCGCAGTTATATGGGATAATATAGACAGAAAGGAGTAGTGTAGTGGGAGATCTGCCCAATCTAGGCTTATAGCTTGTTTTGTTACTGCTTGAGTTGAGATTTATTTTACCGGGGAATTGGGTTGGAAACAAAGTAGCAACAATACTCCAACATGTAATAAGGACACATGCTCCACTATGTTCATAGCAGCCGTATTTACAATAGCCAGAAGCTGGAAAGAACCCAAATGTCCTTCAACAGAGGAATAGATACAGAAAATGTGGTATATTTACACAATGGAGTACTACTCAGCTATTAAAGACGAATTCATGAAATTATGCCTTTCCTTTTAAATACTATAGAAGTGAGGCAATCAGACATCACCAGTTTACTATGACTTGCTTTGATTTACACACTTTCTTGAGAACTTGTTAATAAACCACATCCTTGGTTATATGGTACATTTTATGTCACCTGACTCTTAAACAACTCTTCTTAACTAAGAATGTTCACACAGGTCTGAGCACTCACCTAGCAAATCTGTGCATGCTATCTGGGAGTTGCTAGCATCAATGCAAAAACCATAGCTCTCACCTTAAAGGAAATAACACACAGTTCATTCGGGAGCCAGTTTAAGTGACTATTGTCTAGGAGCACATAATTAAGTTCCATGTTTTAAAATCGGAGCAGTTTCATGAAGTTTTATATTTTCACAGAAAAGAGAAAGTCATTTAAAAAAAAAGAAAGCAAGTTTAAAATACATTGTCAGTGTATCAGAGAGGCAGCTATCGCAAGATGCAGGAAGTTTTTCTATGAACCCAAATCCTACATTATGACATTCTAACTTTTGGGCTGGTGGAAGCTGGTGGACAGCTAAGTTAATAGATTCCAAAAGGGTTTTTGGTTTTGTTTTTTTAAATCTGTCAGCCATAAATGTTAGTTCCAGCACAGAGGTTGGCAAAGGAAGGCTGTTGCAGAGGGACAGAACTAGCCCAAGATGAATACTTAGCCTCTGGGTCTCCGACATTTCAGGCTCTCCTCTGTACTGAAATTCTAAGCAGTCATTCAGTATCTGCGGATACAGCTTCTTTTCTCGAGGGTTTGTTTTTTGTTTTTTCTTTCTTTTTTTTTTTTATCACATCACACTGGACTCTCTCAAGTTTTCAGTCCACAAGAGACATGAGAACAGAGAAAAGCATCTAAGCTAGTCATTTAATGCTGGGTGACAGATGCCATCACCAGGACCCTCTCTGGATGGCTAGCTTTAAGTCTCAGATAGTTCACATCCTGACATCAGTCATTCACACAAAGACAACAGCATTCATTTTTATCTTAGTCTTATGATAAAGTCTCTCCTTTATCATGACAGTCCAACCAATTCCTTATATAAGAATTCTGTTGTTCTATTGCTGCTCTCTCTTACATAGTTACTCACTAAATATTCAGGTAGGGTAAAACTACATAATCATAGAATTCACCTTTTTTCACTTATACCATTGAGGCATGCTCATATGGAGAACACAAAATCTCAGCCAATACTAGATAGCAGCAAAAGACAGTATCTCAAAAAGTAACAGAAACGATTAAAAACTTCTTGGGGGTGATTGTTCCCCTCAAGCCATTAGATTCCATCACAAAATTGTCTTCCAGCAACCTTAAATAGCATACTTAAATGATAATCTTTTAACCATCAAAAACTTCTTGCCACAATCTGATAGAAAAAAAAATTGGTTTGAAATATGCTGACCTCAAGGCCAGGCGTGGTAGTGCACCTTAGATTCCAGCACTCGGGAGGCAGAGACAGACAGATCTCTGTGAGATCCAGACCAGCCTGGTCTACAAAGTTAGTTTCAAGACAGCCAAAATTACAGTGAGGCCCTGTTTCAAAAACAATCAAAAAATTTAAAACAAATTAGAGATGTGCTTCCCTCTTAAACTCTGAAAACTTTAGAAGTTAAATTTAAAAAATGGCCATATTAGTTATCAGTAATGATATTATCTTCATATAAAGGTCTTAATTGAAAGTATTAATCAAATTATACTGAGATATTTTACAGCTTTGAATTATAAGGACAGATACCATCATTTTATTACTGTTACAGAGAGCAAACACAGTGTATTTCCTTCTCAATTTAATAACATTTTGCCCTAGGCTCTTGATTCAAGTGATCTTTTCCTACATTAAAACAGTATTTCAGTAGTTACCACTCTATTGTCAATGAAAATTACCTTTAGCTTCAAAATGTAAATATGACTTTGATTCCTTGAAATCAATATAATATGCAGCTATGCTGTTAAGGATCTCGTTTTTCTTCATTGACATTATGAGTGTTTTTCATGTATGAATCCTAGGAGTCATCATTGGGCCAAAACCAGCAAATAATTTTTTCATGAATTCTACTTTTATTGGATTAAATTTTGGAGAAGAAAACACAATCATATATTCTAGAGATAACAGACATGTGAAAAAGCTATCTGCAAATTCGACATTGATAGCATCTTAAAATGCAGGGTCTGTGTATGAATCTTCTGGGGGTTGGGTATATGATGTATATATATGTATATAATGTATATGCATATGATTTATATATATGTATATGATGTATATGTCTATGTGTGTATGTATATGTATATAATGTATATGTCTATGTGTATGTATATATGTATATGATATATATGTGTATGTTTATGCATATATATGTATATGACATATATGCGTGTGTATATATGTATATGATATGTATGTGTATGTATATGCATACATATATATGTATATGAAATATATGTGTATGTGTATGCATATGATATATACATATATGATGTATATGTGTATGTATATGTACATGATGTATATGTGAATGTATATGATGTATATATGCACGTATATGATGTATATGTGTAATTATATGTGTATGTATGTGATGTATATGCATATGATTTATATGTGTAATTGCATGTGTATGTATATGTATATGATGTATATGTGTATGTGTACATATGTATATGATGTATATGCATATTATGTATATGTGTATGTATATGTATAAATTTTAGGCTACCCAGAGGTGACTTTTAGTAGACTTGCCTGGAACAGAAAGCTGAAAACTATTATTGTGAATTTGGTTTTTGTGCTTTCTGTGGCCTATATTAAAGTTATAAGATTATAAAACAGATTTTTGTGAAGACAAATAGCAACAAAGTCAAACATTAAATCCTTTGAAACTGCTCCAAGCTGTGAAATGATTATTTAGGTTTGCTGCATGGTTAATGCATATTTTAGAGCCTCCCGATATAGGCGTTCTCCAAGAATCAACGGCCTATGTTCAGCAGATGTTAGTGGAATGAAATTTGATTTAGTCTGTTCATTTCTAACAATGATCAGCTATTCAAGCATTCAAACTGCCCATGCTATTCTTCTAAGAAGACTGTTATATCAAACTTCGGACAATTATAGGGATATAAATTCTGTAAATGACTGTAAAACCTAAATGGATTAAGAAATTATTTAGAAATCACATTTGCAACTTGAATTATGTCTTATTTTATTAGCTAGGTATCAGAGCTAAAGATATGCTTACAAGAGGTAGAAACTAACTGAGGTATTTGTGAAGACATTTAGGATGTCCTCAGGGGAAGATGACAAGAGGGAGACAGAGGTCAATGAACAGCTGGAGAACATCTGCCTTTTACTCTTCTTCCCAGAGTCAACCCTGAGGGAAGGAAAACCATCAATAGTCATGCTGGTTATACATGCCTTCTTCTGACCTTTTCATTCTGACCACACAGAATACAGTGGGCTCTGGCATCCAGATACCATATCTTTACCAAGCCAGTTCTAACCTGAACCAAGTTGGGCTGAACTGGAAGAACATCTCCTATGTGAAAGACGGAATTCAACATCAACATCACCTTGCCATGTTACAACTGCCTAGAGATTGATCAGCTCTAAGGAAGAACAGAGAGAATTCTGGGCTTGCCAACAGAAAGAACGAAGGATTTCTGGTAGGGAATGTCGAAGATGCTAGTAAAGGAAATTCACGAATAGGCTAACTCTTTTCTCTCTGGACACATCCTGGTTAAAGTACCAATGAAATGGGACAGCAGCCCCAACTGGGAAACAAACATGCAAATGTGTGAGCCTGTGGAGGACATTCCCGGTCAAACCTCTCTGTGTACTAGGTGTGCACTGGAGCAACCAAAGGCAAGTTTTCAGTGGTATTTGTTTTGAGAGCAAGATGGTAGAGATATGTGTGATGAGCTTGCTTTAAAGCAGTGTTATTAATCACTCATTCAAGGATTAATGTGACCAAACCATGCCCTGCAGGGAGGCATTTTACTGTTGAGGATTAATTGTCCCTTCAGGAAAGTCCATATGCCACAAAAGGACCTTTCTAAGGGGTCAGTAGATTTAAAGAGAATACATATTCTGTCTTGCAGACAAGGACTTAACTTCTAACAACAAGCCACTCAAAATGACTTACACAGCAACATTCTAAAGTATCATCCACCTCTTCTGGTCTTGCACTTTTTTTTTGACTTAAGAGTTGTTTATTTTTATTTTATGTGTATGGGTGGTTCTGCCTGTATGTAAGTCTGGGCATCCTGTGTGTTCAGTGCCCGCAGAGACCAGAAGAGGGTGGTGGAGCTCCTGGAGCTGTAGTTACAGATAGCTGTGAGTTGCCATGCTGGGAATCCAACCACTGGAAGAACAATCCCTAACAACTAAGCAATTTCTCTAGCCTGCTGGCACCATGTTTTATACAGTCACCGAACCAATCTCTCTCTGTGTCCTCTAACACTCTGGCTGTTGTTTCTTGCCTCAATACTTCTCCAATGACTTATAGACTTAATTTTCTCTGATCCTAACTGAATGGAATGTTCCTCAACAGTACCTCCCCATGGATTTGACTTTATGTGAGATTTAAATGATCCCTATGACTTCATAAGACCAACCTTAGCATATAATCTTAACTTCTGGACACCGAGTAAGTGTACTTGAGTATGTTGAATATTTAATACTGAAAATTAAACTTCTTGTTTTACTTTTAGTGCCCCAGAGGAAAATAGCAACCTAATACAGCAAGCAAGCAAGCAAACAAACAAACAAACAACAAGTACAATCATATTGGATTATTGTTCATTCTCCATAATTTTTCTCTTCAATCCTGAATAAACCTTAATTTTCTTCCAAGGGCTTAATTCCCTCTGTGCTTAAATTGAGCAATCCTGTATTGTTGCTAATTTATATTCAACTTTTTCTTAAAGATCTAACTTTTGAATAGCATTAAAATTTACGTTTTCCTGAGACTTCTATCATCATAAGCTCTGAGCCAACGCTGTTACACAGTTCCTGGCATAAGATGGGCCTCACATCCCAGCTCCACCTGCTTCTCCCATTTCTTCATCCCATATTTTGGTGTTTGCAATATTTTAAGCAATGACAGTATCTGCACATGTGTATTTCTAGTTAAGATTTATTCAGTGTGAGTAAGGGTACATGTGGGGTAAATGTCTGGATATATAGATGGTTGTACCACAGAGACCAGAAGAAAATGTCATGTCCTCTGGAGCAAATTTCTTTTCTTTTTAAAGGTTTGGTTTATTTTCAGATTATGTGCATGTCTTTGTATGGGTATGCCATGTGAATGTAGTATTCAGTGAGGACAGAAGGGGGTATTAGGTTCCCTGAAGCTAGAGTTATAGAAGACTGTTAGTTACTCAAAGTGGATGCTAGGAACTGAATGCAGGTCCCTCTGCAAGAGCAGTGCTCAATGTTGACCACAGAGCTATCTTTTCAGTTTCTACTATGAACTGCTCTTTAGTAAAGATACGGTATTCCACAAATATTTATGTAGAAATGACACATGTGAAAACCCTTCTTTTCTCCAGATATTGAAGAAGAATTATATAATCTGTATAACCATCTAAGTATTTACAAATTACTCTCTCTTAGATACACAGACTATTCTATAGGATAGAAGAAATAGAATAATGAGATTTTATAAGGCAGTATGTCATTTAGGAGCACAAGGTAGACAGTGTCCTTAATCTAAAGTGAAAATACAATATTAAGCAATACAGTCTCCATAACTGTTTAATTAATTGAGCTGTTGTCTTGTGACTTTTGGAAAGATCCTTGAGAAAATTTAGTCCTGTGTATCTTTTTCCACTGAGCAATATACATTGAAAGAAACTATTTTACAGAATTTGCCAAGTCAACTTCCCCAGAGTAGACCTGGAATAGGCCTGGTATGTTAACAGTGGAGATAATTGCTTTCGAAGATTCTGAAGACTGCCAATCGGGGTCCTAGTCTTACCTGCTGCTTTTAATTTAACATGAACTCTGAGTGTAATATTCCACTTAATGTAAAACCCACATAACCTCTCAGCCACTGTTGCTCTTCTCTAAATGGAAGATGGATATGTGCCAAATAAAAATCTGCAATTCTAAATATTATCCTATTTATTGAACTCCATGTAACTGAAAACTCTTTGTAGATTCTACATATTCAGATAATATTTTTTCAGTATTTCTAAACATCCCAGAAAACCCAGAGCTTTCACAACCTCGACATAGCGTAACTTCCTTTTTATAGGAAAATGATGACTGAGATAGAAACATCCCAAATGCATGCACCCCCACTGCCTGCCTACTACACAACACACACACACACACACACACACACACACACACACACACACACACACACACACATTTTTCAATAAGAGGGAGTGAAGCAGTTAAAAATATTCCTATTTTTTTAATTTATTAAAATCATTCCAAATGTCTAGCCAAATGACAACTAATGGCTTTTCGATATGACATTTCTATATTCCATTTTCTGCTTATATAGATAATCCCAAAAAGAACCTTTGCAGGAAATCATAGGAATCAGGAGAAAAAAAAGAAGATTGCTGCCCATTTCTACCTCCTGAGTCATTCTACTCTTTAGCTCACAGCACGTGACCTAAAATTGTTTAAAATGTGAATACTGTCCACAATAGGAACTATTTTAGATGCCCACTGTCTTTTTTTTTTTATACAGATAAGGATAATCCGTTTTCCCCAGCAATTAATTAGTTTTCACTGTTCTCCTCCTAAGGGGGGAGGGGGAGTCCAATGCTGTCACTCGGAGTCTGTTAAACACATTACATCAATCTTCACTCATGGGCTAGAAGTGACTTGCATACCGTTCTAAAAGGTTAAAACAAAAACCTAAAGAATCCCAGCATCATAGCAGCAGCAATTGTTCAAAAGGCCTTGGGCTCAGGATACTGCTGTGTCTCTAAGACTGTGACCAGGATGCTCGGCCATGGGCTCTGGCAGAACCACTGCCATGTTAATCTGTTTCATTACATCTCTATGATTTGTTCAACGCATTAAGCATCAGTATTTCCCTTGTGAGAAGAAGGCCCAACCCTCACTCTGAAAGCTTTCTCTTTTGATGTTAAACAAATGCAGCCACAGAAATGAAAGGCCGAGAAGCCGAGGAAACATTTAAAATACAACATGGCACAGTCAGTGATCATTTTAGCATAGGAAGATTTTTAAACGCAGAACAGCCAGAATTAGAGCATTTGAACCTTTTGGGTCTAAATACGACATTTATAAAACACATCTTATTTTAAATGCCATCATTTGGCAGAATCGTGATTCACTGATGCGATAAAAATAGAATCATGCTTGCTTACCTGAAATAAAGGGAATGGTAATCATAGCACAGAATCCATGTGCGTGTTGAATATAACAGTCTCCAATGCAGGTTTCTAGAATTCAGCCTACAGCAGAAAGCAAAATCTCACATGTGCAATAATATCCTTCCTAAAGAAGAAAAGCCAAGACAGGGTGATCACTGCATCCTCTCTGCTTCTGCCTTAGCTTTCTGTTCTGACACTCACTCACTCGATGGTACCCACTGTCAGAAAACAGCATGCTAAATTAAAATAAATAAATAAATAAATGTAGGAAGGTAGCGTCTTGCGTGACAGCTCCATCTCCTGGCCACAAGTGGAATCACAGTAATTGAAGTTCTTTTGGCAAAACATCATTCAACAAATAAGATTAAATGGTGTGATTGGGTTACCTCACTAAGGATGATATTTTCAAGATCTGACCATTTGCCTAGGAATTTCTTGAATTCATTGTTTTTAATTGCAGAGTAGTATTCCATTGTGTAGATATACCACATCTTCTGAATCCATTCCTCTGTTGAGGGACATCTGGGTTCTTTCCAGCTTCTGGCTATTATAAATAAGGCTGCTATGAACATAGTGGAGCATGTGTCCTTATTGCATGCAGGTAAAGCCTCTGGGTATATGCCCAAAGAACACACATGGTATGCAGTCACTGATAAGGGGATTTGACCCAGAATCTCGGAATACCCTAGACACAATCCGCATATCAATAGATTTCTAAGAAGATGGAAGGAGAGACCCCTGGTCCTGGAAAGACTGGATGTAGGGGAACGCCAGGACAGAGTAATGAGAGGGGGTTGAATGGAGAAAAGAGGGAGGGAAGGGGGCTTATGGGACTTTCGGGGAGGGAGGAAACAGGAAAGGGGAAATGATTAGGAATGTAAATTAAAAATAAAATAAAATAAATAATTAAAAAAAAGATTAAATGGTGTATACTTTAGAATTCTAATGTATTTGAATTCAACTACTCTAATTAGTTACAAATTAAACATTTAAAAGTAATTATTCTTTGTATTTTTAAAAATGTAGTTTAACATTTGGAATTTGATTTGCTTTTATTATTTTTAAATGAAATCTGAGTTTTCAGAACATTACTGTAAAATACTATATGAAAACAATTGTAATTATCAATCATGTCATTATTGGTCATCTTTTTGTGGGGTAATATATTGTCTTAAGAGATATGGTTGATAACAGAATGACAAATTTATGAAAGAACAAAAATCTCCATCAATCAAAGTTTCTGAAACATCTCAAACTGTATAGGCAACCTAAAATGTGATGATTGTTCTATACTGTAGTCTGAAACAAAGTCTCATTGTGAGGATAGGAGCAGAATTCAAAGTTTCCCACTGGTTAAGTAAGTTGGAAAACCAGTTTTGCTGAGTATATGATCTGTTCAATACATACTAGTTTATGTACTTAATTTTCTACAATTGTTTATGAAATTCTGGGTCACAACCCACTTGAAATTAACAAGGTCTATCTTCTGTCTTTTTCTCAAAACCAACTTAATCAAGCAGGGTCAGGAACCAATTCAGAGATTCTGGTGCTGTCCGCGGTGCTGAAACCCAAGTATACGCTCCTTTGGAGTGTTCCAAGATTTTCTACTAGCTGACATAAAATCCTGGTAAAATGAGATTTAAAAAAAAATAAAAAATAAAAAAAAATCGTTTCAAAAGTACTAACTTAGGGGTTGGAAAGATGGCTCAGAGATTAAGAGCATTCACTGCTCTGTCAGAGGATTTGAGTTTGATTCTCAGCACCTATATCAGGTTGCCCACAACTGCCTGAGGTTTCAGCTCCAAAGGACTTGACACATTTTTTTTTCTAGACTCCACAAGCATTGTATTCATGGGCACAAACATACATGCGCACACACACATATGCACTCATGGGTACAAACCAACACACACACACACACACACACACACACACACACACTACAGAAGCTAAAAGTAAAAGGTGTTCTGAATCAGTCCAATAAGTAATATTGTCCAATATACAATTAGTGGTATCCTTTTTTCCCCCTGAGATTGGGTTTCTTTGTGTAGCCCTGGCTGTCTTGGAATTCATTCTGTAGACCAGGCTGGCCTTGAACTCAGAGATCAACTTTCCTCTGCCTCCCAAGTGCTAGGATTAAAGGCATGTGGCACCACTACTCACAATTTTTCCGTCTACATTGGTGTTTTGTCTGCATGTAGGTCTGTGTGAGGGGTACCTAGAACTGGAGGTACAGACAGTGTGAGCTGCCATGTGGTTGCTGGTAATTGAACCCAGGTCCTCTGGAAGAGCAGTCAGTGCTCCTAACCACTATTCCATCCCTCCAGTGCCCCTCCCCCTTTAAAAAAACTCTCTCTGCAACTCTGGATGTCCTGAAACTCACTCTGTAAATCAGGGTGATCTTGAACTCAGGGATCTGCTTGCCTCTGCCTCTGGAGTGCTAGGACTAAAGGAGTGTACCACCACCTCCCTGCTAGTTGTTTCATCTTTTATTGATAAAATATGCATGCTTGGAAATCAGAAGGCATAGTGTTGATGGATCTAATAAGATGGCTTTATGTGTTATTACCCATATGCTGCAGTTCTATTACATAGATTATAGCATCATTGAGTTTCCTTTTCTTTGAAATCTTTCTCCCATCTGATATGATCAAATGCTGAGCTACCACAAACATAAAATACCATTAATATATTTTAATTGATATTTAAACTTAAGGGGATTTTACAATAACTTTGTAATTTTTAAGTGTTTTTCTTTTAAAAATTTTTTCTTAACAAGTCTTTACCCCATATATCTTAGAGAAAATTTTACTCTTCAGGGGTACATGCCTAACTTGTCATGGTATTATGGGTATCTTTAGACATGACATCATAAGGTCCTAAAAACACAATATCACTGTTCAATAGCCTGTTGTGTGGTGCCATGGCTGAGATAATACCTTTAAACTGTGGTTGTGCTGCATGCTCCTCAAAACATTCCAGTGGCTACTCATGACCTCCACATTAAAACCAAAGTCTAGGCATGTGCTCAGAGAACTGCCCATACCCTTGTCTCTTACCTGAGTTTGGCCTTGCCCTCACTGCATCTATCTGGTTTCTTTACAGTCACTTCAATTTGCTCACTTTTATAAGCCTGGATCCTAAACACGTACATGAAACACGAATTATGCCCAGATAATGAATGGATGAGTGTCCTAGAAAAAGAATCTGCATTACTTCTTTATTTTCATTGTACAAATACTTGTGTTTTTGTGGTTTAAATCCTATGTTTCCTTTAACATGCCTGTCATAAAGTATGAAATCAATGAAGTAAATAGCATGCACTTACATTAAGCTATCTAAAATATGTTTAGCTCTCTCTCTCTCTCTCTCTCTCTCTCTCTCTCTCTCTCTCTCTCTCTCACACACACACACACACACACACTTGGACATATAGACACTATCTGTTAAATTTATTGGTTAAACAATGTCTGCCTTGAAACTGGAGCTGTACACTCTCAGGTTGTTTTCAGCAAGGGAGAGAGGGGTAGAGGGAAGCACACTAGGAGGTGACTCCTACAGCTTTATTTTTATGTAAAAAACCTTTAGTCTCATCTCGAATGTTTTATCTATTTTAAGAAAATAGACAAAATATCAACATTACTTCCTGTACCAGGTATTTGCATATTTATGCAGAAAAATGTGTTCTTATACATGTATTTATATGCATAGCACACTTCTTTTTCTGAAATCAGGTAGAGTTAGATTCACCTTGCTAGCAGCAACACACCCATGATACGATTTCCAAGTGCAATTTCCCTTTTCCGTTGCTTTGCTTTAACGATAAAAGCCAAATACTTACTTTAATATCGTTGTTTTCCAAATTATTTTAAATTTAGCAGGAAAACAAGTCATATTTTACTTCAAGTACATTTTGACTCTTGGTCTTGCTTTTTTATTTTTCTTTTTGCCAGTGTTCCCTCACTTAATCATGCCAGTCTTCGGATAGAGGAAGTAATAACACTCGAAGTCTTGTTTATACACAAGTGTTTTTTTCTTGCCTCAGTTTTCACACGTAAAATAGATGCATCAAAGAAATAAAAAATGAATGCAAAAATTCCAAACCATAATTTAATTTATACAGTTTTATACAACTTTTCAATACTTCCTTGCCACCTCAGGACAGATTGAAAACATTAATTCCATGTCTAATGCTTCTCCTGTAATGCTATCATTAGAGCATTACAGATTTTCACAATAAAAGAAGAAAATATTTGATATTTAAAGTATTAAAATATATTAAATATATTAAAATTTGATATTTAAAATCTTATTTGTTTTGTTTATTAATTATGTATCTGTTTGTGAGTCTATGTACAGGTATGTACACATGAATGTGGTGCCCAAAGAGGTCAGAAAGGGGCATCCTATACCACATAGCTGGAGTTTCAGGAGGTTGTAAACTGCCTGATGTGGGTGTTGGAGATCAGTGAGGTTCTCTGTAAAAGTACCAACTGCTCGTAACTCCTGAACCATCTTTCCAGGTCCTACGGAGTAGCTTTTTCATGCTATGTTCAAAGAACATATGAGAAAAGAATCTTATCATACTAGTTGCAGTTAACACAAGTTACTGAAATTCCGCAGTGTATGTTTTAGTTTACTCTTTCTCTGTGAAAGATACCGTGATCAAAAAGCAACTTGGGGGAGGAAGGGGTTATTTCATATTACATCTTATAGTCCATCATGTAGAGAAGTCAGCGCAGGAACACAGGGTGTAATGAGTTTGGTCTAATGCTGCTTTGTGTTATGTTAATTTGAGTCCTCAAAATTGCACACACATACACAAGACACTGAGGGACCCTGACCCCAGTTGGTTTTGATTGGTAAATAAGGGTGCTGTCAGCCAATGGGTGGGCAGGGCAGATAGAGGGGGGACTTTTAGGATTCTCAGGCGAGAGACTTAGGAAGGAAGAAAAAAAGAGAGATCCACCATGCCGGACTGAGGAGAACAAGACTGTACACCTGAGAAGGTACAGGGCAGAGAACATAGATGCCATGTTGGAGCCAGTGAAGAGTGGTCCCAGGAGGACTGCTCAACTGGGTCCAGAGCAGCGAAGATGGAATGTAGATTTTACTAAGTAATGATTTGGGACTATCGGAGAAAGATGCATTAGCCTCGAGGAGGTTAGGAGTGGCCCAGCCATTGAGCTGCTTAAGACATATCCAAATATAAAGGCTGTGTGTCTTTCATTTGGGAACACAAAACATTTTGGCAGGTAGCAAGAAATGCACCGCCACGTCCAGGATCAATTTGAAGGCTTAATTGGGTACTTCTGCACAAGGTAGGAACCTGGAGGCAGAAACTGAGGCAGAGACCACAGAACATTGCTTATTTGCTTGTTCTCAGAACATGCTCAGCCTGCATTCTTATACAACCCAGGACCAATGCCCACAATGTGCTGGACCCTCTCACATTAACCATCAGTCAGGAAAACACCCCATAGATGTGCCCCTGGGCCTGTCTGATAGAGGCAATAACGCAGCTTAGAGTCTCTCAAGAGACTTTAGTTTGTCCTAAATGGACAAAACCTAACCAACACAAAATGTTATGCATGGAGAGATGAAGAAAAACAAACAAACAAACAAAATATGGGGCAAAAATTGGGCTGGTAAGACCTTCGAATTCTCGAAAACAAATTTTGACAAGCATCTTTTTTTCCAGTCTTACCAAGGGGAAATATGATTATTTTATGTTTTTGATGGGGCAATGTATTAAGTAAGCACTTTGCACAAATCATCTCATTAAATTCCAAAGAGGTCTGTGAAATACGTTTTATTTCAATTAATTTCTCTTTTAAAGACTGAAAAAAAGAAAGGGCTAGAAAATGCCACATGCTAAATTTAACCCAGACTCTAGTCTGCGGCACTCGAGATCTTTCTGGGAACTTCTTGAGAAGGAGATACAAACTGAGGAAATGATTCCATTGACCTTTACATTTTTTTTGTCTCCACCTAAGTTATTCATCACTTTTGTGAGTCAGTATGGTTAGAATGGAATGGAAGATTCTCTTTGGGAGTCCCTCCTCCCTCCTTCTCCGCATACCCCCTGAATCCAAAGCATTTTCTTTTTTCTTATTTGACAAAGAATAGATGGAATTAATATACCCAGAAACTTCAGTGACTTTGCCCCTGTGGCCACACCTCCTCACAGTAGCGCTGTTCTTTAGAGAGCCAGGACATCACTCAAGGCTTAACTGAGATGGGAGCCTTGAGTTGTTGCTGTGGCATGGGAGCAGGAGATATGGCTGACCCATTCCCCTGGCTTGGGCAGAACAGGAGATTGGGACCCAATTCTCTCTTGGGCAGTGTGGTAGTACTGACCCTGGAGTTGTGGTTGCTGGAAAGGTGGCCCAGACGGCATGAGCTGCGGAGAAGTAGAGAGCTGAGAATCTCAGCTACCACCTAAGGCCAGGTTCAGGGTTTTGAAGTGGTCCACCCCAACATCTACCCCCTCCATGAACTGCTGGAGTATCTGAAGTGTCAGGTCCTGCAGATCCAAAGCTGCAGGATCTCCATGGCACAGGGCAACAACAGGATGTCCAAAAGTAGTGCAAGTCAGGCAGGATCCAGTATTAATAAAACAGAGGTCTTGAACCAGATGAATGACTCACTGCAATGACGATGAACATTTGCAAGTAAAAGATGTCTGGACAAAATGTTACACTCTGTGACACACTCTGTGACACACCACAGCTTCCACGGTGAGATGTTTGTGTTGTTTTTTTTTTTTAATTTTGTTTTATTTTAATTTATTTATTTTTATTTTGGGGGTGTTTTTTGGGGGAGGTTGCAAAAGCAGAGGGTGGAGATGGGGGATGGGGAGATGAGTGCGATTGGGGTATATAATGTAAAATCCACAAAGAATCAATAGAAATGGGAGGTGTCTCTGCTGCGGCATTTAAGGACAGGTTTGTTGAGGACTGGAAGGATTATCAGAAAAGGAAACAAAGGGAGAGGGTGGATAGAAGCTGTAGACCCGCAAGATTCTAATGAGAGGGAGAAGGGAAACAAGAGAAGACAAAGGAGAACAACAAGACCCACAGAGATCAGAGGGTGACTTCTGGAAAGAAAGGAGCATTCCAAAACCCAGAGGGTAGCAAGGAGTTCCTACAGTTTCTCTATGCCTCTCCAACTCCTGCTAGTGGCTCCAGAAATACAGTTCTGTTGGCTGGCAGCTCCCTGCTGAGGGTAAGTGAGCACGTTTAGGATGTCCTGACACTGCTAATTGGGAGGTGTGTTTTCCCCTGGAGCAAACAACTAAATCTGGCAGATAAGAACCACTTATACAAACTCCCATTCTCCGACCCCTCTGCCAGAAGACACTCAACAAGAGTTCACCAAAAAAAAAACAAAAAACAAAAAAAAACCCTCCCTGGCTGGCAGAGGACTGGTTGTCAAGTCCATCTTTTTCAGTTGTTCTTGTGATCACATTTTATGGTGTTTAGTTTTTCTAAGCAGACCATCATTGTTATTTCTGACATTAGCCATTATCAGCTTAAGGGAAAGCTCACTGGATTCAAGTGCTTTAGGTAAATCTCGGCTTTAGTTTTCTGGCAATTTCAGCTCTCAGTGGTCTAGAGAACTCAAGATAGGGGAAAGCCATCTTGTTTCTAATTGATCTCACTCAGCAAAAACCTTTGTTAGTGTCTCTGTCGGGTTGAATAGATGAGATGCCAGGCTATTAGGTTTCCAAGAGTGGAACTGGACCAAGTCCTTATACCAATAAATATGAAGTGTGAATGGGAACTGTGAAGAGGAGACAGATCCCTAACAATCAGACACAGCCTCTACTCCCTCTTCAAGGGAAACTCAAGAGTGAGGTGGCCTAGGAGGTGCCAATTGTTCTGTTTCTGAAATGACAGAAGACTACAGTTCCAAAAATATGCAATGCCATCATTTGCATTGTGACTATGTCACTGAAAGGCCTATGTATTAATGGCTTGAGCGTCAGGGTGGTATTATGAGGTGGGTGGATTACTAAATATAAGGTAGGAGGTATTGATATCACTGGGTACACACCTTTGAGAGGATTAAAGGACCCCCTTTATTATGCTAAGAGCAATAGGAAATGTGTTTTTACTCTCCCATGGGCTCCTGGAATGACATGGTTAGTGCCTGTCTTAGGGTTACTATTCCTACACAAACATGAGTAAGAAGCAAGTTGGGGAGGAAAGGGTTTATTCAGCTTACAGTTCCACACAGCTGTTCATCACTAAAGGAAGTCAGGACTGGAACTCAAGCAGGTCAGGAAGCAGGAGCTGATGCAGAGGTCACGGAGAGATGTTTCTTACTGGCTTGCTTCCCATGGCTTGCTCAGCTTGCTTTCTTATAGAACCCAAGACTACCACCCCAGAGATGCTACTACCTACAAGGGGGCCTCCCACCTTGATCACTAATTGAGAAAATGCCTTACAGCTGGATCTTGTTGAGCCATAACCTGAAATTCCTTTCTTTGTGATAACTCTAGCTTGTGTCAAGTTGACACAAAAACCAGCCAGTACAATTGGCCCCTTGTCAACTTGACACACAAATAAATCACTATTAAGCCTCAACCCTTACTTTCTTATTCATCCCCAGGATCTAAATAACGTTAAAAGCCCCACAGTCTTTGAAAATTCTTAAAATTTCAATCCCTTTAAAATATTCAACCTCTTTTAAAATCCAAAGTCTTTTTTACAATTATAAGTCTCTTAACTGTGGGCACCACTAAAATACTTTCTTCCTTAAAGACAGAAAAATATCAGGGCATAGTCACAATCAAAAGCAAAATCAAACACCAACTGTCCAATGTCTGGGATCCATTCATGATCTTCTGGGCTCCTTCAAGGGTTTGGGTCACTTCTCCAGCTCTGCCCTTTGTAGCACACATCTTGTCTTCTAGGCTCCAGATGTCTATACCCCACTGCTGCTGCTCTTCTTGGTGGTAATCTCATGGTATTGGCATAGCCAAAACACTGCTGTCTGCTGTAACTAGACTTCACCAATAGCCTCTCATAGGCTGTCTTCATGGTGCCAAAGCCTCAACTCCTTTGCACGACCATTCAATCCTGGGACATCAATTGCAACTAGGGCTGCACCTTAACCTTCCATGGCCTCTCACAGTGCTGAGCCTCAACTGCTCTTAATGACCCCTTCATGCCTTCCAAACCAGTACCACCTGGGTGACTCTTACACATTACTAAGTCCAGCCACAGCACAAGGTACAACCTTGGCTATCTCTGGAACACAGCCTCTGTGCTCTTAGAAAACACTTCCCAGATTTCACCTCAATGATGCTCTTCCTAATTACTGCTAATTTCTTAGCTCCAGCTAACCAGCATCAATAGTCCCAGTAATGCATAGGTTTCGCTTTAGTGGTTCTGGTATCTTGTTAATCACAGCTGATTCTTTAGCCCCAGCTAACCAAGACCACAGAATCTTCACCTGAAAAAAACAATGGCCCTGATAAGAGTCTTTAATCTTTCCTCTGAAATTTCACAAGTCAGGCCTCTATCTTTCGTGCTGTTCTCAACATTATCTTCTAAGCTTCTACACAGCATCCCACAGAGCTCTTAACATCGAATGGATCTTCTAGAAGCCCAAGGTTCCAAAGACATTCCACAGTCCTCCCCAAAACATGGTCAGTTTGTCACAGGAATATCCTACTATGCTTGTACCAATTTGTCTTAGTCAGGGTTTCTATTCCTGCACAAACATCATGGCCAAGAAACAAGTTGGAGAGAAAAGGGTTTATTCAGCTTACAATTCCACACAGCTGTTCATCACTCAAAAAAGTCAGAACTGGAACTCAAGCAGGTCAGGAAGCAGGAGCTGATGCAGAGGCCATGGAGGGATGTTCCTTACTGGCTTGCTTCCCTGGCTTGCTCAGCTTGCTTGCTTTTTTTTTTTTAATTTTATTTTCTAAGTTTTTTTTTATTTATATTCAAAATCATTTCCCCTTTCCCGTTTCCTCCCTACCCGAAAGTCCCATAAGCCCCCTTCCCTCCCTCTTTTCTCCGTTCAACCCCCTCTCATTACTCTGTCCTGGCATTCCCCTACATCCAGTCTTTCCAGGACCAGGGGTCTCTCCTTCCATCTTCTTAGAAATCTATTGATATGCGAATTGTGTCTAGGGTATTCCGAGATTCTGGGTTAATATCCCCTTATCAGTGACTGCATACCATGTGTGTTCTTTTGTGATTGGGTTACCTCACGAAGGATGATATTTTCAAGTTCTGACCATTTGCCTAGGAATTTCGTGAATTCATTGTTTTTAATTGCAGAGTAGTATTCCATTGTGTAGATATACCACATCTTCTGAATCCATTCCTCCATTGAGGGACATCTGGGTTCTTTCCAGCTTCTGGCTATTATAAATAAGGCTGCTATGGACATAGTGGAGCATGTGTCCTTATTGCATGCAGGTAAAGCCTCTGGGTATATGCCCAGGAGTGGTATAGCCTGATCCTCCGGGAGTGTCATGCCCAGTTTTCTGAGGAACCGCCAGACTGCTTTCCAGAGTGGTTGTACCAGCTTGCAATTCCACCAGCAGTGGAGGAGTGTTCCTCTTTCTCCACATCCTCGCCAACAACTGCTGTCTCCTGTGTTTTTGATCTTAGCCATCCTGACTGGTGTGAGATGGAATCTCAGGGTTGTTTTGATTTGCATTTCCCTAATGACTAAGGATGATGAACATCTCTTTAGGTGCTTCTCAGCCATTAGATATTCTTCAGGTGAGAACTCTTTGTTTAGCTCTGTACCCCATTTTTTAATAGGGTTACTTGCCTCTCTGGAGTTTAACTTCTTGAGTTCTTTGTATATATTGGATATTAGCCCTCTGTCGGATGTAGGGTGGTAAAGATCCTTTCCCAGTTAGTTGGTTGCCGCTTTGTCTTTTTGACAGTGTCTTTTGCCTTGCAAAAACTTTGTAATTTAATGAGGTCCCATTCGTCTATTCTTGATCTTAGAGCATAAGCTATTGGAGTTCTGTTCAGGAAATTCTCCCCTGTGCCCATATGTCAAGGTTCTTCCCTAGTTTCCTTTCTATTAGTTTCAGTGTGTCTGGTTTTATGTGGAGGTCCTTGATCCACTTGGAATTGAGCTTAGTGCAAGGAGATAAGAATGGGTCAATTTGCATTCTTCTACATGTTGACCTCCAGTTGAGCCAGCACCATTTGTTGAAAAGGCTATCTTTTTTCCACTGGATGGTTTTAGCTCCTTTGTCAAAGATCAAGTGACCATAGGAGTGTGGATTCATTTCTGGGTCTTCAATTCTGTTCCATTGATCTACATGCCTGTCACTGTACCAATACCATGCGGTTTTTAACACTATTGCTCTGTAGTACAGCTTGAGGTCCAGGATACTGATTCCCCCAGAAGTCCTTTTACTCTTGAGAATAGTTTTAGCTATCCTGGGTTTTCTGTTATTCCAGATGAATTTTTGAATTGCTCTTTCTAACTCTATGAAGAATTGAGTTGGGATTTTGATGGGGATTGCATTGAATCTGTATATTGCTTTTGGCAAGATGGTCATTTTGACTATATTAATCCTGCCAATCCATGAGCATGGCAGATTTTTCCATCTTCTGAGGTCTTCTTCAATTTCTTTCTTCAGAGACTTGAAGTTCTTGTCATACAGATCTTTCACTTGTTTGGTTAGAGTCACACCAAGATACTTTATATTGTTTGTGGCTATCGTGAAGGGTATCATTTCTCTTACTTCTTTCTCAGTCTGCTTATCCTTTGAGTATAGGAAGGCTACTGACTTGCTTGAGTTGATTTTATATCCAGCCACTTTGCTGAAGTTGTTTATCAGCTGTAGGAGTTCTCTGGTGGAGTTCTTTGGGTCGCTTAAGTATACTATCATATCGTCTGCAAATAGTGATAGTTTGATTTCTTTCTTTCCTATTTGTATCCCTTTGACCTCTTTTTGTTGTCTAATTGCTCTAGCTAGAACTTCAAGTACTATATTGAAAAGATATGGAAAGAGAGGGCAGCCTTGTCTAGTCCCTGATTTTAGTGGGATTGCTTCAAGTTTCTCTCCATTTAGATTGATGCTGGCTACCGGTTTGCTGTAAATTGCTTTTGCTATGTTTCGATATGGGCCTCGAATTCCTGATCTTTTCAAGACCTTTAGCATGAAAGGATGCTGAGTTTTGTCAAATGCTTTCTCAGCATCTAATGAGATGACCATGTGGTTTTTTTTCTTTGAGATTGTTTATGTAGTGGATTACATTGATGGATTTCCTTATATTGAACCATCCCTGCATCACTGGGATGAAGCCTACTTGATCGTAGTGAATGATCATTTTGATGTGTTCTTGGATTCGGTTGGCAAGAATTTTATTGAGTATTTTTGCATCGATATTCATAAGAGAGATTGGCCTGAGATTCTCTTTCTTTGTCAGATCTTTGTGTGCTTTTGGTATTAGCGTAATTGTGGCTTCATAGAACAAGTTGGGTAGTGTTCCTTCTGTTTCTATTTTGTGGAACAGTTTGAAGACTATTGGTGTTAGGTCTTCTTTGAAGGTCTGATAGAATTCTGTACTAAAACCATCTGGACCTGTGCTTTTTTTGGTTGGAAGACTTCCAATGATGACTTCTATTTCTTCAGGGGTTATAGGACGGTTTAGATGGTCTATTTGATCCTGATTTAATTTTGGTATTTGATATCTGTCAAGGAAATTGTCAATTTCCTCGAGATTTTCTAGTTGTGTGGAATATAGGCTTTTGTAGTAGGATCTGATGATTTTTTAAATTTCCTCAGTTTCTGTTGTTATCTCTCCATTTTCGTTTCTGATTTTATTAATTTGGATACTGTCTCTGTGCCCTCTGGTTAGTCTGGCTAAGGGCTTATCTATCTTGTTGATTTTCTCAAAGAACCAACTCCTCGTTTTGTTGATTCTTTGTACGGTTTTATTTGTTTCTACTTGATTGATTTCAGCCCTGAGTTTGATGATTTCCTGCCTTCTACTCCTCTTTGGTGTATTTGCTTCTTTTTGTTCCAGGGCTTTCAGGTGTGCCATTAAGCTGTTAGTGTATGCTGTCTCCCGTTTCTTTTTGGCGGCACTCAGGGCTATGAATTTTCCTCTTAGCACTGCTTTCATTGTGTCCCATAAATTAGGGTATGTTGTGCCTTCATTTTCATTAACTTTCAAAAAGTCTTTGATTTCTTTCTTTATTTCCACCTTGACCAAGTTATCATTGAGTAGAACATTGTTCAGCCTCCATGTGTACGTGGGTTTTCTTTTGTTTTGTTGTCATTGAAGACCACCCTTATTCCATAGTGATCTGATAGGAGGCATGGGATTAGTTCTATCTTCTTATATCTGTTGAGGTCTGATTTGTGACCAATTATATGGTCAGTTTTGGAGAAGGTACCATGAGGTGCTGAGAAGAAGGTGTATTCTTTAGCTCTAGGATGAAATGTTCTATATATATCTGTTAGTTCCATTTGGTCCAAGGCTTCAATTAGATTCACTGTGTCCCTGTTTAGTTTCTGCTTTCCTGAACGATCCATTTCAGAGAGCAGGGTGTTGAAGTCACCCACTATTATTGTGTGAGGTGCGATGTGTGCTTTGAGCTTTAGTAAAGTTTCTTTTACAAATGAGGGTGCCCTTGCATTTGGAGCATCGATATTCAGAATTGAGAGTTCTTGTTGGTGGATTTTTCCCTTGATCAGTGTGTAGTGTCCTTCTGTGTCTTTTTTGATGACTTTAGGTTGAAAATCAATTTTATCTGATATTACGATGGCTATTCCGGCTCGTTTCTTGGGGCCATTTGCTTGTAAAATTGTTTTCCAGCCTTTTACTCTGAGGTAGTGTTTGTCTTTGACACTGAGGTGCGTTTCCTGCATGTAGCAAAATGCTGGGTCCTGTTTATGTATCCAGTCTTCTAGTCTATGTCTTTTTATTGGGGAATTGAGACCATTGATATTAAGAGAGAGTAAGGCATAGTGATTATTGCCACCTGCCATTCTTTTTTTTTTTTTTTTTTTTTTTTGGTTTTTTCGAGAGAGGGTTTCTCTGTGTAGCCCTGGCTGTCCTGGAACTCACTCTGTCGACCAGGCTGGCCTCAAACTCAGAAATCCACCTGCCTCTGCCTCCCAAGTGCTGGGATTAAAGGCGTGCACCACCACCGCCCAGCTGCCACCTGCCATTCTTGATGCTATGTTTATGTTTGAGTGGTTATCTACTTTTGGGTTTGAAGCAAGAAGGTTACTATCTCATTTTTTCCAGGGTGTTGTTTCTCTCCCTGTATTGGCGGTTTCCACCTATTATCCTTTGCAGGGCTGGGTTTGTGGAAAGATATTGTGAAAATTTGGTTTTATCATGGAATATCTTGGTCTCTCCATCTATGGTGATTGAGAGTTTTGCTGGGTATAGTAGTCTAGGCTGGCATTTGTGCTGTCTTAGTGTCTGCATGAGATCTGCCCAGGATCTTCTGGCTTTCACAGTCTCTGGTGAGAAGTCTGATGTGATTCGGATAGGTCTTCCTTTGTATGTTACTTGGCCCTTTTCTCTTACTGCTTTTAATAGTCTTTCTTTGTTTAGTACATTTGGTGTTTTGATTATTATGTGACAGGAGGTATTTCTGTTCTGGTCCAGTCTGTTTGAAGTTCTGTAGGCTTCTTGTACGTTAATTAGCATCTCTCTCTTTAGGTTAGGGAAGTTTTCCTCCATAATTTTGTTGAAGATATTTACTGGCCCTTTAAGTTGCAAATCTTCACTCTCATCTTTACCTATAATCCTTAGGTTTGGTCTTCTCATTGTGTCCTGGATTTCCTGGATGTTTTGGGTTACACGTTTTTTTGCATTTTGCATTTTCTTTGACTGTTGAGTCGATGCTTTCTAAGGTATCTTCAGCACCTGAGATTCTTTCTTCCATCTCTTGTATTCTATTGTTGATGTTTGCATCTATGACTCCTGATTTCTTCCCAAGGTTTTCTATCTCCAAAGTTGTCTCCCTTTGTGATTTCTTAGTTGTTTCTACTTCCTTTTTTAGATCTTGGATGGATTTGCTGAGATCCTTCACTTGTTTGTTTGTATTTTCCTGTATTTCTTTAAGTTATTTTTGCATTTCCTCTTTCAGGATTTCTGCCTGTTGACCCAAGTTCTCCTGCATTTCTCTATGCGATTTTTGTGTTTCCTCCTCATGGGATTCCATCTGTTGATCCATCATCTCCTGCATTTCTTTAAGCATTTCTCAAGTTTCCTTTGTAAGGGCATCTATCTGTTGATTCATTTCTTTAAGCAATTGTTGTGTTGCCTCCTTATGGGCATCCGTCTGTTGATCCATATTCTTCTGCATTTCTTTATGCAATTTTTGTGATTCCTTTGTGAGTTCATCTATCCGTTGATTCATCTCGTTAAGCGATTTTTGTGTTGTCTCCTTGTGCGCCTCCATCTTTTGATCCATGTTCTCCTGCATTTCTCTAAGCGATTTTTGTGTTTCCTTTGTAAGGGCTTCTAACCGTTGATTCATGGTCTCCTGTAATTCTTTATTAGATTTATTTGTGTCCTTCTTGTGATCCTCTAATAGCATCATGAGAAGTGATTTTAAATCCAGATCTTGTCTTTCAGGTGTGGTGGGGTATCCAGGACTTGCTGCTGTTGGAGAGTTGGGTTCGGATGATCCCATATTACTTTGATTTCTGTTAGTAACATTCCTACGTTTGCCTTTTGCCATCTGGATACCTCTGATGTTAGTTGGTCCTGCTGTCACTGGCTGTTGGTTGGACCTCCCGTGAGCCTGCAAAGCTATTTCTGCCCTCCCTTGGTTTACCAGGATTCCCCTGGCACAGATTTCTGGGGCCTGCCCTGCTCCTGAATGACTTTGGAGCCCTGATGTGCCTTGCCCCAAGTGATGTTATTTTGGGGAGTCCCTGCACATCCAAAGGCTCGGTAGTGGATTCCCGGAGCAGAGGTCGCCAAAGGGAGGCTGGTAGACTCCTGCCCTGTGCAGGGGTGTGTGATCTCTCCCGGGGGGGGGGAGGGGGCGTCCCTCTGCAAGGCAGAAGTCCCACAGGAGAGCTGGCGTGCTGGTTACTGCAGATCTGCCCAGTTCTTGGCAGCAGGGTACACACAAGCCGCCCAAGACCCAAGCAATATCATGCCTCTCTGTCTCTGAGCCTGGTGGTCCCAATCACCTGGCCACTGGAGCAAAGATGGCGGAGTGCCTCAGCTTGCTTTCTTATAGAACCCAAGATTACCAGCCCAGAGATAGTACCACCCACAAGAGGCCCTCCCACCTTGATCAAAAAATTAAGAAAATTACTTACAGCTGGATCTCATGGAGGCATAACCTGAAATTCCTTTCTCTGTGATAATTCCAACTTGTGTCAAATTGACACAAAAACCAGCCAGTACAATTGACCCCTTGTCAACTCGACACACAAAAACTGTAGAGCTGTAGTGTTGGAGGATTGGAGCACACAACCAAACACATATGTATATGGAAATACTGAACAATGAAGGGCAATATCTGAACAATCCTTAAGATTATATATTAAGACAGTGGAAAGGGGGGAGATTCAGAAACGGTATTCCTGATTCACAGTGGTTCTGTAGCAGTGCTTCTCAATGGGTGGGTCGTGATACCTTTGGGTGTCAAAAACCCTTTCACAGGGGTCACCTAAGACCATTGGAAAACACATATATTTATACTATGATTCATAAACAGTAGGAAAGCTAGAGTTATACAGAAGCAACAGAAATAGCTTTATGGTTAGGGGGTCACCACAACATGAGGAACTATATTAAAAAGTCACAGCATTTGGAAAGTTGAGAACCAATGCTCTAGGGGAAGAAGAAAAACCACATCTGAAAGTCTGTTACCATTATTTTCTGTGTTCTATTAAACACAGGAAAGTTTAAATAATAATTCTATGAGTGTATTGCTGCCTTGGAAGACAGAAATTTGCAAGAACTTAAATATTAGTCAGAGGCTTGCTAAAATGATTTCTAACTAAGACCCAGGTAGTTCTGATAACCACTTTCGCTCCTACATAACAAGATACTGTGTTGAGATGAAGATATAAAAATTTTTGTTTCACAAATAAGGAAACTTTTCTTCTGCAAACATTTCTGTAGTTATTAAATCAATTTTAGGATCGAATGTAACTATGTTAAGGGATACCAATAACAGTACAATGTTATTTCTGAGTACTTTTCTGAGGCTGTCTCTGGAAGAGACTGACATTTGAATCAACAGAATGGGTAAAGAAAATCTGCATTCACCCAGTGTGGGAGGGTACCATCCAAATGGTAGATACCCATATAGAACCCAAACAGTAAAAGGAAATGTTTTTCTTTTTGTTTTGGATCTGAGATACCCTTTTTCTTCTTCCCTTAAATACCTGTGTTTGTTGTTGTTGTTGTTGTTGTTGTTGTTGTTGCTGCCATTGTTGTTGCTTTGTTTTGTTTTTAGATTCTACAGCTCTTGGACTTTGAGATTTGGTTCATTGGTCTACCATGTTATCAAGCCCCAAGCCTTTGACCTTAGACTAAGTTCTTATACCATTAGCTTCTCTAGTACATAAACTTTAGTTCATGGCTCTGAGCCCTGCTACTACCTTCCTTGGTTCTCCAACTTGAAGGTAGCTTGCTGGGGCTCTCCTCTGCACCCATTATTTCATGAATCACTTCTTATAATAAATCTTAAGCCAGACTATCTATTACCCATCTTCTCCTTAATCACCCACCTATTTATCATGTATCCATCATCTAACTAGGGTTAGGGTCTATAACTATCTATTATCTATCATCTATCAACACTTTTTATGCCTTCCTACCTCCTTCCCCCTTTCCTCCCCACTTCTGTCTCCTACTGATTGTTCCTTTCTGATGAACTTTGACAAGTCACGACTTAACAGAAGTATCACATCTGGACAAAGAACTAGCAACATGCCTACTGGATTTTCAAGCAAATGTATTTCCACGAAACCATTTTAATGCCTGAGTGGAAAGAATGAGCAGTTCTCTGTAGGGACCTTTTTGTCCTATTCCACACAGAGTATTTAGCGTGGTTTTCAAAACAGTACAACTAGGAAGCATTCAGTTGATGACGTGAATCCAAGCTCCCAAGTAGTAGCATTAATACTCTATATGCACCAAGCTTCATTTCACTGCCCAACACATGAAGAGAGTTTAATTCTCAGTTTCTTGGCAGGTAACAGGAACATGGGACTGAATGACAATCAACACTAAGAAGAAGTAGAGCTCAGGTCCCCGTACCCCAAAGAGCTCAAGTTATCTTCAACATTCCCTTTCATTCCTTGTATCTTAGCAAGGACCCAGGTTGGTAGAAAGTACTCAGTAACACCAACCAGGAACCAGAGAAAAATCATGGGCCAAGGCATTTCAGGGCCTGGGTTGTAGTCAGCAAATCTGAACCAAAGAATCCATCAGCAGGCTCAGTGTTGTCCTATACACATTTACTAGGAATTTGATTTTTAAGATGCAAATGGATTTTGATAGTCCACAGGTGTGAAGGTGTGTTTAAGTTTGAAGAATAAAACATGTGAGAGTACATTAGAGCAGGTGGGTAACTGTGATTGATATATAGTCTTTGCCTTTAAATTTAGAAATAACTAAGAGATATTTTGTATGGTCCTGGCACAAAGAAATATTAAATATGAGGTGATGAACACACCAATATCTGACCTATCTGATCACTGTGCACTGGTGCAGTATATGCATGTATTGACATAACACATGATCCCTACCAGTATACATATTAAACATCAGTCAGAATGAGAAAAAAATAATAAAAGTCAGTTAAGAATATTGAGTATAATGAGAGAGCTGTAAACTGCATAGCAAAACAATGGAAACTGGAAAACATCTAAGCTCAAAAACAATGATATAGTATCTTTCCCTAGAGAGTACAGGCAATGAGAACAGGCTCAGCCTCATGAGGTTGTCAGGTACCTGCTTTCTGTTTCTTTCCCCTCCTCGGGTGTTGTCTTCAACTTTGTAGACAAAGTTACCTGGCATTCATGCCCACACCCTTGCCATTGGGAAGAAGAGCTAATTGGGAAGCAAATAATAAACTGAAAATATATTATCCTGAAATATGTTTTGGCTCTCTAAAGGACTAACATGAGTTGTGATTATTCTTTAGCAGAGAGTCTTCTCTTAGAACCCATTTTTCCCTTTGAACCATCTCTGGGGGCTAATGTTCTACAGCACATACTATTGGAAACATTGGTCCACTGAGTTGCTCAAATTATATAGAGAGAGGCCCATATAGCTCACCTGTCCTGAAAAGGATGGAGGAGTCTCTGGCTCTGACCATCTCCTCAAGGGTGATCAGAATATGTTTAGTGAAGTGGGACCTGGCATACATTTGTGTCCAAAGGTTCCAAAGGGGAGACAGAGAGAATCCATATAACTTCAGAGAACTGATCTCATGGCTCCCAAATCCGTGTGTTTGAAAATAAACATTAAAAAATCCTTCTTCAATTGAACTTTGGGAAGAAGGAAAATTCTTCACTCACACATTAAAAAAAAAAAATCCCCAAGCTACAATCAGTATTTTTAACACTTGTTAATTCAGAGTCATCCAGCCTTGTAAGTTTAGAACAGAGTACCAGCACGGAGGGCTTAAAATACGTGAGTGGGAGTTCTTCTGCTGCGACAAACAGAATAGCAGTGGGGCAGCTCAAAGCAACAAAGCTCAGGTTTCCCTCCATGTGCCCAGGCCTCCTGCTCCTCAGCTCTGACAGCTTCTCTTCCTGAGTTCCATCTGATAACGGTTCTGTAAAGAACCTCGTGTTTAATTCAAGCCAACACTGAATTTGGATATCATATCTAATGGGCTAATAGTTATGCATACTTTTTAAATATAGCTTAAAGCATATTCTAAAGATTTCTTCTATACTAGCACAAATCCCACTCACTTTCCTGAGTGGCTTTTTTTTTTTGAGAGAGGAAAATATTTACAATTGGCAGGTTTGAAACTGCACTTTGGGTAGGATGATGGAATGGGTTCTCAACTGGGAGCAGCTCATTTTGAAGCAGAAAAAAAATGTATGCTATGTGCTAGTCACTAGCATCTATTCTCATAATATCTTATCTTATCTTAGTGGGTGTTTTGTTTGCATGTATACCTGTGCACCATATGCTTGCCTGATGCCTGTGGAGGACAGAAGATAGTTTCAGATACCCTGGATCTGAGAGCCACCATTTGGGTGCTGGGAATAGAACCTGCGTCCTTGGAAGAGCAGCCTAACTTCATAACCATCTCTCCATTACTCAGAATATTTTTTTCTAATCAAAGAACTAATCACAGCTGTCCCTTCTTTAAAAAAAATCACGTTGTATGAGGACTTAGGAATGTACTTTGTTTTGTTTTGTTTTTTTCTTCTTCTTGTTAATTGTAGTTTGATTTGGTTTGCTTTTTCTTTCTTTTTTTTATTGGATATTTCATTTATTTACATTTCTAATGTTATCCCCTTTCCTGGTTTCCCCTCTGGAAACCCCTATCCCATCCTTCCTCTCCCTGCTTCTATGAGGGTGCTCCCCTACCCACCCACCCACCCACTTCTGTGCACCCCCCACCCCAGCATTCCTCTACACTGGTGCATCAAGCCTTCACAGGACCAAGGGCCTTTCCTTCCATTGATGTCCAACAAGGCCATCCTCTACTACATATGCAGCTAGAGCCATGGTTCCCTCCATGGTGCACTCTTTGGTTGGTGATTTAGTCCCTAGGAGCTCTAGGGTGTCTGGTTGGTTGATATTGTTGTTCTTCCTATGGGTTACAAATCCCTTCAGCTCCTTTAGTCCTTTCTCTAATTCCTCCATTGGGGACCCTAGGCTTAGTCCAATGGTTGACTGTGAGCATCCATCTCTGTATTTGTCAGGCTCTGGCAGAGCCTCTCAGGAGACAGCTATATTAGGCTACAGTCAGCAAGCACTTCTTGGCATCCTCAATAGTGTCTGGGTTTGGTGTCTGTATATGGGACCACTTTGTTTCCATATTTGTTCCTGTGAATATTTTATTCTCTCTTCTAAGAAGGACTGAAGCATCTACACTTTGGTCTTTCTTCTTCTTGAGCTTCATGTGGTCTATGAATTGTATCTTGGGTATTCCGAGCTTTTGGGCTAATATTCACTTATCAGTAAGTGCATACCATGTGTGTTCTTTTGTGACTGGATTAGCTCACTCAGGATGATATTTTCTAATTCCATCCATTTGCCTAAGAATTTCACAAAATCATTGTTTTTAATAGTGGAGTAGTACTCTATGGTGTAAATGTACCACAAAAAATGGGGTACAGAGCTAAACAAAAAATTCTCAACTGAGGAATACCATATGGTTGAGAATCACCTAAAGAAATGTTCAACATCCTTAGTCATCAGGGAAATGCATATCGAATCAACCCTGAGATTCCACCTCACACCAGTCCCAATGGCTAAGATCAAAAACTCTGGTGACAGCAGATGCTGGCAAGGATGTGGAGAAGGAGGAACACTCCTCCATTGCTGGTGGGATTGCAAGTTGGTACAAGCACTGTGGAAATCATTCTGGCGGCTCCTCAGAAAATTGGACTTAGTACTGTCTGAGGATCCAGCTGTACCATTCCTAGGCACATACCCAAAAGATGCTCCAATATATAAAAAGGAAACATGCTCCACTGTGTTTATAGCACCTTATTTATAATAGCCAGAAGCTGGAAAGAACTCAGATGTCCTTCAACAGAGGAATGGATAAAGAAAATGTAGTACATTTACACAATGTTTGTTTGTTTGTTTTTGTTCTTAGCTGAGAGACTTCTACCTCATCTCCATGATGTTCCCTTAGCTTAAAAATTGGTGAACACTCAGTTACAATATGTATTTCTACATCCCCCCTCTCTCTTTCTCACTCTCTTCCTCTTTCCCACTCTCTCTCATTCAAAGTATTCTACCAATTGGAAACACTGTTCTCTTCCTTCTTATCTATTTTTCCACTGTCATCCATCTTCCAAGTCACTGATGTTGAACACTGAGGCTCTGAAGATATCCCCCCGACCACCTAAAAACCAAGTCCCAAAGCACACAGTATTATTGATCCTCTCTCTCTCACCTAAATGCTCGAGGTTACTATGAGGATCCATCCCACGAAAGTATACTTGTGAGGATATTTCTGAAATAAAATGAGACTGTGTTGAAATTATTGCGGGCAAGAGCCTGGTAGCAGTGTCCATAGAATTGCTCTAGCTTGTCTTTTCTCGCCGTGGCATGGAGTTATTACCGTTGACTTAATTCCGCCATTGCTGTGCCTCCTCCATTTACTCAATCTCTGCGAAAGCAAGAAGCAAACTGCAAATATGAAGAGTCCCCAGCTGGGTTGAAAGCACTAGTGTGGGTGCTGAACAAAGTATTATTAACACTGTGGGCAGAAGCAAAGGATCAGAGCGACACCTTCACCCTAGAAATAGCTCCCAGGCTCTCCTTTTCTGACTTTGCCCCTCCGGTAAATTTGTCTTGTGAACCTGAAGACACAGGAGCGAACCCTTTCTAACTGTTCCTTTTTTGTTAACTGCCTGAGCTTATCCACATTAATGTGCTCCATGCAGGCTCCCAGAAGGGAAGCAAGACACCTTGATGTAGATGAGAAGACAACACGACCAAATAGTTAAATAGGACTTATTTCACAACATGAGCAGGGATGTCAAATGACAAAACTTGTAAGCTTCCAGAGTCACCAGCAAGAAAGAAACCAATGCCTCCCTAAAAAGAAAAACAAGAAGCCGAAGAAACGACCAGTGCAAACTTCTTGTGCCGTCGATTCCTTCCCCACATATGTTTGACAAATCTGCCACTGGACTTAATGGCTTGTAATTTGGGGAAAGCGCAACAACTCATTGTAGATCACTACATAAACATTTCCCTTTCCTTTCTTGCCTTCTATCTTTTCTAAGTCTGAATGGTTTGAGCCTTTGATGGCTGAACCATCTCCCAAACCCTTGTCTAAACCTTTTTTTAAAAAAACTTGATGTTTAAGAAAATAAACCTTAATGGTGTATTCAAGTATGACTTTGCATATTGCTTTTCTTGCCAAGAAATTTGATAGTCTAATGGCTTCCATTCTATGGCATTCAGTGTCATACATAATTAATTATGAATTAAATTTATTCTAATTGTAATTTGCTTCCTCTGTAATTATTTTCATTTCTGTGTTGATAAAGAAACCCTAGTAACTCCATGGTCTTTTTAAAAAATAAAGATTTTTTTTTTTTAAAATGACAAGAGATGACTTTAAGTCTCATTCCCATAATTAATATGGCTACTATGGACACACATTGCCAGGTTATTGGTAGATTCTGAAGACAGCATTAAACCTTGGTAAAAGGAAGATCATTTGAACAATTTTGGCCATGTTTCATAAGTGTCTTGTATTTCAAAAACTCTTTAATAACTCCCCCTTCTTTCCCTCTATTTCTTTTTTTCTTCCTCTTTTTCCTTAGTATGAGTCAAGATTTTGTTATATAGCAAGCCTGACCTCTGCATTGCTTGGGTTATAAGCATGTGCGACCACAACTGGCCATTGAATCATCCTTTTTTTTTTTTTGAAACAGAAATGGTTTATTGCCTGTGACACATTAGCATACCTCATTGTCTTAGGGTTTTACTGCTGTGAAAAGACACCATGACCAAGGCAACTCTTATAAAGATAACATTTAATTGGGACTGGCTTACAGGTTTAGAGGTTCAGTTCATTATCATCAAGGCAGGAGCATGGCAGCATCCAGGCAGGCATGGTGCAGTTAGAACTGAGAGTTCTACATCTTCATCAGAAGGCCGCCAGGAGAAAACTGGTTCCCAGGCAGCTAGGACAAGGGTATTAAAGCCCTTGCTCACAGTGCCACACCTACTTCAACAAGGCTACACCTCCTAATAGTGCCACTCCCTGGACCAGCATATACAAACCATCACACGCATAGAGAAGGAACAGATAAAACATTGCAACAAACATGCTGCTTGTAAACAATTTTTATAGAAACCTCAACTAGATAAGAGAAAACTGTGTGGGAAACTAAGACCTGGGAATGTCCTTAGGAAGGTCAATGAGGAGATGACTCTCAACTCTTGCTTCATCTTGGATAGTCTTTGGGTGGACACCTTCCTAAGCATGTCTGACGAAAATATTGTGCTTCATTTTGACATAAAATCCCTCATGTTCTCTAAACTCAGCTATCAACAAAACGGCACAACCCTCTTCAGTGGGGATGCACTGGCCCAGCTTCAACTAGTGGGAAACATGAGAAAGCAATGAGGCTAAAAACAGAAAGGGAGCCAAGAATCACAGTGTGTCGCTCAGGGTGAAGAAGTAATTTAATGCTGCTCTTTTACAACAGGCACAAGGAAATAGTTTTCATTCATGCTTTAATTAATCAGATTAATGTAAGCACTAGTTGCAGGGAATGAATGTTTGTCTTTTCCATCCGTCTGCGTTATGATTTGCTTATTGGGAAGTCAGCTCCATTTCAGATAGCTTGGAGGAATAATTCTGCTTATTCAAGCATACTCACTGAGCTGGTTCCAGCAAGTAATATCTCGGCATCTCAGACTATGGCTCAGAGGTATATGCAGAGAAAATACCATTTCTATCAAATCAGGCAGGAACATTTGTCCCAAAGAAATGAAGCAAAAGGCAATTTCTTTTTAGGCCCAGCTGACTATTCTTCGAGATTACGTCCTTATGCCACATTAGTCTTCGGGGTAAGACACCCCTACTTTCCCGCTTAAGTCTTCTCTTTCTGGTCTTACTTATTCTTGACTACATTGCTGCATATTGGTTTTCTGAATTAAACAGTACATTTTTGCCTTGATCCTGGCACATACATAATAGACTAATTTTTTGATGTCTGTAGCCTAGGAGAGTGTGGAATTGGAACAGATAAAACCTTGGCCCAAGTATTTACTAGTTCTGTGACCCTAGAAGCTTTGATTAATATTCTTCGTGTCAGGTGACATTTCAGGGACATGTGATAATTCCCAGTCGCGACAGGCAAGTGAAGGATGTAGTATAGTGCCTGGAGCAGACAGAGTGATTACATGTGGCATGGGGTGTCTATAAATGATACTCTAGACGATGAAAATTTTTCAATTCCTACTCGGTATCTTTTGGGCCAGAGCAAGAAATGCATGTTTAGAGATA
Source organism: Tokudaia tokunoshimensis (assembly GCA_036184795.1). Classification (NCBI taxonomy): domain Eukaryota; kingdom Metazoa; phylum Chordata; class Mammalia; order Rodentia; family Muridae; genus Tokudaia; species Tokudaia tokunoshimensis. The sequence continues at coordinate 39,699,436 of BTHU01000004.1, read as the reverse complement.
AATAAGGTCCAGAATCAATTCATTTTAGATATTTCTCCCTATACACTTCTGAAATATTAACAGATTCATGTTTTTGTCTCCTAAAGAACTTGTTAGTGTTTGAACTTGTCCAAAGTATGAGCAAACCAAAATTTACCACATTCTCAGTATTTGTAGCATATAACATCATCTATGTCTTGGTCTTTCTCATACTTTCATAGGATCTCTTTCCACCAAAAATTTCATTTATTTTATATATACATATATATGTATATATATGTGTGTATTTTTCTTAAATTAAAAACACTCATTATTTTTATTTGCATGAGTGTTTTGACTGCATATTTTTCTGTGCACCATGGATATGCACATGCACATGCAATGCCTGTGGAGCTCACAAGAGTATTGGATCCTCTGAATCCAGAGTTCCAAATATCTGTGAACTGCCATGTGACTGCTGGGAGTCGAATCTGGTCCTCTGGTAGAGCAGCCAGTGTCCTCATTCACTGAATGACCTCTCTAGACAAATATATATTTAAGTATCTTTGGTTTTTGAGACAAGGTTCCATGTAAGCCATGTCAATCAAGATCTCCTGATCTTCCAGCCTCTAAAACTCAGTGCTGGGATTTAGCCATGCACCTCCACACATCTGAATATCGACCTCTGGTTTTGGATGTAAAATGTAATATTGGATTTAAAATGAACTAGGGTTAATAAAATTGTATCTTAAGAATATAATAGTTGTGAATAGTTAGAATAAATCTCAAGAAGAACTTCTTAGAGGCCATCCTGTAGTCACTTACTATTCATGCAAAATGAACTCGCCTTAGTTAATGAGAAGGATATTCTTCGGGGAAAACTCCACTTGAAAGAATAAATGGGAAAACATCATGGAAACTAAAAATTCTAGCAAGATGGCTCAGAGGGAAAAAGTGCTTGCTCCCAAGCCAGATGATCGAATTTGATTCCCGAAGGCCATTTCACGGGGTGGGGTAAACAGACTCCACAAATTGTCCTCTGACTTCCACTTGCACACACTAGTATGTGATCACTCCTATAAAAAATAAATAAATGTACAATATTTTAAAGTACAGATTATATAAGTGTTTACTGATATTTATAACACAAGTGCTAACACTTGTAAATCATAGGAAGACACAGAGTGTGGGACCATGTTTACTGACACTGTCTGAACGTGGGACAGAGGGAGGCGTTTCTACTTCCCTGGATGCTTCATTTCCACAGATATTTTTGTTATGGACATAATCCTTCAAAAAAGCCCTTTCCAGAAAGGGCTTTTTATGAAAACTTCAGATATCATCATAAGATACCCTGCCTTCACCACTGTCCCCTTCTGGGATTGTCTAGTGGCATTTGATAACCTTGATGCCCCGTGTTTATCCCCTTACCTACTAACATCCATACCAAAGTATTTTTTAAAAGAAATTTTGTCAATTTCTCAGTTCCTACGGCAAGAGCGATGCCCATAATGCATTCAGTTTCAGACAACTAATGTGTAGCTTACATTTGGTCAGAAACTATTTTCCTTAGTCACCAAGACTGGTTCAAAATGGTTCATAAATCACAAGCCAAGCTGTACTGGCTGGCTTTGTGTGTCAACTTTACACAAGCGGGAGTTATCACAGAGGAAGGAGCTTCAGGTGAGGAAATGTCTCCATGAGATCCAAACATAAGGCATTTTCTCAATTAGCAATCAAGTGGGGAGGGCCCCTGGTAGGTGGTACTATCTCTGGGCTGGTAATCTTGGGTTCTATAAGAAAGCAAGTTGAGCATTCCAGGGGGAGCAAGTCAGTAAGTAACATCCTTCCATGGCCTCTGTATCAGCTCCTGCTTCCTGGCCTGCTTGAGTTCCAGCCCTAACTTCTTTTGGTGATGAACAATGTGGAAGTATAAGCTGAATAAATCGATTCCTCCCCAATTTGCTTCTTGGTCATGATGGTTATGCAGGAATAGAAACCCTGACTAAGACAAATTGGTACCAGCATAGTGGAGTATTCCTGTGACAAACTGACCATGTTTTGGGGAGGACTATGGAAGGCCTTTGGAACTTTGTGCTAGAAGATCCATTCAATGTTAAGAGCTCTGTGGGATGTTGTGTAGGAACTTGGAAGATAATGTTGAGAACAGCACAAAAGATGGAGGCCTGGCTTCTGAAATTTCAGAGGGAAAATTAAAGACTCTTAAAAGGGCAGTTGCTTTTTTCTGGTGAAGATTCTGTGGCTTTGGTTATCTGAGGCTGAAGAATCAACCGTGATTAACAAGATACCACCAGAACTACTAAAGCAAAACCTTTGCATTACTGGGACTATTGATGCTGGTTGGCTGGAGCTAAGAAATTAGCAGTGATTAAGAAGAGACCAGCATCATTGAGGTGAAATCTTCTGAGAAGTGTTTTCTGAGACCACAAAGAAGCTGTGTTCTAGAGATAGCTAAGGTTGTACCTCGTGCTGCAGCAGGACTTAATAATGTGTAAGAGTCACCCAAGTGGTACTGGTTTTGAAAGCATGAAGGGTTCCTGAAGAGCAGCTGAGATTTGGTACTGGAAGAGGCGCAGAAGGCCATTGGTGAAGGTGCAACCTCAGATGCAATTGATGGTCCAGGATTGAAGAGGTCATGCAAAGGAGTTGAGGCTTGACACCATGAAGAGAGCCTATGAGAGACAATTGGTGAAGCCTAGTTGCAGTGGAAGATAGCAGAGTTTTGGAGATGCCACTGCCGTGAGATGATCACCAAGAACAGCAGCAGCAGTGGAGTACAGGCATTTGGAGCCTAGAAGACAAGGTGTGTGCTACAAAGGGCAGAGTTGGAGAAATGACTCAAGCCCTTGGAAGAATCCAGAAGATCATGAATGGATCCCAGACATTGGGTGGTTGGAGTCTGATTTTCCTTTTGATTGTGACTGTGCCCTGATATTTTTCCCTCTTGAAGAAAGAAGTTATTTCAGTGGGGCCCACAGTTAAGAGACTTTACATTTTTAAAAGACCTTGAATTTTAAAAGAGATTGGCTATTTTAAAGGGATTGAACTTTTAATATGCAAGAGTGTGAGACTTTTAAAGTTATTTAGATCTTAGGGATGAATAAGAAAGTAAGGGTTGAGACTTAATGGTGATGTTTCTGTGTGTCAAGTTGACAAGGAGTCAACTGTACTGGCTGGTTTTGTGTGTCAACTTGACACAAGCTGGAGTTATCCCGGAGAAAGGAGCTTCAGGTGAGGAAATGCTTCCATGAAATTCAACTATAAAGCATTTTCTCAATTAGTGATCAAGGTGGGAGGGCCCATTGTGGGTGGTGCCATCCCATAGCTCCAGCTGCATATGCAGCAGAGGATGGCCTTGTTGGACATCAAAGGGAGGAGAGGCCCTTGGTCCTGAGAAGGCTAGATGCCCCAGTATAGAGGAATGCCAGGACAGGGAAGCAGGAATGGGTGGATTGGTGAGCAGCAGGGAGGGGAGATAGGGTAGGGGATTTTCAGGGGGGAAACCAGGAAAGGGGACAACATTTGAAATGTAAATAAAGAATATATCTAATAAAAAAGAGAGTTAAAAAAATAAAAAATAATAACAAAAACAAAACAAAAAACCACAAAACAACAACAACAAAAAAAAAAAAAAAAAAAAAAAAAACCAAAAAGCAAGCTGAGCAAGCCAGGGAAGCAAGCCAGTAAGGAACATCCCTCCATGGCCTCTGCAGCAGCTCCTGCTTCCTGACCTGCTTGAGTTCCTGTCCTGACTTCCTTTGGAAATGAATAGCAATGTGGAAATGTAAGCTGAATAAACTCTTTCCTCCCCAATTTTCTTCTGGGTCATAATGTTTGTGCAGGAATAGAAACCCTGACTAAGACACAAGCCAAAAGATTGGAAAAGCAGGTCTTTGGCACAGTTCAATGGAGATACGCTTTTCTTTCATCTGTACAAGGACTATAAAGATTTGAACATGGAGCTCCTGGAGGTCACCTTGAATCAGAAAGGAGAGCATATCTAGAAGTCCTAACAATAGTGAGTAAAGAAGGGAAAGAGAACATTGTAGAGCCCTGACTTGCCAATATCAGGAGCCGAAGGTCTAGATGCTATTCCAATTAGTTCTAAATCATTCTTCCTGAGATGTATGCTTCTCGGCAATCAGAAAAAGACCAGGCAGTCTTTTTTTTATAAATCATAAGGAGGATGGCTGAACAAACGACTTTTTTCCCCCACATGAAAAGAAAAGCACAATATTAAACATACACATACACACAAGGTGGGGGGGGGAGAGAGAGAGAGAGAGAGAGAGAGAGAGAGAGAGAGAGAGAGAGAGAGAGAGAGAGAGAGAGAGACTTTTATTTGCCAAGTGCTCAGGGAAAATAGTAGCAGACAAGAGATAACAGTTAGAAAGCACTTTTAATCTTAGCACTTGAGATTCCTTTTACCTACAATAACGTGCACCAATCATGTCTCGTGTTATTTTTGTTTTCCTTTCACACAGGGCTTTGCTTCTGCTAATAGATAAGAGTACCCCATAGCAGACTAACTGGGCTTTCATTAAAATATCTTCCATCCTATTTGTAATTGTTCTGAATATTTACAAAGGCATGAAAGCATCCTGCAGGTATAAAGCAGAACCTAATGCCCTTAATGTGTTAAAGCGACACTGGAGAAATCTGTGCTTTGCATCCCGTGGTTTTCTTTGTATTTAGGATTTAATAGCAACTGGAGGATTGAACCTGGACTCTATAAGGCTGAGTAGCATGTCCATGTGATTGAGCCATAGGATACCCAGGCATTGTGTGGAATATTATTTATGAGTGTGTGTGAGGGTGTTTCTGAATGACATTAACATTTGAACTGGGACAGTAAAGCAGGCTGTCCTTTCCTATGTGAGTGAGCATCCTTCTCTTCATTTAGGATGGAGAAACTGAGTAAGAAAGATTTTATCTCTGCCTGTGTATCTCATCCCTGAATAAAAGAATGGCTCTCCTTTCCTGCTTCTGGACTAGAATTAATCGGCTTCCTGAGTCCCTATGTTGTTGAATGCTGTCTCCTTGGAGCTTCAGCCTGGAGAATTGCTCAAGCCAGCTCCTCATAGTAAGTATATCGTATGCTCTTCCATCTGTCTATTTTTTTTAACTTTTGATCTATTTTCTTCTATGTTTGTCTGTCTCTCTATATATCTATCAGTCTCCCTTCCTGTCCTGTCTATAGGTTCTGTTTCTCTGGATACCCTAGACTAGTACAAAATCTTTCTGTGCTCCCACACAGATATGTTGATTTCAAATATGCATTGGAAATCTCTTCTAGCAAATCATTCTATCAATACTTTCTAAGAGTAGCTGAAGAAGTTGGGGGTATATCGGTAGTTTTTTTTTTTTAATAAGAGAAAAAGATTTGACATTTAAAATACTCATATAGGTATACAACAATCTCAAATAAAAAAGTATTATTTAAGATAAAGCCACAAGGCACTATCCAACAAGTATTCTCACATAAGAAGATTGATTGCCCCAATTCCTATGGTTAACCAACTGTATACCTGTATCCAGGAAACCTGGGTGGGTAAGCATATTCTATTCCCTTCTCTGAAATGGCCATATGATCCAGGTTTTGCCACCTAAAGCCAGCCTCACATTATCTCAGTCTCTGGACCTGACTAGGTTGGAGTGTTTCCTGAGACTTAAGTTGGCACATAGAATAAGGTGCATGCCTTCTCATTTTTCAGTATTGCTGGTTGTCAGCCATGTTTTAGAGTAATCCACAGACAGAAAGCCTATCCAGATAAGAAAGCACAGGAGTCAGACATAAAGAGAAATGGATATATATATATATATATATATATATATATATATATATATATATTTGTAACAGGATCCGGCACTCATTTTGTAGACAAGTAGACCAGGCTGGCCTTGAACTCAGAAATAAAGATCCACTTGTGCCTTCCATGACTTAGGATTAAAGTCATGCACCACCACCATGAACTCTCGATGAGGACTTGGACCCAGATGTACATCTAGCTCCTGCCCTTTTTAATTCCACGAGGCCTTTATAACCTCTTTGTCTTTATTCTATTGGAATCCAGGTTCAACCCGTCACAGCCCACAAATCCACCAAATACAACTGATACTAAAATAGATATTTGAATTTTCTTTAAACTGTTTTTTTTTCAAAGTGCACATTATTATGATTTACAGGCACTGTTCTGTTCAGTGTCTCTGACTTTAGGACATTTCCATTTTCTAAGTCTGCTATCCATTTTTTTCCAGGCTGTTTCTGTAGCACATGAATAGGAGCAGTCTCAATCTGGGGCCCCCAAACACCTGTGCATGCTGTCACCTTCCCACACACAGCATGTTGAAAGGCTGGCTGGCTGTGTTGACAGCCCCCTTCCGTGTACCACAAGCTCCCTATGACCAGGGAGCTTTCCACTCTTATTCACAGGCCACCACCTTGCACAATGACCAGAGCATCTTATTCAATATTATTTTGAGCAAATGAACACCTCAAAATTATTTTCAAAGCAACCACATCACTGTCTGAAATTACTCCCTGACATTTCAGGAGAATTTTCTTGACTTGCTGCATCCTTTCCCAGGGCTTTTACACATGATTATGTTTACACACAAAACAAACTGAATGTACCTTTTTTGATTGCTCCCAATGATCAAACCTCAGAAATGAATGCCAGTACTTCCCATTTTCCATACGTAAAGTGTAGAGCTGATCAGGTCACCCTTTTTACTATTGTAAACATACACAGATAATGTAAAACGAAAATCTTCCTTTAATCTTGGCTGCTATGTTCTTAGCCTCAATCTTACAAATAAATAAATAAATAAATAAATAAATAAATAAAGGGGCTGGACAGAGTAAATTAGTGAACTCTACATGAAGGCTGGAAACTGATACTCTTAAAACAGTAAGACTAAATCAACAACCAATGTTTATCCAAGTGCTTACAATTGTCCATCCAAGATGGAGCACCTGCCTTGTTGCTAACTAGCATTTAACTACTGGGTCTTAATTCCAGGAATTATTCTAGAATCAAAAGTCTGTGTTTGCGTGATCTGTGCTTCTGTTTGGCTCCCTCCTGAGCCTCCCTTAGTTCTTGCCCGCCCATCCACTCCATCAGACTGCCTGGGCCAGGAGCCAGCCACAGCGCTGAGTCCATTTATTTTCGGCATGACAGTTCTGTCTCATCCCACCCTCTCCACCTGAGGCTGAACAATCGAGGCCAGGTGTTCAGAGACACAGACAACAAGGACCAAAGCCAGGTTACCCGAATTCTTAGGTGATGGAGGAAAAGGTTTTTCTAGAAGGCTAAACATTGCCAATTTGTCCTGAATTCTGTTCATAGCTTGGGGAATAATTTAAGGAAAGGTAAAGGTACTGCTTGTTGCATTGTTGGTTGGTTTTTTATTTTCCTGTTTCCAAATAGATTTAAAAAGTTGTTTTCGAGAATTTCCTATGTGAGTATTGTGTTTACACCATTTCCTTCCTCTGTCTCCTCTCTCCATCTACTCTAGTGCAGTGTTTTGAATCCTACCTGTCCTCTCAAGTTCATCGTCTCTTTTTCTTGATTATTGCTAAATATGTGAATGTACATGTGGGATGGTGGACCATGCCAGGAAACTTGATAAGGATGACAGGGTTCAGAGTCCCTAGGACTCAAGTAACCTGAGATGGTAGGAGGCTCCCTACTCCCTGCCAAATTCCTGGCCTGGAAGAACATTCCACATTTCCCACATGAGGAAATGTGACCTGTGGTCACATAGCCCAGAACAGAATTCTCCATGCAAATGAGGTACCTAGAGGTCCTGAGGGTTTAGTCAATAAGCTCCCCTTCCCAGACATTCATCCCTGTAAAAGGCATTTAATCTCTGGTCCATCCTGAGAAGTTGGTATGCATCCATTTTCCATGATGAACTGTCAAACGGTATGGATAAACATGGACTGTCTCTTCCATCGAAACTACCACAGGGAACATGGAGAAGGCCTTCACCTGTAGGTGAGAGCTGCAGCCTAAGTCTCCTGTAGAAGACCTCTCTGCTCTTCCAGAAAATTTCCACTACCTTCGATGAGGAGCTAAGCTGGAGTTCCTCTTTTCCCCAGCCCTGGGTTCATGTTGCCCTCAGTCCAGGGACCTCCAATGGTCCTAGCCTTGCTGCAGGCCTGTGGACCCTGGTCCTTTATTTCCGACTCCTTTTTTTTTTTTTACTGAATAGTTTATTTACTTTTCAAATGTTATCCCATTTCCTGGTTCCCTCCCCCACCCTCAAAATCCCCTGTCCCCCTCCCCCTCCCTCTACTTCTAAGAGGATAATCCCCCACCCATCCACCTATTCACTCCTGCCTCCCCGCCCTCCTGGCATTCCCCTACACCTGGGCAACAAGCCTTCACAGGACCAAGGGCCTCTCCTCTAATTAATGCCACACAAGGCCATTCTCTGCTACATATGTGGCTGGAGTCATGTGTCTCTCCATGTATATTGTTTTGTTGGTGGTTTAGTCCATAGGAGCTCTGTGGGGCTCTGGTTGTTTGATATTGTTGTTCTTCCTATGGGGTTGCAAACCCCTTCAGCTCCGTCAGTCCTTTCTCTAACTGCTTCATTGGAGACCCTGTACTCAGTCCAATAGTTGGCTTCAAGCATCCGCCTCTGTATTTGTCAGGCTCTGGCAGGACCTCTCATGAGACAGCTATATCAGGCTCCTGTCAGCAAGCACTTCTTGGCATCCACAATAGCGTCCAGGTTTGGTGACTGTATATGGAATGGATCCCCAGGTGGGACAGTCTCTGGACGGCCTTTCCTTCAGTCTCTGCTCCATACTTTGTCTCCATATTTCCTCTTTTGAGTATTTTGTTCTCCCTTCTAAGAAGGACCAAAGAATCCGTACATTGGTCTTCCTTCTTCTTGAGCTTCATGTGGTCTGTGAGTTGTATCTTGGGTATTCCAAGCTTTTGGGCTAATATCCACTTATCAGTGAGTGCATACCATGTGTGTTCTTTTGTGACTGGGTTATCTCACTCAGGATATTTTCTAGTTCCATCCATTTGCCTAAGAATTTCATGAATTTATTGTTTTTAATAGCTGAGTAGTACTCCATTGTGTAAATACACCACATTTTCTGTATCCATTACTCTGTTGAAGGACATCTGGGTTCTTTCTAGCTTCTGGTTACTATAAATAAGACTGCTGTGAACACAGTAGAGGACGTGTCCTTGTTATATGTTGGAGTATCTTCTGGGTATATGCCCAGGAGTGGTATAGCTGGGTCCTCAGGTAGTACTATGTCCAATTTTCTGAGGAACCACCAGACTGATTTCCAGAATGGTTGTACTAGCTTGCAATCCCACCAACCATGGAGGAGTGTTCCTCTTTCTCCACATCCTTGCCAGCATGTACTGTCACCTGACTTAGCCATTCTGACTAGTGTGAGGTGGAATCTCAGGGTGGTTTTGATTTGCATTTCTTTGATGACTAAGAATGTTGAACATTTCTTTGGATGCTTCTTGGCCATTTGATATTCCTCAGTTGAGAATTCTTTGTTTAGCTCTGTACCCTATTTTTAATAGGGTTATTTGGTTCTCTGGAGTCTAATTTCTTGAGTTCTTTCTGATGTAGAATTGGTAAAGATCTTTTCCCAATCTTTTGGTTGCCATTTTGTCCTATTGACAGAGTCCTTTGCCTTACAGAAGCTTTGCAATTTTATGGGGTCCCATTTGTTTATTGTTGATCTTAGAGCATAAGCCATCTATCTGTATTCTGTTCAGGAAACTTTCCCCTGTGCCCAGGTACTCGAGGCTCTTCCCCACTTTCTCTTCTATTAGATTCAGTGTATCTGATTTTATGTGTAGATCCTTGATCCACTTGGACTTGAGCTTTGTACAGGGAAATAAGAATGGATTGATTTGCATTCTTCTACACGCTGACCACCACTTCAGCACCATTTGTTGAAAATGCTTTTTTCTTTGCTAGATGGTTTTAGCTCCTTTGTCGAGGATCAAGTGACCGTAGGTATGTGGGTTCACTTCTGGGTCTTCAATTCTATTCCATCTGCATGGTATGGTACCAATACCGTACCGTTTTACACTATTGCTCTGTAATACAACTTGAGGTCAGGGATGGTGATTCCCCCGGAAGTTCTTTTATTGATGAGAATAGTTTTCGCTATCCTGGGTTTTTTGTTATCCCAAATGAATTTGAGAATTGTTCTTTCTAACTCTGAGAAGAGTCGAGTTGGAATTTTGATGGGAATTTCATTGAATCTGTAGATTGCTTTCAGCAAGATGGCCCTTTTTACTATATTAATCCTGCCAATCTATGAGCATGGGAGATCTTTCCATCTTCTGAGATCTTTTTTGATTTCTTTCTTCAGAAACTTGAAGTTCTTGTCTTGCATATCTTTCACTTTCATGGTTAGAGTCACACCAAGGTATTTCATTCTATTTGTAACTATCGTGAAGGGTGTCATTTTCCTAATTTCTTTCTCAGTTTGTTTATCCTTTGAGTAGAGGAAGGCTACTGATTTGTTTCAGTTAATTTTATATCCAGCCACTTTACTGAAGTTGTTTATCAGCTGTAGGAGTTCTCTAGTGGAATTTTTTGGGTTGTTTAAGTATACTATCATATCATCTGCAAATACTGATATTTTGACTTCTTTCTTTCCAATTTGTCTCCCTTTAACCTCCTTTTCTTGTCTAATTGCTCTGCCTAGGACTTTCAGTATTATGTTGAATAAGTAGGGAGAGAGTGGGCAACCTTGTATAGTTCATGATTTTAGTGGGATTGCTTCAAGTTTCTCTCTATTTAGTTTGATGTTGATTACTGGTTTGCTGTATATTGCTTTTACTATGTTTAGGTATGGGCCTTGAATTCCTGATCTTTCTAAGACTTTTACCAGGAAGGAGTGTTAGATTTTGTCAAATGCTTTCTCAGCATCTAATGAAATGATCATGTGGTTTTTTTTTCTTTGAGTTTGTTTATATAGTGTATTACATTGATGGATTTCCATATATTGAACCATCCCTGCATCCCTGGGATGAACCCTTCTTGATCATGATGGATGATTGTTTTGATGTGTTCTTGGATTCAGTTGGCAAGAATTTTGTTGAATATTTTTGCATAGATGTTCATAAGGGAAATTGATCTGAAGTTCTCTTTCATTGTTGGGTCTTTGTGTGGTTTAGGTATGAGAGTAATTGTGGCTTCATAGAACGAATTGGGTAGTATTCCTTCTGTTTCTATTTTGCAGAATAGTTTGAAGAGTATTAGTATTAGGTTTTCTTTGAAGGTCTGATAGAATTCTGCATTAAACCCATCTGTTCCTGTTTTTTTTTTTTTTTTTTTTTTTTTTTTTTGCTTGGGAGACTTTTAATGACTTTTTCTATTTCTTTAAAGGTTATGGGACTGTTTACGTGGTTTAACTTATCCTGATAACTTTGGTACCTGTTATCTGTCTAGAAAATTGTCCATTTCATCCAGATTTTTCAGTTTTCTTGAATATAGGCTTTTGGAGTAAGGTCTGATGATTTTTTGTATTTCCTCGCTTTCTGTTGTTATGTCTCCCTTTTCATTTATGATTTTGTTAATTTGAATACTCTCTCTGTGCCCTCTGGTTAGTCTGGCTAAGGGTTTATCTATCTTGTTGATTTTCTCAAAGAAACAGCTCCTGTTTTTGTTGATTCTTGGTTGATTTCAGTCCTGTGTTTGATTATTTCCTGCTGTTTACTCCTCTTGGGTGTATTTGCTTCTTTTTGTTCTAGTGCTTTCAGGTGTGCTGTCAAGCTGCTAGTGTATGATCTCTCCAGTTTTTTTTTCAAGGCACTTAGAGCTATGAGTTCTTAGCACTGCTTTCATTGTTTCCCATATGTTTTGGGATGTTGTGCCCTTATTTTCACTAAATTCTAAAAAGTCTTTAATTTTTTTTAAATTTCTTCCTTGGCCAAGTTATCACTGAGTAGAGTGTTATTCAGCTTCCATTTGTATGTGGGCTTTCCATTGTTTTTATTGTTATTGAAGACCAGCCTTTGTCCATGGTGATCTGATAGGATACATGGGATTATGTAAATCTTCTTGAATCTGTTGAGGCCTGTTTTGTGAAAAATTATATGGTCAATTTTGCAGAAGGTACCATGAATTGCTGAGAAGAAGGTATATTCTTTTGTTTTTGGAAGAAATTTTCTATAAATATCTTTTAAATCCTTTTGGTTCATAACTTTTGTTAGTTTCACTGTGTCTCTGTTCAGTTTCTGTTTCCATGATCTGTCCATTGATGAGTTAAGTCTCTCACTATTATTGTGTGAGGTGCAATGTGGGCTTTGAACTTTAGTAAAGTTTCTTTTATGAATGTGGGTGCCCTTGCATTTGGAGTATAGATATTCAGAATTTTGAGTTCATCTTGATAGATTTCTTCCTTTGATGAGTATGAAGTGTCCTTCCTTATCTTTTTAGATAACCTTTGGTTGAAAGTCAATTTTATTAGATATTATAATGGCTATTCCAGCTTCTTTCTTGGGGCCATTTGCTTGGAAAAATTTTTTCCAGCCTTTCACACTGAGGAAGTGTCTGTTTTTGTCACTGAGGTGTGTTTCCTGTATGAAGCAAAATTCTGGGTCCTGTTTACATATCCAGTCTGTTGGTCTATGTCTTTTTATAGGGAAATTGAGTCCATTGATATTAAGGAAAAATGATTGTTGCTTCCTGGTATTTTTGATGTTATTTTTATGTTTGTGTGGCTATCTTCTTTTGGGCTTGTTGAAAGAAGATTATGTTCTTGATTTTTCTATGGTGTAGTTTCCCTCCTTATGTTGGCATTTTCCATCTATTTATAGGGCTGGATTTGTGGAAAGATTTTGTTTAAATTTGGTTTTGTCATGGAATATCTTGGTTTCTCCATCTATGGTAATTGAGAGTTTTGCTGGGTATAGTAGTTGGGCTAGCATTTGTGTTCTCTTTGGGTCTGTAAGACATGTGCCCAGGATCTTCTGACTTTTAGAGTCTCTGGTGAAAAATGTGGTGTAATTCTGATAGGTCTGCCCTTATATGTTACTTGACATTTTCCCCTTACTGCTTTTAATATTCTCTCTTTATTTTGTGCATTTGGTGTTTTGATTAGTATGTGACAGGGGGAATTTCTTTTCTGGTCCAGTCCATTGAGAGTTCTGTAGGCTTCTTGTATGCTCATGGGCATCTCACTTTAGGTTAGGGAAGTTTTCTTCTATAATTTTGTTGAAGATATTTACTGGCCTTTAAGTTGGGAATCTTCACTTTCTTCTATATCTATTATCCTTAGATTTTGTCTTCTCATTTGTCCATTGTCCTGGATTTCCTGGATGTTTTGGGTTAGGGGCTTTTTGCATTTTGCATTTTCTTTGACTGTTCTGTCAGTGTTTTCTATGGTATCTTCTGCCCCTGAGATTCTCTCTTCTATCGCTTGTATTCTGTTGGTATTGCTTTCATCTATGACTCCTGATCTCTTTTCTAGGTTTTCTCTCTCTAGGATTGTCTCCCTTTGTGTTTTCTTTATTGTTTCTATTTCCATTTTTAGATCCTGGATGGTTGTGTTCAATTCTTTCACCTGTTTGGTTGAGTTTTCCTGTAATTCTTTAAGAGATTCTTGTGTTTTCTCTTTAAGGGCTTCTACTTGTTTGCCTGTGTTCTTTTATATTTCTTTAAGGGAGTTATTTATGTCCTTCTTGAAGTCCTCTATCATCATCATGAGAAGTGATTTTAAATCCAAATCTTGCTTTTCCAGTGTGATAGGGTATCCAGGACTTGCTATTGCTGGAGAACTGGGTTCTGATAATGTCAGTTAACCTTGGTTTCTGTTGCTTATGCTTGTCTCTCACCATCTGGTTATCTCTAGTGCTACCTGGCCTCGAAGTCTCTGACTGGAGCCTTTCCCTCCTGTGATTCTGGTTGTGTCAGAACTCCTCAAAGTCCAGCTGTCTCTGTGATCCTATAATTCGGTGATCCTGAGATCCTGGGTGTGTTAGAACTCCTGGGAGTCAATCTGCCTATGGGATCCTGATATCCTGGTGTAACCAAGCTCCTGAGATCCTGTTGTGTCAGAGCTCCTGGGAGTCAAATTTCTGTGGGTGTTGCAGGGTTGGGTGGGGAGCCAGAGCCCTGGGTTTGCCTCCGGCACAGGTGCAAGTTGAAAGGAATTTGTGTCTCTGGGTGGTTGTGGGTTCATGTTTCCCTGGATCATGTGGGGGTCCCAGTTACACTGGGTGCTGGGAAAGATGTTGTGACCTCAGCTGTGATCTTGAGTGTATGGAAAGATGTTGTGGCCTCTGCAGTGCTCCTGAGTGTGTCTGATCTCCTGAGAGTCGAGCTTCCTCTGGGTGTTGCGGGACTGGGTGCGGGGCCAGCACTCAAGGTCTCCTCAGGGCATAGGCTCAAACCGGAAGGAACTTATGCCACTGGCCAGACAGAGGTTCCTATGTCCCTGGATACCGGGGGTCCCAATTACTCCAGGTGTTGGGGCAGATGTTCTGGCCACTTCACCTGTGATCCTGGGCATGCTAGAGCACCTCCATTTCAGACTCCTTGTGTGGCACCCTAGTGCCCAGGAGTAAGGCAACCCCAACTTCAGTCTCCCCCACATTAGACTTTATTCTCTCACCCCCTGAACAGTGTAATTTGGATCTTGCAGGTTTTCTGCTCTGTCTTTTTTTCTGTATGGTCCCTGAGCCTGGGGTGTAGTGCTTATATTGTAGATATATCATTTTTTTTGGATATTCTAGGAGTAAACTGTTCTCTATGTTTTGACCAGATGTGCATTTCTGTAATGCTCTCTACTGCAAAATGGAGCTTCTTAAATGAAGAATGAGGTCTACACTTATTTGTGGGTATAAGTATACATATACAAAATGAAGTTAGAAACTATACTTGTTTAAGATAATTGGCAGAAGTGTATTTTCCTTTAGGTTCCCTGGTCTTTCTAGCCACATATAGTCAGCTAGGTTACAGCACAAATTCCATCCTATCAAGTAGGACTTAAATTCAATTGGATGGCTGTTGGTTACCTCAAAGATATAAGTGCTCCTATTGCAACACTGGGGATATATTGTATTTATGGTTATTGTGGTAGTTCATAGGCATCATAGATTGGTACAACTCTTGCTTTTCTATCTTGGAGGTTTGCATAGCATCGTCCAGTACTGTGAGGTACTAGTCCTCAGAAAGATAGCAGAGAATAGTAACCATCTTTACATCTGAAAGAGAATTAATATCTCAAATATGCAAAGAACTCAAAAAGGAAGAATTAAAAAATCCACAAGATACAAATGACCTTATTAAAAATAGGCTATGAACCACAGATGTACAAACTGCATGTAAACCACACTTGATCAGCATGTCTAAAATAAGAAAAGAACTGACAATATATGTTGTGAGGATGTGTGAAAAGGGAAGCCCTAGTCACTGATGGTGGAGTAGCCAAGTTTTTTTTATTTACATTCAAAATCATTTCCCCTTTCCCGTGTCCTCCTTCCCCGAAAGTCCCATAAGCCCCCTTCCCTCCCTCTTTTCTCCATTCAACCCCCTCTCATTTCTCTGTCCTGGCGTTCCCCTACATCCAGTTTTTCCAGGACCAGGGGTCTCTCCTTCCATCTTCTTAGAAATCTATTGATATGTGAATTCTGTCTAGGGTATTCCGAGATTCTGGGTTAATATCCCCTTATCAGTGACTGAATACCATGTGTGTTCTTTTGTGATTGGGTTACCTCACTAAAGATGATATTTTCAAGATCTGACCATTTGCCTAGGAATTTCGTGAATTCATTGTTTTTAATTGCAGAGTAGTATTCCATTGTGAAGATATACCAAATCTTCTGAATCCATTCCTCCATTGAGGGACATCTGGGTTCTTTCCAGCTTCTGGCTATTATAAATAAGGCTGCTATGAACATAGCGGAGCATGTGTCCTTATTGCATGCAGGTAAAGGCTCTGGGTATATGCCCAGGAGTGGTATAGCAGGATCCTCTGGGAGTGTCATGCCCAGTTTTCTGAGGAACCGCCAGACTGCTTTCCAGAGTGGTTGTACCAGCTTGCAATTCCACCAGCAGTGGAGGAGTGTTCCTCTTTCTCCACATCCTCGCCAACACCTGCTGTCTCCTGTGTTTTTGATCTTAGCCATTCTGACTGGTGTGAGATGGAATCTCAGGGTTGTTTTGATTTGCATTTCCCTAATGACTAAGGATGATGAACATCTCTTTAGGTGCTTCTCAGCCATTAGATATTCTTCAGGTGAGAACTCTTTGTTTAGCTCTGTACCCCCATTTTTTAATAGGGTTACTTGCCTCTCTGGAGTTTAACTTCTTGAGTTCTTTGTATATATTGGATATTAGCCCTCTGTCGGATGTAGGGTTGGTAAAGATCCTTTCCCAGTTAGTTGGCTGCCGCTTTGTCTTTTTGACAGTGTCTTTTGCCTTGCAAAAACTTTGTAATTTAATGAGGTCCCATTTGTCTATTCTTGATCTTAGAGCATAAGCTATTGGAGTTCTGTTCAGGAAATTCTCCCCTGTGCCCATATGTTCAAGGTTCTTCCCTAGTTTCCTTTCTATTAGTTTCAGTGTGTCTGGTTTTATGTGGAGATCCTTGATCGACTTGGAATTGAGCTTAGTGCAAGGAGATAAGAATGGGTCAATTTGCATTCTTCTGCATGTTGACCTCCAGTTGAGCCAGCACCATTTGTTGAAAAGGCTATCTTTTTTCCACTGGATGGTTTTAGCTCCTTTGTCAAAGATCAAGTGACCATAGGAGTGTGGATTCATTTCTGGGTCTTCAATTCTGTTCCATTGATCTACATGCCTGTCACTGTACCAATACCATGCGGTTTTTAACACTATTGCTCTGTAGTACAGCTTGAGGTCCAGGATACTGATTCCCCCAGAGGTTCTTTTACTCTTGAGAATAGTTTTAGCTATTCTGGGTTTTCTGTTATTTCAGATGAATTTTTGAATTGCTCTTTCTAACTCTATGAAGAATTGAGTTGGGATTTTGATGGGGATTGCATTGAATCTGTATATTACTTTTGGTAAGATGATCATTTTTACTATATAAATCGTGCCAATCCATGAGCATGGCAGATTTTTCCATCTTCTGAGGTCTTCTTCAATTTCTTTCTTCAGAGACTTGAAGTTCTTGTCATACAGATCTTTCACTTGTTTGATTAGAGTCACGCCAAGATACTTTATATGGTTTGTGGCTATCGTGAAGGGTATCATTTCTCTTACTTCTTTCTCAGCCTGCTTATCCTTTGAGTATAGGAAGGCTACTGACTTGCTTGAGTTGATTTTATATCCGGCCACTTTGCTGAAGTCATTTATCAGCTGTAGGAGTTCTCTGGTGGAGTTCTTTGGGTCGCTTAAGTATACTATCATATTGTCTGCAAATAGTGATAATTTGATTTCTTCCTTTCCAATTTTTATCCCTTTGACCTCTTTTTGTTGTCTAATTGCTCTAGCTAGAACTTCAAGTACTATATTGAAAAGATATGGAGAGAGAGGGCAGCCTTGTCTAGTCCCTGATTTTAATTGGATTGCTTCAAGTTTCTCTCCATTTAGATTGATGTTGGCTACCGGTTTGCTGTAAATTGCTTTTACTATGTTTAGATATGTGCCTCGAATTCCTGATCTTTCCAAGGATGCTGAATTTTGTCAAATGCTTTCTCGGCATCTAATGAAATTACCATGTGGTTTTTTTCTTTGAGATTGTTTATGTAGTGGATTACATTGATGGACTTCCTTATATTGAACCATCCCTGCATCCCTGAGAGGAAGCCTACTTGATCGTGGTGAATGATCGTCTTGATGTGTTCTTGGATTCGTTTGGCAAGAATTTTATTGAGTATTTTTGCATTGATATTCATAAGAGAGATTGGCCTGAGATTCTCTTTCTTTGTCAGATCTTTGTGTGCTTTTGGTATTAGCGTAATTGTGGCTTCATAGAACGAGTTGGGTACTGTTCCTTCTGTTTCTATTTTGTGGAACAGTTTGAAGAGTATTGGTGTTAGGTTTTCTTTGAAGGTCTGATAGAATTCTGCACTAAAACCATCTGGACCTGTGCTTTTTTTGGTTGGAAGACTTCCAATGACAACTTCTATTTCTTCAGGGCTTATAGGACGGTTTAGATGGTCTATTTGATCCTGATTTAATTTTGGTATTTGGTATCTGTCAAGGAAATTGTCCATTTCCTCAAGATTTTCTAGTTGTGTTGAATACAGGTTTTTGTAGTAGGATCTGATGATTTTTTGAATTTCCTCAGTTTCTGTTGTTATCTCTCCCTTTTCGTTTCTGATTTTATTAATTTGGATACTATCTCTGTGCCCTCTGGTTAGTCTGGCTAAGGGCTTATCTATCTTGTTGATTTTCTCAAAGAACCAACTCCTCGTTTTGTTGATTCTTTGTATGGTTTTATTTGTTTCTACTTGATTGATTTCAGCCCTGAGTTTGATGATTTCCTGCCTTCTACTCCTCTTTGGTGTATTTGCTTCTTTTTGTTCCAGGGCTTTCAGGTGTGCCATTAAGCTGTTAGTGTATGCTGTCTCCCGTTTCTTTTTGGCGGCACTCAGGGCTATGAATTTTCCTCTTAGCACTGCTTTCATTGTGTCCCATAAATTAGGGTATGTTGTGCCTTCATTTTCATTAACTTTCAAAAAGTCTTTGATTTCTTTCTTTATTTCCACCTTGACCAAGTTATCATTGAGTAGAGCATTGTTCAGCCTCCATGTGTACGTGGGTTTTCTTTTGTTTTGTTGTCATTGAAGACCACCCTTATTCCATAGTGATCTAATAGGAGGCATGGGATTAGTTCTATCTTCTTATATCTGTTGAGGTCTGATTTGTGACCAATTATATGGTCAGTTTTGGAGAAGGTACCATGAGGTGCTGAGAAGAAGGTGTATTCTTTAGCTCTAGGATGAAATGTTCTATATATATCTGTTAGTTCCATTTGGTCCAAGGCTTCAATTAGATTCACTGTGTCCCTGTTTAGTTTCTGCTTTCCTGAATGATCCATTTCAGAGAGCGGGGTGTTGAAGTCACCCACTATTATTGTGTGAGGTGCGATGTGTGCTTTCAGCTTTAGTAAAGTTTCTTTTACGAATGAGGGTGCCCTTGCATTTGGAGCATAGATATTCAGAATTGAGAGTTCTTGTTGGTGGATTTTTCCCTTGATCAGTATGTAGTGTCCTTCTGTGTCTTTTTTGATGACTTTAGGTTGAAAATCAATTTTATCTGATATTAGGATGGCTACTCCGGCTCGTATCTTGGGGCCATTTGCTTGTAAAATTGTTTTCCAGCCTTTTACTCTGAGGTAGTGTTTGTCTTTGGCACTGAGGTGCATTTCCTGCATGCAGCAAAATGCTCGGTCCTGTTTACGTATCCAGTCTGCTAGTCTATGTCTTTTTATTGGGGAATTGAGACCATTGATATTAAGAGAGATTAAGGCATAGTGATTATTGCCATCTGCCATTCTTGATGCTATCTTTATGTTTGAGTGGTTATCTACTTTTGGGTTTGATTCAAGAAAAATTTTTTTTTTATGATTTGTTTATTTTATTTATGAGTACACTGTAGCTGTCTTCAGACACACCAGAAGAGGGCATCAGATCCCATTACAGATGGTTATGAGCCACCATGTGGTTGCTGGGAATTGAACTCAGGACCTCTGGAGAACAGTCAGTGCTCTTAACTGCCGAGCCATCTCTCCAGCCCCAAAGAATTTTTTTTTCGGTTTTTTTCGAGACAGGGTTTGTCTGTGTAGCCCTGGCTGTCCTGGAACTCACTTTGTAGACCAGGCTGGCCTCGAACTCAGAAATCCTCCTGCCTCTGCCTCCCAAGTGCTGGGATTAAAGGCGTGCGCCACCACCACCCGGCTTCAAGAAATTTATTATCTCATTTTTTCCAGGGTGTTGTTTCTCTCCCTGTATTGGCGGTTTCCACCTATTATCCGTTGCAGGGCTGGATTTGTGGAAAGATATTGTGAAAATTTGGTTTTATCATGGAATATCTTGGTCTCTCCATCTATGGTGATTGAGAGTTTTGCTGGGTATAGTAGTCTAGGCTGGCATTTGTGCTCTCTTAGTGTCTGCATGAGATCTTCCCAGGATCTTCTGGCTTTCATAGTCTCTGGTGAGAAGTCTGATGTGATTCGGATAGGTCTTCCTTTGTATGTTACTTGGCCCTTTTCTCTTACTGCTTTTAATAGTCTTTCTTTGTTTAGAACATTTGGTGTTTTGATTATTATGTGACGGGAGGTATTTCTGTTCTGGTCCAGTCTGTTTGGAGTTCTGTAGGCTTCTTGTACGTTCATCAGCATCTCTCTCTTTAGGTTAGGGAAGGTTTCCTCCATAATTTTGTTGAAGATGTTTACTGGCCCTTTAAGTTGCAAATCTTCACTCTCATCTATACCTATAATCCTTAGGTTTGGTCTTCTCATTGTGTCCTGGATTTCCTGGATGTTTTGGGTTACACGTTTTTTGCATTTTGCATTTTCTTTTCTGTTGAGTTGATGCTTTCTATGGAATCTTCAGCACCTGAGATTCTTTCTTCCATCTCTTGTATTCTATTGTTGATGTTTGCATCTATGACTCCTGATTTCTTCCCAAGGTTTTCTATCTCCAAAGTTGTCTCCCTTTGTGATTTCTTAGTTGTTTCTACTTCCTTTTTTAGTTCCTGGATGGATTTGCTGAGATCCTTCACTTGTTTGTTTGTATTTTCCTGTATTTCTTTAAGGTATTTTTGCATTACCTCTTTCAGGATTTCTGCCTGTTGACCCACGTTCTCCTGCATTTCTCTGAGCGATTTTTGTGTTTCCTCCTCATGGGAATCCATCTGTTGATCCATCGTCTCCTGCATTTCTTTAAGCAGTTCTCGTGTTTCCTTTGTAAGGGCATCTATCTGTTGTTTCATTTCTTTAAGCAATTGTTGTGTTGCCTCCTTATGGGCATCCGTCTGTTGACCCATATTCTTCTGCATTTCTTTATGCAATTTTTGTGATTCCTTTGTGAGTGCATCTACCCATTGATTCATCTCATTAAGCGATTTTTGTGTTGTCTCCTTGTGGGCCTCCATCTTTTGATCCATGTTCTCCTGCATTTCTCTAAGCGATTTTTGTGTTTCCTTTGTAAGGGCTTCTAACCGTTGATTCATGGTCTCCTGTGATTCTTTATTAGATTTATTTGTGTCCTTTTTGTGATCCTCTAATAGCATCATGAGAAGTGATTTTAAATCCAGATCTTGTCTTTCAGGTGTGGTGGGGTATCCAGGACTTGCTGCTATGGAGAGTTGGGTTCGGATGGTGCCATAGTACTTTCATTTCTGTTAGTAACGTTCCTACGTTTGCCTTTTGCCATCTGGTTACCTCTGATGTTAGTTGGTCCTGCTGTCACTGGCTGTTGGTTTGACCTCCTGTGAGCCTGCAAAGCTACTTCTGCCCCCCCTGGTTTACCAGGATTCCCCTGGCACAGATTTCTGGGGCCTGCCCTGCTCCTGAGTGACTTTGGAGCCCTGATGTGCCTTGCCCCAAGTGATGTTATATTGGGGAGTCCTTGCACATCCAAAGGTTCAGCGTAGTGGATTCCTGGAGCAGAGGTCGCCAAAGGGAGGCTGGTAGGCTCCTGCCCTGTGCAGGGGTGTGTGATCTCTCCTAGAGTGGGGGGGGAGGGGGCGTCCCTCTGCCAGGCAGAAGTCCCACAGCAGAGCTGGCACACTGGTTACTGCAGATCTGCCCAGCTCTTGGGAGCCACGTACATACAAGCTGCCCGAGACCCCAGCGATATTATGCCTGTCAGTCTCTGAGCCTGGCATTCCAACTTCCTGGCCACTGGAGCAAAGATGGCAGAGTGCACTCTGCACTCTCTCCGTGGCACTGGTCACCCTGCAGAGGCGATGGCCTACAGCAGATCTGGCACCCAGACGACCACAGCGCTGTCCCGTTCTTGGGAGCAGGCTGAAACCCCAACAGGCTCTGTCCCAAGCAATGTTATATTGGGGAGAACCTGGGTACCTGTCTCTTCAGTGCAGTCTACCGGAACAGAGATCGCGGAAGGGAAGCTGGTAGGCTCCCGCCCAGTGTGGGGTCCCTCTGCCAGGCAGAAGTCCCACAGCAGAGCTGGCGCACTGGTTACTGCAGATCTGCCCAGTTCTTGGGAGCCACGTACACACAAGACGCCCGAGACCCAAGCGATATTATCTACGTCTTTCTTTATATGTTACTTGGCCTTTTTCTCTTACTGCTTTTAATATTCTTTCTTTGTTTAGTACATTTGGTGTTTTGATTATTATGTGACGGGAGGTATTTCTGTTCTGGTCCAGTCTGTTTGAAGTTCTGTAGGCTTCTTGTACTTGATCGGCATCTCTCTCTTTAGGTTAGGGAAATTTTCCTCCATAATTTTGTTGAAGATATTTACTGGCCCTTTAAGTTGCAAATCTTCATTCTCATCTATACCTATAATCCTTAGGTTTGGTCTTCTCATTGTGTCCTAGATTTCCTGGATGTTTTGGGTTACATGTTTTTGCATTTTGCATTTTCTTTGACTGTTGATTCGATGCTTTCTATGGTATCTTCTGCACCTGAGATTCTTTCTTCCATCTCTTGTATTCTATTGTTGATGTTTGCATCTATGACTCCTGATTTCTTCCCAAGGTTTTCTATCTCCAAAATTGTCTCCCTTTGTGATTTCTTAGTTGTTTCTACTTCCTTTTTTAGATCCTGGATGGATTTGCTGAGATCCTTTACTTGTTTTTTTGTATTTTCCTGTATTTCTTTCAGATATTTTTGCATTTCCTCTTTCAGGATTTCTGCCTGTTGACCCAAGTTCTCCTGCATTTCTCTAAGCGATTTTTGTGTTTTCTCCTTATGGGCTTCCATCTGTTGATCCATAGACTCCTGCATTTCTTTATGCGATTTTTGTGATTCCTTTGAAAGTGCATCTACCTCTTGATTCATTTCTTTAAGCAATTTTTGTGTTGCCTCCTTATGGGCCTTCATCAGTTGATCCATATTCTCCTGCATTTATCTAAGCGATTTTTGTGTTTCCTTTGTAAGGGCTTCTACCCGTTGATTCATGTTCTCCTGTATTTCTTTATGAGATTTATTTGCGTCCTTCTTTAAATCCTCTAATAGCATCATGAGAAGTGATTTTTAAATCCAGATCTTGCCTTTCGGGCATGATGGGGTATCCAGGACTTGCTGCTGTCGGAGAGGTGGGTTTGGATGGTGCCATATTGCCTTGATTTCTGTTAGTAGCGTTCCTACGTTTGCCTTTTGCCATCTGGTTACCTACGGCGTTAGTTGGTCCTGCTGTCACTGGCTGTTGGTTGGACCTCCTGTGAGCCTGCAAGGCTATTTCTGCCCTCTTTGGATTATCGGGATTCCCCTGGCACCGATTGCTGAGGGGCTGCCCTACTCCTGAGTGACCTTGGAGCCCTGAAGTGCCTTGCCCCCAGTGATGTTATATTGGGGAATCCCTGCACATCTGAAGGCTCAGTGTAGTCAGTTCCCGGAGCAGAGGTTGCCAAGGGGAGGCTGGTGAGCTCCCTCCCTGTGTGGGTGTGCTCTCTCTCAGTGCGGGTCCCTCTGCAGGGCAGATGTCCCACAGCAGAGCTGGCGCATAGATGACCACAGAACTGCCCAGCTCTTGGGAGCAGGGAGCACACAAGCTGGCTGAGTCCCAAGCGATATTATGCTAGATTATCCCTGCGCCTGGAGGTCCCAGTTGCTCTGTTGCCGTAGCAAAGATGGCGGAGTGTACTATGTACCCTCTCGGCGCAGATCACTCTGCAGGGCAGATGGCCCACAGTAGAGCTGGAGCCCAGACGACCACAGAGCTGCCCAGCTCTTGGGCACAGATGGAAGCCCAACAGGCTGTGTCCCAAGCAATGTTGTATTGGGGAGTCCCTGAGTACCTGGATGCTCAGTGCAGTCGATCCCCGGAGCAGAGTTCGCCAAGGGGAGGCTGGTGTGCTCCCTCCCTGTGCGGGTGTGCTCTCTCCCATGTGGGTCCCTCTGCAGGGCAGATGTCCTACAGCAGAGCTGGTGGGTAGGTGACCACAGAACTGCCCAGCTCTTGGGAGCAGGGAGCACACAAGGTGGCTGAGTCCCAAGCGATATTATGCTTGATTATCCCTGCACCTGGAGATCCCAGTTGCTCTGTTGCCGGAGCAAAGATGGCAGAGTCAAGAATGCACATTATTAAAAACATGCAGTTATTTTTCATAAAATCCAATTTTATAATTACTCAGAGTAAAATAAAATATCTTACATTTACTTAAAAATTGTGTCTGTAATTGTTTGTATATTCTTGGCCCAGAGAGAGGCACTGCTGGGAGTTGTGGCCTTGTGGGTGTGGGCTTTAATACCCTTGTCCTAGCTGCCCTGGAGCCAGTATTCTGCTAGCAGTCTTTAGATGAAGATGTAGAACTCTCAGCTCCTCCTGCACCATGCCTGCATGGCTGCTGCCATGTTCTTGCCTTGATGATAATGAACTGAACCTCTGAATCTGTAAGCCAGCCCCAATTAAATTTTGTCCTTATAAGAGTTGCTGTGGTCATGGCATCCACGGCAGTAAAATCCTAACTAAGACAGAAGTTTGTACCAGGAGTGGAGTATTGATGTGATAGACCTGACCATGCTTTTGCTTGGAGGGATGTGGATTTGAGGACTTTGGAAAGCAGTGGAATGCTTTAAGTCGGGCTTTATGGACTATCCTAGTAGGAATATGAAAGACTTTGTTACTGAGTGATTTGAATTGTGGAAACCTTGCCCAAAAGGTTTCAGTGGAGAAATTCAATTGTGGCTAGAGATTGTTTTTATGGTATTTTGATGAAGAATGTAGCTACTTTTTGCCCTTGTCTGAAGAGTCTGCCTGAGTCTAAAGTAAAGAGATTTATATTCATTGCATCAACAAAGGAAGTCTCAAAAAAGCCAAACAGATCTCTGACTGCAAGGCCAGCCTGGAACAAAGCAGATTCTAGGTGAAAAAAAAAAAAAAACTTAGATCCAGGCATGTTGGTACAAGCCTTTAGTCCTAGAATTACAGGAGACAGATCCTTGAAGATCTCTGAGTTTGAAGTCACTTTACAGAGAAAGTTCCAGGAAAGTCTACCTTAGGCAGTGTGTAAGTTGGAGAACAAACAGCTGGTAATAAAATAAGGGAGGCCATGTTCCAGCCCCAGCAAGCAGTAGAACAAGGCAGCTTCAGCCATGTTGCTCTGTCTTTAAAGTGACAAACAGAAGAAACTACTGGGATAATTGATGCTAGTTAGCTGGAGCTAAGAAATTAGCAGTGATTAAGAAGATACCAGCATCACTAAGTTGAAATCTTCTGGGAAGTGTTTTCTGAGAGCACAAAGAAACTGTGTTCCAGAGATAGCCAAAGTTGTACCTTGTGCTGCAGATGCACTTGGTAATGTGTAAGAGTCACCAAGGTGGTACAGATTTTGAAGGCATGAAGGAGTCATGAAGAACAACTGAGGTTTGGCACTGTGGAAGGTCATAGAAGGCCATTGGTGAAGGTGCAGCCTCAGTTGTAGTTGACAGTCCAGACCTGAAGGGGTCATGCAAAGAATTTGAAGCTTGGAACCAAGAAGAGATTCTATTAGAGGCTATTGGTGAAGCCTAGTTGCAGCAAAAGACCCTAGTGTGTTGGGAATTCCAATACCATGGGATGATCACCAAAAACAACAGCAGCAGTGGAGTGGATCCATCTAAGCTTTGAGTGCTACAGAGTACAGAACTAGAGAAGTTACTTTTACCCTTTGGAGGAGCCCAGAAGATCATGTGTGAATCCCATACATTGAAACAAGAAGCTGTATCATTGATGTTTCCTTGAAGACCCCAAGATTTTCGAGATGCCAGAGCCATAGGATATCTTCTGAGGAATTCTGCTAACAGGGAGTGGACCCAGCCCAGGAAAAGAAGTTTGTTGCAGTCAACAAAGATGAAAAAGGATTTGGAGAACTGGAAAGTGCTTTGACATCATCCATGGAGATGCAGAGTTTCAAGTTTGATGAGCTGGTTTCCTATCCTGATTCAGGGATTACAGTTAAGTAATTGGATGGATCTCAGAGGAGACTTTGAACTTTGGACTTTTGACATTGTTGATACTGCTATCGACTATGGAGACTTTAGAAGTTGGACAAAATGTACTTTTTTAAATTATGCTATAACTAGATTTGGCCCCCATAGACTCATGTGTTTAAACAATCCTATAGGGGTCAGGGAGTGGAATGTGATAGTTTAGATATGCTTAGCACAGGGAGTGGCACTGTTGGGAGGTGTGACCTTGTTGGAGTAGGTGTGGCCTGTGGGTGTGGGCTTTAATACCCTTGTTCTAGCAGCCTGGGAGCCAGTATTCTGTTAGCAGCCTTTAGATAAAGATGTAGAAGTCTCAGCTCCTCCTGCACTATGCCTGAATGGATGTTACCATGTTTCCACCTTGATAATGGACTGAACCTCTAAACCTATAAGCCAGCCCCAATTAAACGTTGCCCTTATAAGAGTTGCCTTGGTCACATTGTCTATTCACAGTAGTAAAACCCTAACTAAGACAATGCCATGTTAAAAATTCCTTTTTTCCCCGTAAAATAGCTTTTCATATTTGGTTGATTAAACTTGAGCAGGAGCTGCTGGTCACAGATACTTGATTCATGGATTTAAGGTTGATGACTTGTTAAAGCAGGTGATAAAAGCTGCTTAGAGATTTTGGTGAGCAAAATAGCATGATGATAATGGTGTTCCAGAGAACATCCTTGGCAATAGTGGGCTTCATCTGGCCTAGGTCATCAGCCAGAAAACATTTTTTTTTTCTGAATCTGTAAGGAAGGGCCATGAGGAGCACAGTAATGTGGAAGCAATGTGAAGCTGAGGACTTGGAGGCTTCTGTGATGAGAAATCGATCAGATTCAGAGAAACAAGGACACAAAAATGTCTGCTGAACAATTATGCTGTCATAATTAATGTAATCATATATGACTAAAATTAAAACCCTAGATTTTATTGGGGCAATGACTGCCCCATGTTAAGTAGATCACATACATTTGCTTTTATTTAACCACTCCAAGTTTATGACCTAGGTTTTACTGTTGTCTTTATTTTAATGATATTAGAACTACATCTTCAAGAAATCAAACAACTTGTTCATGACCATACACAAGCCGATTCTGCATAAGATGCTAGTACCTACTGAGATTTCATTGTTGATGAAAGAGTTGGGTGGAAGAGGTAGTTTGGGGGGGGGAACAAATTAATTATTTATGCCTTTGCCAGTCAAGAAGAATGGGAGATAAACCTTGAATATAATATTTTGTGTGTTTTTCTACTTGATGAAGGTAGGGCATCAGAATTCAAACATAACAAGTTTACATGATAAAAATTAATGTTTATTTCTCACATGGGTAGGTTGTAGACTGAGCCTTAGGCTCATGTCCACAGTCAAGATTAATGTCAAGACAGCAAACTCTCCAGGTTCTGGATTGCATCTTCTGGATGCCCCATCTCAAACTATATTTCTTGCTTCAAATTTTAAAGAAAACTATCTGATTCAGACAATTTCTAACCAAGAGAGGATAAGAGCAAAACAAAAGGTGTTAAACTCAGAAAATATGTGTCACTCATAGCAAATATAACCCACTAGATCTGGGTTAGATGACCAGCACCCACCTCTCTCTTTTCAAATTATACTCTTCACTATAATGTGAGCTTAGAAACTCTGAAGAGCTTCCTTGCATTATAGTTGTTCAATTTATCTTTGAAAATAAAAACGTAAATAAAAATGTACCTTTCATAGAATAAAGCTATAGAAAACAATATAATCTATGAGCTAAGAAGACCTGTGATCTGAGCCTTCTTTTCTATCTTTCTGGTTTTAGGCCAACTTTTCTAAGTAGGGCATCAAGTCAGGAACCTTATGCAAGCATGTACTGAGTTCAGTCTTCTTTAAAAGTGATGAATATAAAACAAACCGTAAAAACATAAAGGAAGTTGACCAAGATGAGGCAAGTCAACATTTTCAAGAACAAAACATAGAGCATATGGAATTAAAATCTTACTCCTCCTCCTAGTCACTTGATCATCTGTAGATCGGGCATAGTTACCTACATACAATATATATTAGATGATGGAATGAAAGATTGTCTACCTGCATCATGTTATGTACTTTCTTGTTATTATTAGTAATAGATGTTAAGGCCTTATGGAACAAACAACAGTGTTTTTTTTTCCCTCTTTGCTTGGATGATCTGACAGTCTGACAGTGTTGTACTAACAAAGTGTGTGTAGGAAAAATGAAAAAGGCCCGTTGCTTAGTCACAAAGCCCTAGAGTAGAGAGTGTGTGCATATGGGTAAACAGATTATCTGGCAGCCCTTCCAGAGAGCAGCAGAAGTTCACAGCTCCGGGTACCTGCCCCTGTCACATCTGTCTCTCCCTAATGAAACCCCACTATAACTCACGGGCACTTGCAGGCACCTGAGAATATTTAGTCATGTGAATGGATCCACATCTGAGGTATGCAGATCTGTGAAATGCAGCAGTGAAGTTGAGGTCTTACAGGGAAGCACAGGTTGCCACGCGTGACTCGTGGCAGAGCACTCTCGCCTAGCTCAAAAATGAGAACATTCTTGTTCGAGCTCATTCTTGGGCTGCAAAGCTTTGTCACTGTTTCCCCAAATGGGAGAGGCATATAACACAATAACGTGTAGGTGGCGTCATGGTGCTATTCCAGCATAGTACACGCTCGTCGTGTTCTAGGAAACTGTATGAAGCGATTTGGGAAGGAAATAGGCTGCAGTGTTTGTTCTCAAGGAACCCATAGTCTTGTGAAGTGTTGATGATGACAGGTGGAAAGAAAGTGGCCTCTAGGGTATACAGAAAAGGTTTTCTAAGTCATTTATGGGAAGAGCAACAGGATATCAAGTTCATTACCCTAGCCGAGTATTCTGGAGTAATTAGCAGTTGCCCAGGTGTTAGCTGGAGATTGTGATAATAACGGCAGTAAAGGAAAGTAATTTCAGAATGGAAGGAACAGAGCCACACAGGCAAAGTCATTCAAGATAACACTGTGATCAAGTACCTGTACAGCCATAGTGCAGAAGGCAAGCTACATTAGAGACCATATAGAAATTGAGTACGTTTTACTGTGTTCCTATTTTGTAATAAAAGTTAAAATATATTAATCTTGCTGAATTAAAATACACCTAATTAATAATTATTTGTAATTATATCTGGACTATTTGGGTCCCTGATAATCATCTCATGGAGTAGTTATATTTTATTTACTTGGTTTTTTATTTGTGGGGCACTGTGTGGGTATTGTATACTTACTTAGCATTGATGAGTGCCTGTGTGTACACAAGTACACACACACATGTGTGAACAGATATGTGGAGGCCAAAGGTCAGTGTTGGGTGTTTTTCCCTGATTGTTCTATATTTTCAGTTTTTTGAGTCAGAATCTCCTCTTGAACCCAAAACTCATCAATACAACTAGGCTGGCTGGCAGCTAATGAGCTTCAGGCGTATACATGTGCTCACACCCACAGAGTCATGTTAGAGGTCAGTGCCTTATGCCTGGCTTCTTATGTGGGTTCTAAGGCTATGAACTCAAGACCACATGCTTGTTTGTAGACACTTCACTGAATGAACCATCTCCTCAATCCCTCTAGTAAGGAGGTGTTATGTTGACAAATATTAAGATTCTTAAATCAATTCTACCATCATGTAATATTTGTTCTCTGCATCAGTTTTTCTAACAGAAAGATTCGAAACTCATCCATATACCCTAATTTTTAAAGACACCTCATAGACCAGGCTATGTTATAACCAAGAAAGTGTTTTATTGTCTTTCCAGAAGAGGACCACTCGCTCCTTTCATCATTACACAATATATATTAGGCGCTAAAATAACTGAGCTACTCTCATATGTTTATCAGAATACTACAACATAAAGTTGAATCCAGAGCTGCAATGCCAAGAACACCAAGACATAAGTTAGCCTGTGCTTATTCCCCACAAATGAAAATACATGGGAAGCAACTTTATCTTCAAGGTGATGAGACCGAGGAACTGAATGAAGAAGAATTCCAGGGCACACTCACCAATAGCCGAAGGCATCACCCAGCATGCAACAGAAAGAGGGAGTGGCCGAGAGGTGAAGAAACAGAGCAGATGTGAAGGCACACGGTTAATGTATTTGGCATTTCACATTTATCTTTGAAATGTCATCAATATGAGGGAGGTGTGTTATTATGTGCCTCAGTAGGCTAAAGCAAAAGGATAATGAGTTCCAGTCCAGTCTGGGAACACACAGCTCTAGAAAACCTTACATGAATAGAACTATAAATGTGGGACTTTAAGGAAAAGAGAAACATAAGCAGGAAATCCTGAGGGTCCCGTTCATTTCTCCTTCATTCGCCTTTCCCTCTCTAGCGGTGATAACAGTCAAACCGTCAGTGCGTGTGGGCGACTGGAAACACGGTCCTCATCCCGACCTTTCTCGACCATGCTTGTGTGTCTTAGCACGAGACCAACCACTGTCCTTTACTCCAGTCATTGTAATCCATTTAACTCTCTTTTAAATTCAATAACGAAATCCCGGTGTTATGTTTATATGTGCCAACCTTCTTTCTCCTCAGCTGTGAATTCATGAAAGACATCTTGGCACCTGAATTCCTGTCCTTCCTCTATGTTGCTATGACAGATCAAGGACACCCCACCATTCTTTCACCCATCATCCTCCTGTCAGGGAATGCTTAGGTGGCATCCTATTTGTTTGGTGTGTAGACATGCGGCCATGAGCATTCTTGTCTGCAGACATATTTCCACCACATACTGGCCAGTAGCATCACCTGCTCTTAAGGTATACTTGTGTTCAGCTGGAGCTAATTCCACACTGTTTTAAAAACAAAAACAAAAACAAAACAAAACAGAGAAAAACAAATGATTGCACCAATTTCCATTTCTACAAGTGTCTCTGAAAAGCCTTATAAATTAAATGATCAGCATTATAAATTTTAGTCATTCCATTGTATAAGTAATAGGATATCATTGTTTGGCACAACAGTGGTCTCCTTCTAAAAACTGCTTGGGAAGCATCATGCTCTAGAACATATGAAATGAAGGCAAAATCCTGGAATCCTTTCAGAGTCTCTAGGTACTAAAACAAAATACTATATGACTATGAAGCACTTAAAAATCAGAGTCAACCAAAATAAA
Source organism: Tokudaia tokunoshimensis (assembly GCA_036184795.1). Taxonomy (NCBI): domain Eukaryota; kingdom Metazoa; phylum Chordata; class Mammalia; order Rodentia; family Muridae; genus Tokudaia; species Tokudaia tokunoshimensis. Next base: position 39,668,243 of record BTHU01000004.1, on the reverse strand, counting down.
ACTCTTACACATTGTTCTTGCAGATCTTGAGGATGCAGAAACCTATGGATGAGGAGGTGAATCCCAGGGAGTTAGCCGGAGGCTGTGGGTCTCCTCTGCTCAGAATCTCTCTAATTTTTCCAGGATACATTTACCAGGTGAGATGGGTAACCTTGGGTGTATACTTTTCTGTATCTGGCGTACCAGAATCTTCAAAGTTTTATTGGTCTATGATTTGACTTTACAGGGTCGATGTGGGGACTGTCAAATATATACCTCTGTAATCAAAATAGTAGATGGGCTTTACAGGCATTTCAGAAATGGTTGGAAATTCTGTCCTAATTCCAGATACTATCCACCCAATGATTTTTATGAACCTCAAATCATCAATGCATGTAGCAACTTTAAATAATAAACATTTGAACACAACACAGTCCACAGGTTCCTAAATTGGTACCTGCTGAAGAATGGCAGTAGGAAAATATTGAAGTCTTTGTTTTCAGTACTTAGGTTATTAAGCTTTTATAAGAGCAGAACACTTTGTATATACAGTAAAATCACTGCAGTTCATAGCATAGATTAGTCTCATGCCAGGGCTGAGGTGACTTGGGCAGTATTCCTTACCACTGTGGCATAATGGTATGGGTGGTGTGCATGCTGTGTAACTCAGAAGACTGTGGTGAAGTTTCAGGATGCAAGGTCAGGAAGCACTACCAGAAACTCCTGGAGACTGTTATATACTGGGTTTGAATTTGTATTTTGTCACTGTGTACTCATAAACCTGTTCTGATTGACAGGTTTTTAACAAGCCCAATCGTAAGTTATGGAATCCACAGGTGGGTCTGAGTCACCCAGCACAATGATTTGTTATAGTGTATTAGGTAACCAATCACTTAGACATAATACAGAACGATTTGAGAGGAAAACATAAATGGATCCAGAATACTCTGGCATAGAATGAGAGATCCAAGTAGGATTATCTGAACACAGGAAAGAGAAGAATTTAGAGCATTCCAAGGTGCCAGATATTGTACCTCACTGGGCGAATAACCACAGAGTTCTTGACCTCAGATGTGATGAAAACAATGGGGACTAGATGGATACTTGGGATAGAGAGCAGCTTATGTCAGCCCAGACTAGTGTCAGAAAGACTTCGCTCATGGCTTGCCTTCTTTTCCAAGGGCAAGAAAACAAGTCACAGGGATGTGTGACTGGGTCGGCAGACAGCTGAAGACACGCTCAGTAAACAATAGCCATAAGCATGGGCCGCTGCCTTAATAAGCAGGGCACAGGTGATCGGGCCCATGGGTCAGCATGGAGAGGTGACATCTGTGAGTCAGGGAAGATTCTAGACGTCAGCAGACAGGTCCAGCAGTCTAGTTACACAAGAAAGACATAGCTCAGGACCATATTCTGCTTTCTCCACAGGCATGTTTCCTGGAGCTTACCGCTTTATGAGATGGCGAGGTACCTCAGGAAACCATACACTGGTTTAACATAAACTTGAAATTATACAGAAAGGCCTTGGATGACTCAGTTTATCTGGATCTGAACACCCCCTTAAAACATCTCAGAATAGTATCTCCCTCAGAGGAGAGCTCTGGTCTTGTGAATTACAGAACTCTGACTAAAAGACATAAGGAAGTCATTCCCAGAGACAAATATTGATTGGCTTGAGTCCATCCCTTTTCTACCATCCGGCAAAATGGGGACTATAATTTAAAGATAAAGTAAACAACATTTCTTGAACACATGGCTAAAACTATGGTGTCCGATATATTTTCCTGTGTTTGTTATGGGTAAGCTCCTTCCTGACAGACAATTGTGGTCTAGCCTTGTCTTCAAGGCTGATCTACTGACCGCGTAGTTGCATGTAAATGTACATGTGTTGCGTCAATATGTGCTCTCAAAGAAGCAAACTTATTTTATCACAAGATTTTTTTGGAGTGTATGGATGACAGCAGGAATAGCTGAAATTCATCTTGAAGAAGGTAAGCCAAGGCTGTCTGAAGTAGTAAATTATCTGTCCTACAAGCACGAGGCCCTCCTCTAAAACCCACAGCCCTCTCCTAGGCAGCATAGGAGAGCTGGTTCCGAAGGTTTGAGAGCAGTGAGTCTTGATGGCCTGAACCCAGGAGAACTGGTGGGCTGACCACCTCAGCTGCCGCCCAGGCCCAGATCCAGGGCTCTGAGTTGGTCCACCCCACCTTCTACCTCGTCTATGAACAGCTGGAGCAGGACTGGGTGCTCCTGCAAACCCAAGCTGCAGGATCTCCGTAACACAGGGCAACAACAGGATATCTAAGAGGAGTCCCGGTGTAAGAATCCAGTATTGATAGTGTAGCAGAAGCCAGAGGCCTCAAACCAGATTGGTGACTCATTGCAATGAACATTTGCAAGTGAAGATATGTGGACAAAAGATTTACTGCTGGACACTGGGACACATCTCAACTTCCAAGGCGAGATTTTTTTTTCTTTTCTTTCAGGAGATGTTGCAAAGGCGGAGGACTGACACAAAGGGATGGGGAGATGAGTGGAACTGGGGCTAATGATGTGAAATTCACAAAGAATCAATACACAATTTAAAAGAATCCTCACCACCAAAGACAAGGCCTGCCACAGTGATTCTACAAAACCCCAGCCGTGGGCACAGAGGCAGGGAGTTTGCTGGTTCAGTCTAATTCCAGGACCAATGAGATAATTTTTCTCTAACTGTGAAAAGTAAAACCAAAAAGTCCCCTCAACTCACAAAAGTTATTTTCACTTCAACTATGTAATTCTGTGTTTCAATGTCTCAAACATTTGCTTTCCTAACTGTCTCAAAAGCTGAGCTGGAAGTAGATCATGAAAGACCCTGAAGGTCAACCCCCCACATATCCTGCCCCTTCATGAACACATACACACCCCCTAAATGAGCACATATATATGCTACACACACATAAAAAAATAAATAAAAATAAAAGAGATATTCAGATCAGAGGTTGTCTTCAAAACCAAACCAAAACAAAGAAAAAAAAAAGATTATGTGTTATACTATTATCTAAGAAGCCAGATTTTCCACCTTGGGGAAAACAAACTCAACTCAGAAAAGCAAACTTAGAGAAGATTTTATGAAAACCTATGATTTCTAATCAAACAACTAGAAAATTAAAAAATAAATAAATAAAGAGGCGTGAAAGGTTAACTGTGCACACTCGGGTGGTAGCTAGGCTACCCCCGCCTCCATCATCTCTCTGCTGTCACCGTGGGGCCCTTACATGACTCATAATGTTTCCATACAGGTTTACCTCCTGCCTTCCGAAGAGATGGGAAATAATAGTGTTTTGTCGTTTGCGCAATGTCGTGTGTCTGCCAGTAGATGGCAGTAACACGTTGAGTGCTGCCAGCTTTTTCTTTCTTTCTTTTTTTTTTCCCCTTCCAGGGCCGTTTTCTGATATATGTTGGGTACCATAGAGTGAATCTCAGAACAGGAAGCGGAGTCATAAGCAGAGAGGATTCTGGAAAGGTCTCTTTGTTTTCATGTCCACAGAGAAAGCAAGAAAAAAAATTGAATGTAATTTGCACATCCCTGTGGCCCAAATCTGAAGAACTACAGGGGGTGGCACGTTCCATTCTAACCATCTTGGATGCTGTCCTTTGTTGAGCTGTGATTCCTAAGGCTCTCCATCAGGTAAGCTGACAAAACATTTCATTATTTGCACTGCAGAATCTAGCCACCAGGTCATCTTCTCATTTTAAAATCCTCTCCGTGCTGCCATTTTTAAAAGCCTAATGCTTAAATGTAAATTATAAGAACTGAAGGCATCATTTGATTTGCAAACTGCTTACTATTCCTTTATCTTTCAAAGGGTGTTCCAGCCTCTGTCTGGAAATGGTGACTTACAATACAGACTAGGAATTAAGGAGTGTGTGTCTTTGAAACAAGCAGATGTTTGGGGTTGATTGTGTGGAGAGAACATCTGTTTTGTTAGACTTAATGTCAACCTACTAGATTTCAGGACGACACCGCCTATTCGGCATCTTTAAATCATAAATGCTCAGTGAAATTGGAACTATCTTTTCTGTGCTGTAGGTTTTTTTAATTTAATTTTATTTATTTAGAAGCTCTGGAGAAGCCATATAGCCAGACAGTGATATCAATATAAAGGTGTTTGACTATTTAGACATTTTCATTTTTCTTGGAAATTTATCAGGATAGAAAGGAAAGAGATCGCTGAGAGTAACATTAAAACACATTTGATTTGTTAAAAATGAAATGATCCAAGGATTCCTCTATGTTCCATAACCTCCTGTTTTGTTATCTTTCAATATCACATAAGCTTGATAACTGGGTAGGTTTCTTTCCTTCCTGGAACATTTCATGGTTGGTTTTATTATTAGTATTATTACTACCAATCACCAGGAAAACTCATTTGAGACCAAATGAGAATAATTTACATTGTGTAGAGTCTGTGCCTGTCACTAAAATATTTTACATCACACTCATAGGTTTCATTCAGCAATCACACTGCTACATTAGCAGAAGACCTATAGGCAGCAGTGGAAAGACAAGTTTTTAAGATTATAAAGCTCTCTGTGTGTGTATGTGTGTGTGTGTGTGTGTGTGTGTGTGTGTGTGTGTGTGTACACAATACGTCTCGCACTATCTCTTGTGAGGACAAAGATGAAGGCATTAGTGTTTGTGAGAATCTGCATGGAAATATTACATCTAATCTATTCTGGGCAGTATGTCCTGTAAGAAATAGAGACCTGTGATTTCAACCCAGGCTTTGGTCAGTACTAAACAAAGGGCTTAAAAATCAAACCAAACTAACCAAATAAAAAAAAAACTTGGGCTACCTGAAGTATATTTTCTCATCATGTGGTGAACAGACAATCTCAGTCAGTAAATTACATCAGGCGGCAATATACTGCCCCTTAAAACATTTCAAAATAGTGTCTGCCTCAGCAGAAAGCCCTTGTCTCGTGTATTTCAGAAGAACTCTGATGACTATAGGATGTAAAGAAAAGTGTTTCCCTTGAAAAGGGTTTTCAGAAATAAATGCTAATTGGCTCAGATGTTTTGTGCAGTACATGCCATGCCTGCAGGTGACTGGAAGTGAGTAACTTTCTTCTTTGTAAATACCAGAGCCGGTTGATTGGTCTAGTTTGCATTTATGAATGGATGTTTCTACTTGGACCCTGAATGCTACCTTTTTTTGTTTTGTTTTTAAAGTTGCCATGCCTCCTTAGCGGTTCATCTGGCTTAGAGGCTCACTTCTCTTGGTTGCTTGCCTTGCTTCTATACATGTGGTCTTGATGTGAAAAGCCAATGTGCACACACATCCACACCTTGCAAAGCATGCCCTTTGAACTCTTCAGAAACAAACTGTTACATTTCATGCCATCTGAAGCAAATGAGTGTATTTCACTCTTTAACGAAAAGGGCGGTGGAGATTTCATTTGTAAAAGCCAGGCACACATTACCATTATTCTTTTTTTTCTTGCCTGTGCTAGTTGAGAAGTCGAGTCAAAGCCAGATTCTAATTCCTTTGACTTCTTCCTGTTGATTTCTGAGCTCAACTCTATGAGGGACATCCCTGGCTCTCCTGACTCTATAGTGTGACAGTGAATGGTTCCCTAGGCATGAGGGTAGAGAAGTAGAGACATTTTGGCGGTCTTTGGCCAGTTCCTTCTTTGGTAGAAACACCAAGCAGTGAATGGAAAACTGGTGAAGAGCTTGGCAGGCGGAAGCAGCTCCACTGTTTCCTAGCAAATAATTAAAGTTCTGTGGCCTCTAGCACACTGTCCATAAGACAGTGATGTGCCTACTTAGAAAACTGTGGAAATGAAATCTTTTCTGTTTGGAGCTTAGTGACTGTCACCTTCCTCTCTTCTCATGTGCCACCCCAGCACCCAAGAATGGAACAGGTATCATTGCTATTATTAGTGCCAGTGATGAAGTACCTTCCAGCACGACAGGAAAGGGTTGAGGGGGATTTTAGCTGTAGGTAAGGGTCATCTTGGAAGAGGGCTTTGGCTGGACATCTGCAAGACCAATGTGCTACCCATGACAATGTCAGTTAGTGGAGAGATTGCAGGCCCTTTCTGGAGAGTTTGTGGAACTTCCAGATGGTTCTAACTGTCTAATGGTGTTCTTATGAACGGCTCTGTGCTTATTTGTCTGTTTCATTTTTCCCTTTAGCAAAATCAAAGCCAAGAGTTTTATCATTAACTTCGTTTTACCTTAAGAGGACTTGCCTTTCAGACAAAAGGCCTCTGGGAAGATTCTCAGAGGCAAATCTATGTTTTGTGAGAATTCACATATTTTTAAAGTAACTTCTACAATACTATGATAGTCAGATCACAGCACCTAAACCTAAGAAATGTCTTAGCTCTGACTGAGTCCTAAACTCTCTGGGCTTAAAACCTGTTAAGGCCATAGTTAAATGTAGGAAGGCAAATGAGCCTGATGAAATTGCTGACATGCTACGAAGGCCCCACTTCTCCCTAAAGACTTTCTAAGTGCAGCCTGGTGCTTCTGACAGCTGTGTGCTACCGGGATATCTGCGAGCTAGAGCTGGGGTGACCTTTGAGCACCCCAGGCTCCCTAATCCCTTCCTTCAACCACCCTGGGCCTCTTTAAACTGACTCTGGTGACTGGGCTGTCAGCTCCATCTTCGTGGCAGCAGGGATGACTTAATGAACTCAGGATAGCATAGAGAGGACGGCTGAGAGCAGGAAAGGCTTAGCAACTGGAGGGTAACATTTCTCAGCGGGACAGGCACTGAGCTTGGAATCCGTTGCTTGGCTCTGGCTTCCTCCGAGCTCCTGTGAGTCCTTAATTGCAGGGGGAAGTTTATCAGAAACCATCTATCTGTAAGTGCAAGTAAGTAATGATGTCTTTTTTTTTCCAACAAAGAATGAGCATAGAATGAGATGGTGACATTTCTTGCCTTCAGTGGCTGTGCACATTGCTATTCCTTGCTATCTTTCTTGCACAGAAACTTTGTGGACTTAACTTGGTGACAATGTGCCGCTTGTCATCGGAAATATATTATTCATTTCTGTACTCATATAATTGGTCATTTTATTCATTTTACAGAATAATGAGGATCAGTTGCTCACCTGCTCTGGGAATATAATTAAAATCAGAAACTGTTAATTTAGGAATTTTTTAGGTTCTGTGGTAGTAACTTCAATTTGACTGGTATTTACCTTAGTTTGAATGTTGCCCCATGATTTTCACATCCAACAAGTATGAAACACAGCATTGGAATTCCTATATATTTGGTGTCCAGAAATTTTGGGAAGGAAAAGAGTCAAACCCACTGTCATCGCATCTTCCACCTATATTTGATCCGGAGGCAACTTCCATCCCTCACCTTTACCTGACATATGTTTTGCTTTGGGGTGAAGTAAACGCATTCTTTGGTTGCCCTTTAATGTGATGTAACAAATGGTAGCCACCAAATTCAGAGCAAAATAATACTGATTTTCACGTTGTTAACTGTGAGACAATAATAAAAGTTCTCTTACTTGCAAAGCAAAGAAATGCTTTGTTCTATGAGCTGCCACACCCACTGTGGCTCTGTAGGTCCCTGAAGTTCGAATTTCTATCTGAATGTATAATTAACTTCAGTAGAATTTTTCACATTTAACTTAGAAATTTGACTTAATTTAATTTTACCCATTCAACTGGACATGTTAAGTTTCAATGCGACAACTATTGGTACTTTTTTTTTCTGGGTCCCCATGTCTGTTATTTGAAATTCTGGATTTGAAATGGAAGAAGCTTATAGAAGGAAAACGTTGCCTAAGACATATGAATGAAAAACAGTTCCAAAAAATATTAAAATGGTTACAGATAAACATGGAAGTCATCTATATGGGCATTTTCAAGGATTGCCAAAGTTCAAGAATTCCTTTAAATGTCTCTGTTGTTTCTGTAATAATTGAATTAGAGTTTCATCCTTTTTGAGGTTACATACAGGAAGACCTCCATGTGATCTAGCACCATGCGGGAGCGGTAAGAGAAATGATGGCCCCCTACATTATTAAAGAGTGATTTAATATTGTTTTAGTCAGTGGGTGACTTCAAAGATGAAAAGTCATTCTTTAAATAACTTTGGCCATTTTCTGCCAAGAAGTTCTCTTTGGGGAATTTTAATCTCCCGGTAGACAGAATATACTTTATTCTTGAGCTGTGCAGAACATTTTGTACTTGTGCTTTCCCAGGAGTTGGAATAATTGATTAAATCACAATTCCTATCACTTATGGCTGTGTGACTGACGTGATCTTGCATAAGGCTCAACAGTACATGGGTTATGGGCTTAAGCCTTCGTTTGAGAACTGGTCACTTGTTCTTTAGTTTTTCTGCCTTTGACATGTTTGTGTGTGACATTACTTTTATGAAGTTTCTTCTCTGTAACTTAAGCTGTTCCAAAGTATCCTAGGAATCTCCTTTTTATTGGAGCTATTGTGGGAATGACCTTAAAAAGTGAAGCCAGAGGAAAGGAACCCAAGCTTCTGTATAGACAATGCAAGTTTGGGCAATAAGTGAAGCTGTTCTTGCTGAGACTAAGGAGCCAGGAAGTTCATTCCAAACCATTCTAGAGCAAGAGAGCACCATGTCCTGGCTAGGAGACAGGTGGATGGAATGATTTCTCTGAAAAACTGACAATTCCAGAGTTTTAATAGAATTCCTCTCTATTCTCTCTCCCCTTCTCCTCTCCCTCTTCCTTCTTCTTTTTCTTCTCTTCCTCCTACTTTCTTCTCTTTCTCCTTCTTTTCCTTCTCTTTCTCCTTCTTTTCCTTCTCTTCCTCCTCTTCCTTCTCTTTCTCCTCTTCCTTCTCTTCTTCCTCTTCCTTCTTTTCCTCCCTCTCTTTCTCCTTCCCTTCCTCCTTTCTTCCCTCCCTCCGCCTCTCCCTCCCTTCCTTCCTCCCTTTTTCTTTTTTTAGTTTTGGTTTTTCAAGATAGGGATTCTCTGTATAGCCCTCTCTGTCCTGGAACTCACTCTGTAGACCAGATCAGTCTTGAACTTACAAAGATCTACCTGCCTCTGCCTCGTACTAATTCCTCTTTTAGTATCTGGATCAACTTCAATTTACTTATAATAAGAGACCCATTTGGTAGAAAGAATCTGATCATTGTATTCCCTGTCCCTTTTCCCAATCTTATCAATGTTATTGCCAGAGACAAAACAAACCCAGCCAATCTTATCAATGTTATTGCCAGAGACAAAACAAACCCAGTGGAGAAGAAATAATTTGGTCATATGTAGAAACACTGCAGAAACACTGGCACATTGGTACCCAGGCTTCTTATGGGCAGCTCCAGCCTCAGCATGCTGCCCACCACTGTTCCATGGGTTTGTGCTTCTCTTACTGATACACTGCCATAGCACTTCAATGAGACTCATGGACACCTGGTTTCCCTTTGGTTGTGTTAATGGTTCCTTTGAGGTTGACATCTTGCTCCTGGTATGCTAGTTGGTGCTATGTAATGAGCCCATTTCTACTTTGTGCTAAAGTCATTGAGATGTGTGTTTTACAGCTTTACATACAGAGAATGCACAGATCTTTTTTTTCAGCTGTGAATTTTACAATGATGGTTTCTTTACATCTCTTGAATCCTCTATAGTCTCAAAGTCCTAAAAGTATCTTTAACATGTTAGTCATTATTTAGTTAATGTGTCAGTAACTATTTAGATAAGATAAATCCCTCATGTGTATGTGTGTATATGTGTGTCTCTGTGTGTGTGTATGTGTGTATGTATGTATGTATGTATGTGTGTATGTATGTGCATGTGTGTTTGTGTGTGCATGTGTGTATGTGTGGGCGTGCATGTATATGTGTATGTGTGTGTCCATGTGTATATGTGTGTATGTGTGTATGTGTGTATGTGTGTGTGCGTGTGTGTGTAAAGCATGTGCATGTGTCTATTACTGTAGCTTAAATCTATTGCACATGCGTTACCACTTAGCTCCATGCCAGCCCAGGATATCCGTCTATCCTTCAGTATCTTCAGCTTCCAATAGTTGTACTAGGTTCTATCATCAATCTTTACATATTTATACTAAAATTGATATAAATTATATCAGCATTGCAGGAAGATGCAAAGGTAGAATTCATAATTGTCTAGTGTATTACACAGGCCAGGTAATATTGAATTGCAGCGCATGTATTTAGAATGAGAGACTAGCCAGTAAATGAAAAATGAGGGAAAAAAAAGTATGGCTTTGTGAAACCTTATTAGTTGAAATGCCAACAACAACAACAACAACAGCAACAACCTGTAAGGACAAAGATACAGAAACATGCTGTGTGCCAGGGGCCCACTCATCCTGACCCACACCTTGACTACATCTGACCAATAGATACAAGAGCAATGGCTGGCTTCTCCTTTGGCTAATCTGATTGGATTTTTCTGGATTGAGTGTAGGTTTCAAAGTATGTTTAAAAGCCCTGTGAACAGAGGTTAAATGTGCAGCCAGATTTTACCATCAGTTAACCTAAAAAAAGGCAGAAAAAATAAGCAAAACTAAGAAACTTTGGTTCAAGAGAAGAGAGCTAAAATCCATGGCTTTCAAAACCATGTTAAGATGCTAATGACTTGGTGCGCATTACATAAAGGCGTTAGAGATAACTAAGAAAACCAGCAAACAATGCACTTATATCCATTTCTATAGAGGAGGCAAAGGGAATAAATGAGCTGATATCGATTCCAGATAGGCAACTTCTTATCCTCACCTCTGATAGTTAACCTCTCCTAAATGGTGGTTATTGAATACTTTTTGAAGTAACCACCTAGACAGTTGAACTCACTGGGTAGTAAGTGTCAGTAAACCTCAACTCATTGGGCCACAGATTCCCCAGCCTCATTATTCTGTTCTTTAAGAAACGCTGTCTTGAGAATGAAGTCTTAAATAATAAAAAAGGAGTGTGTTTATTCACCACATTTTGAATACCCAGGCCATCCAGCTCAAAACAAGACACTTTGATTTCCAATATTTTGAGACTGTGATTCTTGGAAGGTTTAAAAGGAAGCCAGGTTTTACAGAACAACAACAAACCCAAAGCCAAAACTCTTTGTTAAATGTATTTTCAGAGAGTAGTGTTTCTGAGAAGGAAGTGCGTTAACCTAATCGCTAAGTAGGTTAATAATTAAATGCATTTTAAAAAAGGCATTCCATTCTTCAGGTGAGTCAGCTTTTTAGCTCCTTAAAGAAACACTTCCTGGTTAACACCTTAGGTGCTTTTCTGTTTTGGTTTGTCACAGTCTTCTCTGAGGTAAAGAGCACTCTCTGGCCTTTAGAGCAGTTTATATCCTGGCCTTTCCCCTACAAGGCCCTCATCAATACTACTACTTAACTGGACTACGTGTCCAGCTTCTGATATTCTATTGATCAAGTCAGTAAAGTGTTCAGTATATAAAGAAGGTCTGTTAAATCTTAGGTTGAGAACATCTATATTTTGAAGCAGGTAGTTGGTGCTTTTAGGAAAAGTACAAAGAATGTATTACCATGTTCAAAGTCAGATTTGTGAAGAAGGTCTGTGAGCCAGTACTTGGATTCATACACTGGGACTGATTATTTTAAAAGGTATATCTTTCTAATACATACAAAATAATTGGTTTAGCCACAGTGGGAATATGAAATGTAAGTCAGCAAAGTTTTAATAATAATGAAATATCAAAGGAAGGCTCCCTTAAACTTGACAGTGTAGAAAATAAATTTACTGTTGATTTATACATTCCCCTCTACCGACATGTCAGCAGTTATAAGAATGGATTTGATTTGGGTTGGGGGAAGCATTTCAAATTTCTATTCAATATCATTTATACATTTTGAAAAGGAAAGGGTACTGTTCAGGGGTTAATGGGAAGTGGTAGAACATATGTAAATTATGATATAGATATTCATACACGTCAACAGAGAGAAATCAAGATCTATCACCAGAATAACTAGGGCTACTTCTTACGTACCTGTCAGATAAATTTTTACTTTATACCTCAAAGTTGTAACATTGTAATCTGTGTTTCTCTACAAGCACAGTGATGGTGCTGGTGCCAGACAATATGAGATCAAGCTAACCAGAAAGAGAAAAAATATTTTGAATAGTCAACACCACACAAGAAACCTATCCGGGAAGTTTTATGCATGGAGAAATTACTGCTGATTGTTTCCCTCAATTTCTTCTGATTAAGAACCCTGAACACTAAATATTTAAGACCCAGGAAGGCGTGCTTGATGTGGGCACTTTCTGTACTTTCCTCTCCATTTTCTACAAACCTGAACTAGCTCTAAGAAAGAACCTATGAATTTTTAAACTGTGGAGTAGGGGTGGTCACTTGAAGAACAAGTGACTACACAATCCCATTCAGAATCGGAATTCTGAATCACCTCGATGAGCTACCTGGTGCACATAAAACATCTCCCTTCCCTTCTGCCCTTTTGAGGTTTCCCCCTATGCTTCCTGGCTGCTCAGCCTGCTTCTTCCTTACTGGATTCTTTGTCTTCAGAAGAGTGGAGATAGAGAGACCATGCTATTGTCCTTGGCTCTCCTGAGCACACTGCCACTGTAATTCTTACCTAAGATGAAAAATCTCACTTACCTGTGGGATAATGGTTCTCGTTTGTCTGCAAAAGCCTTGCTCAGTGACCAGCATCCTTCCTGTCTTTCCATGGGGAGCCCTTCCTGTCTGACTTCCCCACTGCGGTATGTGGCATCACCCACACCTAAATCAGGCCAGGGCACACAGTCTCTTCGCTCTATTTTAGTACCACTGCTCTTGGTTCGGTGAGAAGAAAAAAAAATGCAGATGCTCTTGATCTTGAATTCAGATCCTTATGAAGATATGCCATTTTTACATTTTCTTTACTATAAAGGGCTACCCTTTTAAGGACCTTTAACCAAGTAATTATTCATATTTGACCCAAAATGTGCACAATATTTAAAATAAAAAACAAATCTGGCATTTGTATAGAGATCCTCAGAAAAAGATTTGATGAGATAATTTCATGTATAGTATTGAATATCCATAGCCAGACATTCAATGCCTAGATCTAAGAAGGGTTCAAATCTATATTTCCAAAAAGCCTTCATAGTTTCTTTTCGCCAACAAGCAGATTTAAGGAGAGATAAAGAGGACCTTGGCAAGTGCTCAGGTCACTAAAATCTTCCCCAAATCAGTGCACACTCTACTAGGCATAACCCTCTTGTCTCAGGAAAGTTTTTAAAGCAGGATTCAGTGACCTTTGTTGAGAACACCAAGTACTGTTAAACCCTTCAGTCCTAATCTCAGAAGAGATGAGCATTTAGAGTATGACATGCATAGTCCCAAAGTCCCAAAGTCTGGGCACAGACCTAGACTTTTCCAGATTTAAAAAAAGGAAAAAAAAGCCAATCTTTTTCTTTCTTTTTTCTTCTTTGTCTCTGGATGTCAACATTAAATTCATATGATCTTGGGTGTTCACTATATACCCTAGCAAGTGAGAGCAGAGAATAGTTTAATAGTCTAGAACACAAGTGGCTTGAATTATATATCTTATATATGTTCTACACCTTGTTTTTCCCTCCATATCTCTTATCTCTGTCTGCCCCCCTCTGTCTTTCTGTCTGTCTCTCTGTCCGTGTCTGTCTGTCTGTCTGTGTCTGTCTGTCTGTCTGTCTGTGTCTCTCTCTCTCTCTCTCTCTCTCTCTCTCTCTCTCTCTCTCTCTCTCTCTCTCGGATCACTTTCTTAAGTCTTGTTTCTGAAAGGCACGAGTCAGTGGCACAAACTCCATGATGTTGCACTAGGTGACCTGTACCTATAGTGTGAGAGCCATCTCCTCTCAGGACATTCTTGTAAGAGAAGGGCCTCACCATGTGCTTGGCCTTGAGCTGATGAAGAATCACACAGCACACAATTCAGAACTTCTCAAATCATCCTGTCCCTCATCAGGGCTTTGTCCCTTGCACTGATCTGAAGGAAGTGATCAAAGCCTCTCTGATTGGGAGAAGATAAACCTACAGCTTCTCTATTGTAATCTTCAAGTGGGAGGGATGGCTGAATACCTGTAAGAAAAGCCAAAGCCGCCATCTTGAAGTGATACAAGCAAGTTGTACTTCAAGATCCCAGATCTAAAGTTTCCTCAGGTTGCCAAGTAGAAAAGGCAATCGACTCTCAGTGTTTCCTTGTGAAAACAGTGTGCTGCCGTTTTGATTCAGTCAGTAAACAGTCTGTGTTTGCCTGGAAAGAAACCGCCTAAAGCACACAGTACCAGCAAGCAGTAGCAGAAACGCTGCTAAGGGCAACTCCCAGGGCTGTCAATATGGTGAGTGTAGGGATCTGGGACTGGTCATTTGTCTGTGTTGTTTGCTTTCTGTTCGCAGCATTGCCAATTTATTTCAAAACAGAAAGCTTTCCATAATTCTGTTGTACTCAGATGAAAATATAGGGTTTGCTCCAGTGCACTCACACTGAGAATGTCCGCTTCAGGCAAAGCCAGTTTGTTCACTGGAGGATTTCTTCATACAAAAATCTCATGCCTTAAGGACAACAATCTGACTAAAGGAAATAGAAAATTGTCAATCCAGAGACAAAGACTCTCTCTTTTAGGACCTCTCAGGACATGGACTAGCCCTTCCTGAAGTAATACATTTTCAAGAGCACTTAGCATGTTCCAGGTACTGTTTCAGGACTATGGGATGGATGGCTGCTTGCAGGAGGGTGATGGAGTAAGGAGTCCTCTTTATACTGCAGTCACTATCCCGTGGAAATTTAACAAGGCCTATACATATGCCTTTAAATTTTCTAGATGCTAACATTGAAATTGAAAATGGAAGTAAAGTCAAAATAATTTGTATGGATGATATGATTGCATATCTAATATATCACTATTATTTCAAAATTTGGCACCACAATTTCAGTACTGAGCCCTTATGTGTGATCAGTGGATTTGTATTAGACATTTTCAGAATTCAAATTAGGCCATGGTGTTCAGCAGCTAGTTACTCACTGAACAGTTTTCTAGTTACTATAAGTAGTCAGAATCCTTTTAGCCTTAAAGAATGTGCTAGTAGACAGAGAGGCAGAAATGCACCTTTGCAAGGAATCAGATTTAATTACTGAGTTTTAATTATTATATGAATTCATGAGTGTACTCTGAAAGGCCCGCAGAAGGCAAGGGTGACTTCTGATTCAGAATTGTTGTGCACTGTGCCTTGGCACCCCAAAGTATGACTTAAACCAAGCAGAATGAGCATATTTGAACCCCTTGCCCGAATCCAGGAGCTTTGCAGGGAATGGAAAGTAGATCACTTTTACTGGTGAAGTAGATGGGTTGAATGTTTACAGAAAACTTGGTTATTTTTCGCAATAGAAGGCCATTGGCCTTTGTGGCCTGTGGCCAGTTACAACCCCACCTTGCTCAAGATTGTTTGCACACCTTAAATATGAGGGCACAAGTCACATATATCTTGCACGGTTGTTTTGAGCTCATTATTGCCTGGTATACAGTAAGTGCTCAGGCAGTGTTCTCTCTCCCCATCATTATTGTTCCTCTAAGGCATTTTGGAGTGAGAAAGTTAGAATGAAGCATTCAGTCCTCAGGTTGCTTTATTGTGAAAAGAATCCAGGCGGCAGCAGAATTCTAGGTTTATCTTTGGGGTACACAGTATTATAACGCACGTTCGATCTGGACTGAATGGACTACATAATGAGAACATACTGTACCTAGAGGGAATGTGGCTTTGTTATTGTCATGAATCCTTTTCCTGTTTTTTTTTTCATCCTAATGTGTGGACAAACTACCTTATTTACTTAGCCGACTCTACATCACTGAGCACTTCCGTTTTTCTGGTGGTGGGGGTTATAAAAATGTCTGCACGCGTAGGAAACATGACTTTGAAAATTGTGGGGTGAATTTCCTATTACTAACTCTAAATGCAGAGCCAAGAAATGTGTGGTGGAAAAAAAAATCCTTAAATCTTGAGTGATCTAAATAAAATTCATTGAGCACTCAGCAACTGCTATACACTGTTCCAGGAACGTGAGCAGGGTGGTAAACAGAGGGATCCCCACACGAGGGTATATAGCATAGTATAGACCAGACAAGCTTCTGTGAGGCACGCGAGACACCCCGAGAGGCAGCAAATGACTAATCACCATTACAAGTAAGATATGCAGCACAGGCTAAGGGACCCTGTCCTTTGGAGACAGTTAAGCAGGGCTGGGAATTGATAAGGTAAGCAGGTCTCTTTACTAAGGCAAATTTGGTCAGTACTTGAAGGTGAGTTCTGAGTTTTCTAGCTTGCTAAAGGAGAAGCATTTCAGGAAAACACAGTCTATCTGCTCTTAGGCATAAAGGAGAGCCAGAAGCTAGTTTGCAGGCAGCATGAGGCAGGCAACTTTTTTTTTTCTATGCAGCTGCTGGAGGGTTCTGTGCAGAATGACATGATTGAATTTCTGTTCTCCCAAGATCACTCTGGCTGGTGGGATTAAAATAGGCTGTGTGGCAATCAGGCTGGAGGCAGGGAGACAGAAAGCCATTGGTGGCTTCTGTGAAGCACTGCCATCAATCACTTCAAGGCTCCAGGTTCAGTGGAATCACACACACTGCACGACATTAAGTGGATAAATGAGACAGAGGAAGCTATGCTTGTCGTTTCTGAGAAGTTATTAAAATGAGACTCATATTACATACATGCACAGGACATTGTGTGTGTGTGTGTGTGTGTGTGTGTGTGTGTGTATGTTTCCAACTTTAAACAATGAAATCAAAATATTGCTGACTGTGTTAGTGCACGCCTGTAACTCCAATACTTGGGAAGAAGAGGTAGGAGGATCAGTGTTCAAGGTCATGTTCAGCTATGCAAGAAACCAGCATAGGCTATATGAGATCATTTTTTTTTAAACACAACAAATGTGTGGCTTTGCCCACATTTGGCCTTCTTTTTTGTGTGTGCATTTTAAGTATAATAGTGGGGTTCTTATTACGCTCTTTTCTCTGCTTCCCCCACCATGGTTCCCTCTCTTTGCTTTGTCTCCTTTTTTATACTGATTCTATGAACTAGGCACGGGCGTGGTACTTGTGGCTTCTGACCACCAGTGTCAAAACCAGTCTTGTGCAAGTGAGAAATGCAGAGCAGACCTCACCCAGCCCAGCTGCTGCAGCAGCTTTGGGGAGGGGCCGGGCAAGCCTTGCTTTAACAATAAGCCCTCTGCATGACTAGATGCAGTGTTTCAAGAGCCCTGTTATAAGCTAGATTAGAGGAACAAGATGGCTTGAAAGATCCTTTCCAATTTGAAGTTGTTTTATTGATTAGTTCAATAGTCAATATTTATTTTCGGTATACAATTAAAGATAGCTCTATAGGAAAAAAACAGTTATTCACAAGAAGTGTAGATTCATAGTGTAGACTGAGTAAACTTTTTGTTTGTTTTTTGTTTTTGTTTTAGTTTTCTTTTTTAATGTTTTTTTTAAACTGGATATTTTCTTTATTTACATTTCAAATGTTATCCCCTTTCTCGCCCCCCCCCCAGTCCTGGAACCCCCCTATCCCTTTCTCCCTCCCCCTGCTTCTATGAGGGTGTGTCTCTACCCACCTCACTCCACCTCCGCACCCTCAATTCCCCTACTCTGAGGAATCTATCAAACCTTCATAGGACCAAGTATCTCTCCTCCCATTGATGCTTGACAGGGTAATCCTCCGCTACATATGAAGCTCGAGTCATGTGTACTCCTTGGTTGATGGCTTAGTCCCTGAGAGCTCTGTGGAGTCTGGTTGGTTGATATTGTTGTTCTTTCTATGAGGTTGCAAACCCCATCAGCTCCTTCATTTTTTTTCTCTAACTCCTCCATTGGGGACCTCACACTCGGTTTTTGTTTTTCAAGACACAGTTTCTCTGTGTGGCCCTGGCAGTTCTGAAACTCACTCTGGAGACTAGGCTGGCTTTGAACTCTTTGAGATCTGCCTGCTTCAGCCTCCTGAGTGCTGGGTTTAAAGGTGTGCACCACCCCCACCCAGCAAGAATAAATAAAACTTTTAAAGGAAATATTTAAATCAACTTGATTTTTATATCTTGATTATTATATCTTGCATTTTTTGTGACCAGCACCCTCTTTTATGTGCACATGTGCACACAGTAACTTAAATGTTTTTAAAAATAAATATTGGCCTAATTGACTCCTATATTGCAATTCATGTGTCTAATTTTATATCCCAGTCTGTAAAACCTGGCTCCCTTTGGAAAATAAGTGAGATAGAAGTCACATTGTGATATAATGTAGCCAGGCTTGGTATAACAGACCTGTAATTCAAACACTTGGGAGGCTGAGTCCAAATAGCAAGTATAAGACCAGTCTGAGCTATACAATGGCATTCAAGAGAGTCTGATCTGGTGGTCATTGAGTGGTACTTTGTCTCCAGAAGTAAAACAGAGATGGGCGTGGCCACATATGCATATTATCACAGAATATCAGGAGTTGGGAGGCAGCCTATCTGGATTGCTGAGTCTGATTCAGCTACACAGGGAGTTTGAAACAGGGTTAGATGAGACCTTGCCTTAAAATACTAAATTAAATAAAAAAGATGCAGTGCAGATCTGAGTGGGAGGTCACGAGTAACAATCGCTGCTCTTTCTGGTGGGTACTTGTACTTGAGATTAGAAAAATTGTCCTCCCACTTGAAGCCAAAGCTAGCAGCTGCATTTCTTCCAGTTTGTAAATACAGCTTCCTAAGAATGGGGAAGACCAGGGGCGAGCCTGAGCCTTCTAGGCTGGGGTTTGGGGGTACACTGAGAGTTGCATCTTCTCTGCTCCCACCCTACCTCCACCATGTCCCTGGTGAAGACCTTTCAAAGACTTGAGAAATTTGGCTAAACCAATGCTTTAGTTATTGAAGTTATTCTCATTATATGTCAAGCTAGAGGCCAGAGTATTTAAAATCTAATTACCTGTGATTTGTGAAGTTAAGGGAAGCAATGTTCAGCAACAGTGTGTCTGGGAAGGAGAAAACGTTAGCAATTACTGGATGGCCTGTAATTTCAGTGTAAAGCGTAAGTTTGGGTATGCATGCTGCTGTCTGGTAGTGTATGTCACGCTTCTGACACTCGAACATGATACCTGAGAAAATCGATTTAAAAGATCACATGTTTAATTTGGGCTCATTTCTGGAGTCCATGTTTGTACCACCCTGTCAGTGGCTTTGGGCCTGCGTTGGCAGAGTTCAGCATGTCCAAATTCTGGAGTAAAGGCTTGTTTACCTCGTCATGGTCAGAAATAGAGACAGGAAGAGGGAAGAACACACTCCCAATATCTCCTTCAAAGCTATGACTCCAGTAACCAAAGATCCTCCTGGTAGGCCTGTCCAAGTTTTCCATCAGTGGGCCTTTGGTGGATACTCCATGTCTAGTCTATATCACATGGATATCATTGAGAAAAATAATATTTATGATACTATTAATAAAACCAATGCTACTAAAAACTCCCAGCTTTTATGGAAAACCCAATTTACATAAATTCACATATGTGTGGGTATATGAACACACACATATATGTATATATATATATATATATATATATATATATATAAAATTTAACCCCATTCTAGAAAACAAAGTTTCTAGATACAATCCTCATTTACATATATGAACCTATCAACTGGATTGGTGAGGTGACTCATGATATCCTACACCCAGAGAATGGGAGAGCAACACTGTTGTTACTACAAAGTAAGAGGCTGGAGAGGAATGTACAGGTTGGGTCACAAAGACATTTCCAGTCTTGGCTAAGTCACTGAGAGTCTGACAGGGTTTAATAATATTCTGTGTCTGGTGACAGGATAATGCAGAAGAAGATTGGTAGCTTTAGAGAGCATTCATCTAGAGACAGAAATTTTAATAGATGTTATGAAATTTTAAAACAAGGGTTTAAATTTTTGCCAGACAGTAGAAAATGGGAATTTCTTAGTAGACTTGGTGAATGTCATGTAAGTGAACTAAGGCAAGTAATATTTTAAATATCAATTTCTGAGTGTAGACTAGTTACCTTGTTTGGTAGAGTTGTGTTTATTGAGTTAGCCTGTGATAAACTATGACTAACAGAAAGAGAGCGAGATCAGATGGTTATTTTAGGTTTGTATAGTGCTCCGGTTTAAAGTGCTTGTCTAAAAGTTACCTTTAGAAGCCATTGAATTTGCTTTGTGTGATCTTAATGAGTCAATGGAACAGCTTTTCAGATGGAGAGAAAAAGTAAGAGAAGCTAGAGAAGGAATGGGAATGTCTTAACTCCCTTTGTGCTCTTTGAGATACTGGAGGAAAATAAGCAAAAGGGGAGGGAGTAAAAGCAGAGAGGAGACAAGGAAGCAGGAGGCAGGACAGATCCCTTCACCTGCCACATGTCTCTAGAAAGACTGAATGAGTCAAAGCAGCTAGAAGAGAGAGTCCCTCCGCACCCTAGGGTCTTGGCAGTGGTTCCTGGCCCCTGCTTACTAGAGCATGCCAGGGGGTGCTGTCTACAAGGATCCAATGGCCAGCTTTGCATCAGGTCTGCTTTTCTGATCAAAAGCCCCAGGGAAACCAGGTCTCAAACCCAAGATCTAGAGCCAGACACCGCCATGCTGCCACCAACCAGTGAACCTGGCTACTTCACTGTGTTCTCTTATTACACAGATTATGATGAAGCAAGAGAGCTGAAGTCAAGCACACCAGAGTTAGTCAGCAATGACATATCTGTCAAGGATTCATGGCAGAATGACTTGCTGGGGGGCGGGATAAAAAACCCCACAGAATCCCTTCTAGGGATATTGTAAGAACAAATGAGATAATCCCTAGAAGGGGCCTGGAGCTTCTCCAGACAGAGGTGCCGAGACTCCCAAAGGTACCTAACCTATTACTTTAGAAGAAAATGTGTGTTTGTGGAAGGCAAACTGAAATTTTTATTGCTAACAAGGACAGCTGTGCCCAAACAAAAAGAAGGCAGGAAAGTGTTCCTCCCTGTACCCCCATCCGTGAGTTTCTCCAAATAGAATAACAAATAGATGAGGTGTGGCAGGTGTAGCCTCGGGCGGGTGAGGAATGACAGGAAAGCCAGAAAGGGAAATTAACCTAGCTCTATTTCTTTTTCCTGTAAGAGAGACATTCATTCTGTACATTTTATAAATTGCCTAAAATTGTGTTTACTTTCCATTTTATTATATTTATTTGGTAATTGGAGCCAGAGCTTACCTGTCTCTACTGGAAAAAGGGCATCCACATGGGTGGTCAGTATTTGATTTGAGCTGGCTTCTACGCTGGCTAAGTTTTGAACCGACCAGTAAGTACTTGCTTATTTGGTATATCAGCAGCAACTAACGAGGAAAACTGTCTGAACGGATTGTCATCAGAAAGGATGTTTATTGGACATAACAAGCAGTGCAGAGGTTGTTTGGGTCCAAGAGCTGAGCCGTCCATCGAGAGCCCAGGGGTAAACATGTCTCTGTGATCGGCCACACTCACTGTGTCAGCTCTGCCCTCAAAGTGGCAGCTGCTCTGCTTGGAAGCTGGCTGAGACAGTGCTAGGGATGCGACTGGAATGCAGAAAGGTGCAAGACACAGAGGATGCCCTCCCAACGTTTCCTTTCTAGCCACAGCTCTTACAGCTCCCTGACAAACCGTCCTCGAGGTTCGTTGGCCAGAATGGGGTCACGTATCGTTTCCTTAAGCAATGATTGCAGAAGAGCTTAGAGGAGGTGTTCAGGGTGGAGAGCACACTGGGGCTCACACAAAACCTACTTCAGTTTGCAAACATTCAGCCAGAAATGTCAAGGGCTATTAAAGCCAGGAAGGCTGATTCCTGTATAACAAGGTTGGCTTAATTGTTGCCATTAGTTGGCTCTTGTCTCCTCAGCTTAGAAGTGATCTGATCAGGACAAAGTCACAGAGAACATCAGTCTCTGTAAGTCAATTCTTAGTTTCTAGATGATTGTTCCCAAGGCAGGTTAAACTTGGGCTTTCTTTCTCTGGCAAATCCCCCCTCCCCGTGATACGAATCAATGGAAGCAAAAGACAAGAAATCCACTTGTTCAACAGGAAATTTGTAAATAGTGCTCACGTGTTGACAATCATTAGATAGTGAGGGACCATTAGCAAAAGAAAGAACTGCATGCTCCACTATGTTCATAGCAGCCTCACTTATAATAGCCAGAAGCTGGAAAGAACCCAGATGTCCCTCAACAGAGGAATGGATTCAGAAGATGTGGTATATTTACACAATGGAATACTACTCAGCTATTAAAAACAATGAATTCATGAAATTCTTAGGCAAAAGGGTGGAACTGGAAAATATCATCCTAAGTGAGGTAACCCAATCACAAAAGAACACACATGGTATGCAATCACTGATAAGTGGATATTAGCCCAGAAGCTTGGAATACCCAAGACACAATCCACATATCAAATGATGCCCAAGAAGAAGGAAGAACAAAGTATGGATACTCTGGTCCTTCTTAGAAGGGGGAACAAAATACCCACAGAAGGAGATACAGAGACAAAGTGTGGAGCAGAGACTGAGGGAAAGACCATCCAGAGACTACCCCACCTAGTGATCCATTCCATATACAGTTACAAAACCCAGACACTATTATCAATGCCCACAAGTATTTGCTGACCAGAGCTGGATATAGTTGTCACCTGGGAGGCTCTGCTAGTGCATGACAAATACAGAGGGGGACACTCTCAGCCAGCCATTGAACTGAGCACAGGATCCCCAATGGGGGAGCTAGAGAAAGGACCCAATTAGCTAAAGGGGTTTGTAACACCATAGGAGGAACACGGATATGAGCCATCCGGTACTCCCAGTGCTCCCGGGGACAAAACCATCAACCAGATAGTACACATGGTGTTTACCCATGGTTCCAGACACATAGGCAGCAGAGGATGGCCTTGTTGGACATCAAAGGGAGGAGAGGCCCCTGGTCCTGGAAAGGCTCGATACCACAGTGTAGGGGAATACCAGGACAGGGAAGCGGGAGGGGGTTGATTGGGGAATGGGGGAGGGGAGATGGCTTATGGGACTTTCGGGGGGACCAGGAAAGTGGAAATCATTTGAAATGTAAACAAAGAATATGTCTAATAAAACAAACAAACAAACAAAACAAAAAAGAATTGCATTTGTCTTTGGCAATGGCATGGTACCCTGGCCACAGACTAAATTTCTTGATGGCTTTAGTCATTCTAGTAGAGTTGCCAGAGTTCTTGATTAAACATTGAAAGGCACATGACCTAGAAGAGCAATCCTAGGGCTTTAATTTGATTTTATACAACTCAGACGTTCCCTGCATATACGTGAGCTTGTCTTTGTTACATATGTGGCTAGTATTTTTATCGAGTATCTATTTACAAATGTGTCTAATGTTTATTATCAATGCTTTTCTGTTTTTAATGTTTTCTATCTGAGACCACTCTATTGCCAGGAAAGATTCTACACATACCAAACCCACAGTGAGATGACTAGAATCCTAATTCCACATCAGCAACTATGATTTAAGAATCTGGTCATTTCTGTATTAGAAATGTGACTTTTTGTCTGAACTATTCAGATTTGAATACTGGTTTCTCAGCTTACTGACTCTGAAATTTAGACAAGGTATATAGTTTACACGAACCTACATTTATTGATCTGTAAAGTAAGAATAAAAATAATATCAATAGGGCAAGACTGCAATCAACATGGTACATGTGCCATGTGACTAAGTTTATAGACATAAATTACTTGTGTGTATCTGAGATACACGAATCATTTAACAGAGTTCCATTATTATCATGGAATCTTAAAGCCGTCTGGCTAGGAAGTTATACCAGCCAGAAACGATTTCAAAACTCTCTTGAAATGTTGAAAGTGGTATGTAATTTGACTTGTGAATATCTAGTAGCTATTGAAAGTGTGCCAAATGCTCAATGTATGTGTTCACTAAAAAACATCACGCTGTTTTTCATGATACTAACAGAATCAATAGGTATAAAGCGGCCAGTGGTTCTAAATGAGAGTCCTGTTGGAAAAAACAGGTGCAGGTATTACTCAGTGGTCAACCACTTACTGAACTTGTGCATACTACCTATGAGCTCAGATTCAACCCCCAGCAGGCATGCAAATGTGTGTTTGTCTCCCTATCCCCACCCCCACAAACTCAAAGGGAGAAATGAAAACCTCTATTTCAGGTTGAGGAGGATCTAGCTTAGAGGTGGAGTGTTACCTGGGATGCACAAGGACGGGGTAACATCCTCAGCACAAAAATAAATAAATAAATAAATAAATAAATAAATAAATAAATAAATAGTTTCTTTAGCCATGAATATTTAATTAGCTCAACTTATCTTTTAGACTCTGCCTTTCCTATAAAAATCTCCTTTGTCGATATCAACAGCATATATTTTCTTGGGCCACGGGCCCAAGCTTTCCTTTTAACTCATTCATCATAAAGTACATGAAAATACATTGTGAAGTTTTTGTGATATTTCAAGTTCTGGGCATTAAAGCAACTTTGCATCCTCAAAGATGGTAAATGTACAGCCTCCTGACAGAACAGACCAGAACTAATAGATTTTGTCCCCAGTATGCATAGAGAGAGAGAGAGAGAGAGAGAGAGAGAGAGAGAGAGAGTCACATGGAGAGAGGGAGGAATGAGAATATTAACCGGTCACATAGCTAGTAATGAAATTTTCCAACTGTCTCTCTGGAAATTTTCATAAGATGAGAAGTCAGGGACCACGTGTCTAGTAGCAATGTGTGTTTTGCCTTGATGGTTCCACAGCATGTCCCTAGTGTTTACTGTGTCATTTCCCTCAGACTCTGATTCATTAACAACTAGTAGAGTGTATGGCCATGGTTGGTTTCACAAACATCCATGAGCTTATGATCGAATCCTAGCTGATGTAGAAAACAAAGCTGATTGGCCCAGATTAATTTTTCCGTCATTTTTATGCACAACTGAGATCTTTAAATTCCAGTTGTGAAAATAACTGGATTCAAAGCAACTTGACAACAGTATTGGAAAAGCAAATTCAACCAAAAATGGAATGTATAGAAAATTTTGGCTTCAAAGAAACATGCACGTTTGGCCATAGTCATTTCAAGAGATATTGCTTAGCTTTTCTGGGTATGTTTCTTCTTTTTCTTCTTCTATTTTTAAGATGAAGGTTTCAGCTAATTGCTGGATCCAGTACGGGGCCTCTAATTAGCAACTCTGAGATTCCCATTCTGATATGAAGGTAATCGCTCTGACTTTGCCGCCTGTCACCCTCCATGTCCCCCTCCTTCAAGACCCGCAGTGATGTCTACTTTTCAATCTTTGCCCATTGCTCTTAAATGATGTCACATGGGGTCTCTTAATCAACATCCTCTCAGCTCCAACAGCTTTCCTGCATCTCAGACACGGATTTTAATTATGTACCAGATGTCCCCCAGGCACCTCCGACTCAGTAGGTGCTGAAGAGAATTTATTACACTTTGTGAACCTCCTCCGCTTCTCTCCTGGGTTTATCGCTAGTGTGGCTTACTCCAGAGACCTGGGGATGAGGTGTAGCTCACATCAAGTCAGCTAGGAAAGCTCACTGACTTTCTGTGTCCTGTAATCGTGCCTTGATGAGACTTGTTGGCCATGGTTTTATTTTTTTTTCCCAGCTGTCTGGCCCCCTCTCTCTAATGGGCCACTGTGCTCACCCTTTAGGTGGATTTTCAATGGCTAGAGTTCATTTGTGATTGCTGAATCCATGCCTGCTCGTATAAGCTCCTAGGAGAGGAGTACCCTCTCCTCCCCTTTTGATAACTACTTCCTTCTAGACAACTGCTGTCAAGGACATGATGGAGGTCTTAAGGACCCTCTGTGGGAAAGACTGTGAAGCTACTGCGTTTTCATAATCACATCAAGATCCCATTTGCCCTCTCTTGTGAGTTAGCCTTTGCATTGGTCAGTGGTTGCAGGGGTTCAGTGCCAGCGGAGGCAACTGCATTGACCTGAACTGTCCAGGTTTTTTACTGCTACACACTGTCAGTAAGAAAAAAAAATAAAAGTATGATCACAAAAGGAACCTTCAGTGAAGCAATCAATTGCAATCCTTTTTTTTAAGCCACATTTTTAATGTTCTGTATAATAAAACAGAAGAAATACCCAAAGGATTTCTGCTGTGTACTGAGGCCACTAGATTGTTTCTAGAACAGCCCAGGGGGACTTTTGGAGGGAGAAGTCAAGCAAGTCTGTTCTTCTCTCTTTCTGTCTCTCTGTCTCTTTTTCTGTCTTTTCTCTGACTTTGTCTTTCTCTCGTGTGTGTGTGTGTGTGTGTATTGAGTATTCACGAGTATTTATGAGTGTGTGTGTGTGTGTATATGTGTGTGTGTGTATGAGTGTGTGTGTGAGTGTGTATGAGTATGAGTATGTGTGTATGAGTGTATTGAGTATGGGTGTGAATGTGTGTATATGAAGTGTGTGTATGAGTGTGTGTATGAGTATGTGTGTGAGTGTATTGAGTGTGTGTATGAATGTGTGTGTATGAGTGTGTGTGCTGTGTATGTGTGTGTGTCTGTGTGAATGTGTGTGTTTCATGGAACACTATTTTCACTCGAAAAGATCACTGAGAAACAATGATATTCACACTTGGGTATTTGTCTCACGTATTCAAAAAAAGTAAGAAAAGAAAAGCCTGTCGCTCAGAAAAAGCAAATGACAGCATTTGTTGTCAGTGTTAAAACCGGAGCTCTCAAGTGCAGTTGGAATTTTGGAAAGCTCTCACCTGCCACTCAGAGCCTGACAACCCTCAATACACTGACTTTTCTCATGCACTCTCTGGTGACTTTTCTCATGCACTCTCTGGCAACATTAAGGAATGTTGCTTTACAAATGTCATATAATGAAAGTCATAAAAATTTGGAAGATTTGCATAACAATGTGCTGATATCTTCCGAGTAAGTCATTTATGATGGCATAAACACATGCATAATTATGCAAAAGATACTTTCAAAAGACTAGATTGGTCAAAAGCGTGAGGAGACTGTTTCCAATTTCACAAAGTAACCAGTGTAATGAATTACCATTTGTAGAGCCTTGATTTGATAACAGAGAAAAATGTTCTCAGTACCCTAGAAAGTCAATTATCTGGTTGTAGATAAACCAGTGAAGGGATAGTAAAGGTTCCAGAAACTCAATCATATGGAAAGCAGTACTCTGAGATCTCTCCCTCTCTGCTCCTTTCAAGTATCAAATTTTGGGTATTAAATTCTGTAACCCGGTTCCACAATAGGAAACATTGAATAGCCATCTTTCTATTAACTGTCAGAGGGCTATGTTTGCTTTGCTCACAGGTACCTACAAGCAAGCTCTTTGTTCTTTGATCAAGAGGCTCATCCCCTTAGATTCCTTTTATCATTATTTTCTTGAAAAGATAGCTCTGGAGACAACATGCTATATACTTCATACTACCTCTGACTTGCTAGGCTTCAAGTTGATTGTATCCCTCAATCTCAATGCTTATCTGAACATGCTGTTTAAGACCCTTGGTGCTCTATAGCTTGTCTAACCTTCCAGGTTTACCTCATATCAATCTTTTATGTAGGTTGGTGTCACCCTTAATGAACTGCTGAGACTTCCTACTAAGATCTCCATGTTCTCTCATCTTTGTACACATACAAGCACACACACACACACACACACACACACACACACACACACACACACACACACTTGCTCGGTGTCTCTTGTGACATATCTTCTGGCCAACCCTTCCCATAATGCCACCACTACTACCATTACCTGTCAAATCCTGTTTAGTCTACAAAACTTATCACTTCCTCTGGAACATTTTATGAGCCATACTCCTCCCTCTCTTTCCCTGTCAGAATAGATTGATCCAATTGTGAACGTCAGATAGCCAGTTGTGTATGAATTGTATTTTAGATATCTATATTAACATCTATTAGCATCTGTATCTTGCGCTGCTTTGAAATCTCCTCAAGGAAAGGGCTGATGAATGTGTTGATATCTTCGATAGTCCATGGAAAGTTTCTGGCACATATTATTTCTGTGATGAATATTCCTTGAATAAATAGCCCAAGGGTTCCTTCTGGGTATCAAATTCTATGATTCAGTTCCACAATAGGAAACAGTGAATGACAATCTTTCTATTAACTGGCAGAGGGCTGTGTTTGCTTTGCTCATATGTACCCACACACAGGCTCTTTGCTTTTTAATCAAGAGGGTCAACTCTTTGGATTTCTTTTATCTTTTCTATCCTGAAAAGATAGCTCTGGAGACAACATGGTATATTAAATGGATGAATTTTAATAAATTATAATGCACATATACTCATTAATAATATATGTTCCACATCAAGGCTTCAACAAGAATTAAAATTTAAATATCTGTTCTAATATGGATATGAACTTATGTAAGAGTTCTGTAATAAGCTCACAATGAACTAGAATGCGGTGGGGAAAAAAATTTAAAGAGATCCCTTGAAAGCTGATGGGATTTCACTATACCGAAAGTGGTAAGAGAAATCAGCAGCTCCTGTGCTCACTGAACATGGAAGCTTGTCCAAATATTGGCCATTCTCTAATTCCCCTAGCCATAGAAAAGCTGAGAAGAGTGGACTGATCTGTCTGCTCAGGGTTTAGACAGATGTCTGAAAATTTCACACACATTTATATTTCATTTTGCCCAGAAACCAAATTCTTCACTATGTATCCTTGTAAGCAAGTAAAGCAAATTATTTCTTTGTAGGTAAATATTTATGATTTTTGTGATAGGATCTTGCTCCATATCATTTTGTAAAAATCAGAATGAACCGTGGAGAGTTTTGAGAGATTTTTCACATGTGACATTTAAAATATAATTTTATTTTGGAAACTGAAGACTTAGAAGCTTTCAAGGAAATGAAACGAAATCAATGTGCAACCAGCCAGTTTTCTATGACCAAGTATTGGCACCTAAATTATGAGGTTCTCTTAAAAAGTAGTTTTACATTTACTCAGTGTGTGTGTGTGTGTGTGTGTGTTTATATGTATGTGTGTGTATGTATGGGTGTGCCTGTGTGTGGAGGCACCCATAATGCTGTACACATGTGGAAAACAGACTTATGATTGTTGGTTCTCTCCCTCCACCATGTGTATTCTGGGAACAGAATCCAGGCTGTGAGGCTCTGCCACAGTAACCCTTATCTACTAAGCCTTCTTGAGCTTCTTCCATACTGCTATGGCTTTGACAAGGCTATGACACACACAGGATCCCTGAGACTGACTCCACAGGATCACTAAATGCCCACACCATATTCAACATCATTTTTCTCTCAGTGCCAGTAAGGAAGGCAACATCAGTTCAACATGATGATCAAATATAAAAGCAACTTTTCCCCACTAGGAAAGCATGTTTGTCCCTGTGCTGCTTTCCTGTTTTAGTGACTGGGATGACTCATAGGAACCAAGCTCATGACCAGAGACATGAAACAGGTATGTTTTGACTCTGGGTATTAGAAACGAGCAGAAAACACTGACTTCTTCTGTATTTAGAAACATACAACCAAGAGAGGATTCAAAATGGACCAGAGATAACTGGAAGCCTTAGTTCGGTTTTGTACAGCCTGCCATCAGTAAAGAGCACAAAGGAAATAGTTGGTTCACTTCTAAGTAAACCGGAACTGTTATCTCCCTTTCTGACCCATGTGCTACTTGATCTAGAAAAAAATAAAACAAAACAAGCAAAACACCCAGAGTCACAAAACAGGATCTCTTTTTACAAAATTAGTGAGAGAATAATTTAACATTTTGATGGGGCTCAGTATGATGGTGGGATGTTATAAATGCTAACTTAAAGACATCTTGGATTGAAAACTATTCCCCATCCCCACTGGAAGGCATCAGGAGACTAGTAATTCCAGTACAAATTCAATAAACACATAGCAATAAGGTCTGTTCTCTTTTCTAAACAGTCCAGATTTTCTCATTGTCTGTGTGCTCAGTATTTCCACACAACAACTTGCCAGGCATCAGAGGGCGGCTCAGGAGGAAACTGCTCCAAGACTAGAATGGATGTGGGGGCTGGAGGGGGCAGGGAGCAGTGGAAATGTCAAAGTGACTTTGATGATTAATTCTGTGCCACAGTCGCAGATCTTTCTCCAAGGTGACTGGTAGATGCATCAGGTTTTGTTAGTTTTCTTAGTTTCTACTTTTCTCCCTCGAATTTGAAGATGGGACTTTGTGGATGACACAAATAAAGGGACTGCTACTTCTGTTTCAACATTCTTGTAGTTTGAACAGTTTGTCACCCTTCCTGCAGAAATAATTATTTTACCTTCCTTGAGAAATCAAGCCAGGCTCCTCCATCCCTTTGCCTTCTGTCCACCTGTCTCCAGCCAGGTGAGAGTCCTGTGTCCCTGGGCTCTGTAACTCTCTGTGCTCTTCTGAAGCCCAGGACACTAGTGACCCCAATACAGCGAGCATGTATTTAAAGGAAAAGGGATAATTTGTGAGGAGTCCTAATAACATAGCAAGGAAAATGTTTGGTAGAGCTGACGATACGTACCTTAAACAAAGTGATTTTTACTCCAAGGAACGATTTCTAGAAACACTGTAAATTGACTCATTTATTTCTGGAAATACCAGGAGGTCAAATGTTCTCTTATTCCCTTTTTATAGATGAAGACTGAGGCAATAAGGGACCACAGTATCCAATATCATACAACCCATAAGCAACAGAGTCTCAGTGCATAATCCAGGGAAGGTGGTCTCAGAATCCATTCTTCAGAGGATTAATCTACCTGAAAAGTCCAGCACAACATCAAAGTTGTCTTCAGTACTTGAAAATCAGTAAACTCAAAGAGGAACTAAATAGAATTTGAACTGCTCAGAAAATGCTTCCAAAGGGTCCAAGGAGGAAAAAATCTTAAAGGCCAAAAGATTTGGCTTAATCAAATGGAGGAAATAGGAGGACTTGGGGAGGGGCAATACCTCAATTGTCAAAGTGTTAGCCCTACAAACAAGAGGACCTGAGTTCAGTTCCCAGAACCCACATAAAAATACTAGGCAGAGAGGCACACAATTGCAATATCAGTGATGTAGAGGCAGAAAATGGTAGTTCCCTGGGGCTCACTGGCTGGACAATCTATCCTAACCAGTGATCACTCAGCCAATGAGATACTGCTTCAAAGTTCCTCTTGCACCCCCACCCCGACCCAGGCATACAAGTGTGTACACAGTTGTAGGTTCCTGTGCATCCACACACACATGGACATCTGCATATACATGAACAGGTGTAGATTTGCACTCACATAAATAACAGAAGATATATATGTATTTTGAAAAGATTGGTCTCTTTTTCTAGAAGCACTGACTTCTGCAATGCTGCTGTTGCTGAGGTGTTTTTCAGTGACTTGGTTAATGATGCTGACAACTAAAACATGGTTGGGTTAGACAAAATTCATTCCCTGTCTTGCAATGCAATGAATTAGGCATGTATCACAATAACTACATCATTATCAACACTTCTTTATTTAGAGAGTTAATATATTGTGATGCAGGAAGTGTGGTGAAAAATGGCCTTTATGACAAGCATTACTGTCCTTACTGTTTTAACAAAAGTGTACTATAGTATATTTGGTCTCAAGGTGACAGAAAAGACCATCTTTAAATGCTTTATGTTTCTCTATTCAGCCAATATATCCTATGTATTGTGTATAATTTGAAACACGCATACATACATTACAAATGGCTAAATTAAGCTAATAAATGTTCAAAACAGGCTTCTGCTCTGTTTATGAAATTTATCATTTAAAATTACTGAAACATATTGAAATAGCAGAAAATCATATTGAATGTTATTTCACAGTAAAAATTTGTAGCTAATCACCAAAACAGGACAATATTTTTTTTCCCAATGACTGCAGGGTTTTCTTTCTTATTCCTTCTCAGTCTCCTGCTCTCTTAACAATCATGCATGTTTTCCATCCACTTAGGCAATTCTTATGCAAGAAGCTAAACGTCATTAAATGTGCAGGATGAAAAGATGGCCCAGGCACTGCTGGTACCCCCGGGACCTGAGAGCTTCCGCCTTTTCACTCGAGAATCTCTTGCTGCTATCGAAAAGCGTGCTGCAGAAGAGAAAGCCAAGAAACCCAAGAAAGAGCAAGACATTGATGATGAGAACAAACCAAGGCCAAACAGTGACTTGGAAGCTGGGAAGAACCTTCCATTTATCTATGGAGACATTCCTCCAGAGATGGTGTCGGAGCCCCTGGAGGACCTGGATCCCTACTATGTCAGTAAGAAAGTGAGTACTTACTTTATATGGCTGATACCTTCCCAATTAGATGTGCAAACCAGGGGCTTGTGTGCATTAGAACATTGCCATTGTCATCTGTGAAATAGTTCATGGCACTCTTTACTGCTACACATCTTGGAGAACAGAAACACTGATAAGAAATGAAATCTCTGCTACGGAGGAATAAGCACAAACCACTCTACCATCTCACAATATTGAAAGAAATGGGAAAACTTACATTTGACAGCAAAGATACGCATCTGCTATTGCTAAGCCATTTAACTGCTTGATAGACAGCCAAATTGTAGTTATAAGGTGGATGCTATGCTTATTTTTTAGTTCATACTTGGCTTGATGTTTCTTACAATAGTGTGTGTCCTATAAGACAGCAGTTCGCTTATCTATTCCTACAGAGAAGTAATTGATAGGGAAGCATGTTTACCCAGACATACATTTTTAGTCCTTTCTCTCCAACATGGTGTATGATTAGGAACTTCTATAGGCTTCATTGAGATCATGATAGGAGAACTTCTAGACTATCTTCAAAGAGTAAAAACATTACCACAATGAAAGAAATATCAAGGTTAGAAGAGAAAACATAGTGAAAATAATAACAAGAATCTCCATGTAATTTAGAGGAACAACTATGACTATGTTTTTCTGATGTTCAAATTGCTACACAGTTCTGCCAGAATTAGTTTCAATACTTAAACCAGCTTTGTGAGACCTGTAGAGAATCTAAATAAAGAATATTGTTTTAATACCTAGATGAATATTTTAATCAAGATGTATAGCTTACCTTTGCCATAAGAGAACAGTTTATTGGTAAGACAAATTAACCCCATTCCAAGCTGGTGATTTCTGGATTAACAACTAAACAGAACACCTTTATTTACTTGACAGAAGCAATGCTTGAACACACTGCATTCTTTAAGAAGTGTATGATATG
Organism: Tokudaia tokunoshimensis; assembly: GCA_036184795.1. Lineage (NCBI taxonomy): Eukaryota > Metazoa > Chordata > Mammalia > Rodentia > Muridae > Tokudaia > Tokudaia tokunoshimensis. Next base: position 39,635,068 of record BTHU01000004.1, on the reverse strand, counting down.
AACTTTTAAGTTCTGGGGATGGGAGATGGCTCGGTGGTTCAGAACACTTGCTGTTCTTACAGAGGACTGGGGTTTGGTTCACAGCACCTATGTCAGGTGGCTCAGGATTGTCTGTAACGACAGCTCCAGCAAATCTGACTCTCTCTGTGTGAATACTCTCACACATATGCACATACATATACAAAGTCATACACATAGATAAAAATAAAAGCAAGCTTTACAAACATTACAAGTCCTTTTTACTAAGTTTAACAAAGGAAGGCATTAAATATGCATTCAGATGCCTCTAACATAAACTGTGATTTACTACAGAGATGATCAAGAACTATTTGAAACTTAAAAACTCTGATGTTATAAAGGATGGTTAACAATAAGATACTTCTCCAAGACTCTAGAAAAATAGACCTCATTTGAGAAAAAAAAAGTCTTAATATTTACAGCCGTATGTGTTGTCTCTTACTTGTAAGCCCAGTACTTGGAAGACAGAGCCAGAAGAGTCATGAGCTCAAGGGTAGTCTAAGCTACAGAGAACAGCTTGAGCTACAAACCCCAATGTATGTTTTAAAAATATTTTCAAGACATGGGAGTTTGTTTTACCTTGATATGAAATTGGTATTCTAAAAACAAACAAATAAAATGAAGGAGCCAACAGTTTGATAGGCTTACCAGAGTAGAAAGGGAGGAAATGGAGATATGACTCAATGGGAAGGAGAGCTATATTTTCTTGCATTAAAAGCATTTCCTTTCCAATGACAATATCATCTCTTTCTGAAAGGGCTACCCTGGGCTAACCCCACCATTTGGTTAAGTAAGCTGTTTGGACTCCATGTTCAACAAGGACTCTCCTGTTCAATTTGTTTCCCACGGATGTCCTGAGGGAAAGCATCACTATAATTCTTTTTCTGCATGAGAATATAACATATACATTTTAATGTCAGTTGATTGGCATCTGATTTTACAGGTCAGGCTGTCAAGTTTGGTTTTTCTACTAGAAAACAGAGTTGTTCTCTGTGCATGGGGAAGGATAGGCATTGCTCACTCCAAACTGGAAACCAGACTTGGATCATAATTCATTGACAGTGACTCTAAACTCTCAAAGGAGAAGCCCTGCCTGCATTTATGAAATATCTCTGAGGATGAGGATTCAGGTGCTACTTGCAGAAATGTGATGTGTGACTCTTAAAAGTTAAAGGGAGAAGATAGTGTATGAATTCATAGAACTTCACCATCATACAAAGCCATGTTGCTACATGATAATTTGTGTAAAAGACATCATGGAGGCTCCAGAGCTTCATGTAATGATTTGCTGTCCCTGATTGGTGATGGATCTTAGTGCCTAATATAACTAGATGAGTAAGATCACAATATATTTTAATAGCATTTAAGTTGGCCAGGTTAACAGCTTAAAAATAGTGGCATGATAATAATAGCTAACATTTGTTGGGCTCACCCTATGTCAGGAGCCACTTGAATACTCAAGCTCATTTCATACCAATGAGCCAGCGAAGCAGTTGCTCCTGTTAGTCTCAGTTGCTAGATGGGAAAGGAAAGCCAAGGCCAACTCCTTCACTTACCAAAGTCATGCTCCATCAATGATAGATCAAAAAATTTGAACCCCGTATGGCCAGCTTCGGGGCTCTTGACAGCTGGTCAAACTCTGCAGTAACAATAAATGTAAAATAAGATGGTCAAAGTGTGGATACTTTGGTCCTTCTTAGAAGGGGAATCAAAATACCCATGGCTCACAGCCAACCAATGAACTGAGCATAGGGTCCCCAATGGAGGAACTAGAGAAAGGACTCAAGGAGCTGAAGGGGTTTGCAGCCTCATAGGAGGAACAATAATATGTACCAACCAGTATCCCCAGAGCTCCCAGGGACTAAACCACCAACCAAAGAGTACACATGGAGGAACCCATGGCTCCAACTACGTATGTAGCAGAGGTTGGCCTTTTCAGATATCAGTGAGAGGAGAGGCCATTGGTCCTGTGGGGGCTCGATGCCCCAGTGTGGGGGAATGTCAGGTCAAGAAAATGGGAGGGTGGATTGGTGAGCAGGAGGTGGGGGGATGGGATAGGGTGTTTTTGAAGGGGAAACAGGGAAAGAGGATAACATTTGAAATGTAAATAAAGCAAATATTTAATAAAAAATTTAAAAAATTTCCCTTATATGACAGAAAAAAAAGATGGTCAAAAGTTGCTTGCACAATCTTTTTAAACACTTTGTACTGACTCTTTGTGAATTCCACGTCATGTACCCCAATCCCACTCATCTCCCTGTCCCTTTGCACATACCCTCTGCCCTTGCAACACCCCCATCCAACATACAAAAACAAACCCAACCAACCAAGCAAAAAATACCTAGCAGTGGAAGCTCCAGTATGTCATGGCGGTCATACAGTATACTTTTTGCCCAAACAGCCTTACTTGCAAATGTCCATTGCTGTGAGTCATTGGTTTGGTTCAAGGCCTCTGGACTCTGTTACATCATCAATACTGGATCCTCAAAGGGACTCCTCACAGATATCCTGTTGTTGCCCTGGGCTGTTCCATCTTTCAAAATTCAGTGCTTAAATATTCCATTGGGGTATGAATCTGCTGCTTCTTTCACAAAACTTAAGAATTTCAGTGAACTTATTTGTATTGATCCAGGAAATAAAAGTAATTAGCACGCCAGATAATAACCATTGTGACAAACTTCAGCCACAGTGTTTATAACAATACTGGCGATACACACTGAATCTTTTCACGGTGTCTCACCACCTGTTGTTACTTAGAAACCTGACTTGAGAGTTGATGTAACTTCTCTGTGTTCCAGCCACCTCTTACACTCTTGTGTAGTTTTGGGTATAAGTACATCATTTGGTAACATCAGAACCCCAGACTTCAAACATCGCCTTCTAATTCATTCACTACATAGATGATTAGAATTTTACTCCTTGTTTGTCAGCACTCAGGGTATGCACTGTTATCCATTCAGAGTAGATGCACCGCGTTCACTAGCGTAGGAGCCACTAGCACCCACAGGCTAACCTTGCAGAAGCAGAGGGTTTTATGTTTAAAGGACAATTCATTCTTGCGTAGTCTATTTTGGGAGATATTTCAAAATATACGCCCCTTCTAATGTCGCAAGCAGAAATTGCTTTTTCAGGGAAATTGTTTCAAAGAGCATGAGTTAATGCACTTTAAATCATTGTGAACTTTTACACACCATTGCTGCCGCTGATGCCTAAATGGATCTTGATTGCTGTACTGTGAATTCGTGACAGCCCACTAATGTGTCTATAGTTCAAGGGCAGGCTTAGCGAGGCTCATTGTCATGTGCAGGTAATCTTGATGCTAGTAAGGGATAGTTTACTTGCTGTCTTTCTAGAATTTACAGAGCTCAGCTCATTGAAAAATGGTTAGTTAAGTAACAGTTGGCTCGATGGTCTTAAACCCAGAAGGGCGGTGCAAGGGTTGCTTGTTCTCCCTGCCCTTTCTGCTCACAGGATAAACATCCCTGCCTGCCTCTTCAAACAGAGCGTGTTGTGAGTTGCTGTGAATGTATGGGATATAGCCTTAGTAAAAGGGCACAAACATATCATTAAGTAAATCAGTACATACAACAGATGTCGTGAAGGTGAACAGTGCCTTAAAGGTAAACCCACATTTAATTAGAACAAGCATTTATTGGCAAAGCAGGCTGTTAAAAAACCATGGGGGAAATGCAGCCATAAACTGCAGGTTCTTTGTGCTCAGTCATTTATAAAAGTATCTAACCAGGTTCTCCCACAAATGAACCCTGTGTGGAAATTGCTGCTTTATGATGATTACCAACAACGTGTGAGAGAGTACAAAGTAATATACTAAGAGTTAGTGGCAGGAGAAACAGCTAAGGAATGATCAGAAGGCAGTGTGATTTATCTGGGAAAATGGAAAGGAGGGAGTGATTTGGGTACTAAGAACAGAAAAAGAGATTGAATAATAAGACTGGCTGCATATTAGAATTACCTGAGGAGAATGTTGAAAACACCTAAATATCTGCCTATACCGCCAAACTTAAATATTGACAATTCTGAAGAACTTCTTGGACATCCTAGCATGAGGGTCATGATAGGTAGGATAAGCTTGCATGGTTAGACCTTTCTACAGGTATAGCTGTCTTCACTGAGTCTATGGCCATGCCCATCCCAGCTGGAGGGAGAAATTGGCAGGTTCTGAGTGGGACTGACAAGTGGATTAAATGGCTGGAACAGAGATGACTCTAGTGGTAAAAAATAAAGGATGACCCAACCTGGGAGCCTTGAAAGGTAGTCGTGGGTCTGCATAGCTTAAATGCTAAGATGATGCTGTATGTTTCAGATCACAGACTTTTAACTGTGGCTTGGCCTTTGAAGTCATGTATTTAAAATTAAATTTTAATGCAGCTGTCTTTCCTTAGTATAAGCTATGAAGTGGATCATTTTTAGCCCACAAAATCAGGTTCTATAACTTATTTAAATGTCTTCGATTGATTCAGCTGCTATAAAATGATGCAAGGCCACCACAAAACTAGGGTTGGAAGTTTGAAGTTATTCGTTTCCATAAATTCAATAATTAAATAGTGATATTCATAAAAGATTATTTTAACACTTATACATACTGAATGATCTGAAAATTTACCAGAGCTGGAGACAGATGACAAGCCTCAAATGGAAATGAACCTTGTAAAGTTCTTCAATTTGATTTTTAAAAATGTGTAAGGCTATCAGTTTTTATCAACAAGTTTGGAGGCTTAGAGTAGTAGTCCACTGGGCCTTTGTGTGTCTATTTGTGTAGAGGAGAAAACAGTTATCCTGTGTCTAGTAAACAAGTTATTGGTTATGTTTCAACTGGTCTAAATGAACACGTTAGAACAAAAAACTAAAAATCAGGTAAAAGTTCTCGATGTGTGTTGTAAATGCTTCAAATGAGCCGGCATGTCTAATTTAGTAATCTCTCTCTCTCATGTTTTCTTTTTCAGACTTTTGTAGTGTTGAATAAAGGAAAGGCAATTTTTCGATTCAGCGCCACCTCCGCCTTGTATATTTTAACTCCACTAAACCCTGTTAGGAAAATTGCTATTAAGATTTTGGTACATTCATATCCTTTTCATGTGAAAATGCCATTTCTAACAGTTGGTTTTCAATGAAATGCCCTTCTCTTGCTTTTTATATTTATAAGATTTCTTTACAGCAAATGGTAATGTTGTTAGCTTAAGCTATTGATTTCCACTGGCCTTCTGTTGTTTATAAAGTGTATAGAGTTTATCATAAAATTATCATCGTGGTTCTAGAAGCTAATATGGAACATGCTAGCAAGTTTGTCAATGAACTAACCATACTGTATAGCAGAAATAAGAGCAAACCCTCTTTCCCATTCTCATCCTCTACTAAATCATTTACTATTGCTGAAGACGTCTAGCCTACTACAGTTAATATAGTGCATTATACTATATAGTATATATAGTTAGTGTCATTATATGGACTACCAAATTCTACAACACTCATTCCTTAATTGGCTGTCCATCCCTGGCAAATTTACACCCGTTCTTCCTCCTCCCTTCTTCTGCTACCCTCCCCCATATCCTCCATTTCTTTCTTGTTCTCTTCCTTCTTTTCTTTTCTTCCTTCTGGAAACATTCGTGAAACTGCTATATGCCTCTGTACTTGGATAATAATATAGCAAAAAGTCACCAACCTTGAAATTTTTTATGGGTCTGTGATGTGAATCAGTGGTACAAAACTAGCTGAGCGTGTTCAAGGGGACAAAGTTGGTTTCCAGTATGGCATATACAGGTGCAAACTATAATAGTAAAACATTCACATTATGGGAAGAATAAACATAGATTACAATAGATCCTGAAGCAATGACATAATACGTTTAAAATGGTGTTCAGTAGCAGGCATTTTCTATAGGCAACTTCAAAACAGGCTTATATAAAGTAAAATACATTATCATATGGACCCCAGAAACAGGAGATAACCCTTTGAAATCCATATGAATTCTCTCATTATCAAGCTTGATATTAGAAGGTGTTTATATTTTAAAATAAATTTGTCACATGAACTTCTGTGCAGTGAAATCTGTCTTGAAACAGCAAGAACAATGTTCCTACCAGAATAGCTAATGATACTACCTTGTTAGCACAAAACATCACCCCCTATAACATGCTGTGAACTGTAAAGAAATGAGTTGCATCACTATGTGTCTGCCTCAGTATCTGTTTACAAGAGAATTCCTAATCAGTTTCTAATCTTCTGGAGAGAATCCTAGGCCATAAGGAAGGCTTTGACCTTTCTTATTAACCATGGGCTGAACGCAGCCACGTAAGATTAATTTCACAGTTAATTGTGATTCTGAATCTTTTGTGTTCGATATATCTTAGGTGTCTATAATGAATTGACATTTTTTCCTTAACTACAATCTACTTTATTCAGCATGCTTATCATGTGCACTATTTTGACCAACTGTGTATTTATGACATTGAGTAATCCTCCAGATTGGACAAAGAATGTGGAGTAAGTAGGAATACATTCTTGGAATGAAACACACACACACACACACACACACACACACACACACACCCCTTTAGATTTTCTGGCAATCTGTTTGTGGTAACGGTCTGACTTGTGGCTTCCGTTTTTTGAAGTCACACTAAACACTTCTGTCTTTATAGTTTTGAGAATGGCATGCAAGCAAACAACATCGATTTTTATTTTCAGCACTTTCAGAGATTACCATAAAGATTTTCTGTACCATTGGAAGCCACCCTTTTCCAACAATTTATATTCCAGCAAAACATCATTTAGAATATTTGCAAATACATTCTGCTAGATGTTATTGTCATAGTGGATCCTGCTCTCAGGTTGAGACAGCTCTTTCAACTGAAATACCAGGTACCATTTGTGGATTACAGTTAACAAAACTGAAACACCTATAAAAGTTGACACTGTGTAAACTTTTCCAATAAGACTAAATGAGGCACTTCAGCACCTATAAATTTCATTTAATTTTAATAACATTATAAAAAGCTAAGTAAAGGGGATATTTGGATATGAATCATTTTATTTTATTTTATTTTATGTGTGTGTGTATGTGTGTGTGTGTGTGTGTGCGCACGTGCACATGCATGAATATTTTGCCTACATGTATGTCTATAGAACGTGCATATAGTGCTCAAAGAGACTAAAAGAGGGTGTTAAATACCCTGGACTGGAGTACAGAATGCAGTCCGGGTTCTTTGAGAGACCAGCCATCTGTCTAGCCCTGAATGTCTTTTTTTTTTTAAGGGAAAAGTAGTATCTTTGAGATGTTACATTACACTATTAAAACAGTTTGAATGTTATAAGTTTTTGGCTTGCACATTTTCAGTTAGGTAACTGTACAACTTTTCGAACCAACAGCATCTGGGAGGATTTTTGCATTATAGCAGAAGACAGGCAAAATTGTGGGTGTCACTGCAAATAAATAAATAAAATTTAACAAGTGAAGCCACACAGAATCAAATCTACATGGAATCTAAGGAAAAGAGAAGATAGTAAGATAACTCAGCTCTGAGATGAAAACAGGTCACTTTGCATAGTTCACAGACATCCAAACTGAAATACAAGCACATGAAAGCATCACATGGTAAAATGCTTCTCTTTTAAAGCTCAGCTACTTCCTAAGAACCAATTATACTTTCTGTCCCTGCCACCTATGGAGCTGGGTGGAGGTGGGGGAGGGGGATGCAGAGAGAATGTGCTTGGGAAACTAAACGTAATGATTTCTGCAACTACTTCTTTGTCCCTCCTTATGAGGGAATGTCTCACACAAAAGCATTTCACAAACCCTGACCTTAACTCTTCACACATATAAAGCAATTTCAGACTATAAAACACCATAAGACGATCAAATGTTTCTATGGCTTAGATGACATACTCTGAAAATTAAACTCAAGTTGTGCTTTTAGAGAACGTAGTGTCTGAAAACAAGTACTCTCAGCTATTTTTGGAAGAAACAGAAATAGCTTAAGTTGTCATCACTCAGATAAATGGGCTAGAACACACAGCAATAGACTACAAACTCCAAAGCTCTTTGCCCCCTTGAAGGCTGAAGCTGGATTTCAAGCAAATTTAAATACAAAGTTAAATTGAAGAATTTAGTATATCTGTGATGTGAGGATTTTAGGCAAATATGGACATGAGACCCTTAAAAACTGATATATATTGTATGATCATAAACATATACGTTAAGGAGACACAGAGACAGATGGGAGACAGTTTTATAATTCTATGCCTGACTCTTAACAATAAGAAATAAAATTGATTCTCAATCCAATGTAATAGCCTTAAATGACCTTAGCCTTTGAAAACTTGAATAGGAATATTTCAATAAAAATAAGTGAATAAAAATATGTGGCCTCTCAAAGAAGACATCAACTATGTGGTTACTGAAAGTTAAAACTTGACTAGTTCTTTTTTATTGGCCACTATGAGTTAGAAACTTCCCTTACGCATACAGAAGATGAGAAACTCTTCTTTTTAGGGACATCTTTATTAATTCTTTAAGAATTTCACACAGTGTACGTTGATCACATTCACTCTCCCCAACTCCTCCAAGAATCTGTTGTTCTAAAATGTAAGCAGTTTAACAACGATTTTGAAGAACACTTTTATGACAAATGTATATTTTCTCTTAAGTTTAATACTTCACTGAGTCTAATAAGAATAATTAAATTAAGATTCTTAGGTAACTACAAATGTTTACAAAATTTACTGCATTTTGTAAAGCTAAAAAAAAAAAAAGCTAGCATTTGCCATGCTCATAAAACCATTTCTTTAACTTCTTGTCTCTAGTTGCTAACTTGACTTGGGTTCTTTTCCTAGGTATACATTCACTGGGATCTATACCTTTGAGTCACTTATAAAGATCTTGGCCAGAGGATTTTGCTTAGAAGATTTTACATTCCTTCGTGATCCATGGAACTGGCTGGATTTCAGTGTCATCGTGATGGCGTGAGTAATTTTTTTTTTTTTAAAGTCTGGAAAATTCAAAGGAATGAAAAAAAATTGCTGTATAAATCAATTTAAGACATGTTTTGAATACAGAGATTTCTTGTTAGTCAGATCAACTCTATGCCATGCACATTATGATAATATGAATTAGATTATTAAAAGATAGATATGTCTAGCAAATAGACATACAGAATTGCTTTATTGACCCTTAGTCTTTGAGCAATAAATGGAGTTACTTTATATCCCACCATCTTTTTCGTCTTCAAAATGAAGTTACTTATTAACTACAATTTAATAGAAACCACCATGCCATGATAAATTCTGCAAACAATCATCGTCGTGTAAATGAAAATTACATTGAAATACAGGTATATTTTTTTTCCCAAAAAGGCAGCTCTCAGCTTTTGTCATCTTGAGCTTTATATCAATTCTGTTGTGTAACTCGAGGGGCTTTAGATGACAATCCAACATTAGTCACTTAAAATGAACTTTGCCAAAACTATCAGTAACTCTGATTTAATCCTACAGGTATGTAACAGAATTTGTAAACCTAGGCAATGTTTCAGCTCTTCGAACTTTCAGAGTCTTGCGAGCTCTGAAAACTATTTCTGTAATTCCAGGTAAGAAGAAAACGGTGTAAGGTGGTAGGCCCTTATATCTCCAACTTTTCTTGTGTGTTATTGTGTTTGTGTGTGAACTCCCTATTACAGATATGTGACAGAGTTTGTGGACCTGGGCAATGTCTCAGCGCTGAGAACGTTCAGAGTTCTCCGAGCATTGAAAACAATATCAGTCATTCCAGGTGAGAGCCAGGTTAAACACCGAGGCTGACTTTAATCATACCATAACAATATTGGAATTGCAACCCCACCATTGGCCATGTGGCTTTTTGTTAAAGTCTGTCACATTCAAAAATGCCAGACAGTGTTTCAGTGTTGGTTCAGTTCCTTTAAAACGTTGATAATTTCAGCTTTATTCAGAAAGCCAGCCTCTGAGTTTAACAGAAAGTTGCATGAGATACCCACATATCATCGATGAGTGTTTCTGTAATCCCTTTCCTGCATTTAAGATGTATGTCTTCTCTCCTGCATTCTGATAAAGCTTTGATGTCATGCCCTTACTGACTGCCTTGTATTTTACCATTCTCTCCAGATCTATTTCAAAAATAGATCAGTATTTGTAAAGGAGGAAAGGCTATGGGGCAGCATGTGTGTGGCATGAGATCTCTAGGATCTTAAAATTCTTTTTGCCTTTTAATTCACTGCTACTCGCAGGCTGGCAGGAAGAATGGGTTGAGAGAAACAGCTTCGTGAAACACAAAATTGAAAGAAAAAGTTATCTAGTATTCCACGTGTTTGGGGAAACACTTGATATCACACAGAGAGAACTTCGTAAAAATTTGTGAGCATAGGTTCAGAACCTCTGGCAGCATGATGTTCATATAAAAGTGGTCAACCTTCCATCTGTTTGCAAGTCATGAAACTGTGCATAAAGCTTTTATGTCTGTGTAGAACAAGCCACCATTCATGGAGGGTGTGGAATGTGTGCATATATTGTGAAGAACTCTTGTCATATATCACACTCCTAAGCTGACATATAGTTCTCTCTTCAAAGGTTTAAAGACCATCGTGGGGGCCCTGATCCAGTCGGTGAAGAAGCTGTCTGACGTCATGATCCTCACTGTGTTCTGTCTGAGTGTCTTTGCTCTAATCGGGCTGCAGCTCTTCATGGGCAACCTGAGGAATAAATGCTTGCAGTGGCCCCCGAGCGATTCTGCTTTTGAAACCAACACTACTTCCTACTTCAATGGCACGATGGATTCAAATGGGACGTTTGTTAATGTAACAATGAGCACATTCAACTGGAAGGATTATATCGCAGATGATAGTAAGACTCCTTGCCTCTGTATGGTAGCCTTAGTGTTGCTGAGTGAGTTTTTAACTATAAACAATTCAGACTGTGTTTGATGTCACTTTCTAGATAGACTTTATTGATGAACCATTGGGAAATGACTGAAACAACAATTAAACACTGATGATACTTTAAAAATTTATTGAGGGGTGGGGTGGATGTACCCATGCACAACTGCACACATGAAAAGGTCAGAGGGCTTGCGTGAGTCACTTCTCTCTTACTGTGTGTATCCTGTGAATCAAATCCAGGTCATCAAGGTCAAAAGCAAGCACCATTACCCAGTGAGTCATCTCACCGCACCAGCCCCAAACTCTGCTGTGCCGTTAAAGTAAATAGAATTATTATGGAATCAAATTGGTTATTTTCTGTATTAACAGGCCACTTTTATGTTTTGGATGGACAAAAAGATCCTTTACTCTGTGGAAATGGCTCCGATGCAGGGTAAGAAGGAAATAGTAAATAGTAGATGATGATGATGATGATGATGATGATGAATACTAATGTAAAAGAGGTGGGAGAAATGTCATATGTGTAAATAGTAAAGAATGACTGTCTCTCTAGGAAGTGTAGTCTCTGAACCATAGATGATCACTGGAAAGAGAGTTTGGAAAATTCTTAGAGAATAAACACAGTCATACCACCATACTGCCAGATAGAGAGTTAGCTAACTAGAAAACACATTTACTCAGAAATCTGCATGCTTCCATTGTCCTCAGCCATATACATAAATCAGCCCAAAAAGGAAACAGGTCAGATGTCTTTGCATCTGCAAATAAACTCAGAACCTGTTGTATGCACATATAATGAAACATTATTAAATGATAAATGAATCTGAAGCTTATGTTCATATGTAAGAAAGAAAAGAAATCAACCTGAAAAAAGCTACTCACTACAAGATTCTAACAATGTGATGTCTGCAAAGGATGAAACAACAGCGATGAACCAAAGATCAGGGTTTAAAGGGACTCAGGATGGGGAGCAAACTCAGTGAAGCAAAGTGTATGTCAGACAGGAAAAGTATTCTATGATTCTAGAATCATAAATACATAAAGCGATTGTCAAGTCATGGAACACAGATAAAAAAAATAATTGATCAAGCTTTGGGAGGTAGGTTTGAAGATACCACAGTGAAATTTAAAAAATATATATTAAAAAAATTTTTTTAAAACAACCTCTAACATGTGAGGTAAAGAGAGCAATGGGGCAAAATTTCCTAAATATACCTTAGGAAGTGAGCAAAGCCTGTGACATTAGGAGAAAAGAGCAGTTGCCTAGCAATGAAGTGTATTCCACAGTATTGTGAATGGCCAATCCGGAAACCCCTATATGTATGCACGAGTGTTGAACAGTGTAGGAAATGGAGAGAGATGGTGGGATCCAGTCTGCTCACTGTAAGAGTGAAAAGTTACGAACGATCAACAGGAAAGGTCTAGAATGAGCCTTGTGGGGATGGGTTAGAGTTTGGGGTAAAAGAAGTTCTTCAAGTGCAGCTCACTATAAACATAAACGGCTATAGGTAGACATGTTTCTGTGTTTCTGTGTGTGTGGGCATCTCAAGTCAAAATGCATACAGACCTTCTTGTTCCATCAGCTGAGGGAGGGGCCAAGAAGTTCCAAGGATTTACTAGCAATAAATGCCAGCTGCCACCAAGACTGGTTTCTGATATTCTTCACCAGAAGAAGAACTAGGGCTAGCAGAGGAGTTCCTGAGTCTAGCACTGTCTCAGGAAATAGAAAGAGATTAGTTTGAAATACACGAGAAGGTTAAAAGGTGCTAGTGGGTAAAAAGAAAAACAAGGTATGAAATCATGAAGGTTGTCTGTTACAAGTGCCAATTCCAACAGTTCCCAGAGGTCAAAGATGGCAATTTTTGATTCTTTGTATAGATTTTTTTGTTTCTACTTGGTTGATTTCAGCACTGAGTTTGATTATTTCCTGCTGTCTACTACTCTTGGGTGTATTTGTTTCTTTTTGTTCTAGAGCTTTCAGGTATACTGTCGAGCTGCTAATGTATGCTCCCTTCAGTTTCTTTTTGTAGACACTTAGAGCTATGAGTTTTCCTCTTAGCACTCCTTTCTTTGTGTTTCATATCATAAACCCAAAAGATGCTCCAACATATAACAAGGACAAATGCTCCACTATGTTCATAGCAGCCTTATTTATAATAGCCAGAAGCTGGAAAGAACCCAGATGTCCTTCAACAGAAGAATAGATACAGAAAACGTGGTACATTTACACAGTGGAATACTACTCAGCTATTAAAAACAATGAATTCATGAAATTCTTAGGCAAATGGAAAATATCATCCTGAGTGAGGTAACCCAGTCACAAAAGAACACACATGGTACTCACTCATCGATAAGTGGATATTAGCCCCAAAGCTCAGAATATCTAAGATACAATTCACTTGAATTCACATGAAGTTCAAGAAGGAAGACCAAAGTGTGGATGCTTCAGTCCTTCTAGAAGGGGAACAAAACACTCATGGGAGCAAATACAGAGACTAAGTATAGAGCAGAGACTGAAGGAAAGGCCATCCAGAGACTTCCCCACCTGGGGATCCATCCCATATACAGTCACCAAACCAGGACACTATTGTGGATAATAAGAAGTGTATGCTGACAGGAGCCTGATATAGCTGTCTCATGAGAGGCCCTGCCAGAGCCTGACATATGCAGAGGCTGATGCTCATAGCCAACCATTGAACTGAACATGGGGTCCCCAATGGAGGAGTTAAAGAAAGGACTGGAGAAGCTGAAGGGGTTTGCAACCTCATAGGACAAACAACAATATCAACCAATGAGAGCTCCCAGGGTCTAAACCACCAACCAAGGAGTACACAAGGAGAGAGCCATGGCTCTAGCCATATATGTAGCAGAGGATGGCCTTGTTGGGCATCAATGGGAGAAGAGGCCCTTGATCCTGTTAAAGTTTGATGCCCCAGTGTAGGGGAATGTGGGGGCAGGGAGGTGGGAGTGGGTGGGTGGGTGGGGGCACACCCTCATAGAAACAGGAGGAGGAGGAATGGGATGGGGGTTTCTGGAGGAGAAACCAGAAAAGGGGATAACATTTGAAATGTAAATAAATAAAATATCCAATAAAAAATATGGCAATCTTTAGCAAGAAATAAAATATCATTCAAAGTGTAAAATAAATACCCATGAAAACTTAGAGATTGCAGACAAACATCCCATACAGTAAAGTCTTAGGTAGATTTTGGACATATCCTGCCACTTCTAAGAGATCACCACATCTGATCTGTTAAATATTCATGGCATGTTCTCACTCTATTCCAAAGAGTAACATCTAGGAAGGGAGAAAAATGTAAACTCAATAGCAGAGAAACCTATCTGGGACAGAAGGGTGCTAAGGAAAAACTGAGGACATCAGTAAAGACTGTACTTAACCATGATGTATTGATATCAAAACCAGATCTTCGTGATACAGGAAATACCATCCTCATCATCTCCCGTAAGATCACATGTTCATTTGAGGTTATTTTAGACAACTGTACAGAACTGGCTAACAGGTGATCTCACTGACTTCTCACATGTTTCTCCTTCTTAATTTACAATGATTGATTCTTAGCACTGTGTAAAGAGTGAATAACGATGACATCAGAGCAGGAACGTCTGGCTGCTTCCCCTTTGCTTTTCTAAATAGCCATAAATTTGACTCTCTTGTTCTTCCTTTTTTTTGGGGGGGGGGGCTGGCATCTCTAACAGATTTCACCTGAGAGCAATCAGCTAAAGTGTTCTGGGAATGTAAGCCTCATCACAGATGATGACTCTGGCTCTCGACAATTCCCATAAATACAGGGTGATTGGTAGAAATAGCTGCACTTTCTCTACTGTCCCTACCATTGCTTCTTTCTTTCCCAGACAATGTCCAGAAGGGTACATCTGTGTGAAGGCCGGACGAAACCCCAACTATGGCTACACAAGCTTTGACACCTTTAGCTGGGCCTTCTTATCGCTGTTTCGACTCATGACTCAAGACTACTGGGAGAATCTTTACCAGTTGGTAGGGACTAAATTTACACAAGTGTTGATGAACTCATACAAAATGCTAAGTACTACTTTATAACACTCGGGGACACTAACTAAGGAGGTTACAATATAAGAGGGAATGGCCCTAGAGTCCTTCACACTCTGCTCTTCTCCCCTTCCTTCCCCCCCTCCTCTGCCTTCCCCTCCTCCATTGCCTTTCCCTCACTCCTATATCACTCATACACAAACTCACATATACACACAATATAGTAAGTTTTATAGATAAAAGACCCTCTGCCTATGGGTTTCCTTCTGGAAGTACAGATATTTAAAAATAGATACAGAAATATTATAAGGGGAGTTTCCTATATGAAGTATATATATTCACATACATATACAAATATACATTATGCAAATGCATGTACGGAGAATCTCTTATATAAAGGATATTTAACTAATTCTATAGACTGGGGAAGCCTAGCGTTTATAGTGTTGTCCTGCTTTTGGAATCCTAATAATGATCCTTTAATGTAGATTAAACAAGTAGTATTTTGAAGTGTATTTATGACAAATGACACAGCAGTCATACTGCTGATCAACTGATTGCTGCGTTTGTGTGTACACATTTGTTCATTTTAACACCAAAATCTATTTGGTCAAAATAGTTAGATCTTAAAAACCACCAATGTCCTGATTTCTAGCTATTGCAGTCTAATTTTTATTGTGGGGATACTATAGTAAGACGTTAACGAAATTATCGCTTTTCTACACTAGACATTACGCGCAGCTGGGAAAACCTACATGATATTTTTCGTCCTGGTCATTTTCTTGGGCTCGTTTTATTTGGTGAACTTGATCCTGGCCGTGGTGGCCATGGCGTACGAGGAACAGAATCAGGCCACACTGGAGGAGGCTGAGCAGAAGGAGGCGGAGTTTCAGCAGATGCTGGAGCAACTGAAGAAGCAGCAGGAGGAGGCTCAGGTACCGAGTGATAGTCGGCTCCTTATTGCTCTTTTAGTTCCTTACTCAACGTCTTTGCCTGTTGTAACTGAGCGGGAGCTACCATGTTGTGTTGTATGTACCTATTGACATTAGAAGACTCCAATTTCCTCAAACTTAAAATTGTTCATAAAATTGGAGTCAAAGAAACATTTTAGACAACATAAAGACATTAGCTCCCATGGGGGTATTCATCAAGGATGAAGCTTATTATGAGATATTCTCATGGAAACTGAGGGTGGAATTTAAGAAACACAATTAAGACTTCCAACTCCTAATGTACCATTTCGATAGCAGCCTTTGAAGCTGTGTTCTGTAGTTAAAATTCATCTCTAAAGTTTTCAAGAAACCCCTGTGAATGGCTGCATTTTTAAGGCTTCTTTGGAGTTTCTATATTCTATATTGTTGTTCAAACTAAGGTACCAGAAAGGCATCTGAAATTAAGTAACAATGTTTTTTTTTTCCAGTGATGAAGTTTATTTAGGCTGAGGAGGTAGTGACTGAGGCATTCATACTTTGAAGAAGAGGGGACATGGGATTGGATTAAAAGTTGTGGGTGTGTGCTCTAGTTACTCCAAAATGATGGCTGTGGGCAGACATACAGGAGCCTGACCAATGTCTGCTATTGTGGTCATTGCTCCCTCCATCCATCCCATCGCTGATAACGTCGAGCAAAGCTAGTCTTTCCGTGGGCCTTGATTACAAGTGTCTCTTTACAGCTATAATTTGTACTTTTCTAACAACTAACGAAGAAGAACAACTTCCTGTGCTTTTCTTTTTCTTCTGTGCCTTTCTTTTCTGAAGTGTGCACTGAAACCCTCAGACACTTCCATCTTCTTTCTTTTTCTTTGTTTGGCTTTGTTTTCATTTTTCAGGTTGTTTATTTTCTTACTGAGTCTAGCACGGTCACTATGCATTATAGGCATAAGTCTTTGACATATGTATGTTTGGCTGGCCCTGTTTCTCCATTCATCTGACAATAGGTTTAAAACAAATGGTTCTATTTTCATTAAGCAGAGTTTATTACATTTCTCTGACTTTTTCCTTTTAGATTTAATGCTTTTGGTATGGCATCTAAACTGTTTTTAAAATAAGCACTTCAAATTTGTCCCTATATTGTCTCCCAAATGTATACACCTTTTTGTATTACCTTGTGCCCAATTTACATCCTAAATGAATGTGGGTGTAAAACGTTAGTTGTATATATTCTGTTTTGTATACATAGGAAGGTTACTATTTCAAAACAATATTGGGAATACCATATCATTTCTTTGCTAAATTGACTTGGCATTTTGTCAATAGCCAGTGCCCATATGTGAATCTCGTTGTATACTCTAATCTGGCTAGCCGATATATTCATTATAGGTCTCTCACATCAATGTTGCACTGAACTGTTGAACATTTATAGTTTTATAGATGACTGTGTTATACTAATATTTTTTCAAAGATATTTTGATTCTTTGTAGTTCCAAATGAGTTTTAAATTAAGCTTCTCTACTTCAGATTTGACTGTTTCTATCTCAATATCTTCCAGTTGACCATCTTTGTTTGTATTGCCTAATTTGCTGTTAATTTTATCTAGCATACTTTTCATATGAAACATTGTGGTTGTCCCTGATTAGTATCTTAAACATGTATAGCACAGTTGTAGCATCACTTTAATGTCTTTGTCTCTTGTCTGTTTCTGGTTTTGGCATGCTTTGATTAATTTTTTTGTGTGTTTATCATGTGTTTCTTTTTTTCCTTTTTAAAGTTCTGAAAATCCTCAATTGAATTCTAGAAAGTTCATTTGGGAATTTGTATTCATGTAAAACTTCTTGGTGTTAGTGATGAGACAGTTCCATCATGAATTAGCAATTTGACTGATGTTTCACATCTAACATTTGAAGACTTGGCAGATAGGACCAGAGTAGAATTTAATGTAAAGATGATTAGTCACCGACAACTGCATGACAACCCTTCCTAAATACTCCACTCGGTGTTGTTTAAAATGAAATATTTATCAATGCAAGTAGTCAGTACATGCATGGTTTAGTGGGCATGGAGAATGTCTTCTCTCTAATATTCACCTCAGGAACACACACACACACACACATACACACACACACAAACACATATACACATACACGCACACACACGCACATGCATGCAAAGCTGAGTAGTCTCAGTACTCAAGGTGGATCTAAGAAAAACCCCACAGTTCTTTCTTTAGTCCTTTCCTTAGGTGCTTGTTCTGTGAACCATAGCCACCCCTGTTAGCCTGCATTCTTAGCTCTACCTACCCCTACTCAGAAAGTGTACAGAGATACCTTTCCACTGCATTTCCATCTACAAGTCCAAGATTTAAAACTTTCAGCTCTAATGGAGTTTTGGTGCTTTACCATTTCCCAGTGTTTTAGAACATCTTGACTAGAGTTTTACTGTCTTCAGAACCATCATTTTCCCTACCTTTTCTTCTTATTTATTATTTCAGGAGAGGGCAAATCTAGCTCCTGCTATTCCAGCTGCACCAGAAGTAGAAGTCCATGTAAAGTGGTTTCACCTACCAGCTTTTAATAGCTTGTTTATTTGTTTTTGTTTCAGATGAATAGGCATAGATATTTTCATTATCACTTGAATTACAGTGCATAATTGGAATTATAGAATCAAAAATAATATTTTCGACAATTCTGAGTTACTTGTAGGTGCTACATTGATAACACAGAGTCACTTTCCCTGGTAGCCATTTTGTGGTAAAATATGACATAAATTTAAAATGTACAGTCTTAAAAAAAAATAAAAAAAATAAAAAAAAATGTACAGTCTTTTAAATTTGAGAAATGAAACGCTAAGCTAGGTTTAGACTATTATAAATAATAAGAGTTTAAAGGAGCTGATTGTCTACCTCATGTTTAAATCATCTAAAATGTGCCATTCTCCACTAAATTATCAATTATTGGATTGTAGTGGCCAAATCAACATGATTGGATATAATGCTAGCTTTCCATCACTTAAAACATAGCTTAAGGGAGGGGGCGTTGGAAATCAGAGTACCAAATCCATTTTAGTTTTTTATTGATAACATGGTTAATAATGACTGGTGAATGATGGGGAGTGAAACAGAAAGCTACTTGGTGCACCACGAGACTGTGTGTACCTCAATGAAGCCCAGGCCTTTCCATTGCCTAGGACCCTATAGAATGTGCCCTCTAGCCAATGACCTCATGAAACACAGTATTACTTTCATTTGTATTTAATGTTTGTTAAGGGTTCTGTAGGCTTACTCATTTTGTAGAAGAGAAATGTACACAGCTCAGTGGATTCACAAAATCAAATGCAAGTTTTAAAAATGGAAAAGCTAACATGAGACCAAAGTATTCTATCCTCAATTCCTATAATATACCCTGTATTTAATTAGTGACTTTTAAACTTCAATACTACCCAGTTTACCCTATTCTAGGCTCATTAGCTCTACTGAGAAAATATTAGTGAAAGCTATAGGACACAATTTGCAATCATGGTATTTATTAGATCTACTGCAAAATGGTAGACCTGAAACATGTATAGTTAATGTCTTATGACTTTGAATGGGTTTTTAAGTTGATTCCATGTTTAAAGCAAAGGATTAGTCATGTGATTGTATTCTTAAGGACATAGATATAGTATAAATTATACAGTTTAAGTCATAAAGAATTGACCTAAGAAAATGTCACCTACTCAAACTTTAAGCACTAACTTGTTATTGGTTATAAGAGGAATTTAGGATTTTAGTTTTAATCCAAGCAAGCAGGAAGTTGGCGGCATTGAAAGGTTGGGCATAAACAGGTGCATGGACATGAGTGTCGACAGGAAACATCTGCCTTTGAGGGAGTTGGCTAAACTCTGAGAGTCGAACCAGTGACAGATTGGAGCTGATGAGTGACATAGAGAATGTGTTGGGTCGGAGGTTGCTTTTGTTGCCTTAAAAAAAAAATTCTGTTTTGGTTTTGAATTGTTTGAACTGTTTCTGAGAATAGGCAGGGAAATTGTGTCATATGCAAAACAAACTCCAGAAGTGATTTCAGTGAATGATAATTTCAGGAGCGTGGCCAGAGGGTATTAGCACTACTTCCTACATTTCCAGGGACAAACAAGTCGATAAATGATCAGCTCTGGCAATTCTGTGACAGTATCTGTACAAGGAGGAAAGGAAAACTAGGACTTTGTTTGGCTAGAGCAAAGATACACGTGTATTCATTCATTCAGCAATACTTATTATGTACTTCTTATGACTAAGACACAATGTGCTGTGACTTGCTACCAACAAGTGCTTTATTGACTTGCTTTATTGCACAGAAATGGTTGTATTTTTGCAGCATCTTCACTATTTCTCATCTCTGTGCATAATTTAACAAATGATGGACAACCAAGAATCCAAAGGAATATTGACTGTCTTACTATCATATTGAGTTATAAACAGTTAAATGCTGTGGAAAGGTTTCAGTTACTACATGTAGGCCTTGCCTCACATCAGTGTTGAAATCTGGGACCCTCCATGAATCCAGTGCTTAATCTAAAGACACATCCAAATTCAAGATGTGACTCAGTATCCAACACCCCTCTGAGATCCTGCTGACCCCAGAAAAGCTGCAACATGGTGTGTTTTTATTTTATTCTAGTGGACATCAAGTTGAAAAACAAAATTACTGGAGAGGGGCTTGCGTCTTCTCAGGAAAGGACGAAGCACGCAGTGATGACAAAATTTGTTAAACGGGTTTTACCTGTATCCCTTTCTAAAACATAGTGTCCCTACACACATGGTTCTCACACAGCCATCCATAAGATCTTGAAAACCAAGGCTAAGCTGCCCCCGATTCTACACCATTGTCAGACGATCTATTGTAAGATGCCTTTCAAATCTTTGCTCACCAAACATTTGCTGAGGACTGAGTCAGGTGTCACACCAGCCACTGTAAAGGAAAGAGTGAAATTCCCATGTGACTTCCAAGAGGAAGATAGAAAAAAACGGTAGATACATTAGAATTATTTATACTTGATAATGACACATGCAAAAAATAAGACCAATATTTTCCTAATTTACCCTTTTCCACTCTGAGCTTCTGTTGAAAAACAGGAACATACTTAATGGGCACTTGGCTCAATACATGTTGTGTTGTTGCATATCCTTGCTAAGTCATAGTTAAATCATTTCCAGCCTAAAATTATTATCCCTACAATAAAAATGCAAAAACATTTGCCAAGTTTGTTTGTTTTAAAACCACAGATCTGGCTTTGTTTCATTGGTAAATCCAGAAATTCAAAATTTATAAGAATGCATGATGTGGAGATACACAAAGAAAATATATGGGATATTCTCATGCTCTTAAGAGAAAAAAATAGTGAATTGTTTGTTGATATGCTTTTATCACTTATAACATAAAATTTGTAAACATTTAAAATTTTACAACCGAAAGTGATATGCCGCACTGCCTCGCGTTAAAACATAGGACTAGGTGTAACCCAAGTAAAAGATGAAAAGGAACTGGCCACACCGTGATGGTCCTTCCATGTAAGGTAAAAGAACCACGGACTGAAGGTTTGGGTTGGGTTGGGTTTGAGATGGGGCCCATGTAGCCCAGGCTGACTTCAAATTCCCTGTCCTCCTTCCTCCGCCTCCCAAATGCCAGGGTTAGAAATGTATGCCACCACACCCTAAGCTTTAAATGTCACAAAATTCAAAGAAAAGCAAACAAATGAAACTGGACCACGAGCTTGTTCACAGTCACACAGAAGAGGAACAGTCCCCGACAGAAGGGGACAGCGGTCCAAGAGGATCTACCTCCGAGGAAACAGGTGCTCTTAATGTAGACAAGTTCTTTCAGGTCATCAAATGTCTCCTGAACTAACCTCCAGAGAATTTAGTATTAAACGCCCGTCCGAAGCAGAGGCAACAGTGGGCTGTTGTTCTTGCTTTAATGCACGTTGTGTTACGCCCTTTAAAAAGGTAAAGGTTATTGTTAAGTAAGCCAGAATACAGGATTCTCTGTCCTATTGATGATAGGTCGCTTCACGCTGGCCTGCATTTCTGCTCCTGGGTGCATACTCTAAAAAGCTTCTTGCCTTGATTTTCAACAGGCAGTGGCTGCGGCCTCGGCAGCATCCAGAGACTTCAGTGGGATAGGAGGATTAGGAGAACTTCTGGAGAGTTCTTCAGAAGCTTCCAAGTTGAGCTCCAAGAGTGCCAAGGAGTGGAGGAACCGGAGGAAGAAGAGGAGACAGAGGGAGCACTTAGAGGGAAATCACAGAGCTGAAGGAGACAGGTTTCCCAAGTCTGAATCGGAAGACAGTGTCAAGCGAAGAAGCTTCCTGTTCTCCCTGGATGGGAACCCGCTGACCGGAGACAAGAAGCTGTGCTCTCCCCATCAGGTATCGAGGTCTGATGATCTGTAAATCACTGCATCGGGTTTTGATAAATCTCTGTCGTGTGTCCTTTGCGTGACAGGGTGCTGGCACCATTGAGTTATTTAAAAACCTATCATTAATTGTCTTAGGGATTTTGAAAAACCGATTCAGGCAAAACTTTAAGATAATTATCATTAAACATTTTACAGTTTTGAGAGCATATCATTGAATTTTTTAAAGTATATCCTGTTTCTCAAGATATTTCACTGGAATTATATTGGAAGCCCTCTATTCGGTTTTTCCTTTTTAAGTACTCTGATAAACTTGGTTTCTTTATGAAGCTTAATATCATAACATATATATGATTTCTGGAAAGGAGTGTCTTAAGACTTGTCTCTTTCTTTAGCATGAAAACTTAGGAGTCTCCATTATCATGACATGTTACATAGGAAAGAAGAATTACAATCTAACTGCTCTTGAAGAGGGAACATTAAAGTTAGTCAATTAGTGGTGGGAATTAAAGCAAACCATCCAAATCACAGTACCGGTTTTAGCATATCTTTTGGGCCAGAGACACCAAAGTAGGTTTGACTTTTTTAACTCAAATAAGGGTTACAAAATTCAAACAGTAAATAGTACTGAAAATCGAGATAAATACCATTGTACTTTGGGGTCTATTTTATCTGCTAGTACTTTGTATGCCATAAACTACAAACTCTTCAAATTATATTAATTTTACTCAAAAACTATACACAATCATCAATGCCTTGGGGAGCATATTAAACAATCAATTTAAAGCAAAAACAAACAAATGAAAAGCTGTAAGTCAGGCACAGACTAACATCCTCTTAATAAGGAACAATACTTCAAGGAAATTAATAGTGACTATCATAACACTTTGACAAAAAGAGAGTGGCAATCACAAATTTTATCCCAGCAGAATACTTGGTTATTTTCTAGTTTTCATGTCATTCACTTATAGACAGGGTCGCACTCTACAGCCCAGACTATCCTTGAATTCACAGCTCTAGCATCAAATTCACTGTTTTAAAGAGCTATGTAAGCAATATATAGGAATCCTATGTAATTAAGGAAAAGCTAAAACTGATGCCTTCTAATGAAAGAGACTATTAAAATGTTGATGGTTTCAATCGTTTATGAAGGCACATACACATTGCTAATGTTTGCAAGACAATTGTATGTCTTTTGAAAGTGAGATTATTTCCCTTCTTGTCTAAAAATGTATACATTACTTTTCAATCCAGCAAGTATTTATTAAGCACTGTCTTGATTTCTTTTTTAGTAGCTGTGATAACAAAAGTACCATAAGTGAGAATGGGTTTATTCTGGCTTACGGATCCAGGTTATAGTCTGTCACTGCAGGGAAGTCAAATGGGAGCTGGAAACAGCTGGTTCTGTGGCATCTGTAGTCAAGAAACAGAGCCTTGATTCTTTCTCTTGCTACCCCCCTCTCTTTCCCTTCAGGTTAGGACTCAGCCCATGCATGGTGCCACTCACACTTAGGATTGTTTTTTTTTTTTCACTTTGATCAATTCAATTACGATAATCCTCTACACAAATATTCAGAGGCCCATTCTCCGGGCAATTCAAGATTCTATTAATTTGAGAATTAGTACGAATCATCACAATTGCCATTTATGTAACAGAAAGCTCTCTAGATGTTGAAAATTCCTTAATGAAAAACCAGCTTCCATTCACTGATACAATGGAACTTTATTCTAAAGGTTGATACAGTAATCATGTCAGACATGTTGCATACTATGTTGGGTGATGATAAATATAATTGATGATAAAAGTTTAAGTTGGATGGTTTGAAATGACATCCTAAGATTTTGGAGGGGTCAAGGGAAGAAGATATACCATGGGACCCCCCTTCCATGTCCAGTGTAAGGGATGTTGCAAAATTTTTGTGTGAGAATACAATCACAACCCTCACAGAGTTGGTGCTGGGGGAGCCACAGAAAGGAAAAAGCAGAAGGAAGGTAGCTGGTAGTTAATATTTGAACACAAAAAGCAAAAGCAGTATGTGCATTTGGACAATTCCTTGTGCAGTTGTAGATAGATGGATGAAAGATGACAGATGATGCTGGTTAGTTGGATAGATAGCTAGGTGGATAGACCTTCAAACATAAAAGGAAATACTGATGAGTGCTGAATCTCCAAATCTGGCTGCAAAAGAAGCCATTAATACAGTACTCTCAATGCCAGAAACTCTTTCAAGTGCTTTCTTTGTAGGTGTCAAAAAAGCTTTCTCTTCTATAAAAGAGAGTCTGGGAAGGCAACAGGGACAACAAACACTAGTCGACTGGGCATGCTCTACAAAATAATATGAATCTCCTGAAGTAAAAGCTCCTGAGAATATCAAAGCAGAGAAACCATTAGTTATGGGCGCCCTGTCTTCCTCTACTGATGTGAATTTGAATGTTAGTTTACATTTATTGCATTATTTACCTTTATAGGCATAACACAGTCATTGTACATCATAAAATTAGTTAAATATATATAATGGAGAGCTTCTTCCTCAAGACTTTTATCTCTTCTGTTTGGATGCACTGGGACCATGTATTTTACAGCAGGGGTTTATAGCTATAACCCTATATATCATGGGTAATGTATTTAAGTTGAGATGTGGCACAAAATGAGTGTTTCCAACAAACACTCATTCTACAAAGTCTACTAAAACACCTGTTAATTCCCTGCATCTTCTTCATTGTTCGCAACCCACGTTGGATTTGGACCTTAGATACCGGTTTATGTCACAGAAAATCAGTACCCGCACATTCTCTTTTATTATTGAAATCTGAGAAAAAGTCCACGCACTTATCTTTGTAGAACAGAGGAAAACAAAATGAAGCCAACACCTGTAATTTATGTTCTGAGAGGCATGAGGCAAGGAGAAATGGTCCTTTAGTTCAGCATAAAAGCTTTCTCTAGAAAAAAGCTTGCCACAGCTGCGGGTATTCCCTTAACTCGGCCGCATCTCACAAGAGTGTTATTTTTGGTTTATTTTCTCTGAATACTATTTTTGTTATCTTCTTTTTCTGGTTCTGTTGCCTTGAAAGCTGTGCCCACACCCATTATTATACTTTCCAAAGAGTGAAAAGAAGTTCAAATAAACTCAAAGATCTGGACCGCCTCTGAAAAATACTCAGACAGAAAAGTGTGCCAGTTTAAGGCATGTTCAGATATATCATAGATGTAAAATATACCACATACCCCCTAGGATTATAACATAAGCAGATTCTCACTTCCAGAGACAGTTTTAGAACACAGGTAGAATAAGATTATTATACTTAACTTTCCTGGAAATTAATGTAAGTTGTACCAGGGAGAAATGTAAGTATAAACTTCTCTGGGTATAGAGATTCACCTGGGTTTAGAGTCCACTGAAAGGTGGATTGAAAATCCAAGTTACATAATCACATCTACTATGTCATCACCACATGGTGTGTGTGTGTGTGTGTGTGTGTGTGTGTGTGTGTGTGTGTAGCAAAAAAGCACCGCAGACTGGGTGGTTTATACAGATCTGTATTCTGACATATAATCTCGAGGCTGTAATACAAAGATGGCTTCACCCTGGTTTCTGAGAGAGCCTTATGAGTGGGAGGGCAAATGGCCTCATTCAGAAGAGATAAAAGGGGAACAGACTGTGAGTGCAACTCAGAAAAGCATTAATCTATTCACGAGGGCTCTATTTCTAAAAAATTGCCCCATCATGGAATTATGTTTTCAACAAATGAATTCTTGGCATATATATTCAAATGTACTCAAAACTCCAAATTAAATTCCCCCAAAATACCGCTTTCAACAAAGTGATTTGTTTGGGAAGTTTCAAAGCATTCAGTCTCCTATAGCTGATATTTGATTATATATGTCAAGGGTGGGATTAAGTATGTCAGCATTAAAGTGGATAAGAAATCAGTTTAACCTGTGCATGGCACTGGTTCCACACTCTTGTTTGAACTGGGTGCTGGAGAGACACAGTACAGTTTCGGCACACCCTACAGCTACTGGGTCCTATAGAGAATTTACTCAACAAAAGACACATTTCAGAATGAAAAGTTCCTTTTAAGAAGTTCCAAAGGACAAAGGCAGTCATCTGGGAAAAGTTATACACATAGAGTTAAAAATGAGACCCAAGACAATCAGTCTAAGCTAATTAGGCAGAGAAATTAAGAAGAAAAAAAAAACCAAAAACAAACTGAATCTGTTTTTCCTGTGTTTTTTTTTTCCACTAAGCTTTTATTTGGCTTTATATTGGAAGATAAAATGGAAGTGCAAACCAGTTGCTGCCAGTGCTTGATTAACATTAACATATACACATATATGTTAATATATTAGTATATATCAGTCTCTTCTGTTTTGATTTGATTTGTTTTTGAGACAGAATCTTGCAATGCAACACAGACTGGCTTAAAGCTCTCAATCTTCCTGCTTCTGCTTCTCAAGAGCTAGTACAGTAAGCATGTGCCTGTTGCCATGCTTAAACATGTGAATTTAAGTGTGTGTGTGTATGTGTGTATGTGTGTGTGTGTGTATGTGTGTATGTGTGTATGTGTGTGTGTATGTGTGTGTATGTGTGTATGTGTGTGTGTGTGTGTGTATGAGTGTGTGTGTATGTGTGTGTGTGTATGTGTGTGTGTGTGTGTGTGTGTGTGTGTGTGTGTGTGTAGTTATAATGGTTATGAAGAGAGTTGGGGCAGGGAATAAGAGAACAAGAAAGGAAGCAAAAAGAAATACCACTATTAATGATGGGGAGAACCACAAATATTCCATTGCTTGATCAGGAGTAGTTTTAGAAACTATCACCAAAGTAAAATTAATCCTGAGTTATTCAATGAAGTTTAAAATCCATTCAAAGAGTCAAAGAAGGATATAAGCTACATCCTATTTTCTGGTATTACGGAACTGCTTATCGCTTTATTTTAAATGTGTATGATAAACGTATTTGTAGCCCAATGGGATAGACTTGCCTAGCCAATGCTGAGTGAGGCAGGGTTACATTACCCAGCACAGGAAGGGAAATAAAAAAGAAAGAAACCTGTTATATACCTTGGTTCTTTAAGCTGGTGTTAAATTTTTAGTAGGCAGTCTTCCACAGAAAGCATTAAAAGTCTGCGTATATTTGCTGCGACACATAGACCCTCAGATCAACTGAATTGCTGATCATCCTGTTGGAAATGGTTAGAAAATCTGGAAGATAAGTTCTGTGACATGGCTTCCTATGTGGGTAGAGACAAATGGGTCTGGAGACCTTCCTGCTAGAAGCCAGAGGAGAACATGGATACAATGATATCTTTTTCAGTACTGTAGTTATCAAGGTGACGATTCAAGTACTATTAGAATTTGATACAAATATTTAGAATCTGAACTAACAGTCTCAAGGCAATTTTTCCCCCAAGTTGCGTGCTCTTCAGATCACAGAACTGAGCAGTGCAAGTTACCTCCTACTTGTGTACTTCTCCAGTTGTGATAACACACTCCATCTCACAGTTCGAGAGCTTAGCTTAGATGGAGTGCTTGCGAATTTAGTCAGTTGTGAATCAGGAGTCTTGGAGTGGCATGCTTTATACGGAATGTATATCCTGACGTTTGCACGGTGGTCTTCAATATAAAAAAGGAAACCTATGTGTCCCAATGAATTCCATTTACCTGTATTTAAGAAAAAGCTGACAGCAACCCAAAAGCAAACCGTTTCTGCAATCTTAAGATTTTTTTATTAAACAATTATGTCCCACCCTGCCCCTGTCCCGATCTCTTCCTTCCTTGCTTTCTCCTCAGTCTCTCTTGAGTATCCGTGGCTCCCTGTTTTCCCCAAGACGCAATAGCAAAACGAGCATTTTCAGCTTCAGAGGTCGGGCGAAGGACGTGGGGTCTGAGAATGACTTTGCCGATGATGAGCACAGCACCTTTGAAGATAGCGAGAGCAGGAGAGACTCACTGTTTGTGCCGCACAGACCTGGAGAGCGACGCAACAGTAACGTTAGTCAGGCCAGTATGTCATCCAGGATGATGCCAGGGCTTCCAGCAAATGGGAAGATGCACAGCACAGTGGATTGCAATGGTGTGGTTTCCTTGGTGGGTGGACTCTCAGCTCTTACGTCACCTACTGGACAGCTTCCGCCAGAGGTGATAATACATAAAGCAGCTACTAGTGACACTTTACTTCAATTGAAAAAAAAATTCCAGGCCTGGGCAGATGAACCTGTTCTGTGATCCTAATTCCTCCAAATGAAAGTGCTTAAATGTAACATGATTAAATGAATGAGAAAACAAAACAAAAACAAACAAACAAAAAAGCAAAACAAAACAAACCCCAAACTTGACTTGTGTGGAACTATTAGCTTTTTAGGTTAAAAGTACTCAAAATTTAGAATCTGAGATAAAGCACAAATCTACAACTTCAGTAGATTTATTACAAATACAAAATAATGAGCACTTTCACTATCAAATCTTCATTATTAATGCTTCCCTTAAATTATATAATCACCCATCAGGTCTTATTCTGAAATGTTTGTATTCTTAAAATTAAATATTGTAATGACTCACGTATTGACGATGGACAATTTTAGATGTCTGTCGATATTATAGTGCTATTTGAAAAAATATTCCAAAATAAAATGTATTGATGAAATAGCATATGGGATTAAAGAAATCTCAGGAAAGCACACACATTCCATTGTACATCTGTGTTTGTGCATGGAAAAAATGGCCCATATATGTCAGTATGTCAATATAGCCTCAAAGAAAATAATTCAGACTTGAGACTATATACTATTTAGTTTTGTGGAAAGATTGACCTATTCCTCGCTACTATAAGTTGAATAATTTGTATTTGAATGAAAAACTAATTACAGCATGCTTATAAAAACTTACCCCCTAAACATTGCCATGTCGCTTAAAATGCTTGCATAAAATAGTTGCTTTGTAAAATTGCATCTAGTCAGTGAGCTCTTGTCAAAGGATCTGTGGTCTTAAAAAAAAAAACATGTTTATAGAGTATGACAATCTATTCAATATCTTAATGTCTTATTATTACTTGAGATCGTTACCTGACAAAACTTGCACGAAGCATGATATTCCAAGAGAGATGTTATATATTCTTGTGTCATCAATGGAGAAGGGTGGTTTGAGCCATCAGTATTTGGTTTGCAGGGTACCACCACTGAAACGGAAGTCAGGAAGAGAAGGCTAAGTTCTTACCAGATTTCGATGGAAATGCTGGAGGATTCCTCTGGAAGACAAAGAGCCATGAGCATAGCCAGTATACTGACCAATACCATGGAGGGTAAGATACAGACTGTTAGAGTCTACTTTACATTGGCTGTCTGCTCCAAACCACAGGTTCTTTTTGCAAAGAGTCTAATGGATTTTCAAGTCTAAAATTGTGATATATGTATATGTATATGTATGTGTGTGTGTGTATGAGAACCAGAGAGAGTACATCTTTCATATTGCTTATAAAAATGAGTATTAACCTAGTTCTCTTTCACTTGAATTTTTACTTTGCCTGTAGAGTGGCATTTCTCTGCCTTGATTTCATATCATTGAAGACTTTTTCTGGTCAACAGAGTAAACCCTTTCTTCTTTCAGCTGGGTGTATAAAGGTCAATGATGTCAGGGTTAGAGAGGGACAACAATGAGTTGGACAAAGCCAAGTCTGTGTTCCATTCAAAATGTGGTCTTAGAGATGTGCCTTTTCCATCATCTGCATTCACAATTGTAAAAATCCTCTAAGGGACACTTGATACAAACGTCGTGATTTTATCCACTTTTTAAAATCCCCATAAAGTTTCTTTTACAAGTTCTATTTGATAGTAATATATTGCATTTTTTGTTTCATTATTACTTATTCTGAGGTTGAATATTAAACTAAATTACTTGCTTGTATTAAGAGAAAGTGGGTCAGTATCAGCATGCATTTTATTGAACATTTTATGGACATCCATATGTAATAATGTAAAATGTATGATTGTTTTCTATACAGTCTATTAATCCCAGTGCTGTGAATTTCTATGCCCATGAATACACATGTTTTATCAAACAATGTCATTTCCTAGGAACAGTAATTAATTTTTACTGTTATTTAATATTTTTCTTCTTTGTTACCCACCAGAACTTGAAGAATCTAGACAGAAGTGTCCACCATGCTGGTATAGATTTGCCAATGTGTTTTTGATCTGGGACTGCTGCGATGCATGGTTAAAAGTGAAGCATCTTGTGAATTTAATTGTGATGGATCCATTTGTTGATCTTGCCATAACGATTTGCATTGTATTAAATACACTGTTTATGGCTATGGAGCATTATCCCATGACTGACCAGTTCAGCAGTGTGTTGACCGTGGGAAACCTGGTAAGTGCCTTAGGGGAGGGAGCAACGAAACAAAGAAAAGCCATCTGTGCTGTACCCTACTGAAAACTTTATCTCCTTTCTTCACAAGAGGAAATATCTAAAGGAATATTACAGCGTCCCTCGGGTAGAATCTGAATTTCATCTGCGTTGAGGCTGATTATGTAGAACAGTATCTTTGCAGGTTAACCATGGTGTCTAATAGTTAACAACTCTTCTCACTGTGAAGGATCACATACCGGAAATGAAGGCCCAAAGGAAGCTTGAGATCCACAAGCTTTGAATTTACAGTGTCTTTACACAACCCATACCAATTGAAAGGATGGCCAAAGAATCAATTTCTACTTTTAAAAGGCATAATCGTTTAGAAGTGAATAAGTTAATAAGTATCTTCAGTGGTAACCAACCAATAAGAAATAATTGGTAAAATGCATTTGTAGGACTTTCAGTATGGGAAGGTATGATCATAAGGAAGATTATATGAAGATGTATAAACAAGTAACCTTCCCATTTTTTCAGACTTTAAAACTGGCATCAGTTAATCTGTTCTTCCCTGAATATGCCTGGAATTTGGTTTTGACAACATTGACACGTTCTATTTTATTTCTAGGTACTTCGCAGCATTCAAAATCATTTTAGCAGCCTATACATATCTTTAACATCATCCTTAGCCCTGTGACTCACAAATAACTCAGTGTAGACTTGATTGCCAATTATAAAGTACTGATAGATATTTTGATATTTTATCTTCAGTAAGTAAATACCTGGATGGTTTAACTTGCTGCGAAGGCTGTTGCATCCCTGCAAGGCTCCAGGGATGGGCCTGACTGGGACAGTGAGGAACTAAAGAAAAGCAAACAGACACATGGACACAGATTAACTGGGATTCAGTGGATTGGGTTCTCGGATAGGGAAACTTTAGCCCCTGGAAGCTCAGTGTGTTTATTATATAGAGTTGAATAGAGAGGCGGAGTAGTTGCATATGGTTGAACAAGGAGGTAGGGTTCTGACATGCAGGTAAACACTGAGGCAGGGTTATTATACACACCTGAGTCAAGGAGGCAGGTTTAGTCAATCTCAGTAGAAACAGTCTTTGTTGAGGACCAGTCTTCAGATTGTAAACATGGGGTAGGCAGAAACTATGGTAGATGCTTTCTGAACACATTATCAACATCATGGACCAGAGGAAGGCTTTGCCCTTCTTTTGAGTCTCACTCCCAAGGCTTTGCTCATTTTTCCCATGGTTCTGAGGCTAGGGTTATTGACTTGGTGGCTCATATCAACAACACATATTCATTCAAGCCTTCATATACCTAGGACTTCCTTTGGTCGCCCACAGAAGTGCATGGAAGAAAACCACCAAAAGGCATAAATACTTTTACCTATTTGATTTTGGCTCGCTTCCTCTTTGAAACATTCCATAGTGGTAAAAATATGGAAAAATACACTGTGTGAGACTTGACTATTTAAAGATGCTATTTTTCTATTGGATATCTTTTTCGTTGTTCTGCAGGAAAATGGTTTGTTCTCTGGTTCACTAAGATACAATACTTATCATCTGTACCTACATGATACTATGTAGTGCTATTTCCATGCTTGTACCTGGCTGAGCCTTTTGCAGAACCCACAAGTCATTATTGTGTACACACTTTAGGGGCATTCTAAGCATTAAAGCACATACTATCGGAAACCCTGTCCAGCTCAGGATGCTCCAAAGCCCAGTCAAGAGCCAGTTTTATACTCCCTCTGGAGTGCCTGAACTCATGCGTTTTGCTTCCCTCTGGATCCTTGTCCTAGCAAGAGATAGCTAACATCATGGCACACCTGTGGTACACTTTGCAATCAGAGAAAAAAAATCTATCTATTCTAACACATAAGTGAATAAGAATGCATTTATGTTTTATCCATCGTTTTAACTCAGATGAGATGAACTTGCCTTTGTCTCATTGTACAGATGGACATGTTTCTCTAAGACCATAAAACGCAGACATGAATGATAATTGCGCTTTCTGTAACCTCTGTGCTACATGAGTGTTTAAAATTTTAACCTTTTGCACTTAGACATAAATTTGTCCTTATAATTGAATGTATCAAATTTAGTACTAATTAATACTTACACCATATGGAAGACAATAAGAGAATCATTATAACTGTCCTCTTTTTTCCTCCAATGAATCCTCAGTGCCTAAAGTCCAGAAATATTTCCCACAAACTATTTGGGATAAATGATTCTTTACTGTAGTTTCTGGGAAGCACTTTCAAACTGGGATATATAACTCCTTTGAGGAGTCATAAATGAAAGTGGATGCTACTTGACTTGTTAAGGAGTGAAGCTGATCACATTATTTTTTCTGATCAAAGAACTCTAACCAGGGCTTTAAATTGCAAGGATCTCCAATTGTGACCAACAAATGCACTAAAAAAAAATGAAACATTTTTTTCTTATTATTCCTATCAGTTTTGCATTAGAAATCCACAATCTTTAGGGACATGTAGTCTCTAATGATAACTGTGCCTTCAAATTAGGATTATCAGAAGTAGGCATGCTGACACACACTGAAAATCCAAATGATCAAAAGGCTGAGGCCGGAATGACCGTGATTCCTAGGCCAGCATGGGCTACATAGTAAGATGCTGATTCAAAAGAAAAGAATGAGAGATGAAGAGAAGAAAACAGGGAGGGAAGGTAGGTGAAAAGAAGTCCTAAGGTTCTTGAGAGTTGGAAAGCATTTTGGAAGTTAAACCTTGAGCCTCATGAGTCTCTTCATTATGAAGGGTGTAAAGGCTAATTCATTGTTTGTAAGTTAGATACCTAATTCCCCAAAATATTAGACTTCTTTTCTTCTGCCTAATTCCACTTCACTCCTCTCATCTCTTCCCTAGAATTTCAACTTAATAGTTGAGTTTACATATATTATTGAATTAACATCTTCCTTTTACTATTCCCAAGAGCACTTGAATGATGGGGATAGAGTTGCCTCATCAAACACAAAAGATGAAGGACCAAGCCTTATGAAGGGTGATGATGCAGCTGGGATGAAGAAACTAGTCTTGGGGGCTGTGCAAACTTTTGTAGCATCTCTCAGCACTAGGGTAGCTCACAGGTGGTACATCTCTCACATCATTTAATGAAAAAGAGGTAAATTCCTTCTTGAATTCCAGCACAAAGTTTTCAAGATAGAACTGTGTTGAGCATATTTCATTAACAGTCACTTCCTGTATAACCAGCCTGGGAAGGAGGACTAGGTGTGGTTGTTTGAAAACATGGCCATTCCCGAGTAGTCACACAGGTGGAGGAATTAGTCCCACCAGAAGGATGGAAAGGGATGTTGGGGAGACAGTGGCATAAATATGCATACTTAAAACTCGCCTCATCTTCTCTGTACTGTTTGATGCAGGAAAACATCACCCTTTTCTTCAACTTTGACATCTATAATGCTGTGATATTGAATTTTTCCCGATTTTTTTTATCATGCCTATCACTTCATTCCTGTTAAGCTCTGTGGGCCTCTATTAATGGTTATTGGATTCCTTACATCATTTATGATGCTTTTCACTCAATATTTTTACATCCCAGCAGCAACTTTAAGAATGATACAGTCTGAAGCATGAGCTTTATTCCTTTCTGTGTGCCCAGCTGACACAGATCATTGGTCAAGGATTGCTTTAAGCACTGTACGGTCACAGATGAATGGCCAGCCTTCCCACCATTTATGAGAATGCTATCATCCTCGCTTCAATTTTGTGCCACATTTAACAGAGCCGTCTAGCCACAAAGGTAGAAGTGTTAGAGCCACTAGGACTTAATGTTTTCTTTATTTCCCATATCTACTTGATATGAAAATTCATTATTTCTTCCTTTGGGGGTATTTATCTTTTACTCTTAAAAACATTTCTGGTATTCATGTCTTGTTTCCTTTATAAGCTCCCTCAGCCACATCAGAAAAGCCTTGTCACAACACCACACAAATGCCACGTTGAAGTTCGTGTATTTAAATAGTTCTCTGCTCATTGATTTCTACATCCCACATTTAGAATGTTCTCGCATCTCTAATCATATTCTTCCAAGTTCCTCTTCCTCCTCCTCTTCTTCTACCATGGCATTCAGCCCACATTAAGCAACTTTACCTTAATCCCTAATAAACTTTCTTACACCACAAGCTGTGGTTTTTCCATCTGATGTGAATTTCTCAGTGGCAGACCCTGCATCCCTTTTGGGTTTCTGTCTGCCACTGTGTCTACATTGTAGATTCTCAATAAACAAATGATTGGTGATTTCTACTCCCAAAGAGGCTGCTTCGGGAGTCAGGCTTTTGTAAAAATAAGAGTCGCTTTAGAGTCAACAGCCAGTAAGACCAGATTATAACTGTCACTGTAGAGGAATAATATACTCTCTGGAAATGTACAACACTATGAGTTTTGTTCTTTTATTGTTGAAATGGGTGCCGTGATACCCATCTCTGAGGCTTCTGTGCAGGTCAAATGAGGTAATCTGAAAGAATCTAGCAGTGTGCCTAGCATTCAGCATACTCTCATTGAACAGCTTTCTTCCTCCCACATGCACACCATTAACCTCTTGAACCTTTCATTGAAGCGTCGATGGAAAATATTTCTGCTCTTAGCCCTTACGTTTTTCCTGGGATATTGGGATGTTGGGGAAATTGAATAAATGAGGAATATTTTCAAAATTTTCCAGAATACAGATGGAAATTGGTTTTTTTTTTATAGTCTTCCAATGTTGAAGTGGTTGCATGTGTAAGTATAAGGATGATACAATTTGGATGGTAGGATAATCAGGTAGAAAAGCAGAAGTCAAAAGAGCTTCAAGTCTGAATCTTGATGAAAGAGTTCACTTGTCCTAAATTATACATCATAGATGATAAGTGGCTATACTTTGTTGGGACTTTATTGAAGCTCCTGAAGCATGATAATTTCAATAGGCTAGCCTATTGTTTCTCAAATAACTATGTGGTGATTTATATATAAAACTGTAAAAGTGTAGCTGGAATTAAGAACAAAAGACCAGGAAAGGGTTATGGAATCTTCTGGCTTGACTTTGATCAAGGAGTTCACTTTTCTGTAGTTTGTTTCTACAATACATAAACATTACCTTTCTTCCTAGAGGAATGGATTGATTCAGCTCAAGTATCTGGAAACCTCATCATCCCTGTTGAATCTCTCTCTGCTACTCCATATTTTCACATAATGTTGTCTTTTGGTTTGTTTGTTTGCTTGCTTTGCTGGCCATTTCAAAATTCAAGCTCCTAGGATAGGGATCTTATAAGCCAGTCTATGCATCATATTATGCTAGAAAAGCTCTTCCGTAACAAGTTACCTGATAGTACTAAAACTACAGAAAAATACAACAGTGCTTTGGGGACCTACATTAGAAATATTTAGGGCAAATGCTTGTAATTTTGAAATGTGAATGTTCATTCAAATATTCTAAAGGAGAAATTTCATGGTGGCATTACATTTTTGATGAAATCTTGACTCTGGCTTATGTATTTGCTAGCTGCGGGAGAGCTAGTCATCTCAGTAGACCTGAGGGGGTTAATTTTGATTTTCTGTAAGAATAGCTATTGAGGATCCTTTAGCTAAAGAGTTCCTAGCTTGTTTTAAAGCATTTCTATCACCAGGGTGCCTATTTTAAATACTAATCTGCCTCTGAAAGTTTTGCAGAAATCAATTTTGTTTGAATTAGAACTCATCTGAAGTTCACCAAGGAAACTATTTGTAAAAAAAAAAAAAAAAAAAAAACCCTGGCGAGCTATCGTATAAAATGAAAACATCATTTCTTTCAAAATGTATTCCACATTGCTTACAGTTTATTTAACTTCTCTATGAGTGACACATGACAAAGAGCAGTTAATATATGTTTCTGAAATCAGTATTTCCTTTTAAAATATTTGTGCAATTTAAAAATGAGATATTGGCTATATTCATGCTTTTATAAGAGTGGGTCTGGATTTTTAAAATGAAATATGATGT
This sequence comes from Tokudaia tokunoshimensis, assembly GCA_036184795.1. Lineage (NCBI taxonomy): Eukaryota > Metazoa > Chordata > Mammalia > Rodentia > Muridae > Tokudaia > Tokudaia tokunoshimensis. The sequence goes on along the minus strand of BTHU01000004.1, from coordinate 39,598,445 downwards.
TTTAATATACCAAATATGATTCTAGTAAATGTATTTTGACAGAGCGTCTTCAAGATAAAGGTTGTCTTACTTCAGTAACTTTGACCTTGCCATCATAAAATAGACCCTTCACCTCTAAAGAATTAAGATGACTATTTAAAATGATATTGGCAGGAATAATTTCCCAGCCCATTTATGCATTTATATTTTTATTGCCTGTGGTTTCAAGTTTGAAATCAATGTTTAATGTATTCTATTTTATTTGTTTCTATTGTCAAATACACATTTCTTCTATTCTCACCATGTTATTCTTAATTATGGATGTGTAACGCTGAGAAGATTCTCCTGCTCATTCCAATTAAGTCTGCAGTTCCTTTCTCTATTAATTAATTATTAACCTTACATCTGAGGCAGGCAGCCAGAGACCATTATTATAAAACATTTGTGGTAGACACTCTTTTGTTTCAAGAATGTTTGTAAAATACAGAAACAAGCTGCAACCCATTTTTAAAAACTACAAAATTTACAAGTAAAATATATATCTTTACCAATTTTAAGAAATTTTTAGACTTATAATAATATGTGGGTTTATTTCCAATAATGCATTTTGCACCATTTTTATAATATTACAAAAAAGTAGATGTGCTCTCTTGTATACACTTAATGTACCACAGTGATAATAAAGTCAGAGCCATTCTCCAGACTCAGATTGAAAATGTGCACAGTGAAAGGTTTTTAAAGTTTGTTTTCCCTAGAAATCCAGCTGATTTGTTAAGTAAGACAAATCTATTTAGCACAATGCCAGCTTGTGGGGAAATTTCTAAGTCGATATTGATTGTTTTGTTTATGTTTGTGTTTGCTACGGTTTAGCACTCTTGGTGAATTCCACAGCATCCCTGCTTGGCACTGCTCAAGTGTTGCTCTCTGTCTCCCTCCAGGTCTTCACCGGGATCTTCACAGCCGAAATGGTCCTTAAAATCATTGCCATGGATCCCTATTATTATTTCCAAGAGGGCTGGAATATTTTTGATGGAATTATCGTTAGCCTGAGTTTAATGGAGCTTGGCCTAGCAAACGTGGAGGGGCTGTCCGTGCTCCGGTCCTTCAGACTGGTATCTTCTGTTCTTCATGTCTTGTTTCTCATTAGCATAGCTTTATTTTTAAATGTGTGTTTATATAATTAGCATAACTCATGAGATAGCATTTTTAATTACACAAGTCAATCTCCCCAGGAAATGTACAACCATTTAAGTGTACCAAGATAAGTATAATCTATTTTCTAGAAGAATAAAAATGATTGAAATATTCCACAATTCAATATGTAGGAGATGTTAAAAAGCATATGTGTTTCTTCTAAATTGGTTTTATACTCTGAAATTGTTTGCATTTTATATCTCTGAGGTGAAGAAAGAAAAAGGAAAAGAAGAAATGCAAATAAAAAATGTTAAGCCTCAGTTAATGTCAGGATTATAATCAACTCAATTCCTATTAGATGCACTACTTTAAAGCATGTAGAAGCTGGGAAGAGTGGTATATACTCTAACACCAGTACTTGGGAGGTGAAGTCAGAAGAACTAGTCTAGATTTGCTCTCAGATACATTGTCAGTTTAAGGCTAGCCTTGGCTACATGTAACTGTCTCCAAAACAAAACAAAACAAATCCAACACATAAAAAATGTTTGATATGTTTGGTATATCACAAAATGTTATCACAAAATGTTTTGAATTATAGCAAAAATAATTGCTAAAAGTACCTATATTTTGTTTGAAAAATATATATATATATATCTTTCAAATTGAACAAAAACTTTTAAAATCGAATTATTTTATTTCACACCTTTTTAAAGAAGAAAATGTAATTCATATTTTCAACATTCCCTTTCAGTTTCTAGAGTAGAATCTGAAGTGACAGTAGATGCATTAGCAGTGTCTGTAATTAAAGTAGTAATTTTTCATAGGTTAATCTAAAATGAGAATCAGTAAATCTAAAATAAGATTTATAAAGAAAAAATGTGTTTAAATGATATGACTTGATTTACAACCCTAATATTATTATCACCCCTTTGTTTTGAATCTACATTATGATCGACTCATAAAATAATAGTCTAGCGTCCAAGCGTACTACATTTCCTTTTATTTCATTATAGCTGCGAGTCTTCAAGTTGGCAAAATCCTGGCCCACACTGAATATGCTCATTAAGATCATCGGCAACTCGGTGGGCGCACTGGGCAACCTGACCCTGGTGTTGGCCATCATCGTCTTCATTTTTGCCGTGGTCGGCATGCAGCTGTTTGGAAAGAGCTACAAGGAGTGTGTCTGCAAGATTTCCAATGATTGTGAGCTGCCGCGCTGGCACATGCACGACTTCTTCCACTCCTTCCTGATCGTGTTCCGTGTGCTGTGTGGAGAGTGGATAGAGACCATGTGGGACTGCATGGAGGTGGCGGGCCAGACCATGTGCCTTATTGTGTTCATGTTGGTCATGGTGATTGGGAACCTTGTGGTACGTATGTACTGCGGATCTTTGTGAATAAGTCTGGGCCGTAGGAAATACAATGGCTTAAGCAGTAAATATCTCACCAATTTTACTGCCAGCCGCTGCGTGTCAAATCCCCGTACAGGCAATCACTGAAGGACCATTTATTTAAATTCTCTGAGGTCCCTGTCTGTGACCATGGGTTAAAATGTACATGCTGTGGAGGATATGAGGATGAAAGATGCATTTAAAGCATGTTTGGGGTTGAAAATACTGTTTACTTTTTTCACGTCAAAAAATGTATTTTCTCAGCTGAGCTGTTTCCTAATATTATTTTGATATGATAATCTCTTTAAACCCTAAAAATACAACTACCCTTTTCATGTTCATAATTCACATTGTTTTACTTAAAGATGTAGATTAGACACAGACTCTAAGGACAAACTTTAAAGAAATAAAGTATTCTACTTTAGCTGTGGATTATAATTACTGTAGAGTACAGAATATGTTCCTATCTGCATTTGTTTAATTAAAAAGAATAACACTGTAGGATGAATAATTACACACATACAAACATGTATGTATGTATGTATGTATGTATGTATATGCAAGGGTACACAGAAAGAGACAAACAAACAACACAGAGAGATAGAGAGACAGAGACAGATGAAAACAGAGAGACACAGAGAGAACAGATTTAAAATACTTACTTTAAGCCATTCCTTAGACCCTAGAAGTAGATGGACAAACTGACTTTAACTGCTTCCCCATGGCTGAGTCTCCTTAGCTCCAAAAAGCTATGGTAACGTCAATGTTCCAGTTAATCACATTGGATAAAAGGAATAGATTTGAATGCAAAATAGAGATTTGTGGGGAAAAGGGGGATGGGGAGGTATAGCCAGGGTTGGGGTGGGGTGGGCATGGTCAGTGTGTATTGCGACATGAATGAAATTGTCCGAACAAATGTAAACTATTTTAAAAGCTCTAACATAAAGGTATGTGCTTTAATACTTAAATTCCTGAATCATATATAGTAAGTACCAATATAGTCATATAAGGTCTTCCTTTTGAGGAGTACACTTCAAATAATACTCAAAAGAAAGATAATGGGGCATACACGTTATTTTCTTAAAGTAGAAAAATTAGATATCCCTAGATTCGGAATAAAATATGATGTTTAAATAGAAAACAACCCAGAGATCCTAGTTTGCATTTGTCCTCCTACTATATGAGGAAACTCAGTAATTACAGTTTAGGCTAAAAATATCCCTGTGCATAAATATCCTTTTACATGAGACAATATGAGTTATTCCTGTAATAGCCACAGAACACCAGGTATCCTCTGCTGTGAGTCACAACGACACTCCACAAATCTGAGTAGAGGAGGGATTTTATAGTCTGTGAGTCTGGCTGAACTTTAGAACGTTTTAGAATTTTCTCCACTTTCTATGCTAACTGAACATGCAAATCTTAAAGTAGGCTTGATGGGAAATACATTAACCCTTGTGTAATTTGCTATCTCTGCTATTAGAGTTAGTAGCCACTGGACCAAAGAAATCTATGTTTCTACTACATATTAGTTTTGTACAAGTTAGCAGATTATTAGATAAATTGATTATTTGTACACATGAAGCTAGACACTCCATGGACAACCTTGATAATGAAACAGAAATTTCATTTTTTTTTTGTGGGTGTGACAAAAGCCATTGAAAGTGGGATTTTTGTCTTCTCACTGGCGAGTCTGGGTAGACTTATATAGTTGTTTCTTTCTTCCCTGCTATTCGCAGTGGAGAGGGGCTATTCCCCTTGACCACAGGTAGACACGATCATGCCCTTCCAACGTTGTGTGGCTTTAGTGTGGAGCTTGGTATACACTAATCATTGGAAAGCATTTCCTAAAACCACTGGAGCGAAGATCTGAGCTCCATGTCCACCCACTTACTCTTCTTACCTGTGTGTCAGTTTAACACGGACCTTTTGCTTTTTTTGTCCTTAGGTCCTGAACCTCTTTCTGGCCTTATTGTTGAGTTCCTTTAGTTCAGACAACCTTGCTGCTACGGACGATGATAACGAAATGAACAACCTCCAGGTCGCAGTGGGAAGGATGCAAAAGGGGATTGATTATGTGAAAGATAAGATACGGGAGTGCTTCCGAAAAGCCTTTTTTAGAAAGCCCAAAGTGATAGAAATCCACGAAGGCAACAAAATAGACAGCTGCATGTCCAATAACACGGGCGTTGAAATAAGCAAAGAGCTTAACTACCTTAAAGACGGTAATGGAACCACCAGTGGGGTGGGTACCGGAAGCAGTGTGGAGAAATACGTAATAGATGAAAATGACTACATGTCATTCATCAACAACCCCAGCCTCACTGTGACTGTGCCCATTGCTGTGGGAGAGTCTGACTTTGAAAATTTAAACACAGAAGAGTTCAGCAGTGAGTCAGAACTGGAAGAAAGCAAGGAGGTAAGCATGCTTTTCCGTTCAGGCTGACACTTTTTGCGTTATCTACACAGTATAGCTACTCTTTTTTTTTTTGCTTGTAGGTGCTTGATCAACAGAAATTAATGGGTTGGGTGTGTAGCTCAAGGGTAAGATACTTAGCATGCATGAGGTCCTTTAGTACCCAACACCACACCCCAAAGCAAGTTAATAGCTTATGATAAAATTGGAACATCATGAGAAATAGGCAAACTCATTTAATTATAGCTCTCCATGGGAAATCACAATTTCGGCGACTAAGATGTTTGGTTTCTTGATAACTTGAAAGCCTGATTTAAAATGTAACCTTAAACAAAAGAGATACTATTTAGCACGTTTTTCACTCAGTAGTTATTCATTTTAGAAAATTCAATGAACTATATTTTAATGGTGGTGTGCCATCATTGTGAAAAATTTATGTAGTCTTTATTCACATTTAAGTATTTCATTAACCATAAGAGAGTACATTATTGATGAAAGTACTTTGTTTATTAGGAAGGGTCAAGCCATACTGATATTTTTTCCTGTTAAAGATTAGCAAACCTATGACATGTTCTATGTTACCTTGAAAATACACAAGAATAACATTTGAAGATTATCGTGCATCTACAGATGGGAAATTTACTCTCATATGAGTAGTTGATAGAATGAAAAAGGAAAATTTTCATAAGCAATGATTTGAGCTCATTGGGTCTAATGACAATAGCTTAGTGGCATTACTTCAATTAAAATATTTTATTATTATTTATTTATGACTTTTGGATGTAACAGCTGGAAGTTAATCTAGCACAGATGGTGTTATAATAGATCTTTAGCTGGAGGGGATAACATCAACACCCTAGGAATCAGACCAATGATGTTTGATTTTGTGAATTCTCTTGGAGCTTTTGAAAAACAGTTACACCAAGATAATTTGCTCTAAAAACACTTATTAGAAGTTTATGGCACCACAACTCACGATGGTCCCATTCTTTTCACATTTTAGAATATGTTTTAAAACTAAAAACTAAGAACAAAATGAAGTAGCAATGTTTATTTTCAGAGTTGCACCCAAGTTGTGTGTAGCACATCTAATTTCCATTGCTCGCCCTGGTAACTAAGACTCAGTTCTGGCTTTATTTTCTATTACCTGGCATGGATTGACTTAAAAGAAACACTAAAGGACTAGCAGGCATTCATTGGTACTTTGTCCAGTTTGGTCAAAGACAGTCTTTATCATGTGGTTCCCAACAAGCTCATAAAGTCATCAAAATTTTATTTAATTGATCATACAGGCCTGTGCTAAATTCTTAGGCATTTAAGAATGGGAAGGGAGGTTAAATGAGAGAAGATTGAAATAGGCCTCATATTTGGGTCACCTATTAAAAAGTGAAAAGCTATTGTTCTACAAAGGGAGAGCCAGGATTGATCATGAGCTCCTATTGCTAAGGTAAGTAGAGAGTGGGAGACAGTGCAAAGGATGTGTTGGTGTGTCTGGAAGCTTCAGACTGCAGCCTTTCAGAGGAAGTCAGAGACTGGAATTGGTCCTGAAGGAGTGCTCTTAAACAGAAGCAATTAGAAAGGGGTATCTCAGGAACATTTGTTATTAAAGAGCAAAGGACTTAGACTGAGAGATAATGGAGATTAACTTAACACACTGTTATAGCAATGAGATGTTGAAATTCTGGGCTAAAATAATAGAGAACCAAGAGTAATTGGCAATTTAACAGACCTCAAGAATCTGAGGCATCGGAGAAGTGGCAATTCTGCTGTCTGATAAGGTCTTCTGAGAGAGGCCACCAGGTATGTATGGAAAGGGTTAGATTTGGTATTTAAGTTTTGCACATCATACCCATAGATTCTGCATACCAGGGTTTAGTCAAACTCTGATAAAAAAGATCACAGAAGAAAACATGCCTACTTAATAGATACATACTGTTTTCTCATTGTTCCATAAAAGAATGAAGGGTAATAATTATTTACATTGAATTTTGTACTGTAGATAATCTAGATGTGAGAGTTTTGTGTAGGTTAATGCATGTACTACGAATACTAGGCCAGTTTATATACAGGACTTGTACATCAGTTGGTTTGGCCTTTTGTAGAGTCCTGGAACTGATCCCCTGTGGATAACAAGGGATGGTTGGGTTGAAGATAACAGTGTTGGTCAGAGTCAGAGGCCAGAGCTAAAAATAGACTAAATAATGCAAGACTTAAAATTATTTGGTTCCCTGAAAATAGGAGAGGTCAAAAAATAATTATAAGGCAAAACCAGGGTAAAGTTAAGGCCAGAATTGCCTGACTGGTTTAAGGTCAAGAAAAGACAGAAAAGCCAAAGCAAAACAAAGGAACTTCTATTGCATTAGTAACAGAGACTGATAACAGTGGGCTTATGAAGAATAAATACCTCCATTTGTGTCTGCTAAAAAAATGCTTTTAATATGTTTCAAAGCCACCTTAAGATCCACAGATATTTTATAAACTTGGAATATTAAGATATAATTTGTCATTCATCATCAATTCCTGGAAAATATTTGTTACCCCAACAAAAAAATTATTATTGGGTAATTTCTATAATTCTATACCCTTTCAACTTAATTTTGAATAGATGAAATCCAATTTCAGAAATTAATGACATTTTAAAAATATAAATGTTAGTAGGAACAACATCAAAGTAAACATAAGCATATATATATATAATCACATATATATGGTTGAAATGATCATCAAAAGCAATATTAAATATTGCTTGTGCTATGGGGCTGATGAGATGCCTCAGATATGTCTGTAACTTCAGTTACAAGAGATCTGACACTGCTCTGGGTTCCAAAGGCACTGCATGGTTCACATCCATAAGTACAGGAAAAACACTCACATACAGAATATTAATTATATATATAGTTATAATTATGAAGATGGGTGATATGGAGGTGAGAGAGTATCTGGGGTGGGGGAAGGAATAGGGTCAAAATTCAATGTATTGAATTCTCAAAGAATAACCAAAATATTTTTATGTATGTCTCTTGACATCATGTTCTGTTTAATAAAAAATAAATTTTTCATTTATTCAACATTAAATTTTACCTGGGATGATATATTTAAGTTAATACCACAAAAGCATATCCAAAAGCAATAGAAAAATTCTCATATGTGCTCAGAGACATCACATAACAGAACTTTAAAAAATAATAGCAATTATTGGTATACTCTAACATTACAGGACAGACTTAGCTAAATTCCACCTAAGTATACTTCACATATGTACCACTGTGCCCATGCGCGCGTGCACGTGCGCGCACACACACACACACACACACACACACACACACACACACACATTATATTTTCTTTCTTTCTTTCTTTCTTTTTTTTTTTTTTTGCTAGTTTCTGGACCATGGCTGAAGTAAAGCATTGAGTTCTACTTTGGAGAGCATGCGATATTATTTGGTTTTGCTCACAGAGTAAGCAGACATTAGGCTGAACAAAACAAAGTTTTATTACATTTATCCTTAAAACTAAAAAACATTTCTAAATTGTATACATGTTCTTCCTTTACATTAGGTAGTAAACCAATCAGATTAGATGATTTGAAAACCTGAGCTACTCAAGTTATTTCCACTCATTTCTGTAATAAAATATGACTAGCAACTGAAGCCAGAGATAAATAATCCCTGATATAGGTGTGAACTCTAGTATTATATGCATTACCTAAAGTGTCCTTCATAAATGTGTTCATTATGTGTGTATGCATATGCCACTTATATAAACAGGCTGGTATGGAAAAAAAACCTCAAAGCTTTGCCTGAAAAATTGAGGACATGAATTTCAAAATACTTATATTTTTAATTTAGGAAAACTCAAATTTCTGCAAATAGTGTAGCATTCTCTAATGTACCATTCTGTTTTTTTATGGTTTTAATGTTCATATAGTCATGATAACTATAGATCTTTCTCATTTAATGTTTAGAAGTTTATTGGCTTATCTTCCCAAAGGAAAGATTTGGGATAAATGCTTTCAATGACCATGTTCTTAGCTGAATTCCAAATTCAGTTTAGCAATAGCCTACTATGACCTTCACTTCTGACCATTCTTACTTCTCACAGGGGTGAGACCAAGCTGGCGCCATCAAGAATGCCGCTCTGGTGTTTTTTAAGCAGCCAGAGGCTCGAGCCACCACTTTTACCCAGGTTACCCAAGCAAGTTGTACTCGTACAGTCACTCCCTAAGTGAATTTTGACTGGCCTGCATGCTCTGCAGCTCTATTCCTTCCCCTGCCGTGGTAAGGAAGTGCGAGGCTGGCCCAGCTGCTCTCTGCTGAAGCCTGTGACACATCCCAGCATGGTCAGGCAAGACGGGCAGTCCCAACATCATGTTCAATTCTGCGGATGGGCTTTCCACTTTAGCCTTTTGGTTTTTAAAACAGAAATAATTGCATGCCCGATAAGATTTACCACAATATCAATTTTAAACACACTAGAAATGCTTACAATTCGATATAATCAAAGACTTAAGAGAGCATGCATATTTTTCATTTCTGTTTTGATTTCATTAAAATAAGACCATAGCTCTTTTGTTATTGATGATTCAGCCCTTATATGTAAACTGTGCCACCAAAATAAGCCTCAAGAGATTTGTGTTTGTGTGTACGTGTGCACGTGTGCAGTGTGTGTGTGTGTGTGTGTGTGTGTGAGAGAGATAGTACTGCCATTTTCAAGTCATTATATTCAGATCAATGAATATCACTTTCAACTGAACCAATTCCCGTGCTCCAGATGGAAATGTTTGCTTTCATGCTTTCAGAAAGGCTCTATAAAAAGCAACAGGAGAGTAGTGAGAGCTTGATGAAGCCAGGTATTAGTCTGAATATGCATTTGAGCACCAGGTATCTCTGAATAGTTTGGAAAACCTTTCAGTAAAGTATCGAAAAATAACAACAGCAACAACAACAACACGGTGATCAGTGTAAAGTAGTCCAAAGGAAGATTCCACTCTGTAAGCATGTGCCATGTGACACACGTGGCACACTAAATCATTGCTCTGATGTACTAGCTTGTGGTCTTTGTTTGATTTTAATTGTTTTTGACTTGGTATTTCCCTGTGTACATTAATTTCTCCCTGAATGTTCTACCTTAGACTGAGTGTGAAAAAAAAATGGCATTTGGAACATTTCCTGGTTTTGATGGTTTGGTTATAGTTTTCTGAGGAGCAGAGTCCTCTCCTGCAAATACTGTGATGCTCTGGGCAAGCTGAGTCTTTGCTCCATGGACTTGACTGGCTCCTGTTGGTGCCGTGACTTACTGATTTCAGCCAAAGTGCAAGTTTTAGGGGGAAAACTAACCAGAAATCAAACATTGCTAAGTGTTGGATTTTTGACGGGCTTAGATCTATTTTAAGTTTACATTTATACATGCATTCTTCTATAGAAGCATTAAGACTTAATTGTTGAGTCCTACCAATTCAAAAATATTTTTTTAATGAGTGGAAAACACTGTTGCTGTCGATTTAGCTGAATAGAATGAAAGGGTATTGGGAAGTTGTCGGTCTCATCATGTTCCTTGCAGGGATTCTCATTTCTGAAGCTTTTGTGGAAATTTTTAAAGACTAGGTGTTTGACTGAGTGCTTAAGCCTACGACCTACTGGTAAAAGCACTGTGTTGTTTTCAGAAATTGATGAATGATGGGAAATGACTTTAGCTTTTGATTTCTTGACTGTGTCTTTCAAATAACACTTCAAGGGGCAGAGATGGATATGTAAATAGCCACTTCAACCCGCCCTGACCTTTAAAGAACTGTCTTGGCATTCTTCTGTGGAGGAAATCCCCATTAAGTCTGGTTCTGATGGCAATGTTTGTCTCCCTTCTCAGGATAAGTGGTCTTTCTCTCCTGCTTTCTTAATGCCCTTTGCCTTACTCTTCACCTACAATGTAATTACTTTCCATTTTACATACTATGCTTTTATGAATATGGCTATTTTTACATAAAAGGAGCACTGAGAGTATTGTACATTTAACATATGTCAAGGAGAAAACAGATGGTGGCAGTTTATATTTTTTAATCACTCAGTAAGTGGTTGAAAAGTGAGTTATTTGGTTTTAGTCACTTTTGCCTTGGACAAGCAACAAATTGCCTCAGTGTACGGCCATCGATTCATGTAAAATGTTTTAAACCAGGACATGAATTTTCATATCTAAGTTATCACACCAAGGCCCTAAAAAAAGACTTTCTCTGTCTACCTGTATGACAAAATCGAGAATTCTCGAGAGTAATGGCTCAATTTTTGAGGCAATCTGTAATGGCTGAATCTTTTATTTTGTCTCTTGAACCATACAGCAGTTTGTAAGAGTCAAACAATGTGAGCACTGATTGAAACACGAATGAAATGTGAGCGCATTTCAGTGGAAGTAGGCCAGTTGCTAACATTCTCTTCCATCTCTGAAAGTTAAATTCTATAATTTAATTGGACAAAATATCAAGAGTGTTATTCCTCATGCTCTTGCTCTAGAGAGGAATTTCTCTATAAGGTCACGTGATCTGGGGGAAAAATGTCCTTGTGGCCTGTTTGGTTGCTGACTCTGTCATTTCTCTGTTGAGATAACCCATTCCTCTGAGTGAGTGGTAGTTGTAGCTGACCTTGAAAGCATCATAATCAGGTACCATGTTTGAGAGCATGGTTCTTGGATCAGCAAGCGCTTCCACAGCATTGCGCCAGGCTTCTGCTATAGCCAGGCATGTATTCTGTGGCTGAGTTCGGCCTGGAGAATGTTGCATCTTAAATCCTGCTTCCGGCGTGCATTCATAGAGCATAAGCCATCATCCTTCTGTAGACTCAGCAGTCTCTACAAGGGATGGAAGACTCTAACTTTTAAGGGCCATGTAATATTGAACAGATTAAGGAGAAAATAGTACAAGGAAGCAAGACTGAACTTGTACTATGTGGTTTTATCTGGAAGCCTTCTGCTGTTATGCCTATATTCCCAGATATGTTTATTTGTTCTAACTACCTCAGAACAAACATTAACTTTGGCTACTTAGTGTATTTATGTAATTTAATATGGTAAATTTCATTTCTGGTTTCTTTGCTCTTTTGATATCATTTTAGTATCACAACTCTGGCAATATAAATGAAAGTAAGTTTTTCTTTTGTGTTTATCATCAGTCACTGCTTTTAAATAAGTCATATGCTTTTCGATTAATCTGGTAATCATTTTGGCATAGTGATAAGAATTTTACCCTCTGCTAGAGTATGAATTTCATAATGTTTAGTATGTAGTTATTTATATTATAACAATGTATAGAATTAGTATACATTGTTCTTATAACAATGTCTAGAATGTAAGTGCTTATTTTTCTAGAAAGTAAAATAGTGATTTGAAAATGCAGATATGAATTTCTTCATGTATCCAGTGACTCGTGAATACCAGGTAGTATATTGGACAGTTTATGTCCCTTAATCTGATCTCAACTCATGGTTTCATTTACTAATGTAAGTAAAATGGCTACCTTTGATGTCTTCATATAATTTATACAAGATTTTCATAGTTTTACAGAATAAAATATTTATACTTTCCTATGACCAAATTATGGCCTGAGGGCTTCAAACAGTGTTGTGGCCTTGCTGACCAATGAGACCTCAGTATGATGAGAGCTCTGACTTGTGGAAGCTCACTCTAAATCTTCAGAGAGGAGAAGCCTCCTGTAAAACACTATGAGACATAAACGAGTACACCATCTTTCTGCTTTTGGTTCATGAAAGTCCTAAGGACTTATAAGAAGCCCTTTGAATACTCTTTGGGAAACTTCCCATGGCTGAAGCTTAAAATGTTTAATAACCAGAAAACCTCTTGGATGGCTGCAAAATTGTTCTCCATATAAACAGGTTCTGCTCTTTAGACAAGGTCTTTTCCCCACCCATTGTTAAGACATGCTGAATGTCAGAGCCCTGGGTAGATTCGGGGGGGAGGTGTATAAAACAGGTTCCTCTTTATTTAAGATGTATATGCATTATCTCCAGAGCCAATTGGATTTGGATATTATGACATCCAAATGTGTTAGCTAAAGCTGTACATTTATCATCTTAAGGCAACACAATAGCAAAATTACATCCAGTGGTCCTCACTGGGCAAGCTAGTCATTCAGGTGAGTAACTAGTATTAATTGTACTATGAAGCAGTATGTTAAATAAGTATTTGTATTTAAGTATAAGACATCAGTATAGAATTGGTAAGATAAATTTGATTGAAAACTAAACGTAATGCCATTGGTTAATGGGAAGTGAAGGGTAAGTATATTTTCTAAAAATATTCACATGAGAAAGCATACATGCATGTATATTCATATAATGGTAATAATATTCTCCCCTCAATCTTCTTTATTGAATGTCTGATATTATAGAAAAACATTTGGAAGTATATATTTCTAATATTAAAGCACTTATATACATTAAAAACATTTTCTAATATTGCTAGACTTTTTTCAAATCAATGAATTCATATAATTTATCAAAAAGTAGAGATGAAATGATCTAAACCTTGTAATTCTCTCTATAAGGGTAGCATAAAAATACATTCATCTATTCACTCCTCATGAAAACAATATGAAGATTTAATGTCTACTCCCTATTTGGTTATGTAGTTGACATTTTCATACATAATATGTATGTGTACTGTGTACTTGGTATGTATGTGTATGTGTATGTTTGTGTACATATACATACATATCTGTTCACTCTTCTGTATATAGACACGCACACACATGTATAAATGAGCATATTTGGCCAAAGGCAACAAGTGTAGCAAGCTAAATGGATGGTAACCTTTGACAGCAGCAGTCATGTAAAACAGAATTCATGGAGAAGGTAGATCATGACCATGCTCAGAAGACATTATTGAACAGATCTCCCCAAGAAGATGAAGATGAACATGAACCTCTTTTATGACTAATCTCTGAATACTTTGGTTTCTTATCAGTGATGCTTCTGCAGTGGCATGTCTGTGTCCACTCATCAAAAGCCGGAGCATTCCCCCACCAGTCACTGGTGAAGCTGAGTGCTGGCACCTATTACCCAGTATGTCCTGATTTACCACAGAAGCTGCTAGAACTATACTCAGTCGAAGCTTTCCTGGGCTTTTCCTTTTTTAAGAATAAAAATATCCTGACTGAAAGAACCTGAAAAATTTGGGAGGAGAAAGTCTGTCTCAGCTTTCTCACATTTCCCAATGTAAAGGGATTTGAGGTAAAAATTCATATTGTATGATGATCCTAAGACCCATCAGCTCAAAATGATCAAATGGCTCCACTAAGAGAAATGACATATTAGCTATATATTAACATGTTTAACTATATATTTTATTAAATATTTAGTCTGGCATGGTTAACTCAAAATAACAACACAGGAAGCAATCACTACCCTAAAATTACTCTTTGATTTTTGTTCACATGCCAAAAATATTAAAACCGTATCAGCATTGAGATTTAAGGTAAGTCAAGAATTATGAGCCAAATTTCTCCAAATAGATCTTCTGTTTAGGGTCGCATCTAGGTCTTTTTGGAATAGCACATCCACTCTTTCCAAAAGCTAGAACAGTGTGACCCTAACACTTGGCTGCTGAAATTAGTGGAGCTTTGAAGCCCTTGGTCTGTCCTTGAGCTGTTCTTCCATCATAAAAAAAGCTGTACTTTCCCTGAGCCTTGTTGTATGTCATGTCTTTGCCTTAGTTTCCATAAAACACTGCATATCCATGATGTCTTCCCACGTGATCCTAGAAAATTTATTAGATATTGATTCTAGCAACATTAAGGTGGCTATTCTTGCCATATACTGTGTCACAATGATTTATTTAAAGGAAAAATTTGCAGTGTGATCATACGTTGCATTGAGAATGAGCTCCTAATAAAGATTCCAGACAATGTCATTTATGGATAAATTTCCATTTCATTTAGAATTCTTTGCAAGTGTTGAATTCATTTATGATGTTCAAAAAAGAATGGGCGGGGAGTGATCCATCATTTTCTTCTAGTAAAGTAAGGAGAAAATTATGTAAGCTAGAGAAAAATATAGCTCACAGCTGAGCCATTATGAGCGTGATTGATGTTAACCTGTAGCCCTGCCTTGCTAAAATTACAGAAACATGGACAGTGCTTAGAAGCAACTGACGGTGTTCTTTGCCCTCTGAAAAATTCCATCTGAAGAGGTGGAAGTTGTGATCTGATTTGATGCATTTAATTAAAAGAATAATTAGTAGATGAGAGAGCATCCTGAACTTTATGAGACCCTTTTGATGGGTCTGGAGTATTCAGAGTTGTTTACACATGGCATTCATGTGCGAATGAAGATTCTAAAGCAAGTTTGTCTCTTTCTGAGTATCCACAGTAACCACTGTCCTTTCTGTCTAAAGAGTAGACCTTGCTCATGTTACTAGTATATGACCATCAGTAGCTGTCACGTTTAGTGCCATTTTTCCACACATGACAGAGTGTTTCCCAATCACTTGAGTAAAGGGGGAGAGATTCACATCTTTGACATGGAATTTGTTTCCAGAAATTAAATGCAACCAGCTCTTCTGAAGGAAGCACAGTTGATGTCGCCCCGCCCCGAGAAGGTGAACAAGCCGAAATTGAACCTGAGGAGGATCTTAAGCCAGAAGCTTGCTTTACTGAAGGTAAAGAAACTCTGACTTATTGAAATGGTCCATCCCTACAGAATCTGAATAAACCTCATTCAAAAGAGACATATAAAAGAAATGGCAAGGGCATGCTTATTTTGTTTGCCCTGTTTCATCCACCCTGTATGTGTTAAGTTGCTTCAGATCTTAAAATTTCCAGATTAGACTACAACCGAGCTTGCGTCTGAACAAATGAGAAAGTGTGCTAAGCGCCATACATTGTTTTTGTTGTTTCTTCTGTTTTGTTCTTGTTGTCCTTATCCTCCAGAGTGTAATAACATTTAAGATGCACATCATTCTGGCCTGTCACATCATTGACATGACAGTTCCCTCAAAATGCACAGGAAGTAGGGTAACTGGATTTATACAAGCTACAGTAATTATACCAATCTCCGCCCCCCCCCCCCCAGTTCCAAATGTGTCTAATTGGCGCTGTCTTTGGAAATGGTGCTGTGCTGTGGAGTGTTGGCATGCTGCCATGTGGTTCTCCTAGTGACCAGCTCATCTTGCAATAAAGATTTATTGATTCATTGCCGTTGGATTCGATGTGACAAGTAGTAGCTGAGAGAGAGCAACAGATTAGACAGAAATTGGAAATCGTATGATGTCTAGGAGGCAGAGGAGAAGAGAGCAGAATAAGAAGTGAGGACTGCAAGATGAGTCATAGGTGTGACTAAGAAAAGAAGCGAGGCTGAATATAAATTAGCTTGAGAAAGCTGACAGTGGCTGACACCTAGGGAGCCAGTGGGGTTTTCTGTGCTTGAAAAGAAGGGAATGAGTACCCAGGGTCACATGGGAATATGAATCAACAACTTGCATATTTGGTTTTACTCCCAAGCCAGTGTGATGAAAAGGGACTCTATTTTCCTTAGTGACCTCAAGGCAAAGTGATTCTAACCTGTATTGAAAAATATAAACCATTTTGTAACTCAAGCAAATGTATGGAAAGTCCATAAATTCTAAATCTATAAGTTTAAGTATGAGTCATTATATAGGAGCGTGTTGAAACAAACCTGGCAGTAAATCAGCCATCTACCTGTAAAATGAGCTGGAGTTGGGATAAGGAAGAAGTAAAAATGTTATTTTTTTATATTAATGATCAAAGTCTACTTCCCTAATTTATTATATTAATATTGCCTTTTAGGATGCATTAAAAAATTTCCCTTCTGCCAAGTGAGTACAGAAGAAGGTAAAGGAAAAATCTGGTGGAATCTTAGGAAGACCTGCTATAGCATTGTGGAACACAACTGGTTTGAGACATTCATTGTGTTTATGATTCTCCTCAGTAGTGGTGCTTTGGTAAGTGATTGTGTATTGGCAGGAACCAAGTTGGCAGAAGTAGCCAACTCCCTGGCAATACTACAAGTGCCCACTCAGTTTAGAAATAAAAAAAATAGGTATATCTGTGCCATGCAGAGCTGAGAACTCTGTAAACTTTTGTTCAAAACAAGTCAAAACCATGAAACAGCCAGAAGGATTTTCAAATCTGTGGTTTGCCCACCAGGTGTTTGCTTGCTGACATACTATTTGCAGAGACATCCCCCTGGCTGTGGTAGCATCCCAGCCAAATGTCACCCAGTCTTCTTTAATAATTATATTTATGGGCTATCTGTGAGTCTTGCTTTCTTTATGTACAATGAACTTATTCTTTGATAATAAGAGATATAATCACAGAAGATATTGTTGGAAGAAGCCAGTTCTATCTCTTATGAACTAGATGTCTTTAGTTCATCTTCCATGAATGGAAGCCTGCTTTTGGCAGTGATTGAGGTAGCTACTTTTGGGTGAGAAGTAAAGATAACAGCATATATAAAATCAGTATAGATGCCAACATTCCCCAGCTAGCTTTGGTCTTTAGCTTCTGCCTGATGGAAAAATATTTGAGTGATTTAAGCCAATACTCTTCTAAGTGTTGCTTGGTTCTCAATATTACACTAGAAATATTTGTAAATGTTTTGGGAAGGCAAACCATTAATGTAAATAAAGTCTTCTTGATTCACAGGCCTTTGAAGATATATACATTGAGCAACGAAAGACGATCAAAACCATGTTGGAGTATGCTGACAAAGTTTTCACTTACATCTTCATCCTCGAAATGCTCCTCAAATGGGTGGCCTATGGATTTCAAACCTACTTCACCAATGCCTGGTGCTGGTTGGACTTCTTGATTGTTGATGTGAGTATCAGAGATGATTTCTAGGAATTCTTAGGAATGAGTTTCCATATACTTCTGTGATTGAGACCTTAGCACTGAGAATCTTGGTTCATTCATGCTAATGTAACTATGAAGATTAAAACAAAA
This sequence comes from Tokudaia tokunoshimensis, assembly GCA_036184795.1. NCBI lineage: Eukaryota > Metazoa > Chordata > Mammalia > Rodentia > Muridae > Tokudaia > Tokudaia tokunoshimensis. Next base: position 39,580,564 of record BTHU01000004.1, on the reverse strand, counting down.
CAGTCAAACAAACAACAGCAACAGCAACAAAGCCTGCAGTAAACTCCACAGGGAATCCTAGCTTTCGTGCAAGAAAAAAGGAAGTGCCCCAAATGTAGAAGTGGTAAGAGAAAATCCACAGAGGCTGTTCTGTACCACAGGCAGACAAATGAGGTTTTGTTACATGTATAGTATGCAAGCCTATTTGCTGATGGATTAGGTCTAAGCATTTAGCTTATTAACAGATCATTTAAAAAAATCTTCAGGAGACTTAGTCATGATTGATTGGGGGCCAGGAATTTTGAGATTTTAACTTTAAGTTCCAACTAAATTACTTGTTAGTAAATAATAATAAATAGACTTTTTTTCTGTATTCCTTCAGTCACATGTCTGTAGAGACAATAAAGTACTTCTCTATTTTATAATAGGTAGTTGGGAATCCCTATAGCTAGTGAGATATTTACCTACCATGCAAAGAATAAGACAAAGGTCTGCTTTGACTTACCTGAAGCAAGAGGCAAGAGGAGCACCGTAACACAGACTCTGTCTGCCTTTGGGACTATTTTATCTTTTTAATTTAAATAATGGAGACACACTGGGGAAATAATGCTCAGCTTGTGCCCTGTAGTCTAAGATGTCTCCCTGTAAAGGGCCACACAGTCTCCCAAATGAAACAAGGCTCCCCATGCCCTGCCTTCTGGGCAATCAAAAATCACTCCATTTTTAGCTGTAACATTTGAATATGAAACAGTGGTTGCTGTATATGTGTGTCCATTCATTAGCAATTTCAGCAAGCCTGTATCTGTCCAACTACTACTGACATTCTCATCTACACTTACTCATTGTTCTACAGCCAAAATGTGTTCAGCCCCCTGAGTTCACCCGAAGTCTGCTAAGTTTCATTTAATACCCCATAAATGACTTCCAATCTTCACGGCTGGTCTTTCATGAATAATAGAGATTAATCATAGTTTGTCCTGAAAAAGCTCTCCATAAAGGAAAGGTTAATGTTCTTGAGTATGAGCTGGAATGGATCTTTAAAGATGGCTTTCACTGTAATCTAGATATTAGGAAACTGAAGTTTAAATAATTTTCCTGAAATAACTACTAATCATAAAGTTGACACTTGTTCCAAATTCCTTGATTCTCAACTATATTGCTCTTATCCCTTCTATGCTCTCTGTCTAACTGTTCATATTTTATTTTTGTTATGTATGACAGCAATTTACTAATGAGGTAGACCTCAAAAGTTTTACATACATATTATATTTATATAATATATAATACATATACTTAAACGATGTTATATAGATATTTTGGTATATTCTAGTGAATAATATTTAAAGGAGCATCCAATTATGCCAAAATTATTTGCCCTTTGGCGGGTAACAAAATTGCCAGACTGCCACTGATTAGTGAAACCTTTCTACATCTAGGCAAATTGTTTTATATTAGATTTTCATCTTCTAACCCCAAACAAGATCTGAAATATATAAATTCATGTTAACAAATGATAACAAGTTAACTTCAAAGAACCGGATCGACTGAGTTAAGTTGTAGTATACACTAGATTAATATCATTTTTCAGTACAAAATATATCTTTTTATTTTCCATTATTTTTCTTTTTATGTGTATGAGTACCTTGGTGGCATAAATGTCTGTGTACCACATGTGTGCCAGGTACACACACAGTCCAGAAAAAGAAGACAGATCCAGTGGAACCGGAGTCGGAGATAGTTATAAACTGTCACATAGATGCTGGGCATCGAACCAAACTCCTCTGGAAGAGTAGTTACTGCTCTTAACCTCTGGACCATATCTCCAAACCCTAAATAATATACCTTAAAAGCAAATTTCTGATCCTGCACCAAACTGCCACAGAAATGTAGGACTTGCAACAAGGAATATTTTATAACTTTGAAAAATATATTCTATATTTGGGGAATACAACTATGTTTTTTAAAATGTCACTTCTTTCAAATCATATTAAATGTGACCACAGTGGTCTTTTTAACCTCCTAAAATGAATCCGTTTACTCTGAAAATCTATTGAAAACCTTATAGGAGATACAAAGTATTACAGTCAAAAGAACTAGGTGGAGACAGGAAAACTCCTAGCAGAGACTGTACTCCAAGAGATGGGAAATATGATAAATAAGCTTCAATTATTAAAAGAACTAAATCTAAATGTAGGATCACTGCTGTCTAATAATAAAGAGTTACAAGATGGGATGTGACTCTGGGTTGGGGGCAGAAAGTCATTTTTAGCTGCTGTCCAAGTAGATGTCCCTAAGAGGTGGTCAGAGGGAGACAGCCTTCATTCAGAGAATGGAGGGAAAAAAGTCACGTGGTTCTAACCTTTGGCTCTAACATGAGGATGAGAAGTAGAAATGGAATAAACAAGGAAGAAAATTGTTCTGCTAGCCTGGGATGAAACATGTGGGAGGTGTGGGGGGGGAGATGGAAACTGAGTCCGACATGGACCAAAGGCCTCACCAGACATGTAATTATATGTGCAGAACATGGTGACAATTTATGATACAGAATTATGAGAGGAAGTCTTGGGGAGTCAAGTCATGCAGAGGTGTAACTAACATTTTAAATGATGATATTTGGAGGAAGGAAGGTAAATAATGGAAGTAGGGAGATGGATGAGGAAGTTGCTTTAGTCATCCAGGAAAGGAGATTTTGTCTCAGACCAAGGTCATGATTTATTGATGAGCATTGTACCAGGAATGAAGAAACAGAGTGGATCTGGCATATGGGTATTCTTCTCCCTTGAACACAAGAGTATCAGACAGAACCAGCAACTGTATGAAAACTGTCAGAAAACAAGTTTGACACAACCAGCAACTGTGAAGTGGACTATCAGAAAAACAAGTTTGGCACAGTGGGTGGAGGAGAGGAGGAGGTGTATTGATCAGACAGTCAGGAGTAGATGGTGAATTTTATACAATTCTTTTACTCAAGAGAGAAGCCAGAACCCCATGTGTGAATTTAGAGGTTACAAGGCTAGACATGCTTTTTGAAGCTACAAACATGCTTTAACTCCTAGGCAGAGAATAAAAATTAAAAAAGGAGTAAAGTCTGAACTTTAACATGAAGAAGTTGGGCCAAAGACAACAACAAGAAATAAACAAATAAACAAACAAAAAATAAGAATAAGTTCTGAATGAAGAGGTCCACAGCAAACATGATGATTGAACTTAAAATCAAGAAGGTCATCCAAGCCCATGTCTCTGTCTACCACAATATTGTACCAGACAGATCACCCTTCCCATTTGTGTAACTTTTTCTTATCAAAATGTTATCATCCTCATAAATTGCATAATATGCTGTAATATTTCCTGACTATAGAAACTATTTTTTACCAATGCTGATAGACTAAATGCATGACCTAATTAATATTTACTTGACATTTCTTGAAAACAACCAGAATCTGTATGGTCCTTGTGAGTTTTTACATAAGCATAGCATCATCCATCAGCAAACTCATCCTCATTACTTATAATTATAGACATCATAAACAGTCGTGATCGTTCTCACAGTCAAATCAACACTTCAAATCCAGGCTTGCACTTGATTAAAGATGATGTATCCATTAAAAAAGACACTGTGATTTGTTTTTTTAGCATAAATAACATTCAGTGTGATTTTGTTGTAATCACCTTAAAGGATTAAAGAAGTAAATATGGAGAGACCACCTGTTTCAAAATACACAGCTTTAAATGAACAAAAATAGTGTTTAGAATGTTTATGAAAAATGCCTGTGGAGGCTTTGACTTGTAAGTATCACATTGTACTCTCCAGTGATGCGTCTACCACACTGGACTTACCTTTTACCCAGAGATGAGCTTTTAGGTCATCTTTGGATTACCAAAAACAAAACTGCAATGATCAGGATGTTTGTATTTCCATAACTTCAGAGCCTTGTGATCTTTCTAATCAAGACCAACAAATACGCTATAAAAGCCTAAGAGTAAAGAAACAAAGAAGTTCAAATGTCCTGCGGTATAGTCCCCCCATTGTTACTTGTGGTGAACAGTGTGTATGAGGGAGTGGGGAGTTTTCTCAACTTAAGCGAGCAAAGGAATTGTGGGTATTTGAAGAGAAGGTTGCAAGGCTGGAACTGTGCTTAACTAGCCAGCACTGCTCAGCAATGAGGCTCCACATTCAATAAGAGGGAGGGGGAGGAAGCAATGTGTCACAGAGATTTGGATAGCTCCTTTTGGCAAACTTTAATGGGAAAGAGTTATCAGTTAAAGCAAGGAGAAGAGATGGAATTCTAGGAATGTGTTGGGAATTTCCCACAATAAGGTTATTCCCTTGTTGTCTTAAATTTTTTTGGGGGGGGTGACACAAAACCTTCCTTCTTGGGCACTAAAGGCAGAAAGCCTAACAATACTACTGAGTTCACTGGATTTTCTTACAGAGCTTAGGTGAGTAGCTTTAAACAAACACACATACACCACAGCAAAGTCCCACCCATCATAGGTGGTGACATCTTGGAAATTGTGTGGCAGTGTGCGTTTGAAAATAATCTTGCTTTTCATATAATCACCAAATCCTTTACAGCTGAGGGAAGGAACAGAGAAATAATATTTGGAATCTCAGGTGATGATTTTTTGACCCTCCCTTTCTCCTCTTCCTGGGGGTGTGTTATTACCATTACCTTACATTTGTCCATAATTGCCATGGTTACCAGGGGCAAAGTCCAACACTGCTATGTTGTACCCAGAAGAAAAAAATCACTATACCAGACAACAAGGGCATATTTTTCTGCCCTTATACTTTTTCTGATAATATAATATTAATGAATGGAGTAGATAGTTTTGCAAGGCTAATTACATGAAGAATTTATTATAATGAAGCAAAGAATGGTGAGTTTCTGGCTTCTAGATGGCCCCAGGTGGTTGTTGTGTTCTTCTGCTCTAATTCAGCTATAACATTCTATAGTTCCACTAATCTTTGGTAAGAACTCAGCTAGCTTTTTTTATTATTATTATTATTATTATTATTATTATTATTATTATTATTATTATTATTATCTAAGCTTTTTATTTACATTCCAAATGATTTCCCCTTTCCCATTTCCTCCCTCCCCAAAAGTCCCATAAGCTCCCTTCCCTCCCTCTTTTCCCCATTCAACCCCCTCTCGCTTCTCTGTCCTGGCATTCTCCTACATCCAGTCTTTCTAGGACCAGGGGTCTCTCCTTCCATCTTCTTGGAAATCTATTGATATGTGAATTGTGTCTTGGGTATTCTGAGATTCTGGGTTAATATCCCCTTATCAGTGACTGCATACCATGTGTGTTCTTTTGTGATTGGGTTACCTCACTAAGGATGATATTTTCCAGTTCTGACCATTTGCCTAGGAATTTCGTGAATTCATTGTTTTTAATTGCAGAGTAGTATTCCATTGTGTAAATATACCACATCTTCTGAGTCCATTCCTCCGTGGAAGGACATCTGAGTTCTTTCCAGCTTCTTGCTATTAGCTAGCTTTTAAAAATTATTATTATTATTTTTCTCCTAATTGTCACAGGACAAACTGAGGAACTTTTTTCAGTCTCATTAATAATAAAAAATAAAATAAAGACAAACTAAAAATAATGTTCTATTGTTGTCTCAGAGTAGTAGAATATGACAAGTAACTGTAAATCCTGCCACCTTCTCAGAGAAAGGAGATAAAGAAGAGGACAAGAGAGAAAGCCATGTCATTTGCAAGAAGCCACATGATAGAAGGGGCATGAGGAAGGCTTTACACAAACAGTGAGATCGCCATGAATGCCAGGAAAACATGCCCTGACTGTGACCAGCATCTGAAAAAGGGAAAAGGAAGGAAAGGAAAGGAAAGGAAAGGATAGAGAAAAGAGAAAAGAAAAGAAAAGAAACATACATACTTTTTTTCTTAATTGAGACTCAAAAAGTAGACAGGCCATATGACAGAGGAATCATCTATCAGCCTGATGGCTCTTCAAGAGGTTGAGTAGAGCAAAGGTTTCTGGGGGAGATACGTATATTATCTCATTACGGGAATAATTATTCTTCTCATCTCCTTGATGTGGTTTTAGGTGAATCAGTCTTCATGAGAGCTAGTCTCCCAGCCAGGAGATTGATAGTCCTTTTGGATTAATTCTTAATGGAGGAAACAATAGTATGTAATATTCTAGTCTTTGGAGCGTGTTAGCTCTCCACCCAGGAATAGAGGAATAGTTTATTCCTTTGACTAGGAGCAAATAGCTTTACCTTAATGGGCTTCAACAAAGCTCTGCTATCCACCCTCAATGGCCTCCAAAACTACTGTAACACTCTCCTCTTTAAGATCGGAGACCCTAGCCATACTAGGGTATATACCTGAATCTCAACACTCAGTGACTGCTTACAGATCTTTCTATATTTGCTTTTTTTTTCTGACCAAAACATAAAAGTTAGGCAGCTTTCCCTTTTTATTCAAAGTAGCATGGGAAAAGTTCCATGAGGAAAAAAGCTTTTATTTTCAATGAGCTCATTTAAATGCTGGGATGGGGAAGAGAGAGACAAAACAAGAATTAAAATTAAACTTTTTAACATTAAAAAGGAGTGTGGTCCCTAAAATAATTTAGGAGATGGGCGAATATGTATCATATATATGTATGTGGGTGATATATATATATATATATATATATATATACCATATATAATAAACTATAAAACATAATTTTATGTATTATAGATTACAAATTTGGTGTATATAATAAATTATAAATGTGTATAATTGCATATATATATATATATATATATATATATATATATATATCCCCATTTTAAAATGAAAATTCAGATATCCAGTTCCAGATTGTTTGCCAGAGGGAATTAATGTCTTCCTGGACTGGAGTTTCAGTCACAGTCCCACAGGTAGCCTCCACAGACTGGGTGAAGGCAAGCAGTAATATTCAGCCATCACTCCTCTGTGCTGCTGCTCCAGCCTATTTTCAAGCAGCCTAGTGGCTGCAGGTCCAGAGCCTTTTGCATATTCATTAAACTGCTTTCTCACTCCTGTAGATGTATGGGTCTCTGTCACTTTTTCTTTAAAGACATCATTTCTGGGCTTTAAAAACATCATTTCCGGGCTTGCTATGACCCAGCGTGTTTTAAAATTAATCCTTTCATTTTCTCTTCTGTATTCCTTTGCCTTCCTTCTCTTTTGCAAATTTCATCCAAATAGGGAGTAGAAGTAAATCTTTACTCAAAAGATAGAGTACCCCAAGCTCCCTATCCCCAACATTTGAGTTTAGAAAGAATCTGCATGTCTTATTGTTTGGCTAATGAGGGAGGCCAAGGTAGGAACTTTAAGGCAGGAGCTGGAGGCAGGAGCTGATGCAGATGCAGAGGCAGTGGAAGATCACACTTTCTGTCTTGAATCAGGCATTATAAGGTTTATAAGGAATGTTGTACATAGGCTTGTGTTTACCTGCTAACAGTTCTCCTGTCTACCCACTAAGAATCAGGCCTGGATGGGCCTGGGCCATCCTTCTAGGACACTGCTACCTCACTGCCATATAGGGGGACCTGCTTTAAGTTAAGTCATATGTAAAGCACACTATTTAATTAACTATTAAAATTGTGACAATCTTAGAGATATTTGCATGAAAATAATCATTTTAAATTGCTTAATTAAAAAAATCTACAACCAACCCCCCCCCAAATTTAAAAAAAAAAACAACCTTTATTTTCCTAAAGAAATCAAATTCATTACAAATCCCTACAAGGTCAGTCAAGTTTTGATGATCTGCCCTGAAACTTTCATATTACAGAAATAAGGGACTAAAGAACTGCCTTGGGCAGAGAGCTGTTTGCCACAGCAGGAGGAACTGTATTCTAAACTCCAACACTCACCCAAAAAGCCAAGTGTAGTTACTTGCACTGTAAGCCTGATGCTGGAGAAGTGGAGACCAGAGAGAGAATCCTGAAACTCACTGGGTGATCAGGATAGTTGAAGCAGTGAGCTTCAACTTCAGTGTGAGACCCTGTCTCTATAAATAAGAGAGAGAGTGATTAAAGAAAGCACTAGTGCCAATCTCTGGTCTAGACACCATACATGTACACATACATGTACATATGTATGTATGAATGTATGTATGCATATATTTATGTATGTGTATGTATATGAGATATTTATGAAATTAAATATATGTAAAATATAGATACACATATATGAAAAGTAATGTTTCACAGCTCTCATTATGACTTAGTGAAGGTCTGATATTTTGTCCTCTGACCTCTAAGTTCCATTAGAAGCTCAGTTTTACTAACAGTTTCTCAAGCAAAATTGCCATTCCAGATCTGGGTGAATAAATGCCAGTGATGCATTCATCAAGCCTTAAAACCAAGAATTCCTCTGCTCCAAAAGCCACTGAGTCTACACATAAGAAGAAAGGCTATTCCTTTCTTCTTAAAGTATGAGCTGATTGATATTTTTTATGGTCATGAGACATGAGCAGCCACTTCCATTTAAAGCCCTAGTCTTAAATAAAGGGCTTGGTTGGGAGGATAAAGAAGTCTTCAGATTATCAGGTGGTGGTGGCACATGTCTTTAATGCTAGCACTCAGAAGGCAGAGGCAGGTGGATATATAAGTTTGAGACCAGCCTGGTCTACAGAGGGAGTTCCAGGGCAGCAGAAAGAAAGGAAGAGGAGGAGGTACAGGAGAAGGAAGTAGAGGAGGAAAGGAAGGGAGGAAGAAGGGAGGAATGAGTTAATGCTTAATCAGTCCAGAAAGAGACAGGGGCTGCATTTGCTTAAAGCCCTGTCTCGCTGTCAATGCCATTGATCTACTCAATGACATTGATCTACTCGATGTTTGCTTGAGTAGATCAATAACATCATCTTGCCTCAGAGTGTCAAGGGGAATTTTCCTTAGCCTCCCAATTGCTTTTCACACAGAAAATTAGGCTCTCATGCCCCTAATATAATAAATTAACCTTTCTCAAAAAATTAAAGGAAGAATTTCGATGTGCTACCCATCCAAAGAATGAGAAAGTGGTCACAGGAATCAATTTATGTTCTCTATGACTCTGATGAGGAACACATTTTTTTAAGTAGATGTAAAGGTCAAAATATGATTTGAAGTCAGATGATTTGGGTTCCAGTCTCCTCCAACTTCACCCCTTCCTAGCTGTGAATTATGTTCTTCTTTATTTTCCTTTCCTTTTTATTTTGTTTTGTTTTTGTTTTTAATTTCTCCTAGACAAGGTTTCTCTGCGTAACATCCTTGGCTGTCTAGACCTCCCTTTGTACATTAGACTGGCCTCGAACTCACAGAGATCTGTTATGTCTCTGCCTCCTGAGTGCTTGGATTAAAGGCACACTTTAATCTTTCTTTCTTTTAGTTTTTAAAAAGTGCTTAAGTTTTAGGTGAATGGCTGTTCTGCCTGCATGTCTGTCTGTACACCAGACCAGTGCCTGGTGCCCTCAGAAGGCCAGAAGAGAGCACTGGAACACTTGGATCTGAAGTTATAGAAGGTTGTGAGCCATAAAACGTGGGTGCTGGGAATTGAACCTTGTTCTTTGGAAGGACAGCCAGCACTCTGAACTGCTGAGCCATCATCTCTCCAGCCCAGCGTTCCTCCCTTTTCTTTCTCTCCTTCCTTTCTTTTTTCCATCCTTTCTTCCTTCCCTTATTTTACTTCTTACCTTTTTCTTTTGTCAGAATATATGTGTTTGGAGTGATGCTCAGCTTCCTTACCAATGCACAGGACAAAACAGCAGTTCAGATTTCTTCAGACTTGTGCCTGTAGCATCAGCGTATATAGAAAGAAAATCAAAACATAGTACCCCTAACCCCAAAAAGATATGTTATTTAATGTTGTATGTTAAACATAATCACATTCAACATAATTACAAGTATCAGAAAGATGAGTGGTCATGATTACTGTAAAGAAGCATCTGTATTCTTATTAAAAATCTATTGCAGATAAAATGATCTCAGATAAATTTCTTCTTGTTAGTCCTATGCATTGTTGTTTTGAATTTCATAAGTGATGTGCTAAATTATTCAGTGGGGAACCACTAATGTATATCTAACCAGACCAAATTAGGTATGTTAAGAACAGTTTCACCCCAGCTAATAAAATACAGAAGGAGAAATTAAACACCTAGTCAGCTGATCAACTCTGGTACCTAGCAGATATCTCTATGATTCACAACCTTAATATCATAAACTTCAAGAGAGCAGTCCAAATTTTATTTGGCAGTATTAAGCAGAGGTCTATGAGGGATCTGGCTTTTGAATTAAGCCCTGAGTTGTTACCTGTGGTAAAAAAAAAATGTACTTTGCAAAGAGTTCTGTGGCATGGTTTACCTATAAGTGTTAGTAAGTATGATAAACTATCACATTTGATCACATTTGACAGGTAGGGAAAGGACAGGTCAAGATGAGGCAGGCCACATGAGATGGTACATCTGTGTAGAAGATAAATATGGAAGGGTTATATTCCTGTTATTGGCTTTCACAAAAGAATGGCCAGTACATGCTATGCCTCTAAAAGTTTATTTTGTAGTAGATTAATGCTTTATTCTCCATCTACAGGTTTCTTTGGTTAGCCTGGTAGCCAACGCTCTTGGTTACTCAGAACTTGGTGCCATCAAATCCCTACGGACACTGAGAGCCCTGAGACCACTCCGAGCCTTATCCCGCTTTGAAGGCATGAGGGTAAGAAGATTCAATGATGCTTTCTACAACTCAAGTCAGAGTTATGTGCCACTAGTGACTCAGAGCCATGGTAATCTCATCAAGAAATTAGATAATTTGGGGCTACAGTCAAAGAGAGCAGAAAGCCTTTCTTCTGGAAACTGCAGTTTATTTAAATACACACTCAAGAATTGAGACAGAGTTACACACACACACACACCCTCCACGTGCTATTATTTTTATTGTTTGGGTACTTTGGAATGACTGTTGACAGTACTCATCCTATCAAGGCTTTCAGCAGATAAGTCTGAGGTCCTCGAAAGGTATCAGGTTATTTTTAAAGGCAAAGTGATTTTGGAATGCTTTATTTCTTGAATTAACATAAATCATAGAATTCAGCGGAACCGGTACATCCCAGGCATCCAAAGCGAGTTGCTAGGATAACTAGCTACATATTTCTAACAAGCCTGACTTCACAGATCTCTTAAGCACCATTCCGAGTGAGGTTTGCTTTTCCCCACCCCCCAGCCTTGTCCTCCCCTGCTTTCTCCTTTAGCAAGTGTATCTTGTCTCACAATATAAAATGCACGCTGCCACGCCTTCAGAACTGCTTTGCACAAAGGCCAGCTTTGTTTAATCTGCTTTGCAAATGCACACGGATATTGAATTTCTTCAAGGCCATGGGGTTTTTATATTAGGAGGTGGTTTGTTTGGGGCAATAAACCCCTTCAGCCTTGACTGCAGAATTTACTCATCGTGGAAAATGAAACCACCCTCCAGCTGCTCTCGCAGCACTGGGAAGAGGGACATGCTTGACTTGCCCGGTGCAAATTCTATTTGATTGCCTATGTTAACGAATTCATAAAAATCTGCCGGAAATAACAATCTTCTTTCAGTGCTGACATCATCTGAGCCTACGCCATGCTTCGTGACTTCATAGTGATGGTTTATTTAGTTTTTTTTTTAAAATCAAAGATAGATCATTTTTCTCATATACTATATCCTGATTACAGTTTCCCCTCCCTCTCCTCCTCCCAGTTCCTCCCCACCTCCCCTCCCATCTGGATCCACTCCCTTTCTGTCTCTCACTGGGAAACAAGCAGGCTTCAAAGGGACAATAATAAAATAAGATAGAAAAAAAACCCTAAAACATTGAAATAGGGTAAAACAAACAATATGGGAAAAAAGCTCAAGAAACAGATAAAGATGCAGGGAGCCACTCATTGGTAAAGATAAAGAGGTATAAGAATCAGTTCTATAGTAGTGTTTGGGGAAGAGGGTACCTCCGTGGGCCCATGCCAAGGCATCACTTCCCCCTGAGGGACCAGCTACAGGACAGCATAATATAGAATAGAGTTTATTTAGGGCAAGGGGAGGGGAGTTAAGAGAGTAGTAGAGGCAGAGAAAGGAAGAGAGAAGGAGAGAGTAGAGAAGTAGAGGCCAGCCATGACCACATTGTGTGTCTGTGTGTGTGGGGGGGAGGGGAGATGAGGAGAGAGGGGGAACAAAGGGGCAAGGGGAAAGAGAGAGAGAGGCAAGAGTAAGAGAGGAGGGGGAAAGCAGCCCTTTTCATAGTTGTCCAGGCCTACCTGGCTATTGCCAGGTAACTGTGGGGTGGAGCTTAGACAGAATCCTAACACTCAGAAATCCATAAAAACACTAAACAGGAAGCCATAAGATAGATGCAAATGACCTGTAGAGTAAAAGCAAGCGAGCGAGAGAGAGAATATATATCATTATTTGTGTTGTGTATATTAAAATAAAAATAAAGCTTAAAGAAAATAACTCTCTGATATGACAATGTAAGACAAGGCGCCTCTAAAGATGACACTGATTTTATTTTGTGTTGGCCATTGACCACTGGGCATGCTGCCTACCCTTAAGAGAGTTTGTTTCCCCAGTGAGACTCCCTTGATTTTCATTTTCAAGTAGTTATCGATTGGAGAGAGCTTTGGGGCTAGAAATGAGGATATGTATCTACTTCTTTCATCTCTAGGGCCTCATCTAGTGCAGACCTGTGCAGGCCCCATGCATGCTGCCCCAGTCTCTGCGAGTTCACAAGTACATTGAAGCTGTTGATTTCAAGGGCCTTGTTTACTTGGTATCAATCCCCTATTCCCTCTGACTGTTATACTCTTTCTGCCTACTCATCTGCAAAGTTCCCTGAACCCTGAGAGGAGGGAGTTGATAGAAATATACCACTTAGAGCTGAAAGTGTGTTCCAAGGTCTCTTACTCTCTGGATAATGTGTGGCTGTAGGTCTCTGTTTTTATTCCCATTTACTGCAGGAGGAAGCTTCTCTGATGAGGACTGAGCAAAACACTGATCTATGAGTATAGCTGAATGTCATTTGAACACTACATTTTTGTTTGGTTTGGTTGTTTTTTGTTTGTTTGTTTGTTTGTTTAGAACAGTACTATTTGGTTTTAACCTAGATCCCTGGACTAAGATACAAGTTCTTGGTCACTCAAACAGTATCAGGTGTTGGACCAATCTTGGGAAGTGGGCCTTAAATCAAATCAGTTTTTGGTTGGTTACTCCCATAAAATTGCTGCTTAACTTGCTGGCAGAACACCATTTTATGTCAAAGAGTTTGTAGCTAGGTTGATTTGCATTTCTTTTGGTATGTTGCAGAGTACCTTCCTGTACCAGAGATGCTAGCACATAGGTGCAATGACTCTTTGTAGGCACCTGCTTGACTTCTCCATGATAGATGTGTAGGTGTTGCCCTCAGCAAATGGGCCTGGCCATCAGTTTGAGAGCAACTTACAGTCTTGGCAATAGGCTGGGTTGTTTGAGGGCTCCCATGGGAACTCTTTGGCCAACACATATATTTATAGCTTATATCAGAGAGAAAATATCAACTGAACAAGTCTGAAAACTTACATTTTTCCTCTATTCTGAAAAATATTCTAGATTAGTATTTTAGTTCATATGGGATACTTAAGATTTCAGCTAAACATCTATTTGAAGATAAAAAATGACATTTGTAGAGGTATGAAAAAAGTATATAATTTTAATTCATAAAGAAAGTGTAATTCAGCTCTGTTCCCGCGGACTGCGCTGGAGAGACCAGTACCCAGGCTCTCCCCCCAATATAACATCACTTGGGACACGGCCTGTTGGGGCTTCCGTCTGTGCCCGAGGGCGGGTTGGCGCTGTGGTCGTCTGGGTGCCAGATCGGCGGGCCATCGTGACCACAGGGCAGCTTGTGTGTAACCTGCTCCCAGGTGCTGGGCTGATCTGCAGTAACCAGCGCGCCAGATCTGCTGTGGGACTTCTGCCTGGTGGAGGGACCCCGCGCAGGGAGGGAGCCTGCCAGCTTCCCTTCCGCGACCTCTGTTCCCGCGGACTGCGCTGGAGAGACCGGTACCCAGGCTCTCCCCCCAATATAACATCACTTGGGACACGGCCTGTTGGGGCTTCCGTCTGTGCCCGAGGGCGGGTTGGCTCTGTGGTCGTCTGGGTGCCAGATCGGCGGGCCATCGTGACCACAGGGTGAGCGGCGCCACGGAGAGTGCCCTCCGCCATCTTTGCTCCAGTGACCAGGTAGTTGGGACCACCAGGCTCAGAGACAGACAGGCATAATATCGCTTCGGGTTCAGGCAGCTTGTGTGTAACCTGCTCCCAGGTGCTGGGCTGATCTGCAGTGACCAGCGCGCCAGATCTGCTGTGGGACTTCTGCCTGGCAGAGGGACGCCCCCTCCCCCCCCCCAGGAGAGATCACACACCCCTGCACAGGGCAGGAGCCTGCCAGCCTCCCTTTGGCGACCTCTGCTCCAGGAATCCACTAGGCTGAGCCTTTAGATGTGCAAGGCCTCCCCAATATAAGATCACTTGGGGCAAAGCACATTAGGGCTCCAAAGTCACTCAGGAGCAGGCAGGCCCCAGAAATCGGTGCCAGGGGAATCCTGGTAATCCAGGGGGGGCAGAAATAGCTTTGCAGGCTCACAGGAGGTCCAACCAACAGCCAGTGGCAGCAGGACCAACTAACACCAGAGGTATCCAGATGGCAAAAGGCAAACGTAGGAATGTTACTAACAGTAATCAAAGTAATGTGGGACCATCCGAACCCAACTCTCCAACAGCAGCAAGTCCTGGATACCCCACCACACCCGAAAGACAAGATCTGGATTTAAAATCACTTCTCATGATGCTATTAGAGGATCACAAGAAGGACACAAATAAATCTCATAAAGAGTTACAGGAGACCATGAATCAACGGTTAGAAGCCCTTACAAAGGAAACACAAAAATCGCTTAGAGAAATGCGGGAGAACATGGATCAAAAGATGGAGGCCCACAAGGAGACAACACAAAAATCGCTTAACGAGATGAATCAACGGGTAGATGCACTCACAAAGGAATCACGAAATTTGCATAAAGAAATGCAGAAGAATATGGGTCAACAGACGGATGCCCATAAGGAGGCAACACAAAAATTGCTTAAAGAAATGAATCAACGGTTAGATGCCCTTACAAAGGAAACACGAGAACTGCTTAAAGAAATGCAGGAGACGATGGATCAACAGATGGAATCCCATGAGGAGGAAACACAAAAATCGCTCAGAGAAATGCAGGAGAACGTGGGTCATCAGGAAGAAATCCTGAAAGAGGTAATGCAAAAATACCTTAAAGAAATACAGGAAAATACAAACAAACAAGTGAAGGATCTCAGCAAATCCATCCAGGAACTAAAAAAGGAAGTAGAAACAACTAAGAAATCACAAAGGGAGACAACTTTGGAGATAGAAAACCTTGGGAAGAAATCAGGAGTCATAGATGCAAACATCAACAATAGAATACAAGAGATGGAAGAAAGAATCTCAGGTGCTGAAGATTTCATAGAAAGCATCGACTCAACAGTCAAAGAAAATGCAAAATGCAAAAAACGCGTAACCCAAAACATCCAGGAAATCCAGGACACAATGAGAAGACCAAACCTAAGGATTATAGGTATAGATGAGAGTGAAGATTTGCAACTTAAAGGGCCAGTAAACATCTTCAACAAAATTATGGAGGAAAACTTCCCTAACTTAAAGAGAGAGATGCCGATGAACGTACAAGAAGCCTACAGAACTCCAAACAGACTGGACCAGAACAGAAATACCGCCCGTCACATAATAATCAAAACACCGAATGTTCTAAACAAAGAAAGAATACTAAATGCAGTAAGAGAAAAGGGCCAAGTAACATACAAAGGAAGACCTATCCGAATCACATCAGACTTCTCACCAGAGACTATGAAAGCCAGAAGATCCTGGGCAGATCTCATGCAGACACTAAGACAGCACAAATGCCAGCCTAGACTACTCTACCCAGCAAAACTCTCAATCACCATAGATGGAGAGACCAAGATATTCCATGATAAAACCAAATTTTCACAATATCTTTCCACAAATCCAGCCCTGCAACGGATAATAGGTGGAAACCTCCAATACAGGGAGAGAAACAACACCCTGGAAAAAATGAGATAATAACCTTCTTGAATCAAACCCAAAAGTAGATAACCACTCAAACATAAAGATAGCGTCAAGAATGGCAGATGGCAATAATCACTATGCCTTAATCTCTCTTAATATCAATGGTCTCAATTCCCCAATTAAAAGACATAGACTAGCAGACTGGATACGTAAACAGGACCCAGCATTTTGCTGCATGCAGGAAACGCACCTCAGTGTCAAAGACAAACACTACCTCAGAGTAAAAGGCTGGAAAACAATTTTACAAGCAAATGGCCCCAAGAAACGAGGTGGAGTAGCCATCCTAATATCGGATAAAATTGATTTTCAACCTAAAGTCATCAAAAAAGACACAGAAGGACACTACATACTGATCAAGGGAAAAATCCACCATCAAGAACTCTCAATCCTGAATATCTATGCTCCAAATGCAAGGGCACCCTCATTCGTAAAAGAAACTTTACTAAAACTCAAAGCACACATCGCACCGCACACAATAATAGTGGGTGACTTCAACACCCCGCTCTCTGAAATGGATCGTTCAGGAAAGCAGAAACTAAACAGGGACACAGTGAATCTAATTGAAGCCTTGGACCAAATGGAACTAACTGATATATATAGAACATTTCATCCTAGAGCTAAAGAATACACCTTCTTCTCAGCTCCTCATGGTACCTTCTCCAAAATTGACCATATAATTGGTCACAAATCAGAGCTCAACAGATACAAGAAGATAGAAATAATCCCATGCCTCCTATCAGATCACTATGGAATAAGGGTGGTCTTCAATGGCAACAAAAACAAAAGAAAACCCACGTACACATGGAGGCTGAACAATGCTCTACTCAATGATAACTTGGTCAAGGTGGAAATAAAGAAAGAAATCAAAGACTTTTTGAAAGTTAATGAAAATGAAGGCACAACATACCCTAACTTATGGGACACAATGAAAGCAGTGCTAAGAGGAAAATTCATAGCCCTGAGTGCCGCCAAAAAGAAACGGGAGACAGCATACACTAACAGCTTAATGGCACACCTGAAAGCCCTGGAACATAAAGAAGCAAATACACCAAAGAGGAGTAGAAGGCAGGAAATCATCAAACTCAGGGCTGAAATCAATCAAGTAGAAACAAATAAAACCATACAAAGAATCAACAAAACGAGGAGTTGGTTCTCTGAGAAAATCAACAAGATAGATAAGCCCTTAGCCAGACTAACCAGAGGGCACAGAGATAGTATCCAAATTAATAAAATCAGAAACGAAAAGGGAGAGATAACAACAGAAACTGAGGAAATTCAAAAAATCATCAGATCCTACTACAAAAACCTGTATTCAACACAACTAGATAATCTTGAGGAAATGGACAATTTCCTTGACAGATACCAAGTACCAAAATTAAATCAGGATCAAATAGACCATCTAAACCGTCCTATAACCCCTGAAGAAATAGAAGTTGTCATTGGAAGTCTTCCAACCAAAAAAAGCACAGGTCCAGATGGTTTTAGTGCAGAATTCTATCAGACCTTCAAAGAAGACCTAACACCAATACTCTTCAAACTGTTCCACAAAATAGAAACAGAAGGAACACTACCCAACTCGTTCTATGAAGCCACAATTACACTAATACCAAAAGCACACAAAGATCCGACAAAGAAAGAGAATCTCAGGCCAATCTCTCTTATGAATATCGATGCAAAAATACTCAATAAAATTCTTGCCAACCGAATCCAAGAACACATCAAGACGATCATTCACCACGATCAAGTAGGCTTCATCCCAGGGATGCAGGGATGGTTCAATATAAGGAAATCCATCAATGTAATCCACTACATAAACAATCTCAAAGAAAAAAACCACATGGTCATCTCATTAGATGCTGAGAAAGCATTTGACAAAATTCAGCATCCTTTCATGCTAAAGGTCTTGGAAAGATCAGGAATTCAAGGCCCATATCTAAACATAGTAAAAGCAATTTACAGCAAACCAGTAGCCAGCATCAATCTAAACGGAGAGAAACTTGAAGCAATCCCACTAAAATCAGGGACTAGACAAGGCTGCCCTCTCTCTCCATATCTTTTCAATATAGTACTTGAAGTTCTAGCTAGAGCAATTAGAAAACAAAAAGAGGTCAAAGGGATACAAATTGGAAAGGAAGAAGTCAAACTATCACTATTTGCAGACGATATGATAGTATACATAAGCGACCCAAAGAACTCCACCAGAGAACTCCTACAGCTGATAAACGACTTCAGCAAAGTGGCCGGATATAAAATCAACTCAAGCAAGTCAGAAGCCTTCCTATACTCAAAGGATAAGCAGGCTGAGAAAGAAGTAAGAGAAATAATACCCTTTACGATAGCCACAAACCATATTAAGTATCTTGGCGTGACGCTAACCAAACAAGTGAAAGATCTGTATGACAAGAACTTCAAGTCTCTGAAGAAAGAAATTGAAGAAGACCTCAGAAGATGGAAAAATCTGCCATGCTCATGGATTGGCAGGATTAATATAGTAAAAATGAGCATCTTACCAAAAGTAATACACAGATTCAATGCAATCCCCATCAAAATCCCAACTCAATTCTTCATAGAGTTAGAAAGAGCAATTCAAAAATTCATCTGGAATAACAGAAAACCCAGAATAGCTAAAACTATTCTCAAGAGTAAAAGAACCTCTGGGGGAATCAGTATCCCGGACCTCAAGCTGTACTACAGAGCAATAGTGTTAAAAACTGCATGGTATTGGTACAGTAACAGACATGTAGATCAATGGAACAGAATTGAAGACCCAGAAATGAATCCACACTCCTATGGTCACTTGATCTTTGACAAAGGAGCTAAAACCATCCAGTGGAAAAGAGATAGCCTTTTCAACAAATGGTGCTGGCTCAGCTGGAGGTCAACATGCAGAAGAATGCAAATTGACCCATCCTTATCTCCTTGCACTAAGCTCAATTCTAAGTGGATCAAAGATCTCCACATAAAACCAGACACACTGAAACTAATAGAAGGGAAACTAGGGAAGAACCTTGAACATATGGGCACAGGGGAGAATTTCCTGAACAGAACTCCTATAGCTTATACTCTAAGATCAAGAATAGACAAATGGGACCTCATTAAATTACAAAGTTTTTGCAAGGCAAAAGACACCGTCAAAAAGACAAAGCGGCAACCAACTAACTGGGAAATGATCTTTACCAACCTTACATCCGACAGAGGGCTAATATCCAAGATATACAAAGAACTCAAGAAGTTAAACTCCAGAGAGGCAAGTAACCCTATTAAAAAATGGGGTACAGAGCTACACAAAGAGTTCTCACCTGAAGAATATCTAATGGCTGAGAAGCACCTAAAGAGATGTTCATCATCCTTAGTCATTAGGGAAATGCAAATCAAAACAACCCTGAGATTCCATCTCACACCAGTCAGGATGGCTAAGATCAAAAACACAGGAGACAGCAGTTGTTGGCGAGGATGTGGAGAAAGAGGAACACTCCTCCACTGCTGGTGGAATTGCAGGCTGGTACAACCACTCTGGAAAGCAGTCTGGCGGCTCCTCAGAAAACTGGGCATGACACTTCCGGAGGATCCGGCTATACCACTCCTGGGCATATACCCAGAGACTTTACCTGCATGCAATAAGGACACATGCTCCACTATATTCATAGCAACCTTATTTATAATAGCCAGAAGCTGGAAAGAACCCAGATGTCCCTCAACGGAGGAATGGATTCAGAAGATGTGGTATATTTACACAATGGAATACTACTCTGCAATTAAAAACAATGAATTCACGAAATTCCTAGGCAAATGGTCAGAACTTGAAAATATCATCCTTAGTGAGGTAACCCAATCACAAAAGATCACACATGGTATGCAGTCACTGATAAGGGGATATTGACCCAGAATCTCAGAATACCCTAGACACAATCAGCATATCAATAGATTTCTAAAAAGATGGAAGGAGAGACCCCTGGTCCTGGAAAGACTGGATGTAGGGGAACGCCAGGACAGAGTAATGAGAGGGGGTTGAACGGAGAAAAGAGGGAGGGAAGGGGGCTTATGGGACTTTCGGGGAGGGAGGAAACGGGAAAGGGGAAGTGATTTGGAATGTAAATTAAAAAAATAAAATAAAATAAAATAAAAAGAAAGTGTAATTCATAAACAAGTGTAACAAACATGACTTAATTTCTAAAGGAAATAAAATTCAATTAATATAGGAAATCACTAGAATTTTGGATTTCAAATTTTCATGCTGGTTTGTATTTTTTCCTGTTTATTTCTAAAATAATGTCTATCATATTTTTAAATAAAACAATAGTTTCATTGGCTATAAGCACTTAACCATGTAGTCCACTGTAAATTAGAATAAGTGGTATTAGAAAAAACAAAAAAGCTACTTTTGCGATCCTTGAGATCTTAAAACACATCCTCATCTTCCCTGGATTCAGGAAAACAAAAGCGGATGGGTCTTATTCTTTTCATCCTTATAAAAACAAATAGCATAGGCTCAAGAAGAACGTGTGGGACATTGCCAAGTAATAATAATGGAATATCAAATGAGTATTTGATACTCATACATCTGAAGTTAAATCTGATGGTAATTCATTTTATGTCTAAAAGACTGATATTTTTTCTAGTATGAAACAAAAAACTTAGAAACCCTTAATCCTCACCTTCATAGTCATATAATTATATCTGACCTGAGGATACAAATTTACTGCATTTGTCATGTTTTATTTGTGAAGGGGTTGCATAATTCCTCTTACAGATCATTGTTAATTCATACATGTTCACAAGACTTAATATGTGTTACAGCAAACAATTATTTCATTTAATGCATATTTTCACCCCCCCTCCCCACACACTCCATGTACATTTTTGAAGATCTTACTATATCATATTTATTTGATATTATATATGTGTTTGTTTCCTTTCAATATTTGTTGTATTTTGCTTTTTTTCTTGCTTAACTCTTTAGCTTTACTGTTGTTTCTCTATCCTTATCAATATGTAGTGTAAAACACTAGAAGAAACATTTTTCTTTATTTTCTAAGTTTTTTTATTTACATTCCAAATCATTTCCCCTTTCCCTTTTCCTCCCTCCCCGAAAGTCCCATAAGCCCCCTTCCCTCCCTCTTTTCCCCATTCAACCCCCTCTCGCTTCTCTGTCCTGGCATTCCCCTACATCCAGTCTTTCCAGGACCAGGGGTCTCTCTAGAAGAAACATTCAAGGCTAGAAATGTACAGCGATAGCCATTTAACCCTATCCAAATGGGTCCTCACACCGAATGCATACACATCTGCAGTGGCTTCCACTTTACCAAGTGATTGCTCTCCTGTTCTCCCACAGGTGGTTGTGAACGCTCTTGTTGGCGCAATCCCTTCCATCATGAATGTGCTACTGGTGTGCCTCATCTTCTGGTTGATCTTTAGTATCATGGGTGTGAATCTGTTTGCTGGAAAGTTCTATCACTGTGTTAACATGACAACAGGCAACATGTTCGACGTGAGTGAAGTCAACAATTTCAGTGACTGTCAGGCTCTCGGCAAGCAAGCCCGCTGGAAGAATGTGAAAGTCAACTTTGACAATGTTGGGGCTGGCTACCTGGCATTGCTGCAAGTGGTAAGAGGCCATTGTATGAACCTGAAAACAGTTCAAAGCACACTACCTAAGACCTCTCATGTGGTGCACTCTGAATAGTTCTTATTTAACAGTAGGAAGTTAGTTGCTGACCTTTTGAGTTAGTTATTTGGCTCTTAGGAAGACATTGAAGTTACTTTATTTCCCCAGGAATGCAATTTTTAATGTCTTCACAGGATTTATTTCTTCTTCCTATATTTTTCTTGTTATATTGTTAACCACTGTTTTGATTTTTAATTTTCTGTAAAAATTGTGTATATTTAAATATCAATTATATATTATATGAATGAATTAAGTGTACGACTTTTTAGCCAGAGACTTTCCATCGTAGTGTCCAAAACAATGTGATGCTATTATATGCAGCTATGCAAACCTCAAGAGAATCTTTTCAAAATATGTAATGCTTAATTTTTTAACATCATGACAGCATATTTGCTGATCAGTTATTAGTAAAAATGAATGTGTTTAATACAACCATAGCTTTCAACCACAGATATTATCTTCTTATTGGAAGGTTTTAAGACAAGATTAAGATGGGATTTTCATTAATCAAGTATCCATTATGTTTTACTATAGAAAAAGGATATCATAGAATAGCTCCCAAGAGAAGAAAAGAAAAGAAATCCCAAATCCTAAATACAAATTTTGCTACTTAGTAGTAGGAATGTCCTTGGTAACACACCATTCAACTCATTTGAACACCTGTGTAGAAAAATGTCATAGTAATGTATGAAAAGATACTGTTGTATTGATGTCTGGTAAATGCAATGAGTTTGAATGAGATATTCATAAATAATTCTGCTATCTATTGAACACAGGCCACATTCAAAGGCTGGATGGATATTATGTATGCAGCTGTTGATTCGCGGGATGTAAGTAGCTCTGAGGGTGCTCTTTATAGCTAGTAGGTTGTCCATGGTAAAGACTGGTGAGACCTGATCTGAGGGACTCAGAATCTACATTACATATAGTATTTGCCAATACAGCAGGAATGATTGGCAGAGTACTCTCAATGTAGATAGTAGCTTGGTTGCTGTAGTATGATATGTAATAGATAACATGTCTACTGGGGAAAATTCTCAAATTACATGAAGTATGAGACATCAGATTAGCCCTGCAAATAGAACTATTCGGAGTAGGAAGGTACCTCAGTGTGAAGGAGTCACTTGCTTTTCTATTTCTTTGGAGAGCATGATCAGCCAGTCTATAAGGCAACTTCTAGGAACATTAGAGCACAGACAAGTCAGCAGACTTCAAGGAAACTTTAACTCAGAAGTACAAAGAAATGGCTAAAACATGTCTGCTTATCCTGTATTTTTCTCTTAGTTGATTTTCTGCTATTAAAGCTTTTCCAAAGACAAATTAAAGATATTGCCAAAAATGTTGGAATGATGATGATGATGATGATGATGATGATAATGATGATGATGATGATGATGATAATAATAATAATAATAATAATAATAATAATAATAATAATAATAGGCCCAAACTGTTAGCTGAGTTTGTATCAGTTTTACTTGTGCTGGGGAATATTTGTCAGGCAGGCTCCAATGGAAAACCATATTAGATTTCGAAAGTAAATGTTTCAAATTTCAGGATAGTTTGAGAAAATAATTATTTTTGTAAAACAATATCTAAAGACATGATAAGTTCATATTAAGTAACAGCACTCACTACACTATTTAATCCAAGGGTCCTCTTTGCTAATGATATTGAATATTTTCACCATTGTTTAGGTCAAGCAGCAGCCTGTGTATGAAGAAAATCTGTACATGTATCTGTACTTTGTCATCTTCATCATCTTTGGGTCGTTCTTCACTCTAAATCTATTCATTGGTGTCATCATAGACAACTTCAACCAGCAAAAGAAGAAGATGAGTATTTCTTACCTCCCACCCTTCCCTATGCAAAGCACCAGTCTGTCATACAGCCAACCAGACCATTGAAGTCATGACGTACTTAGATTGTGTGTATACGATTTTCAGTCTTACTACACAGCCAGTAATCTACTGGCCCTCCCCAGTGGGCCTCTCTCCTTTCATCCGTGGTTACAGCTGTTTTTCTGGCTCTGCAATATAACCATTATCTCAGTACATCACCAATTATCCATGCTTAGCATGGTGTATGGGGTCTTGCAGGAATGATCCTCCCTAATTTCTCAGCCTCATCTTCTCCCACATCTCATCTTTATCCCATTACATACTCATCCCCTCAGTCACCCACATCACCAACAGCACTTGTTACATGGCACCTGCACAAGTCTTCCTGACCTTTTCTGAACTCAGCCACATAATGGTTTCCCCATGGCTTTATAAGTGATATTTTCTCTTCCTGAGATGCATTGCCAAGCAAACTCTTTATTGTACATTAAAGCCTTAAGCTTAAGCCTGGCTCTCTCAGTGTTTGCTGTGTTTACAATGACTTTCCTTCCTTCCTCCTGTTCATTTGCTTGATCTTTTTTTTTTAATTTCAACCCCCCCTTTGCACAGTATTGTAGTTTTTTTCCACCTTCCCCGTTAAAGAGCATGAAACCATGTTATATACCTATGTAATTCTTATGCCTACCACATTGTTTGGCACACAAAATTAGTTTTTTTAAAAAAGGTTAAATACAGCAGTAAAACTTTAAACAGCAGGAGAGGAAGAAAACATATTTGGCTCCCTGAAAATATATTTAAGGACCTTAAAATTCATTGTGAACATAATATGATCCAATTAGGATGCTGGGCTAATAGGAATTTTATGCGCTTATGGGCTTTGCATAATATTAAAGTCATTGGCTTTTCACATAAATGGAAAAAGCAGAAAAATAAATCTATATTTAGCAAGATAATATCCATTTAAAATTGGACAAGACTAAAGGAAGGTTCAGAATTACTTCAGTTAAAATACTGTTGTAACACAGGTTGGGATTGTAACCACACTATTCTGTGTGTTTACTTTGGAGGTCAAGACATCTTCATGACAGAAGAACAGAAAAAATACTACAATGCAATGAAGAAACTTGGCTCCAAAAAACCTCAGAAGCCCATCCCTCGGCCTGCAGTAAGAAGGCTCTCTTGTACTCATTAAAATTCGAAGACAGTGTTTCCGTTCTAGTATCTGGATCAGAGCATATTGGGTGATACCACCAATCTATCATACCAACCTAATCACGAATTTCATATTGTGCAGCAAACTCTAGAGCTGCTGCAATGCTTGGCAGCAGGTGTCAAGTTCCTAAAATACTGGGACATTCTTGATAGTTGGTGAGTTGAGACCTCCAACTCAAAAGTTCCAAAGAACTGGCACCAAAGCAAGGGTCACCCTCCTGCTGCCAACATGTGTGGTTGCTGCCCCTCTTACCATATTGATGTGGCCTTTTTATGTGGATGCAGGCTCCCAGATGGCCCTTCCCATCTCTACATCTTTCCTCCACGTTCTAGCTTCTTCCTTTCCTTTCTTCCCCTCCCTGTTATAAAGCTCATTTTAGCCTTTCTTTCTTTTATTACCCTTTATGGTACCATACAAAGTAAATAATATTTTATAGCATTTTCATACATATGTATCATTAGACTTTGTTATAACTTCTGTCTCCTTCTGCCCTCTCCTACACTCTCTGTACCCTTCAGTTCAGGTGCCTCCCTCCCTGTAAATAGTAACCTCCTATTTCATCTCATATCACACATACCCCATAGCTCTCTCTGCAATCCCTTATATCCTTTCTCTTTTCTATGCTCCCCTATCTATCTAGATTCATGACATTCTTTCTCTTTGTATTATCTATAACTTAATATATATTAAGTTTATGTTCTACACATGAGAAAACAATTTGTTTTTCTGGGTTTTCTCATTTTTGAGGCTAGAAAATATTCCCAATTTTCTTAGAAAAGAAAACTGGCTCAAGAATTTTGTTTCACTGAAAAAGAATAAAGATCATTCAAATGCATAGTCTATATCACTTCCTAATGTGAAATGGCATGATGATGGTGGGTCACATTCATAGAACTGTACCCTAATTCACCTACCTTCTCAGATAAGGAAAATAGTAAGGAAGTTGAGGCCCATAACGTAATTGTACCCTCTGTTTACGAAACCTGTGATCAGCAAAATTCATAACAGAAAGGATCATGAACCCTATCAGTGACTTCACCTTACTATATATTTAAAAGTAATTGAAACTGGGAGATGTAAGGTAGGGAGAAAGGATGGAAAGTTGCCTCACACAGAGAGGAATGAATGAACCTGCTTCACCAACGGTCACTGATATCTGGAAACATGGTCAGTTTATGACCTTGAATGTCTTTCATAAGCCATGGGATTTTGTGCCTTCATTATAAATTATTTTAATTATCTAATAAAAGCACATGTAACATTTGTATTTACACAGGACTTAAAAAGCATATGTTTTCTGAAATTGGTATTAATTATAAAAGGGTTTCTCAGGCATTTTTTAAAAAGATATGTGGGGGCAGGTAATTTGCTTATGCATATGTCAGTGCTCTGTGTACATGCCTGCACCCATGGACGGTAGAAGATGGAGTCCAGAATTCTGGAACTAAAATTACCAAAAGTTGTGAGCCATCATGAGGGTGCTGGGAAGTGAACCTTGGTCCTCTGGAAAACCAGGCAGTGCTCTTAGCCAATGAGCCATCTTTCTCATCCTTTCACACATTTTTATTGAAGCATAAAGAGGAGAAGATAAAAAGGAAAACAGATAAATTAACAAACCCCCAAGCATACAGAACTAGAAATGGTAGAACTAAATAAATTTAACTACCACTATTTGAAGGATAAAATAAGGAATATCAGAAAAATTTTAAAATACTGATAAATGAAGTAGATTATTCATCTAAAAGACTGTATTACCTTTTCTTAAATCTTCACTACTAATTGAAATCATTTTTTTTTATAAAAATGATCACAATTAGTCAAGTGACTTCTAAGTATTTTCAGCCAGTTGCCACCAGTTTCTGGATCATTTTCCTCTCTTTTCCTAGGAGACCCAAATAAACAAAATATGTTTGCTACTGACACGTGATATGTTGTCTCTCATTTAATAAGACAAGGAAGTGAAAAGGATCTTAGAGATTTTTTAGTGTGATGTAAGGAGGATGCATTTCCTGGGGCCACTAACCTTATCTCTTCTCTTTCTAGAACAAATTTCAAGGGATGGTCTTTGATTTTGTAACCAGACAAGTATTTGACATCAGCATCATGATACTCATCTGCCTCAACATGGTGACCATGATGGTGGAAACGGACGACCAGAGCAAGTACATGACCCTGGTTTTGTCCCGCATCAACCTGGTGTTCATCGTCCTCTTCACTGGGGAGTTTCTGCTGAAGCTCATCTCTCTCAGATACTACTACTTCACAATAGGCTGGAACATTTTTGACTTTGTAGTGGTGATTCTCTCAATTGTAGGTAAGAACAGTTCGTTCAATTACAGAGACATGTCCTTCTAGAGAACTTTGCCCTGCATCCTGCCTATAGTTTAACATAGAGATGCAGTTGGAGAAGAGTGGGGTGTGCAGAGTGAAATTTTCAATGCTAACATATTTCAATACAATTCTAAAACTTGTGCTTGTTCATAAAACTAAATGATTAGAGGTTAAATTATCAATATTGGTTTGGGGAAGCTTTCTCCTTGCTGTGACAGGATAACCAACAAGAAGCAACATAACAAAGGAAGGAAATACTCTGGCTCACAGTAGTAGGGATGCACTCCATCCTTATGTGGAAAACCTGGCATGGGGCCCAAGGTACAGCTGGTTAAGGTGAACCTGCATTTGGGAATGAAAGTAAGAACAGGAAATTGCAATGTCATATAAAACACCAAGCCCTGTTCCCCCCAAACTCATCTGTCCCAATAAAACTTCACCTCCTGAATGTTCTACAACTTTCCATAATACTACCACCAGCTACTTAGCAAGGGTTCAAACACTGGAGCCCATGGGAATGGCTTCTACTCAAACTACAACATTCTGCTAATGGTAAACAGAGTCAGTTTAGGGGTGAAGCACATGCTTTTAAAACACATCATGATAATACAGCAGTGTTAGTACTTGTCTTGGTCACTGTCTTAGTGTTGTGAAGATACTATGCTTGTAAGAGAAAGCATTTACTTAGGGAATTACTTACAGTTTTAGAGGGTTAGCTTGTGATCTCCGTGGCAGAAAAAGAAAGGCATAACACTGGAGCATTAGCTGAGGGCTTTACATCCTGATCCATAGGGAGTAGGAAAAGAGAGAGAGAGAGAGAGAGAGAGAGAGAGAGAGAGAGATTGGGCCTGGTATGGGCTTAGAAACCTCACAGCCCTAGACAGGACTGGCAAAAAAAAAAAAGTCAATGAATGATTCCTGACAATATTCTTATACCCATAAACTGGAACCTAGCACAATCATCATCAGAGAGTCTTTATAAAAATAATTATTTGTATTTTATATGCATTTTTTTCTTTTGCCTGTATGTATGTCTATATGAGGATGTCAGATCTTGGAATTACAGACAACTGTGAAGTGCCATGTGGGGACTGGGAATTGAACTCAGGACCTCTGGAAGAACAGTCAGTGCTCTTAACTGCTGGCCCATCTCTACAGTTACCATCAGAGAGATTTACCCAGTAACTGATAGGAGCAGATACAGAGACTCATAATCAAACATTGTGCAGAAAACTGAGAATCCTGTGGAAGAGGAGGAGGAAGAATTGTAGAAGCCAAAGGGTTCAAGGATACCACAAGGACACTATCCTCAGAGTCAGCTAACCAGGGCACACAAGGGCTCAAAGAGACTGGAGCAACAATCAGGGATCCTGCGTGGATCTGACTTAGGTCCTATTCATATATGTGATGGTTGCGTAGTTTGGTATTCTTATGGGCTCCTAACACTGGGACAGGGGGCTGTCTCTGACTCTTTTGCCTGCTTTGAGGATCCATATCCACCTACTAAGTTGCCTCATCCAGCCTTGACATGAGGGTCTAACGCTAGTTTTATTGTAACTTGTTATGGAATGTTTGATTGATATCCCTGGGAGGCCTGCTCGTTTCTGAAGGGAAACAGAGGCATAGCGAGTCTGGGGGCCGGGGTAGGTGGGGGAAAGGAGCTGGGAGTGAGGGAAACTGTGCTAGACATGTAATAATACATGACAGGAGGATAAAGAAATTATCTATTTTTTAAAAAGAAACCTCAAAGCCCACTCCCAGCAACATATCAACTCTAACAAAAGGCTACAGCTACTCCAAAAAGCCACACCCAATCCAACAAAGCCACACCCACTCTACAAAGCCACACCTACTCAACAAAGCTGAACCTCCAGCAAGGCAACACCTAACACTCCAACAAATCCAAGCTACTCTACCAAGACCATAACTCTTAACCCTTCCAAAACAGTTCCCCTAACTGGAGACCAAGCATTCAAACATATGAGCCTATGAGAATTCAAAGAAAAATCAAGAGGAGATAACCGACACTGCCCAAAGCAGTCATCAGTCTTTCATAACAAAGAGCAAAGGCATTTAACACGACTCTTGTAGGATAGATGGGATTTAAACAAGAGGAAAAGGAAAATGAGAATATTATAAAGCTCCAAATGTAGAAACTTTAGTTCAGATGTGGTCCACTTTATCAAACTAAAGAATGTCACTTTCATTGAGAACAGTGAATTCACTTATTTCAGATATAATCTTTATTTTCATCGCCATATTTTATGTATAGTAGTGAAGTATAATAAGAATAACCTTGAATTGGCATAGTGATAATTACATTATTTTGGATTTTATAAAAAAAATCATATTTCTTTATAAAATCATGTTATAGAATCTTTTTAATAAAACTCTTAAACATTTAAATGTCAATATTAGAGTGGATTCAAATGTGTGGTTCAGGTTTTTGTAAGTTTATTTTTTTAAAGGGGGAACACACATACAACATTCCTATAAACATCGATAATCTCATTGTTCATCTGACTTCTCTAATTTTCCACAGGGATGTTCCTTGCTGAGCTGATAGAGAAGTATTTCGTGTCCCCTACCCTGTTCCGAGTCATCCGCCTGGCCAGGATTGGACGAATCCTACGCCTGATCAAAGGCGCCAAGGGGATCCGCACACTGCTCTTTGCTCTGATGATGTCCCTTCCCGCGCTGTTCAACATCGGCCTGCTGCTTTTCCTGGTCATGTTCATCTACGCCATCTTTGGGATGTCCAACTTTGCCTACGTTAAAAAGGAGGCTGGAATTGATGACATGTTCAACTTTGAGACCTTCGGCAACAGCATGATCTGCCTGTTCCAAATCACCACCTCTGCGGGCTGGGATGGACTGCTGGCCCCTATCCTCAACAGCGCACCTCCTGACTGTGACCCTGATGCAATTCACCCCGGAAGCTCGGTGAAGGGGGACTGTGGGAACCCATCTGTGGGGATTTTCTTTTTTGTCAGCTACATCATCATATCCTTCCTGGTTGTGGTGAACATGTACATCGCTGTCATCCTGGAGAACTTCAGCGTTGCCACAGAAGAAAGTGCAGAGCCCCTGAGTGAGGACGACTTTGAGATGTTCTACGAGGTCTGGGAGAAGTTCGACCCTGACGCCACTCAGTTCATTGAGTTCTGCAAGCTCTCTGACTTTGCAGCTGCCTTGGATCCTCCCCTGCTCATCGCAAAGCCAAACAAAGTCCAGCTCATTGCCATGGACCTGCCCATGGTGAGTGGAGACCGCATCCACTGCCTGGACATCTTATTTGCTTTTACAAAGCGGGTCCTGGGTGAGAGCGGAGAGATGGATGCCCTTCGAATCCAGATGGAAGATCGGTTCATGGCTTCCAACCCCTCCAAGGTCTCTTATGAGCCCATTACCACCACTCTGAAACGCAAACAGGAGGAGGTGTCTGCTGCTATCATTCAGCGTAATTACAGATGTTATCTTTTAAAGCAAAGGTTAAAAAACATATCAAGTAAATATGACAAAGAGACAATCAAGGGGAGGATTGACTTGCCTATAAAAGGAGATATGGTTATTGACAAATTAAATGGGAATTCCACCCCGGAAAAGACAGATGGGAGTTCCTCTACCACCTCTCCTCCTTCCTATGACAGCGTAACAAAACCAGATAAGGAAAAGTTTGAGAAAGACAAAACAGAAAAAGAAAGCAAAGGGAAAGAGGTCAGAGAGAATCAAAAGTAAAAAAAAAAAATTAAAAAAGAAACAAAGAAATGTCTTTGTAATCAATTGTTTACAGCCTCTGAAGGTAAAGTGTCTGTGTCAACTGGACTCTAAGGAGAGGTCCATGCCAAACTGACTGTTCAACAAATACTCAAGGTCAGTGCCTATACCAGACAGTGACCTCTGTCACTGCCACTCTGTGAGACAGGGTATGAACATTGACAAGAGGTGGCTGCTTCCATTACCAGCTGACACTGCTGAGGGGAACTCCATTGTGAAAGTGACCATGATCACGCCACCAAACACCATTAGTACAGCGCTCCTGTCATCTATTTTTAACATTCACATTTGCCATATTTTTACAAAATCTGTCCTGGTGTATCTTCCTGGTCCCCACTTCATAGTCTGTTCATAATACTATGTCACTATTTTTGTAAATGAAGTTTACGTTAAGGGAAAAATATATATATATAAGAATCCCGTGTTGCTAAGTCCACAAGTTTCTCCAGTAATCATAAAAAAATATTTTGCCTGAGAGATGAAATTATTGCTCAAAACTAAGGAAAATTCTAATGTTAA
This sequence comes from Tokudaia tokunoshimensis, assembly GCA_036184795.1. Classification (NCBI taxonomy): domain Eukaryota; kingdom Metazoa; phylum Chordata; class Mammalia; order Rodentia; family Muridae; genus Tokudaia; species Tokudaia tokunoshimensis. Next base: position 39,549,085 of record BTHU01000004.1, on the reverse strand, counting down.
CAGTTTCAAATACTTCCACTTTCTGGACGGTGTTAGCTTACGAGTATTTTAGCCTGTTATGTTTGTTTATATCTGAGCAGTTATGTGCCTGTAAAGACTCCTCTAATATTTAAAGGATTATTTTTATGCAAAATATTTTGTTTCAACAAGTGCAAATTTTATTCTAAGTTTCAGAGTTCTATATTTAATTTTAGTTAAAGGTCCTCCCTCCCCCCAAAAAAAACTTATCTAATATTTCTGTTGTGAAAAAAAAAATCTATCCAAAGTATCACTTTAGAATAGTTGTTCCACTTCATGTGGCAGTATTTCTTTGTCATCTTCTGCTCTCAGCAAAACTGACGATTTATGTCAATTAAATACCCTTTGTTATGTAAATAGTTATTTTATCCTGTGGTGCATGTTTGGGCAAATATATATATAAACGTATATATAGCCTAATACACAAATTCTATTAAATCAAATATGTACCACAGTGTATGTGTCTTTTGCAAGCTTCCTACAGGGAGGTATCCTGTACCATTCATTACACAGAAATAGTTGGGTGGCTATCACTAATGCATGCTAATATTGCCTACGCTGCTCTATTTTAATCAATCCATTTATCACAGTTTTGGTAAGAAGAGTCACATGTTGGTGATAGAATGAATTCAATCTGCTCTCTGTCTATATGTCAAAAAGTTCTCACTGATATTACTTTAAAACACCTTTATTTTTGCATTGTTAATTCAACTTGAGTATCACAATGTGTCTTTATTAATTTAAAGGAGACACACTGTATAGGGCCTATTACCAATTCCTATACTTCACGGTTTGCTAAAAAGAAAAAAAAAGTCCAAAATTTGTTTAAATATAAATAATGTAAAATATAATCAGTTTTCTTTGTCAGCATTTGTACATAAGAAAATTATTTTCAGGTTAATGACATGGCAATTTATTTTACCTTATCCTTTTGCTTCTTATTTTTAAATCAAAACTCCAAACTTTTGCATCCAAAAGACTTTTCAGCAGATAATTTCCTAAAATAAAACTTAGACAATGGGTTTTGTGGATTTCTTTGTTATATATTTTCTACCATTCTAATAAGAGATATGTTGGTCAAAATCTCAAACCCTGACCATTTTCTACCAACTCTGGTTACCTGCAGAGAATCCTTCACTCATGGAAGTTTGTTTTTTTTAACTCAACTTTTGTAGTATTTGCATATGCAGACTAGGCTTATTTTTTTAAATCCTGCTGCACTAAAGCTATCACGGATATAACATGAGCTCTGTCCTTTTTAACCAGGAACAAAGTGGGAAAGTTGTGCAATTGCCTAACATGATACAACTCTTTTCTTCTTTTTCTTCTTCTTTTTTCACAAACCAAAAGTTTAATGTTTATTCCTTTTACAAAACTATTTACTGTAGTGTACTGATGAACTGCATGCAGGGAATTGCTACTACTAAAAGAATGGTGAGCTACTTCATTATTGAGCCAAAAGAATAAATATTTCATTTTTTACTGTATCTCATTTGTTGGACTGAGTTTTTTTTTAAGTTATCCGCAGGTAAAAATTTACACAACTAAAGAAAACTTGTATTTGATTCAACATTTGTACTCATAGAAGTTCACATGAGTTTTGTAACACCCTGCTACATTATCTACTGAAAAGTTTGTCAAAATAAAGACTAGTTAAAAGCAGTTTTGTGAACTATTCCTTCATCAAAGGAGCAGCCCATAAGATCAAACCTTCGGGTTTGACAATACTGGCAGTAACCCTCCTCACTGACTGTCAATTTCAGTTAATTTATTGAATTACTAAGACTCTAATCTCGATGCTTCTGGGCATCCATGGTGTTGTGTCCTAACATGTTGGGCATTCAGGCTTCATTTCCTAACACACTCTGTAGCCTATGAAGTATTAGTGACAGAGGGATTAAGAATTTATGTTAGCTTTTCAGGGTTTCTTACATTTTTTGTCACTTCAATACAGAACCTTTATCTCAACAGAAAACTCAAGTTTTAATGAATACTTTCACAAAAACTTAGATCTAAATATGTATTTCATAATTGCCCCAAAATAAATTCCATAATGTAACTAATGGGATTCATTTATTGGTTTCTTCCTAGTCAAGTCAATTTACATGTTTAACCAATACCGGAGAAGCCAAATACTGATTTGCAAATCCTAAGTATTTTAAAGCGCCATCATATAGAATCAGTACCCAAGCCTCTGGAAGCAACCAATTAATATGCATTACATCAGAGCCACTATCTTTGAAAGTAGTATGCAATGACTTCAGTTGAGAAGAGAACACCTCTGAAAGATACTTTTCTAGAAAAATGTTGTTATCCGAACATAGAGGCATAGATATAATTTAATAGACTTTTAAAGTAACTGCTTGGGGTTGGGGATTTAGCTCAGTGGTAGAGCGCTTGCCTAGCAAGTGCAAGGCCCTGGGTTGGGTCCTCAGCTCTGGAAAAAAAATAAATAAATAAAGATAAATAAAGTAACTGCTTTTGCACATAAAAGAATCCTTCCAGCTAATTTTTTTTTATTTTGGAATTTGTGTGAAAAATAATGGTGACTCAATCAAATTCTTCCTCCAGAAGCAACAATACTAGGACAAGAAGAAAACTTAATTTAGTAACAAGGAATATCAGTATAAATAGCTAGGGATTTTTTTTTGTTTTTGTTTTTTGAGAAATGTGAAGGAAATAGGCAATCTGATTTTCAATAATTATAGCCAAGGATACTGAATGATGTAAAATAATGCCTCTGACTGACATTTTAAGTAAATAGAATACAATAAACACCATGAAACCCACCTCTATGCATTGTGTTCTTTCAGAGTAATTGTTGAGGAAGTCAATGATGAAATTTTATAAATATGTAATATGATCTGGGCCAGAAGTCCTGACCAATGTCTTCAGCTTCATTTTTGGTATCAGATTAAAGGTGTAATTCAGTAGAATTGCCTCTCGCTCTCTCTCTCTCTCTCTCATATAACATGGTGACCTTGAATTGAGACTGTTCTCTATAAGTTGTTACCAGATAGTCAAAAGCTCCCATTTGACTTCTTAATCTCATAATAAACAATAATAATAACAATAATATAAAAATTAAAAACAGACTCGGAAGGTTGAGAACAATTTTTTAGGGGAGTCTAAAAGACAAACAATGGTCTGGCCAATCTGTAATTCTAAATAGCTGCTGGAGGAGGAAGGTAGAGTTGGGGAGACAGAAAGTCACACATGGGAGTCAGAGAAATGAAGAAAGCCAAGAGCATCAGAGAAAAGCATGCTTTGACTTTGAGTCAGTATCCAGGGTGGCAAAATTAGAGAAAAGGAAAAAATATTACAGATCCAGGCAAGCCTCCTTTTCCCAAGACAAAGGATTGCACTAGGAACATGTGACTAGAAATATAGGCAGTTTATTAAAGTGGAAAATACAACCAAGAATGGGAGTGGGCAGGAGAGCTGAGGGAAAAGCCAAGGCATTGGGCCACAAGATGTACAGCCCTTCATTGGACATTTACACAGCACCTACCTCTTCCAAGTTTGTATATTGGGCTTTCCCAAGCCTGTTCTGTTCATTATATGAACTTCAGGTAGAGATCAACTTTCAAATTTTCTTTGCAAGTTATCTTATTATGGTCATTATCGTTGTTGATATTTCAGTTTATAGTCTGTATTTTCCTGTCATGATCATGTCTTCAATTTTCTGTTCAAATTCAAATTGCATATTGAAAGTGAATTGTGTTCTTTAAAGAGATAACATTTACCTAGAAAAATGTATATTGTCAATCTGCCTTTAAAAAATTACACAGAAAACAAATGATAGTCAGAAACATACCATTCAATCTGACATTAATCAAATGAATAAAAATGTCTTCTTAGAGTTGAAGGATACTCTAAATAATTGAAAGAAGGGTTACTGTTTCTTTTGTATATTAAAAAATTCTAACAGACAGCATCTGGTATACAATAGATTGTATCAAAGCCAGTAAACTAGTAGTCATTTGGAAAATTGTCCCAGAGGAATAAACTTGGTTGTCATTAAAAAACATTTAACATATCACTCCAAGAGGTTGAGTTAATTCATATTTTCAACCATAACTTTTATTACAAAAGAATTAAACATGTATGTGATTCTCTTATAAAAGCACCCATAGCAATATTCTACTGTAGCCAAAGTAGGTAATATTTTGATACATCCATCATGACTCCTATGGTCCTTCCGTTTGCAGTATTTCTTTTCGCTCTCTTCAGAGCCTTTCTGCCCTCCATAATTCTAAAGACCTATTGAAGGACATATCCAAAACCCTAAAAACTAAGCAGGATTCAAACACCTAGAAAATCAGTTCTCCTTGTCATGGAGTAAGAAATAACCATACTGTGTCCTCTGCAGATGCTCCACCACCACCATCTATCAAACACTTCAAGCCCACACCCCACCACCCTTCAAACTCCAATACCCCATCAATCCTCTGCCCTCTCTTCATCTGCACTTGCTACTTCTTCACTTGTATGTCCTCTCCTCTCCCCTTCTCTCTTTTTAAGTGTTTTTTTTTTGGACAAATCATAATCCCCTTTCCTAAGGCCATATCAAATGTCATCATCCTTTAAGAAACTTGGACTTTAACCAATGGAGAACTGCCCTTCTCCTATGATTGTACTGCGCATGTGCGCTGGCGTTTATGAACCCGTGTTATCACTGCTTCCTTTTTCATTTAACTCTGTTAATAGATCGTAGTATATACAAGATATGGAATACATGTTGTTAATTTCCTCTCTATCTCTTTCTCCGACTAGGATCAGCAGAGTATATACTGTCAGTAATTAGAGACACAAGCAGTAGAACCAATTATTTCAGAAATGTGAATGAAAATAATAGTTTTTAAATATTTTATGAAAGTAACTCTTCAACTTATTATCATCTGCATTCACACAGACCATCCTATAATCAGGTGAAAAAAATGACAAGTACACACATACACACACAAGAAAAATACTGTGTACCTCATATCTACGGATTAGAAATAATAGCTATCACTTAACAGAAGCGATGGGACCAAAGAACTTAGTTAAATTAGCTTTATTAGTGAAACAGTGGTTTCATCTTCAATTAGAAGTATGTTGTATGACTGAGGTTTTATTTCAATACTTAATCATGTAGATCTTCATTTCAATAATTCATAGGTATGCTGGTAGGGCAAGGATAATTTCAGGATTTAGCATAGTGATGAGACAACTACCCTAAAGCCTTCGGGCCATCAGATATTTAAGGAGAAAGATGAAAGGGTTTTAAATAGGCTGCAGTCATGCATCGATGAACTCACAATCATTCCAGAGAAATTCTCTCAAGCTAGGGGAACAAGGTGGGAGGGTTCTGAAGTTCTTGCTCTTCTGTCTCTGTTCTCAAGAGACTGCTTGCTTTGGATGGCCTGCTGCAGTGGTTAACTTTAATTGAACTAAAATGCCTAGGGGGTTACTAAAACACCTACAAGGTGTGTGGCGGGGTTGAGGGTGATGGTATTTCAGTTAGATGGTTAGATCCTGCAGGTTGTAGCATAACAAAGGAACTATCTGAAACCATGAGACGAATCATTTCTTCCTTAGGTTGTTTCATGGGTAATTTGGGCACAGCTATGAAATGATAACTAATATAATGGGAAAAAATTACCAGAAAATACTAACAAAGTTAAAACCGGTGTGTTTGCATTATTAAAACGAAAATAGTTGTAAGCCTCCTAAAAGTCTTTAGCGTTACACATTAAACTTTTTTTTATTTTATTTTTTTAATTTACATTCCAAATCACTTCCCCTTTCCCGTTTCCTCCCTCCCCGAAAGTCCCATAAGCCCCCTTCCCTCCCTCTTTTCTCCATTCAACCCCCTCTCGTTACTCTGTCCTGGCGTTCCCCTACATCCAGTCTTTCCAGGACCAGGGGTCTCTCCTTCCATCTTTTTAGAAATCTATTGATATGCGGATTGTGTCTAGGGTATTCCGAGATTCTGGGTCAATATCCCCTTATCAGTGACTGCATACCATGTGTGTTCTTTTGTGATTGGGTTACCTCACTAAGGATGATATTTTCAAGTTCTGACCATTGGCCTAAGAATTTCGTGAATTCATTGTTTTTAATTGCAGAGTAGTATTCCATTGTGTAAATATACCACATCTTCTGAATCCATTCCTCCGTTGAGGGACATCTGGGTTCTTTCCAGCTTCTGGCTATTATAAATAAGGCTGCTATTTAAAATATGTGCGTGCAGTCTTCTGATCTCCAAGAGGTTTGGGCAGCCTCGTTACTGCTGCTCTGCCATCTTATCTGTGGCACCTCAGTTTGTCTCCCAGGCTTAAGCTGGCACCACTTCCCATCGGCTCTTCTCCTGTTAGATGTCCCACAGCTCTGGGTCATCTACTGCAATGGCTGCCTCTCCTTCAAAAATGACCTTTAAGAGCCTCTCCATCTCTGTGGATTCCAAATCTGCTACAAAGTGCCAAACATAAGTTACTTTATGTTCCCCGCATCCCTACTCCTATATCTTCCAAGCTTCCCAAACCGATACCATGTGAAATTGATATGTTCGGCTACCAGCTTAAGGTGTATCCTTGGCTTGCATGGACTATAGCTTGTGAGTATTAACCCGCAAGGCAGTGATGTCTGTTATCCAAGTGATGATCAAAAGCAATTTAGGGGGAGAAATGGTTTGTTTCACCTTATATGTTACAGTCTATTATTGAGGGAGATCAGGATAGGAACTCAACCAGGAACTTGAAACCGAAAATATGTAGCTGCTGGCTCAGTCACAGGCTTTTGTTTAAATAACTTTCTAATTAATCCAAATACCAGCCCAGGGATTAGTACTGCCCACAGTGGACTGAGCCCTCCTGAGTCAATTAATATTGATGACAATGTTCCACAGACTAATCTTATCTAGACAATTCCTCAATCAACGTTTTCTTCTCTAAAGTGACTGTAAACTGTGTCAAATTGACAGTGAAAGTGAATTAGGACAATGTGAAAAGAAATCTAGCAAGTCATAAGACGAAGCAGACAAGTACTTTATACAATCAAATAGTTTTCATGACTCAAGAGGACAGAAAAACCTGAATGTGTATGTAGCTTTTGAACATCACAATTAACACCCCATCTATTAGACACTGAAGGAAGACAACCGCATTCACGAAAGTCTAGTAATGCTTGCAAATGTACAGGTCTTGTTTTTTAAATGTATTATATGGTAGGCCAGAGGCAAATGCCAAAGACTTTGCAAGAACTGGCATCATACAGACGGTGCCATGGTCTCTTATCTGAACTGCAGTGAGTTAGGCTTTCGTGGGTAATAAGCATTTTGGAATGGATGTGATAAAATAAAATTGCAGCAACAGACACTCTTTAGTGCTGTAATTTCAAATTGTCCACAAAATTTTGTTTAAGCAAAAAGTCTGGGTACTTTTTTCTTTCAAATATTCACCTAAGGGAACATTTGGCTTTCTAAGGCCCATTAATATTTGAATCAGCAGAGTGCATTAGAGAACTGGAAACCCAGTTAAACTTAGCACAGAAGGGGGAGGGGTGTGAAAATCCACACCAAATGCTAGAAAAAGAGACCTGGGATGCAGCTTTCTTGCTGGTAAAGTAAGGTTATGTGGCATGGAATTGGGTAATAGAATTATGTAAAAATACACAGCATTATGTAAAAGTGCACATAATTTGGCAAATTGCTTTAAAAGCAGGGAATTGAGGTGATATCATTCCCCAAAATGGCCTCGCCTTAGCTCTTAGTAGATGTGTAACTCCAAGCAGCTTCCCTAGAGGACACATGGTTGTCAAGGAGACAAGGAGGGCCCTCCTCCTCTACCCTCTGAGTTGAAACCACACAGCTGGTTTGGGAGCAATATGGGAACACAGCAGTCAGCCTTTTTGGTGCTGGCAGTGAAAGGCCAATCAATAATCTAGTGAACTCAAAGAGAAGGAAAAAAATCACACACATGTGCATACAAAACCACACAGATGTGCACGCATGGTATAGACATACAAACACATAAACACAAGAACATACATATACTCACCACACACACACACACACACACACACACACACACACACACACCAATACAACATCATTAGGAACAAAAATGAAGCTCCTTACATCTACGTACCTAGCTAAAATTTAAATAGACCAAAGTACTATGATTAGAAAAGACATTTATTTCTTCTAAGCCGCAATAAGAGAAAAGCTACTACCTATCTGAAATAATTTAATCTCTCTCTATAAAAACCAATGGTTGTAATTAAAAGCAAAAATTTGAGCAAGTAATAAAGGCCATAGTCTGATAACTGTTTAGACTAATAGTACAAATCATAGTCCCTCTTTTTTATATATAGTCCTGTTAAACTCTAAACACAGATACTTTTAGTTAGAAAGTTTGCTGTGACATCTTCAATGTTTATTATGTTACCCTGTATCCTTCAGTGAAAATACAAGTATAAAATTAAGGGTATATAAATGTAAAACTTCTTTCTTGTAAACTATCTGAGTGTGACCAACTACTTCTCTTAAAATGAATTCCACAAGAAAATTCACAAAATCTTCTTTCCTGGATACCTTTTTCATATATATATATATATATATATATATATGGATTCTTATTTTATACATTATTCAATCAACTGTGTGCCACAAAAAATAGGAACGTGTTTTCCCCTGATTAGGCCCACCTACATAGACTGGAAGCCTCCTGTACCAGGAGGGCAGCCTGACTGGCCCTCTGCACACTAATTCCTCTTTGTAGACACAAGTAAATGGATAGGGACAGAAATAATCATTCTGAATGAGGTAACTGTGAGACAGGAAGACAAATGTCACAAGTTCTCTCTCGAATGTGAATATTAGCTTTTAATATTTGATATGTGTGTTTAAATTGGAGTAGCCACTTAAAAGTTTGAGAGACTAGTGAGGGTCTGTCTCGATCAAGGTTTTTATTGCTGTGAAGAGACACCATGACTACTACAACTCTTATACAGAAAAACATCAAATTGAGGGTGGCTTGCAGGTTCAGAGATTTAGTCCATTATCATCATGGTGGGAAGAATGGTGGCATGCAGGCAGACATGGTGCTGGAGAAGGAGCCGAGAGTTCTACATCTGAATCTTCAAAGCCCACCCCAAATGACACACTTCCTCCAACAAGGCTGCACCTATTCCAATATGGCTACACTTCCTAGTAGTGACAAATCCTATGAGCTTATGGGGACCATTTTCATTCAAATTACCACAGTGGCCTCCAATGATATTTCAAAGCAAGAAAGATAGAAGGCAGGTGGTATGAAGGGGGAGGGGTAGAAACAAGTGGGTTAAATGAGATGCAGATTGTAGTGAAGTGGAGGGGAGGGAGTGTGGCAAATATAATTAATATTACAGTCCTTTGCAAATGTCATATAGAAACCTACTACTGTAGAAGTTGCCTAAAATATATACTTTACATAGATTTTAAAAGAGTTATCCTATAACAGGTTAGTAATGCCTCATGTAGACACCAGAGGCTACCAAATAAAAACCTTGGGTATTTTATTATTATTATTATTATTATTATTATTATTATTATTATTTATATTCTTTATTTACATTCCAAATGATTTTCCCTTTCCCAGTTCCCCCCTCCCGGAAAGTCCCATAAGCCCTCTTCCCTACCCTGTTCCCCATTTGCCTAAGAATTTCATGAATTCATTGTTTTTAATTGCTGAGTAGTATTCCATTGTGTAAATATACATGGAAAATATCTCTGATAAAATTGAAGAAATATATAGAAAAACACGTTAAGATTGACTATTTCATGGAAAAATTATACAGATAAAATGGTAGGCATAAAAATATTCCTAAATTGATTGAAAGTGAAATTATAAACATTTCGTTTGGAGTTGCTACCTATTGAAGTCGCATAGACACCCCTACCAGACAGTACTAGCTATTTTCACTTCTTTGTTACTCTCCAGAACCTGATGATAAGGTACTATTGCTGAAGGCTCCACAGATTGGACTCATAATTCATGGCAAAGCTGCTACCAACCTGGGAGCTTCATTCCCATTAGCTAGTTTTCACAGTGTTGAAAAGTACTATACACACTACCAGGAGGGAAAATTTATCAAGAGTCCGACTTACCAATGAAGCCTGTGTGAACTATAATAGTGACTGGCTTGGCAAGATATGACCACTGGTGCAATAATAGCATAGAAGTTTTGGAAGTAATAGCTTATTTCTGGTTGAATTCAAAGCCTGCTCCACAAGAGAGAAGTCATTCCTGGAGCTGTTAACTGAGCCAAAACCAGCCCTTTCTGATGAAGCCATAAATCTTAAGAGATAACCTAATACTCTTATTAGTCCAGTAAATAGGCATAATAATAAACTGCCTCTAATTGTTATATTTATACCCATAGATTAGCACATCTCTCAATCTTCCTGAGAGAAGCTTCTTTTTTCAGTATATGACAATTAACATGTACAGTTGGTCAACACACAAAGAATAAGAGACTGGGTAGTACTCAGCTCTAAACGCATCATCTATATTGGTTACGTGACACTATTCCTGAGGAGACACGAACCACCATCTACTGACACTATACAAGGAACTGACGGCAGACCAAAGCAAGTATGCCTTCAAAATCCATCTTGGTAAAACAGTGAGCTTTATTGAGGTTACTTATAGGAATACTGTTTGGGGTTCATTCCTGGAGCAGAAATGACTCAAAGATAGCTTCATCACCAAAAGCCCATGCCAGCATGGCTGAGAGTCCAGGAAAGCTGGCAACCTCTAGCACACTACACAACCTGCAGGCAGTTCAACAGGTTAAGTTGGTCTGTTCCTCCTCCAGGCAGTTTGGCTCCTCCCACTCACAATAGGTTTGCCCACATTTCCCCTCTCCTACTTCCAAATTTTACTCCAACACTCTGCTCTTAACTTTAAATATTCAATGATCTCTTAATTTGTACTTTTCATATGAGAGCTAAGAGAGCAGAAACTATTCAGCTTCCCCAGATACTATTTTTAAGTAATTCCAAAACAAAGAATGTCATAGATGTCTGAACACTGGAATTAGTATTCGTCTTTATATATACTAGATGCAAAATTATTTTCAGGTATAATTCTCATCTGTGTGAATGGATGGCAGTAGATTTCAAGATTGCAGTAGATTTTAGGGTAGCGCATTTCCAACTTTCTTTATTCTTTACGTGTATACAAAACGGCTGTGGGACCACTGGGCTCTAGTCTTCTATTTTATTCTCTATTCCAAGTAACATGATTGCAACTCTTCTTTAAAAAAAATGAAATAAAATTCGCTTTCAACCCAAAGTGCTGTGCCTCGGACTGCACATGACAGGACCAGTAATCACCTGTGAAATAAGATGATGGATTCCATAAGCCAGTTTTAAAAGATCAGTCCTCCTCCACTTCAGTGTGTTTTCCAGAATGCATCATGGAATTGAGCTACCAGCTGAAAACAGTCTCTATGCAGAGGATTCCAGATTTTTCTACCTCAGGATGTTGCAGTGACATGTATTGTTATTTGCTCCACAATTGTGAAAAGCAGAAGTTTCTCCAGGTGTGATTTTATAGATAAATAGACCCAATGGCTCAGCAGCAGTAACATATCAATGTAAAGTGTCTCCTCCTTTACCTTACCAACAGCTATACATTTGTCAATAGGAAAATAGAAAATAGCTACTATAGACCAGGATACTCTATGTCTAACGTTCATAAAATTTATTCTATCTATCTCTTACATAACCCCACTGAGGTAAGTCTTATAAACCATATTTTATATATGCAAAAATGGAGTTCCAGCATCACAAAGCCATTAGGAAAGGCAATGTTCAAATGAAGCTTGTGTTCCTGCCAAAATCTGCCCAAAGTCAGGCCAGTTTGGGTATAGCCTCTAAAGCTAGCAGACGTACTAGCTATTGCAGTAATACTTTTAGTCAACGTTTTCAGTGACATCATGTTTAATGCTACTTCACATCCATCAAATATCTTTTTATGTAGATATAATTGAACATCATGAGCAAAGCTAATTATAGAAAAATGGGTGTATTTTGGCTTTACAGTCCCAGAGGGTTAGAGTCTATAATGGCAGAGTGGAGGTGGGGGCAGAAGGAATGGTGGCCGGAGCAGGAAGCTGCGAGCTCACATTTCAACCTTAAGTGTGAACTGTGAAGCAGAGATCAAACTGCAAATGGCATGAGTCTTCAAACTCTCAAATCCCATCTCCAGTGGCACACATCCTCCCACATGGACGCACCTCCTAAACCTTCCTTAACAATGCCACCAACCTTAGACCAAATGTTCAACTACATAAGACTATGGGAGATATTTTCACTCAAAACATATTTCTTAGTTTTCTGTTATTGTGATAAAACACTGTGACCAAAAGTAACTTGGGGAGGAAAGAGTTTATTTCATCTTTCAGCTTGTAGTCTGTCATCTAGAGAAGTTAGGCCAAGGGCTTAAGGCACAACGTGGAGTCAGGGAGTAATGCAGAGACTGTGGAGGAATGCTAATTACTGGCTTGCTCCTCCTGGCTTGCACTGTTTGTCTTCTAATACTATCCAGGACCACCATCACAGGGGCGTCACCATGGAAAGTGAGCTGGGCCCTCCTACATCAGAGATTGATCAAGAAAATGCTTTGTATACTTGCCCATAGGCCATCTGGTTAGGGCATGTTTTCCCATTGAGATTCTCTCTTCTCAAAGCTTACGTCAGCTTGAAAACTAGCTAGCATACCACCACATATGTCAAGGCTGGAGTTGGAGGAGTAGGGTTGCTAATTGGTTAACGGGTTAAGTCTATCATCACCTTCTATTTTTATGTTAGCATAATGTGTTGTTCTTCATTGCCTTGTGTCTTAAATTGTTCCCTTCCAGAGTCTATGGATCCTGTCCTGATTGACCATGGCATCCAGACTTGTTAGCAATGTCTGGGTTGAGATGCACTCAGTGTTATAGCAGCGAATGTATCAGCAGTGATGGGAAGAATCACATTCCCTAGGACTCCTCTGAATTTCCAGTGGAACAACTGGAAGAGAAAACAAATGAGGGAATGAGAGAAAAGCAAATAAAGAAAAGTCAAATTCAAAGATTCTGAAGTTGGTAGAATTCTGAAAGAATACTCTGGGTCTGTCACCGTCCTGGTGAGCTGAGTGTGAGCCCCAGAATTCGCATAAAGGTAGGAGGAGAGAGCTAACTAACACCACAACAGCCTCTAATCTCCACAGGAGCTGTGACACACTCACACATACACATCAGGCAAACACTCTCTCCCCCTCCCCCATCTTTGGAAATACACACCAAAAAAAAAAAAATAACAAAAGTATTTTTTTAAATGTAAAAGTATACACTGAACTGAAACTGTAGGCAACAGTGGCTAATACATCACTACCAGAAACTAATGGTATTTAAAATAAAAAAGTAAGATCTACAATAATTCCTACCTTACAGACAAAGAAAACAAATCTAGAATTTGGGGAAATCTGAGGAGGAACCCATTCCGGGTTACACTGTTTGTGTGAAGTCAGATGTTCAACAGCTAGTCCAACTCCTCCCAATGAGAAGTAAGTCTGTGTTCTCCGCAAAATGTTTCTGTGTTCTGTGACTCCCCTAACCAAGAGCTTTCAAAAATTGGATATTTTGAGGAATTCTGAATGTGGCCAAAGAGAACATTCTGAGAAAAGCAGCTTTGTTCCATGAAAATTGAACATCCTCAGACCTGCACATGAAGACGTTAGCCACATGGAAAGGCCATGGGGAAGAAAAGATTTAGAGGCAGTTCTGGACTGTCGTTTCCCTGTCGCTCTATAAGGAAGGCCATCAGTGACTAAGTCCCTGGCTTCTGACTGCACATCTCTCCCTTTAAGCATTGTCATCTCACAGAAGCCTGAGAAGGAATGACACATGAAACCTTTGGTCTGTTGACAATGACTACTACAGTAGATACTCTAGTAGAGCAGTAACCCTCAGACCTTGTAGCCTGGATCCCTAGAGATCCCTAACACGTCTCCAAGAGGTCACCAGAGTCAAAGCTATTTGCTTTCACTGCTATTGCCATTTGCATAAAAAACTTTGCTGTGGAGAGCTGCTAGCATCTCACTTTTGAGTCAAGTCAGAGACACCGAGTTCCATGGCGAGTGTCATGTGCGCTGCACATTTAATTTTGCACTCCTATCTTGTTGAAAGCCATGCCAGATGCAGCCACAAAAATTTGTTTCGTGAATTTGACCACGGATTTTTTTTTCTTTCAAGATTTTACCCCCACTTGAAATGCGAAATAACTGTGCCAGAAAATGGTAAGTACCGGAGGAGCTTTCTGTGGCATGTGCTACCGGAGGGAAAGCAATTGTGTCTGAGCTGCAAAGCCAGCCCGCTGCATTTGCCACAGAATGGCATTTTACTTGAAAGCCCTGACAGACAAGGCAGGCTTACTCAGACTCTGGAACTTGACAGGTGTTTTTGTGAAAGAGAATGAGGTAAGGTGTCACTTCAAGGGGAACAGATGACACTTTTTTTTTAAACTAATGATAAAACTCAAACCTTAAAGCAAAAATAAAGAATTTGGATACTTGTATTTGCTGTCATGATCTTGACAGCTTCCCGGTCAACTTTTTTCACAAACCCAGCGACGATACTGGCAAAGGTGGATTTGGTATTGCAAAATAAAATGCATCATTCTTGGAAAATCTGAAGAAATTACTGAAGCTGTCTGCCAGTTGACCAGGGCAAGACTGTATTTTTTAGAAAAATAAAAAATCATCTGGACTCAAGAAGCTTTCCTTTGCAAAGTAAAGGAAGGGGGGCTGGAATATGCCTTTAATCACAGCATGTGGGCAGCTGAAGCAGAAAATTCAAAGTCAGTGCTACTGTGAGCTAGATTGTAAGTTCTAGGCCAGCAAGACTGCCTCAAAAACAAATTGCAATTTTTTTTTTCAGTAGGTTGTATGTGTGATGGAGAAATTCAAGTTCGACAATAAGAAGAACTTTCAGTGAGCACACACTTGCCACATCTTAGGTAGCTATAAAGAACAATATTGACAGGTATCTGGAAGACTACGAAATTTTCTCCTGCTTCTCCCTGTTCTTCATAAGTTTCAACCAAATCAACATATTGCTAGAATAAAAGGAGATATAGGAATGCAGCTCTTTCCTATTAAATCACACACTGAGGAGATGATGTTAGAATGTCCAACAGCTCTTCTTAACACATTTTCCTTCTTTTAAAGTGCGGAGTTCTTTCTTAGACACACAAACACTGTCACCTCGACAGTATTTAGTAGTTTTATTATTTTAAATTAAATCAATAAATGCACCAACTTTAATTTTTCTGAGTTTTAATATCTGACTAAGCAAACAGCAATAAATGTAAACACAAACACATGGGAGTTCTTGACTTTTTTTTTTTAAGAATATAACAGAATCCTGAAGAAAGCCTTTAAGATTGTTGAGAAATAAAATATCAGTCTACATGGTCCATGTGCACAGACTTGAAGTACATACTTTGATTATGAGGTAAAATATCATAGGGTCCACCAATACATACATACATATGCATATCTATATATGTTCTATATTATACATACATAATACATAGGCATGCCAACAGCCAGAAGGAAACCTACAAACAACCTTCTACAGACATCATGAATGACATCACACATGTACTCAGTGTCCTGTGGCCCACTGGTTGCCTGTTAGAGAAATGGTTGTAATAATGCTCCTGTTCTCATTTCAAAACTTAATACATAAATGACAACCTCTTCATATCAACTGTATAAAGACATCCCCATTTATGTTGACAAAAGACAGACTCTCATTATTACACCATGGAGTTATTTCCGAATGTTATCACAGAATATTTTTTTTAACACCGTGTTCTGTATTCACTAAGCAAGAGAGCTAAATAATAAATCCCTGCTTGACGTGCACAGCAATAACCTTGGGCGGATGGTGCTCAGAGCGTTACTATTAGTTCCTGGCTGGAAAGTGGATTTAAATCCTTGAGGGGCGCTTAATATTCTGTAACAAGATCTGAGGAAATGCTACAATCATATTATTGCATGAGGAGATACAGTAAGTCTACAATTAGTAGGATACATGGGAAAACTCATGACCTGAGCGAAGATCTTAGGGAAGGAAAGGCACTAATTTTCTATTATGCTGGAATTCATCTGTAGAAAAATTTCTAAACAACTTTTATCTGAAGCGTCCCTGGAACGGAGCCTTCATGTGAATGCTGTTGCTAACTACAATTTATTTTTAGCTGGAATTGCAGATAACCCCTTTGTTCTGTTTACAGCCCACACACTCATGAAACATTCCGTCTTTCCTCACACAAAAATTTGTTGCTGCAGAGGTCAGGGAAGAGACTCACTTTGTGGTCACCAGAAGCATGACTCACTTGGACAGGGCCCCGCATTTTATCAAGACAAGGTTTGCCATGGCAAGTGGGTCCAGTGTCTAGCTGTGTGAATTTGAGAACACTCTTCACACTTGGAGTGTATACATCTCCATCGGTGCAAACTGAGGGCTGTTAGTTAAAGAAGGCTCACTCCCGAGCTAGAGAAAGGACCCAAGGAGCTGAAGGAGCTCTCAGCTCCATAGGAAGAACAACAGTATGAACCAACCAGTACCTACAAAGCTCCCAGGGACTAAACCACCAACCAAAGAGTAAACATGGAGGGACCCATGGATCCAGCTGCATGTGTAGCAGAGGATGGCCTTGTTGGACATCAAAGGGAGGAGAGGCTTGATGCCCCAGTGTAGGGGAATACCAGGACAGGGAAGCAGGAGTAGGTGGGTTGGTGAGCTTGGGGAGGGGAGGAGGGGATAGGGTGTTTTCTGAGGGGAAACCAGGAAAGGGGATAACATTTGAAATGTAAATAAAGAAATATCTAATTAAAAAATATGCACAGAAAAAAAGTGAAGGCTGGCTCCCTTCTCTGAGAAGATACAAGAAATTCTGTCCAATCACATTTTTTTTTCTGGCTGAATAAAGAGTATCAGCTTTTACCCCAGAGAATTTAAAGGAAAATAAATTTGATGTTGGGGGACCAGTTACATGTTCAGAAGAAAACTGAGCCAAAAGCGTAGTATGCATACTTGTTATTTGAAGGAGGCTATCGTGACATGTCATTAGCCTCCTGAGTCCCCAGGAAACATTAGTGTTCATTCTTGCTCCTGTGCATCCTATGGCCTCAGACAGATGCAGTGCCCGCACCTCCATGGTAACCCTGTGCAGCTCTGAGGGGTCCTCTGTGCTCAGCCCAACAATTCTTCCCACCACCTCTAAGCATTTCTATTCTTTTGTCTTCTCCAGACACATTTCAGATTGACATGTTTCAGTTCATAATTTCCATGCAAATTTCTCGCTTCATATATTTTTTAACATGAGGAAACCTCCCAAACATATATTGTTTCAGGTATGTCTTTTCTATCTCCTTCACCTTCCCATATAATATTATCATTGTACACATATGCTTCGCTTTCATACCTCCCTCACATATCCTGGCCTGGATACTTGCTCCATTTTTTAATGAAGTGAAGTTGAGGTTTATTAAGAAGGTATTTTAATAGAATTTAAGAATTTGTGTTAAAAGGGACAAGGTTAAGGTGTCCTTTAAGGATTTTTTTTTTGTTGTTGTTGTTTTGTTTTGTTTGTTTTTCATTTGATTTTTTTTTTTGGCTCAGGTTTTTCAAGAAAGATAGTTCCACTTCATTCTCTCTCTTTTAATCGTTTTTTTTTTCTTTTAATTTTGGTAGTTTTTATTGCAACGTTATCAAGCTCATGGAAACTACAGCTATATGCAGTCCACCGATATGCTCACCAAAGGCTTTTATATTCTATATGTTGCCTCTGCCCACCAGTATCTTTTCTATTCTATTTCAAAATGTCTGGGTCTCTGATTACCTTACCCTGGTGTCCGTCTGTGTGTCCAATTTTTTCCCATAACACTGCTAGCACAGATGTTCTTAAAGTTACTAGAGTGATGATTGCACAGGAGTTCTTAGTTAAAGTTCCTAGTGTGATGATTGCACAGGTGTCCTTGGTTAAGTTCCGAGGGTGATGACTGCACAGGTGTCCTTAGTTAAGTTCCGAGGGTGATGACTGCACAGGTGTCCTTAGTTAAGTTCCGAGGGTGATGACTGCACAGGTGTCCTTAGTTAAGTTCCTAGAGTGATGATTGCTACATCCTGTATATTTACCTCTGCTTGTGTTGTTTCCTTCATTTTCTTTGCAATGGAATGTTTTTGTTTGTTTGTTCGAATTTACAGTAGTTGACATAATTTTTATTGTTAAAGGACAGACATAGTTGGCTGAATTTGAGGACTGACAAATTGGCCTTCAATAATGAAATAATGAGTCTGGGGGGGTGGGGCAGAGGCAAGAGGCCTTTGGATTGTGGTAAACACCCTTCAGGCTCCAGTGATGTAGAATAGTCTGAGAAGCAGATCACCAGTGTTGAATCAGGTCTCAGCCTTTATGTAAGACCTATGTTCACTTAGATTGTATACTTCAAAATTTCCAATCTTCCCCCTTAGGTGGAACAGGGTAGTTAGAGGGGATGCAATCAGTATTTCCCTTTTCTATGTGAAGACTTAGAGATGGTTCAAGTTAGTTAAGCACGTCTATTCTCCCCAAGAGGGGGAAAAACAACAAACAACAAGCAAAAAACAACAGAAACAGGCAAAAACTTCATGACAAATATCTCTATAGTAAGATGCAGATCTATATAGCCAGCTTTCTGAGGAACCCTCCTCACTGATTTCCATAGTAGCTGTACCAGTCTGCACTCTCCCAACAAGAAGGGAATGTTCCCCTTTTCTCACAGCCACACCAGCAAATGCTGACATTGGGTGTTTGTTTGTTTGTATGTTTCTTATCCATTCTGATTGGGATAAGACGAAATCTCAAAGTAAAGATGCTGGGCATTTTAAATAATATTTGTCATTTGTCTTTCATCTTTTGAGAATGCTCTGTTTAGTTCTGTGCCCCAGTTTTTAAAAAAGCATTGTTTATTTTCTTGATATATAGCATTTTTAATATTCCAGACACAGAAACCTCTTGGAGATGTATATCTAGTAAAGATTTCATTCCCATGCTATAGGCTATCTCTTTACTCAAATGACGGTATCCTTTAGTGTACAGAAGCTTTCTATTTTCGTGTGGTCCCATTTGTCAATTATTAGCATGAATGTCTGTGCTTCAGGGGTCCTGTAGGGATGCTTGCCTTTTCCAGTTGATTTGATGCTCCGTTCACAATAGGAAGGAAATGGAGAAGTCTAGATGTCCATCAACTGATAGAATGGAATGAGCATGTGGTACGTTTACACAATGTAAGCTTTCAGCTCTTTTTTAAAAATGAAGTTAAAGAGTTCTCCGGTCAATGAATGGAACAATTACTGAGAGTGAGGTAGCAAAAATCCAAAAGGATAAACATTACATGTGCTCTCCCATATGCAGATGGTCACCGCAAATGATTAGATATGTGTACTTCATTTGGAATCCTCAGAGAAGGACACTGGTCAGAGCCCACTGCTGGAGAAAGAGAATCTTCCCATGGGAGAGGAAGAAAATACAGTAATATAAAGGAGGAGAAAGAAAAATGAATAAAGAAAGATTAAATGGGGTGGGGCTGGGAGGACAGGGTAAAGAAGGATAACTGACATACAGGGCCCTTCAAAGCTGCCATCTGATGGCACAGAAGTAGTTAAGAGCACCGGCTGCTCTTCCAGAGGCCTTGGTTAGATTCCTAGCACCCACATGGCGGGTAACTGCTAGTCCTGAGACTTACAAGGAGAAAGACCAAACCCACAATTGTTCAATTGTTTTATTTCGGGGTACACCAGGACTGGTCAATCAGGCTGCCTCACCCTAAGTCAGGATTTTAGAGAGCAGCTCCTGATAGCCTCTTGAGGCTTCTTTTCTAGGAGATTTAAAGTGTTCACAGAGGTGAGAGAGGTGTCTGCTATCCGGGAAACAAGTTAAGCATATACCTAATGGAAATGGGACTGCAAGTTTAGTGTAAACTGAAAACATGTTCTGTGGTTAGCACCAGATCTAAGAAACAGTGATTTATTCCTAATTACAAATAGAAACCTTAACATGCAAGGCCTTGACACAGGACAAACAGAAACTTATTCTTTAACTACCGAAGGAAACTTTAACCTGCAAAGTATATTGTTCTTGGTTTGATTTGATTTTATTTTTTTTCACATCAAAACGATCATCCACCACGATCAAGTATTATTATTATTATTATTATTATTTTAAATCTTTTTCCTTTTTATATTATTTTTATTAGATATATTCTTTTTTTCTTTTTTGTTTATTTTATTTTCTATATTCTTTTTTTTTTATTTTTTTAATTTACATTCCAAATCACTTCCCCTTTCCCGTTTCCTCCCTCCCCGAAAGTCCCATAAGCCCCCTTCCCTCCCTCTTTTCTCCATTCAACCCCCTCTCGTTACTCTGTCCTGGCGTTCCCCTAGGTTTGATTTTATAATAACAGTCATCGGTAACTATAATTTTTGTTGGTCAGATACTCTCTCTGGCCAGCCATTCTGGCCATGGTACACAGATATACATGCAGGCAAAATACCCAGACACATATGGTAAAATTAAAAGCTTTTTATGGATCCTTTGTGAATTTCACACCATGTACCTCAATCCCATTCATCTCTCCACTCCTTTGTATCTGCCTTCCTCCCTTGTGACCTCACCCCAAAAGTAACTTAAAAATAAACAAATGAAAAATTCTCACCATGAAAGCTGCAGTGTGTCACCGTGTGTCACACAATATACTTTTGTCCAAGCATCTTTACCTGAAAATGCTCACTGCAATGAGTCAGTAGTCTGGTTCTAGACCTCTGGCTTCTGCTACACTATCAATACTGGATCCTCACCCAGACTCCT
Source organism: Tokudaia tokunoshimensis (assembly GCA_036184795.1). Lineage (NCBI taxonomy): Eukaryota > Metazoa > Chordata > Mammalia > Rodentia > Muridae > Tokudaia > Tokudaia tokunoshimensis. Next base: position 39,528,138 of record BTHU01000004.1, on the reverse strand, counting down.
CTCAGATATTCTTTTGTTGCCCTGTGTTGTAGAGATCCTGAAGCTTTGGATTGGCAGAACTGGTCCCTTCATATGCTCCAGTAGCTCATCGATGGGATAGATGTTAGGGTGGACCAACTCAATGCCCTCCAACTGGGCCTGGATGGCAGCTAAGTGAGTTACCTTGCCAATTTTCCTGTGTCTACATCACCAGGACGAGCTCATCCTGGGCCAGCTGTCTAGAGTGAGTTTGGGCTGGCTCACCTGTGCCTTGCCACCAGAACCAGCTCTACTGTGCTACTCAGGCAAGATCCATGGTGTTCTCTCAAATGCTGCAGTCAGTGAGGGGTTGAGCCAGCTCTGCACAGTCCTTGGACATCAACATGGTCCCAGGTGGGGATCCAGACTAGAGATGTCCACATGGCCTTTGGTGGTAACATAGGCCACAGATGTCAACACAGACCCCTGCTTCTGCATGGTCACAGACCCAGACATGGCCCAGAGCTACAGCAAGGGCCAGGACTTTGCCATGGCCTCGTATGCTATTCTCATGAGGCTGTTCTTCACCGCCCTCAAATCTCCAGTTCTGTCTCATTTCATAGTGCTCAAGCCATTCTGCTTCTCTTTCTCTCCTATCTCAATTACCACACACTTGCACAAGACGCTAACTCCTTCAGCAGGCTGGCCACATGGCAGGCAGGCTTCTGGGAGTCTTCCCATGAAATCTCAAATTTCTTAAGAAAAAAACATTCTGTATGGATCTACCACTATAAACTTTCTAAAACATATGCATATATACTTATACACATATACATACAAATATGTACAAATACATAGATATATGCATGTATACCATATACGTATATACTTATATATCATACATACACATACATACATGTACATACACAATCACAAACACATGCATACACACATAAGTACATATACATACACAAATATAAGTATATTATATACATACACATACATACACTAAAAGATTTAAAATGGAATTATCCATTTGTGACTACTCTGAACTGGAACTGAAGCCTATCTTTCCTCTCTTCAGCTTTTGTGCTACTCACAGTGCTGATACCGGTGCTACACGTGCCACCACACAGTATGGGCTTAATAATTTCTATTATTAAATTGCAAATGTAAATCAGGAAAGCTTTTTTTAAAGCCTTCTAAATATATTGCTGTGGGTGCACACACCTTTATCCCCAAGGTGAAGAAGATAGAGGTTGGTGAAGCTCTGTGAGTTCAAGGCCAGTCTGGTCTACATGAGAGTTCCTGGCCAACTAGATTTACATGGTGGAACCCCATCTCTAGGGAGGAAAAAAACAAATCTCTGCTCCTTGTTGTCGTCGTTGTCGTCATCGTCATCGTCATCGTCGTCGTCGTCGTCCTCCTCCTCCTCCTCCTCTTCTTCCTCTTCCTCCTCCTCTTCCTTCTTCCTCTTCTTCCTCTTCCCCCCTCTCTGTTTTTCATTGTCTCCCTTTTGTAGTTAGGTCTGAAACATTACTACACTTTTGGAAATGTTTTGATATTCTTTTTTTGATGCTGCTACTTTACTCTCTGTTATTCTTTTAACAGAGGGAAACATACTTAGCAATTTCTTATCTTACTGATGTGTGAAGTTTTCCATCTGGGAGTAGAGAAACATGCCCAGTCCCTCAATGTGACACATAAACTGTGCCACTGACTGTCATTATGTGTTGATGAAGCAACAGAACCATCAAAATTTACGTTAGCTGTTGCTTACTATTTGCTCTCTACACCTCACCAGATTGTTTTCACGTTAAATATGATACACACAGCAAAAAGGACAAACGGGAAGGGAGAAAGAAAGAAAGAAAGGGGGTGGAATTGTATGCCTCTCTCTACTTATTGGAATTCTCTCTGAAAACCTCAAAAACCACATTGAAAAATGGTGTGCCCAATAAATTCCAAGAAACTCATACTCCTTTTTGATTTGGCATTCGGATGAGATTAAATAAGAGTCAGAAATGGATTAAAATAATATGCCATGTTAAATTCAGTGTAACATACATCTAAAACAGAAAGGAACTTGCTTTACTTTATTCTTTTCTTACTTCTTAGATAATTATGAAGAAGAGGAAGACAAGAAGGAGGGGGAGGAGGAGGAGAAAGAAGTAATTGCCTAACTGGGCTGACTTGACATAAAGCTGGAGGTGGCTGTCTTCTGTGAAATAATATAAAGAATCTAGAGTCTCCCTTTTGCACTACAGCTAGGGCAGTTATTGAGGAAACACGCTTTTTAAACCACCTGCACCCTGGAACACACCATACAGAATTCATGGAACAAGATGAGTTGGATTAACACACGTTCTTGCCTAGTATAATTCTCTTAATATTTTTACTGGTTTGCTAAGCTTTAGGGGAGAGTTATTTACATTATTTCTCATAAACTGTTTGAGAGTGGAGAGCAATCCCACATGTGTAATTCATATGACTAGACTCATGACCTAGATTCTAATATCTGTGAATCTTGGCTAGAAACTTCTGAACTTCTTTAAAATGCAATTAAAATTTAAACAAACATGGGAATGGACTCTCCGCCTTCCAGTTTCAACAAAAGGCTGTGGTATGGACAGCTTAACATTCGGTGTGCATTCAGCTCGCAATCCAAAACAGCTAAATGCAATTAACTCTCACAAGCCTGGGAAGTGTTCCCCCTTGAGAAACCAATCTCTATCTGCCAATGAAGACAAAGAATGAATTACCTCCACCATCACAATGACACACGCTCATCTGATTTTACTTTTTTTAATGTTTAATGGCATTCTTAACATACTAATACTTGCTTCATTTATTATCTTGAACTCACTAGCTGTCTTATGTTGTCATCTTTTCATGTCCTTTGGTCTGCCTTTGCAAAGCTGGAACACTGTAACTATGAGTTTTCAGTTATGAAACTGATAAATAACAATCACTGATAAATGTGTTGGGCTGCTGAATAGCCAGAGTATAAACAGGGGCTGGTCACAGCCTCTTTTGGTGTGTATCTCACCCCTGACAATTCTGTCTGAGCTCTTACCTAAGTGCAAGGCAGGCCACTGACTTTGAAGTCCTTCCTGTCTTTCTGTTATTATCTCATCATCTACTAACTTAACCTTGCTTCTGGCAGTTTCAGTATTACACACATTTTTGGAAAAATACAAACTATGTGTCATCTAACAAAGACATAGAAATAAAGACTTTGCCATTTAGAAAAGATCCAAGGTAGAAAATCCACACAAAAGTACAAAGCTGTATACTACTGTGGGGAAGGTGGGCAGTCCAGCCACTGGCAACGAGTAGATTGTCCAACAACTAAAAATAGAAGTACACACAATCCAGTATTCACCTCCACACCCGTCAGTGTCTCCTCTGGAATTTCAAGGTATTTGAGTCTAGAATGGATAATTATAGAAATGAAAACTGTATGACCTGATTACACAATAACTAACTTTCTTGTCTTTTGATATGGGCTTCAGTACATTATTTTATTTTCTATTTATTTTCAGGGAGTGGCTTGTGTGCCACAGTGCAGAGCCCATGTGAAAGTCAGAAGGCAGCTTGCAAAGATGGCTCTCGGCTTCCGTGTGTGGATCTTAGGATGAAGTCCAAGTCATCAGGCTTGGAAGCAAATACCTTTACCCACTGAACCATCTTGCTTGCCTGAAGGTGTCTTTCTATTAACATACTCAATCAAAATCTTAAACATAGCCTTCTAGCCTGGACTCTTAGGGAGTCACTGAATATAGTCCCAATAGCTTTATGACCCGTATTTGTGCCTGGTCAGTCATTCTCCATCTGTACAATCTGCATTTTCTTTTTAAATATCTTTTGAAAAATATAGATTAGTTTCCCAGATCCACTTACCTCATTACTAACGTGCCATATGTGTGTATATATATATATATATATATATATATATATATATATATATATCACTGATACAGTATGTAAGTAAGGTATCCCTTATGTAAGAAACATAATACAAGGGTGACCAAACACTCACTGAGAACCACCCCAAACCCTACATACCTAAACACACATATGTACAAACACAAACACACATATATGTAACTATGTTTAGTTGGTACTGAACTATAAAGCAATGTATCTCATACATAGACAATCATGATAGTTTATTCATAATATTCTCTAAATGCCTAAGGCAATGAACAACATAGTCCAATATATTTTCTGATGAAGGAGAGTTACAACAGACAACTGTGCGTGTAACTATTTCAAATGACTAGTTGAGGGTTTTCAATTTTTTTTGTGAACTTAAAATAACGGAGAGTATCATAAAAAGGATGCAAAAAGACCATGGTGCTATGTGTGTATGTATTAATGGGTTAATTAAATTAGTTCTTTGGAAACATCGCACACATATATAATACATTATGGTTATTTTCCACCCCATCCTCTTTCTCCTTCTACCCTGTCATCATCCTCTCCTTCCCACAAGTTCTTTTCCCACATTTACAAACTTTTGTTTTGTGACTTGCTGAGTTGATCCCGGGTTCTTTACGTGACCATTGGTTTGGTCCTATCATTTGGAACCTGGTAAGCTCACCAGTGGGTATACAACTAAAGACAATGGCTATCTTTCCTCAGACTCCATCAGTGGCTAATAGTTCAACAGGGAGTGGCAGGACACCCTGAACCCCTCTCCAAATATGGGATTAAATGTTTGGAGGTCCAGTCTTGTACATGCGGGTGGCTTCAGCTGTGAAATTACAATTGCAATTTCTGTGTCTTGCTCAGAGGACAGCATTTCGCAGCATCTTCTTCCTATCTTCTGGCTCTTATTTTTTTTTTCTGTCCCTTCTTGCATTATGTTCTCAGATCCGGAACAACCGTACACTTCTGCATTCAACCCTTGCAAGGAGAGGCTTCTCTAATTAAGGATGAGAAGGATGTTGTCTATCCTTACAAACATAAATGCCTAGAAGGCAATTTGATGCAGTGCCAATTTAGTTAATAGCAATAGTATGTGCCCACACCTCAAGGGCTTACAACTTCTCTTTAAACATTTTTTTAAACTTGGTTTACAGTTCAGAGTACGAATTCCCTCCCACAGGTAATCAGAGAGCAGTTGGTTGTATACATAGCAATAATGCCATTATTGCACAGTGGATAGATAAGAGTTGTCTGAATAATGCTGTTTCTAAAATCCATGGGTTATTAAAGAAAATCCTAATGTCTTATAAAGATACATCCTTTTAAGTCACTCACGGAAGCCTCCAAGATCTTCCAGGCAATACAGACTCTTGCCATTCTGCCTTGTTGGAAGTAGTTGCTAAGGCTGAATTTCTGAAAACTCCATACACCTTTGTTGCAAGTTATAAAGAACTCAAGCTTGAAATGAACTAGCTACCTTTCATCGTGTCAGCAGGTGCCTTGTGGACTAGAAAAGGCATCAACAGTCTTACTAAGGTGCACTAGTGTTTTGAGAAAAATCCCCCTAAGGAATCATCCATCAAGGAAGTAACTATTAACTTCAACTTGAATTAAAAAAAAAAAACAAGGGCTGGAGAGATGGCTCAGTGGTTAAGAGCATTGACTACTTTTCCAAAGGTCCTGAGTTCAAATCCCAGCAACCACATGGTGGCTCACAACCATCTCTAACGAGATCTGGCGCCCTCTTCTGGAGTGTATGAAGACAGCTACAGTGTACTTGCATATAATAAATAAATCTTTAAAAAAAAAAAACATTTGGCCATGCAAAGAAGGAAGAGAGGAACAGTTCAATCAGAAAATGTTAAGTGTGTACACATCCAGGGGGTCACTGGGAAGTAATAGAAGTATCATAGAAGGAAGAACAGCATTCTGCAACTAGAGACAGATGAAAGGAGTGCTTAAGTCTAGATTCTAAGAACTGAAAAAAGCCAGACTATGAAAGCCTTGCTCTGTGCAGGTCACTCTACCCAAAGAAGCAGGCACCCTAACTGCAGATCTACACCACTCCCACCTCTCCTCAAATCCAGTTCCCATCTCTGTCGCAGACCACCAGCTGAGCATCCCCCTCCTCCCTGCCTTCATCCCCCGTGGATCACCAAGATCAGATCATGTCCTTCCAACATCCTTCCACATTCACCTTGTTATTCTGCCCCCCCATCAGGCTTTCTCTGGGCACCTGCCTGGCAAGCCTGACAGAGAAGCAAGTAGACCAGTGAAGCAGATAGAGGAGCTTCTTCAGATCTTCACTCTTTCTTCTCATACTATTCAATGAGGGGTTCCCACATTCCAATAGTACTTTGTCCATATTATTTACATAACTGATATATCAGTTATATAATTAATATAGTTTATGACTAATTATGATATAATCATGTATTATTATAATATAATATAATATATATAAAATATATATAATAATATAATTATATAAAATATTTTAATTATATAAAATATATAATGATTAATTAGTTATGTAACTAATATATTAGTGTAGCATTTATGGGTTTTTTGCCCTCTAGTTCATTTCCTCACTGTTCACATCCATAGTGTCAGAACTAAAAAAAATGCATAATAAAAAACTATCAACTTCTGACTAAAAGTATATTTTAAAACATTCCCCCAACGTGATTGACATTTTGCATGTAATTATGTGCAGTCTTGTCCCCAGTGAATCATCCAATCACAGGACTGTAAAAAACAATAGAACAAAATGAATACTAAATTACATAGTACAACAAGGTCATTTGGACTGACTAAGGATCCTCATCCAAAATATGGCTATGCTGAAATTGCTTCTAAATAAAGAGATTAAGTAATATATAACAGATAATGGTTTGACTCTATAGAAAAAAAGTTAGTGTTTGCGTATAAAATAAAACTCCCCATTGAAAACTTAATTTAAAAAAAAAAATCATGTGCTAAGTGCTTGGTCCCCAAATGTAATGTTTAGTTTTAAGACGTAATGCTTTGGGAGAAGTTCTTGGTCTGTGAATTGTCTCACATACTTTAATCAATGAATTCATAAGTCAATGGCACTATTAGGTGCTGGAATTTAGGCAGTGGGTCTATTTAAAGGAATCAGGTCATGCAGGTCACCTTGATCTCAGTGCCTCCCTTTCTCTGCTCCCTGAGTTTATGAACTCAGCAGCAGATTTCGTTCACCACACTCTTCTACCATGATGCTCCTCTCTTCCCGTGGGCCTCTGTAGACAATGGATCCTGCCAACAAGCTAAAGAGTCTGAAACCAGGAACCCAAGCACTGCTCCCTTCACTTACATTGTTTTTCTCAGGTATGATGTCACAATCTCAGAATCAAATACAGAGAGAGCTTCAGGGGATAAACAAAACAAAAGCAAGAGAGGAAACTACTTCTTTCAAATATAAACAATAGCAACAGAAGGACATTGTCAGGGCTCTTTCAAGTCAATAGGAAACTGTATACCCAAAGTAGTTTTAGAAAAGTTCCCTATGCAAGCCAGGGCATGGTAGCGCAGGCCTTAAATCTCAGCACTTGGGGGGCAGAGGCTGGTAGATCTCTGATCTACACAGAGAGTTCCAGTACATCCAGAGCTGTTACACAGAAAAATCCTGTCTCAAACTAAATAAAACAAAAAAAAGGAAGGAAGAAGAGAGAGAGAGAGAGAGAGAGAGAGAGAGAGAGAGAGAGAGAGAGAGAAAGGAGGAAAATGGAGGAGAAGGGGGAAGGGGAGAGGAGAGGAGGGGAGAAGAGAGGAAGGGAGGGGAGGGGAGGGGAGAGGAGGGGAGGGGAGGGGAGAACGTTCTTTACACAAATGGTAAAAGAAAACAAATACCTTCTCAAATAGCCTGGTATAAATAAATAGCCACCTCTAATTCAGCACACAGTTCTACTGCGCGCACACTCTCAAACCTTGAACTTCACTCTTTAGACTTTTTATCTATTCGGTTTTCTGTTGTCATTGTTGCTTTTGTTTAGTTGTTCAATTTTGCTTGTCTGTTTCAGAGCTGGTGTAGAACCCTGTTTTATGCATGTTAGGCCAGCTGTATCCCCAGCTCCATCTATTTAATAAATGATGAAATTAAATTGGATAAGTCACTTCTAGTGACTTTTAGTAAAATGACCCCAATATAACTGACCTCTTCTAATATACTGGTAAAAATGAATTTTTGGTTTTCAAAGTCAACCTTCCCTAATACCATCATTCCACACTCAAAAAAATGCCCCAAATGCGCAGTACTACAGGGTACTCAGGCAAAATGCCTCCCCCAACAGTGGCACTTGTGAGCTTATAGACCAAGGTTCCACCATATTTTGCAGAATTCCAACAGAATTCTGTTCCTCTAGGCTAAGACCTGAATTTTTTTTTTTTCATCTGAACTTTTGCCTGAAGCTCCAGACAGTCTGTGGAAATAATGACTGTGTCTCCCTCACTTTCGTGGGACTTGCGCTTAATGAGAGACTAGGGTGTTCATTGGCACCCACACTCTCCGTGACTCTTACTGACATCTGCAGTTGATCCTTCCTGGAGAACTACTCTATAGCTCACAGTTCTCCCCGTAAAACCATCCTGCCGCTACTAATAATCAATTAGCATTGGCATTCCAGATGGAACTTGCTGTCCTGAGCCAGAGTGTCTGCCTCTTGTACCTTTCATCTAAAATAACCCGAAAATAATCAGAAACCAGATTTTCTATTACCATAGAACATGTAATAAGCCTAAAAATATGTAGAAAATATTATCTATCTTGAATTAGTTTTCCTGTTTTCATTAAATGGGTATAATTAGAGGGAATAATATACCTTTCAAGTTAAAAGACATTTTCTTTTCATGTTCAAACCTGGATTAAGCATTAAAAGCATGTTTAAAAGTACAACTTTATTAATTACCTTCTTTATGTAGATTATTAACTACATAATCAGCCATAAGTTCATAAATCAAAATTCTGATGCCTAATATTTAGCCATAATTCAGGAAGGGCCTCTGATGTCCATTAAGATCCCACAAAAAATACTTCAAGACCTAGTCATAGCCATGCAGGGTATAGATAACCAACACAAGCATCTAAAAGCATTAAATTTTGGTTGCCATGGCTTTGTATTTCATGTTGATTTTAATAATCACTTTGGTAAACATTACTGTTAGTAGAGAGGGATCAGAAGTTCAAGGTGGCTGTCAAGCTCAGGACAGCTTCTGAGCAAGGCTGAGTTTGAACTACTTGAAAAAAAAAAGTGAGCAATAGAATGAATGGTTTAAAGTATAGGTTTCCTACCACTGTCCACCATTGCGTGATTTCTCTTAGGAAAACTGATGAGCAAAACTGCATTGATCAAGTTGGTTTTTTGTTTGTTTGTTTGTTTGTTTTTAATCACTGTAGTTGATAATCTAAAGCATGAAATAAAACAACACATTTTTATACCATCAAAATGTCTAAATCTGACATCACAAGAATTCCTGGATTTGGAAGTTTTGAGTGAGTATGTGAAACAACAAAGATGATAAATGGTCACCATTTAGAGAGAGAATAAGGGAGACTCTGTTCTTCTTCCCTGTAAGCACGCATGGCCCTAGATCGGCCCTGTGGGATAACATGGTCAAGAGGCAAGAGTGGTTCTTTGGTACTTGAAATGTGATTATCAAAACTAGAACGTCTTGTTAGTCTACATACTGATTTTGGAAGGCTTATCACCAAAATATAAATAGTGCATTTCTTAAAACACAGGTTTTCACGTCCTATGTTAGGCACTTGTGAGCTATTCTGAACTCTAGGGAGTTGTTGAGGCCCAGGACTTTCGGCATGAACACTTTAAATGGGTAAAATAAAGGAGAACAGAGGAGCATCTTACTAGTGTATTAAATATTGTGTAGGTTTTTTTTTCCATTTTATAATGTAAAAGAGATTCAGTAACTTTTCCAAATTCCCACTATAAGAAAGGAGAGAGAGAATTCAGCCTGTCTAGTCTATGTTCTCAACCAGTTGACTGTGTTCTGTTTACACTAGAGAAGTTTTGGTTGTCTAATTATTTTTACTATGACTTACACACAATAATGTTATATAACCTGCTGTGTCATTTTAGAGTCTGGAAAGAACAATAGCAAAGACCTATACATATTTGCTTTTAGAATCCTTTACTTGTGAAACAGGTACTACAATTTCTCTCTCTTTACATACCAATAAACTAAAGCACAGATAAATGAGGCGGCTCTCATGCAACCAAATTCTCAGCAAACAGATTTAACAAAGACAGACTGCTTCAGAACCAGTGTTGCTACGGGAGCCCTTCTAAAGATGTCTTCAATTGATGCAAATTCCATAGAAATAATAAGATTAGCCCACTGCATTTAATTAGGGTTGTCAATGTTTGCATGTATGGAGGGGTGTTTTCTTGAGTAAGGACAACTTACCTGTGGGTACATCCTTGGGGAATATGACTTTCAGTCTATCAGCAACAACTAACTGCTTACAATTTCTCAAAGATGGGTGAGGACTTACAAGCTACCTCCTTATCCATGATGAAAAGTTGATTCCCCCACCCCCATCTTGTTCAGCTAGCCATTACTATGATGTGAGTTCATGGATACTATAACCATATCACATCCAGAAGATAACATCTCACAGCAGTCTTTCCATCTTCTGGTTTTTATATTCTTTCTACCTACTCTTTCATGATCTTCCCTGAGCCTTGAAGGAGGTGGATATAAGATGTCTCATTTAAGGCTGAACATTGTACAGTCACGGATTCTGAAGCATTTGGACCAGTTATGAATCTCCACATTAACCATTACCAGCTGCAAACAGATGTTTCTCTGACCAAGGCTAAGAGCAGCACTAATGCATGGGTATTAACAGACATATTTAGGAGGTAAGTTGATACCATGTGCCTTTAGCAAAGCAAATCAACAGTATTAGGTTTCCCTGGATGGTCTGTGACCTTCTTAGTCTTTTGATCAGACATGAGGCCTTAAATTCAATTAGAAAGCAGCATGGCGGGTTGGTATTTTGCCCTACAGTGTTCTCACCTGAGAAAAGCCATGGATTTCATGGTACCTTCTGGTTCTGTGAAAGCTTTCCGGCTCTGTTCCAACTTGATTTCTCTATGTCCTATACCCAACATGTACAGATTCTTCAGCAATAAAGTTTTGCCATCTCTTTCTGGTGGGCAAACAGTAGCAACAGAAATGACTTCTATTTATTTGGGAGTTTCTCAAGCTTCTCTTAGCCCAAAAAGTTTTCATCAAGCGCTTCTGGGATTAAGGCTCTGGACTGAGCGTGGGGTCCCCAATGGAGGAGTTGGAGGGCAGACTGGAGGAGCTGAAGGGGCTTACAGCCCCATGGGAAGAACAACCAGACGCCCCAGGACTCCCAGGGACTAAACTATCAACGAAGGGATACACATGGTTCCAGCCAAAAGTGTGGCAGAGGAATGCCTTGTCGGGCATCAGTGGGAGGAGTGGTCCTTGGTTCGGTGAAGGCTCAATAGATGCCCCAACAAAGGAAAATAGAGGGGGGAGGAGGTAGGAGTGAGTCGGGTGGAGGGGCATATACTTGGAGGCAGGGGGTAGGAGGAGGGGTTGGGGGTTTTCGGGGATGGGGGGAAACTGGGAAAGGTTTTAGCACTTGAAATGTAAATGAAGAATATATTCAATAAAAAAAATGCTGTTTCTTGAACAAATGAAAAAAAAAGGCTCTGGACAGTACCTCTGAGTATGCAGTTATGAGACTGACTTTCTCTTTTTAAAATCTCTTATCTTATTATAGCCAGAAGCTGGAAAGAACCCAGATGTCCCTCAATGGAGGAATGGATTCAGAAGATGTGGTATATTTACACAATGGAATACTACTCTGCAATTAAAAACAATGAATTCACGAAATTCCTAGGCAAATGGTCAGAACTTGAAAATATCAACCTTAGTGAGGTAACCCAATCACAAAAGAACACACATGGTATGCAGTCACTGATAAGGGGATATTAACCCAGAATCTCAGAATACCCTAGACAGAATTCGCATATCAATAGATTTCTAAGAAGATGGAAGGAGAGACCCCTGGTCCTGGAAAGACTGGATGTAGGGGAACGCCAGGACAGAGAAGCAAGAGGGGGTTGAATGGAGAAAAGAGGGAGGGAAGGGGGCTTATGGGACTTTCAGGAAGGGAGGAAACGGGAAAGGGGAAATGATTTGGGATGTAAATAAAGAAAAAAAACTTAGAAAATAAAAAAAAAAATCTCTGACCTAGAAACAAATTTAAGGTATCAAAGAAAAAAAAATTAAATACATGATGAAGGGAATTCTTCAAGCTTAAAGTGAAACACATGTCTCAGTAGTTTATCAACATGAAAACAGATGAAAGAATAAAGCACATATAAAAATATACAGTTAAATTCTGAGTACTCACATTGCATAAACATTGCATATAAAAAAAATCTCTTATCTATGATCTTTCTCTGCACCTATTTTACTGGTGTGCCTTTTGCTTTGCTCTCTAAGAAAGTTACTCATTATTTATATTATACATTCTACTTTAGCATTATTAAATATTTTATGCATTCCATGTGAATTCTGATCTGGATAATTTTTGTTCCTTATAATCCCCTTTTATTCTGTGAATCTCCTTTCTTATTTTACCCTATTGTCGATCCAACTAGAGAGCTCCTTGTCCTCTCTAAAATCTGGACTATCAGATGTCACCCTTTTTTTTTTTTTGTAAAATAGTATTCTTAGGACTACCTTCCCTCAATTTTTCATAGTCATCACGATAGATTCCTGTCCAAGTTATGAACTCTTGTTGATAGCAGACACTTAGTAGAAAAACAAATTAACTTTACCTTTTGCCCTAAGTCAGTCTCCAGGATCTACAGTGGTGTAGCTAATAAGCATGCTTTTAGCTCTACTCTAAGTAAATAGCATTTAACTCACAAGGTTCCTCTGCACTGTCTCTCTGGCCCACCAGCATGTTTTTGTTTGTTTTTATGCTACAGCTGAGAACAATGGAAACCACAAAAAAAAAAAAAGCAAGCAAACAGACAAAAAAAATCTGATGCCCTCAACTCTAGGAATCTGTATGCACCTGTAAGTACCATAATTTTCAGTCTCATCCTGCTACTTCCAATAAATAGATCACCACCCTCTTCTACCTGATGTCCTTCCAAATGCTACAACTTCTGGACTCTCTTTTATCTCTCTCTCTTCCCCCCCCCCGCCTCAATCTCTTCCCTCCCCCCCCCCTCTCTCTCTCGTGTGTGTGTGTGTGTGTGTGTGTGTGTGTGTGTGTGTGTGTATGTGTGTACATATGCCCAATGTGCGTCAGGTGTTAAGGAAAAGATGTCAAAACATGTCAGTTTTCCGCACGTGTCTGTTAGTTCACTCTTTGAATTGTGCATGTCTTCAGGGCAAGGGTGGCAACAGACATGACATAGAAACAAAACCATTTTTCTACTCCTTTCAAACACATACAATAGCAGGAGGTTAGGAGTCGGTTCCCTATGCTTAGAACCTCTTCTCATGGTTTGAGTTACTGATAATTCCTCTCAGATTTTAGTACTAGGTTAAATGTCAGCCTCAGATTGTGACAATTCCCTTCTCTTTGTCTGTTCCCATGAACAGAGAAAGTCAGCAGAGGCTGCAGTGAAAACTGGTTGGAGACCTTTTAAGCAAGAATCTGCTAGCTCACCCAAGGCTGCATGGCTGACATTGTTAAAGGCCTGCTGAAATTGAATATAATATGCTTTTCACTTCACGTCATGATTTTTGATGTCTTTGAAGTTCAATAGAATAACAACTCACGCTGCTTTTGATCTATGATGTTGCTGCACAGTAACGCTCTGAACATGCTGGGTGAGATAATTTACATATCAACCCAAATAGCTCCAAAGAGTCACGCAGCCCTTTGAGGGCTGTTGCTGGCAGGTTGTCATCCAGTTCAGATCTGTGCTTGGTTTTGGCACCTCTGCTGAGTCACCTTATCTGTAATTGGGTTATCTGAAAATCTTAGCAATGGCATTCAGTTCCGCTGGTGGCTTTAATAGGACAGTGAAATTGAAATAGCCTCTGTATTAAAGCATCTTTCCCCAGTCACTATTAACTTGGACCAAACAATATCAAAGCACTATGAACAAAGCCATCCTGTGCTGCATGGCTGCAGTCTGTATTTGCATTAGTAGGAGATATACAGGCGTGGCATTTCCACTGCTGCCATGACAAATCCAGAATTTGCCTTAGTAATGTTATATATTTGGATTCAAAAACAAATCTACTTCTAGGTTGTCATAATAGGAGGCTTGGTGCTACAAACTACTGCTATTCATTTGACAACTGCTACATTTCAGTCTAAAGACTACCTCTAAAACATCGTACTTTCTTGGAACTTACCTGCGTCTGCAACACTGTCATTCTGATGGTCCTTAATGGAAACTCCCCTGAAGTTACATTCAAGCATGTAACTCTGAATGGCAAGGCACAGGGTTTAAAGACCTGTATATCCCAAATCCATCCACGTGTGTGATCCTACCCCAATGGCAAGACCAACATTGTTTCCAGCTTTTGATTTCATGAACATTAAATTTCAGTTAAATGCTTTGCTAATACCTCAACTAGTAACATGAAATAAATGCACATAAATCCATGAAAAAGACTTTAATTATTTTTACTCTCAATGACACTGCCTGGTATAAAGAAGAGAAGGCCATCAGAAAAGCACACAGATACAGTGTGATCAGCAGAGCTATGATCTTTCACAGGAATAAGCCCAATAAAAGCCAAGTTTGTTTTGTAATATTTATTTACTGCAGATCTACCATAAATGAAATTATTATGAACATCATAAGTCCTTCATTTTTCTAGCTACACTTTAGAAAATTGGCATGTTTTATGTATATAGTACAACACTAAACAGCCCGAGAGACTGAATAAATGAATTTTAAGCATCATATACACAGTAACTATCTTTAGTTCAAAAAGCTTACCCATTTCCAGCATTTCTCAGACTGTATCTGTAGTTGATGGGAGGCATTATGTGCTATTTAGAAAAACTGGAGAAGTAATGTCAAAATGAAAAATAAAGTCTTTGGAGACAGGTAACTTATGAAAATTAGGAATTACAGTAAAACAATAAAACCCGGTTCTCATATTAATGTAGCCATTTCTACAGTTCCACATTTTACTTTAATTATGAATATATACTGTTATATCCTGCATGAAAATTTTCATCTTCCATTTGCCATTTTTTTCTTACTGTGTTTTAAAGTCTGCAGAGATGAGATAAAAGACATTTGTAACTTGACAGGCTTCCTCCTCCTGCACGATGCTCTTTCTTGACATCTCAGCTGCCCAGCTGGTAGGTGCTTAAGAAATAAAAGCTCACTTTGAAACTCACCTTGGCTCAGCATCCTCGGGAAAAGAAAACGACCAGGAAAATCCCAGTGCATGTTCATTGAGTTTTTGAATCATGTGCTGCTATTTTGAATTATACATTCCAGTTTGGGCATAATAGATATTATTCATATCATGAAACAGCTGATGCCTTCGCAGGAGTCAAGCACAGTATTTTGTGCTGAAGCTTTTCTTTTTATCCTCAAATCAGAACTAGTTTCCTTACCAGTCAATAAAAGAGAAGGTATTTTACAGTTTGTAGAATTCTCCTCATAACTTTACAAACATCACGTTTCCAGTGCAACATGCGTATTTTCAATGCCTGTTAATTGGATTTGTCTGAATCTTATTTTTCCGGTATATTTTATGAAGTAATTGCTGTACTGTTCACATATACTATACAAAAATATTGGCAAGAGGAATGAATTTTGGATGAATCATACCTTTTTTAATTTTCTGAATTTCCTATAAGTGGACATTTGAGATCTTGATGACACCGGAAGAGCCATTGGCTGACCAGTTAATAGGCCACACCCACTGGCCTCCTTTACGTTGGTGAGCCTTTACCTTCAGTACGCCCCTCTGCTTCCTGGACTTTCACAACACAAGACACTCGACCTATCCTCCAGCCTTGAAAGCCCAGGGAAAGTGTCCGCACTGACATTGCTCAGTCAGGTGGGCCTGCTTTACATGTTCTTTCCCAGACAGAGAACAAGGAAATTCACTGCCTTCATTTTTCCCTCACTGTGCTTCCTGGCCACCTTCTCCTTGTGGGAACTGTGAATGATGAACCTTCATTTTGATGTCAACTAGCACCCAGTCCGGGGCCTTTGTCATACTTCAGTAATAATAAAATTTACATTTTAAAACATAATTCACCAAAGTCCAAGAAATTGTTGTTTACAGCAACTCCCTAGTTGCTAAGAAGTTCACAGTATGAAATTGGTAAAAGAATTTTCAGGAAAGAAGCATTTCCCAGCTTAATATGCTGTAACCCAAAAGGCTCTGACTGCCCTTTGTCAAAACAAGTACTAATATGTAGAGAGAGATTCACACTTCCCTGATAGTTCAGAACTGAAGGCTAGAGTCTCCCAATTAACCTGACAAATGGTTGTGGTCTGAGCACACACCAGGCACCTCTACCATAAAGACAAGATGTTCTGGCCAGGGCCTCTGTGCTATAAATGTCTTCACGAGACCATCATCATTTTTCTGTAAAAACACTAATTTTTTGCCCATT
Organism: Tokudaia tokunoshimensis; assembly: GCA_036184795.1. Classification (NCBI taxonomy): domain Eukaryota; kingdom Metazoa; phylum Chordata; class Mammalia; order Rodentia; family Muridae; genus Tokudaia; species Tokudaia tokunoshimensis. The sequence continues at coordinate 39,511,601 of BTHU01000004.1, read as the reverse complement.
ATAGTCAAAAAGCAAAGGAAGGAGAAATAAAGAAAAGAAAAGCAAAGAAGAAAATATGTCTATATGTCCAGACAGGAAGCCATTGAAGAAAACTCTTAAAATTTAAAAATCGTGATAGGGATGCTGAAGTGTAACTCTTTGTAGTTGATGGCTTCTGGCAGTGATGGGTGTGGGGAAAGTGTAGGCTTAGATTGTTTAAACCTACTTTTTAATAAGGGTTCTCAAGTGTTTCATCCCTCCTTCTAGCCCACTATCCAAAGATGGGGAAGAAAAGATAGTAAATAGGACAAGGGGATGTGGACCTGTTTACAAGTAGTTCCTTGGGGTGATTCCAATCTGTTTGTCAGGATACCAGCAGTCCAGTTCAGTAGTGTCAGGATACCAAACACAAATCAACAGCAGTGGCATGATCCAGCAGAAACTACCAGGCATGAGTCTCAGTGAGAGTGGCCAGGACCAGCTGGGATGCCAGGAGAAGTTCTCTGATGTGCCTCTCTGAAGGAAGTGAAAAACAGGGAAGACAAAGACTCAAAATCAATAAAGCAATGGACAGCTAACTATGCAAGTCCCTGTCACTGTCCATTGGTTCCTATTTATACTCTCTTCAAACACCTTGCCTCAGCATAACACCATGTGAGTCTGTATCACATGACATAGTCAGAAACTTCCACTTCAGAAAGGACTCAGTTTTCTTTCAGAGGCTGGCCACTGGGAGTTTGACCATGTTCTAGCGACTATACCTCACCCATTACCCTCTTGTTCCCCCTCTCACTCCTGATCTCCAATTAACCCCTCATCTATACTCATTCTTTTAAATGACCCATGGTTTTCACTGGGGCTAACTATAGAAACGTACATGAGGGCTTGTTGACAGGACCATGGGCAACTTACTAGTGGCTACAACACTGAAGAAAATGTCTCTCTGTCTTGTTTAGCCTTTCGTTACTACAAAAATACGCCATGATCAAGGCAACTTTTATAAAAGAAAACATTTAATTGGGTCTGGCTTATGGTTTCAAGGGTTCAGCCCATTATCATCATGGTAAGAAGTATGGCAGCATGCCTGCAGGCATGGTGCTCTAGAAGTTGCTGAGTGTTCTTCATCTTGATCCAAAGGCAGCTAGCAGGAGACTCTCTTCCACACTAGGTGAAGCTTGAGCATAGGACTGCAAATCCTACCTACACAAGTAAACACAGTTCCTCTAACGAGACCACACTTCCTAATGGGCCAAGCATATTCAAATTACCACACTCTGTTTCTCCAATTATCCAATAACTGCATACAAATCCTCAAAGAGTAGTAGGGCTCTGTGAGCACCTTCTGTGCAATGACAAGATGAAGAGGAGCACAATCTTGTGAAAGTAATCTTGTTCTCTGAGTCCAAGAGTGCAACAACCACAATATATCCTGAAGTCAGCATTCTATATACCCCTCCTTGCTCCAACTGTTACATTCTTTTTCCTCCTCCTTCTACAAGTTCCCTGGAGAGGGTGATACAGATATCCCATGTATGACTGCTCATTCTAGAGTCACTTTATTGTCAGCGCTTTGACCTGTGCCTTTGCAATTACTGCTGGTCACAGTAAAAAGAAGCTTCTCTGATTGAAGCTGGAAAACAGCACGGGTCTATGGCTATAGACACAGTTATCTAGAAAGGCAATCTGATCAGCACAGCACATACTTTTAGCAAAGCAATGAAAGTAGCTTCCCCACTAGGGCTTTCACAACCTCTCCAGCCATGGTCTTTTGACTTAGTTTTACAGTACGGGTGTGAATTCCCTCTTGTATTGTTAGTCTCAAAACCAGTCCAAAAGTATCTGGTTACCCTCATAGTACACCTGCATTGTTGCTACAGTGGCCACATCCTGACCAACCAGTCAGTATCCATGTATTGAGTAAGGCTATTGATAACAATTTCTCTCAGTAGCCTGCCTAGCACTTCCTGGCACCATGAGGGCTTGCCAGCAAGCAGAAAGCAGCAGTGCCATCTTGATCTCTCTATGTCCAGTGAACAGATCATATGGTATCTTTAAGAACAGGACCTTAACAACTACTTCTGGTGGACAACCAGCAGTGGTGTGATTTGTCAATAGGATCTTAGGGATCTCAATTCATAGGGAGGTAGCCTACTCCTGGCACTGGGATTATTTTATAATAAACTACAGCACATGTGAGTACACTTATCTAATACATAGAGTACCTCTTCTACAACTGGCTTTTTCATTAGCTTACCCATTATCAGATTTTCTTATGGCTTTTTCATATATTGTTAATTTTGGTTGATTTCCCTCCCTTCTCCGTCCTCCTCTCACCTCTTTTCTATCCCTGTCTTCAAGGTTGAAGCTTTCCAACCCCAGTCTTCTCCCTTCTACACTGTATCACATGCCCTTAGGGAACTTTTCCAATGAACACCATTTTAACATCACTAAAAGTATGCAAGCAATCAGAACATCGGCAGTTTCTAATCAAATGATTGGTGTTGATTGTCAACCGCATGTCAGACTTGCAGAATCAAACTCAGTACTCAAGAAATGCTTTGTACTGAGCACAAGGTTTTGCCATGTAAATCACAAAATAATAATTGGTAGAGAATTTAAAGCTTTGTATAAAAAATTGCAAGATACACTATAATTGAAGGTTTTTAGAACTTAAACAAAAGAGGAGGGAAAAAAGAGAGCATTTGGTTACTGGCTTCCAAAAAAGTCTGTGACATGAAAATCAAAGCAAATTGCAAATTTGGTTCTGAACTGGCCACCACTTAAAAATGGCAAAATGTTAATGTCAAAAACTCTTAGAGCCTAAGGATAATCTGTAGTTCTGAAATTAATAACTAGTCTACATTGATTTTTGAACTGTTAAGGTCTAGCAAGTACTCTCTAGATTTTCAAATACATACAAATAGTAAAAGTTGTCTACAACTTGATTTTTAAAATTACATTCTTAACATGTTACTCCTTCACATTGACAGCCCACTGCAGTTTTCATTATGTAACATAGCTTGCTCTTACAGCAAAAGACTATGTGCTGGCTGGAAGTTGCAAATCCTATGTAATTTTTCAAATGGAAATTAATTCAGCAGTCTAGGGAAATACTATCACAAACAATGCCCTCCAGAATCTCATTAAATCAGTTTGGAAAGGCATATGGGTAGAGAGGTAAAAATAAATCAATAAGATTAAAAAGGAAATATATTTCTTTGCGGGCAGGGGGGCTATAGTACATGGTTGCTAAGTAATGGGTTTTAAGTAAAAATTATCTCTCTTTCTTATAGGAGAAGAGAGTTTTAAGGACTGGAACTAAATGGTGTTTGCATATGGTTCAATTTTATACAAACTATATTTCCCTCAGCAAGACCTAACTCCATCTTTAAAGAGAGAGATGAGCTTTCGCAGAGGAGCCGTTGCCTAGCAACAAGATGCTAAGAAGGCTAACAGCAAGCTGAGTCTTCTCTAGAAACAGCTCCCCCCTCCCCACCGTGCTTCGTGCAGCAATGACCTCCAGCACACGCAGATGCCCTTGAGAGAATCACCTTAACAACCAGAAAGCTTCCACTGAGGAGTTCTGCTAAGATCCCTCCAAGGTCTATGTTCCGTTTGTTTTTGCAACAGATATGTTGTGTTCATGCCCTCTGCACTTAGCACTATTCAAATCTATGTGTTTTAAGCCTCTAGCTCCCATCAGTATGGAGTCCCATTACTGACCCCACCCCCCACTAACCACAGAACCGAGGTCTACTCGGCTTACCCAAGTCTCTGAGATGTGAGATGTTCCCCGAGAGATTATTTTTGCTTTGACCTAAAACGGTTAACTCCCACCCGACTATTAAAATGGGCAGGGTAACAAATCCTTTAACCTCTCTACAGGTTTACAAAAAATCTGTTCCTATTCCCTAATTCCTACCCGGATCACTGAAAATGATTCTAAGTACTGGTTCGTTTTGTTTTATTTGGGTCTTTACTGAGTAGCTAGTATTAGGTGCTGGAGATAAAATTAAGAGCTTAGTTTCCATGGAAGCCTATAGGGCATATTAGAAGTAAATAAGAGAACCATGGAATGACCAGAAAAACCTACAGGCACCGGGAAGCCAGTGTGGAGGTGCTTCCTCCACTCTGAGATCTGAGTGACTTGGGATATTCCTCAGGCAAAAGAGTAGGTGGGGCAGAAAAGTGATCTGGAGGCTGATGGGGGTGGGGCTTGGGGGATTTAAGGGTGAGAGAACAAAGGCCCGCAAGGGACAGGAAGCCTGCAGTCTGAGTTGTGTGCAGAGCCTCCAGCTTTGCTGTGCCATAACACATTTTGTTCACGATATTCAAATTAACTCGGTATTTTTTTTATCGCATCCTAAGATATAACCCCAAAATATTGAATTTTATTTCATCAATCTTTTATTCAAATTGTATATAATAAAAGCTTGATTCCTTTCTATGGATCAAAATGAAGCATTTTACTTGGGCTATGCTCAGAATGACTGCCTTTAAAGAGCTAGGAAATAAACGTAATGGAGTGATTCCTAAGTACTCATTTGACAAACTGTGACACTCCCCCCCCCACCCCCCTCAGGAAAATCAGGGACCATAATCCAGGCAAAACAGACAGCCCTTACAAACTGTGGACTGAAACACAAACACCTATAAGATGATCTGATTTTTCTTTTGAAGAGACACAGGCAATGGACTGACTGGGGTTATTTTAAAAGGATACAATGTGATTTAATTTTTGAACCATGGTTTTGAAAACACTACGCCCCAAATTAAAGCTTTAGGAGCTTCAGATCTGCTTCTCCGGTGGCCATCTCTGCCTTTCTGCTGCCCTCTTGTGCAAAGATGGAGAATAACACTACCGAAAATTCTATCTACCAACCCATTGAAAATAGAGGGATGACAGTAAACTCTGGCCTTTCTGGCAGATTCCAGGAATCTGGCTGGGCTCTGACTCAATCTCCGCGCAGACGAGTTTCTATTAAATAATATTTTCATGTCTTGTTACAAATAGATGGGAGCTTTTTCCACCTCCGAAGACAGCTCAAGAATATTTTTAGAAATAGAAAAGACAAGGAAGCAAGATTTAATTGGCTCATTAAGGTTCCACGTTGGACAGCTTGAGAGCAGTAATAAATCAAGCAAGGATCAAACTTTACTTTGTGCACACACATTTCTATGTCAGCTGTGCCCCCTCCCCTTCCCCCATGACATTACAGACATCACAGACCTCTTTCTAGGATACAGGAACAAAATAGAAATTGAAGAAATACTCTCCTTTTCCAAGTTGCATAACAGAAAATGTGAAAGGGAAATTTCTGTTCTGAGACAGTTTTTCTAGCGTGGCCTTCAAATATGCTAATCTTTAACTTTCTGTTGTTTGTTTTGTTTTCATTCTATCCTGGGCCTTGGAGATGTTAAGTGATCTCCTAGTTCTGTAATCACGCTTCTGGGAATGATTTACCAATGATTATCCAGATAGCTCACATGCTAGGCATGGGTCTTTGAATGGCTCACCATAATCTCAGAATAAGAGAAGGTTTTTTTTCCTACCTGCAAACTTCCTTCCATCCTGACTGTTCTGTCGTTACGAGTACTCTCATCATTTTCACTTAGTATCCAAACATTATTTTTCATTTCTTTTGTAGTGTCCCTACGTTCATTAGCCAGCTGGTTCAATTTAGAAACTCAGGGTATATGAGCTATTGGAGCTTCCTGAGGAAAAGTTGATGCTTAATAAAGATTTACACAATGGGAGAGGTTAAAATTGGGTGAACAGAAAGAGTGGGTAGGTTGAGAGAGAGGAAAAGGTTTATATCTGACAACTAAAAAGCTGAAAGAAAGCTAAATGGCTAGGTGTGCCTTAACAGGGAATAGAATCTATATACACGGCAAGACAACAAGGGGGTTAATCAGGTATAAAAGCAAAAGCATATCAGACACAGAGAATGTGTCTAACCCTTGTGTAGGGAGAAGCCATGCATTTTCATAAAGCAATCCAATGGGCAGGGGAGAGGACAACAGGACCATGAAGAAGTAGTCACTTTGCAAGAGTCTTAGCTTTTCCTTCTCATTGGCCTATTTAGGAATCACACCCTGTTTCATCTGTTTAAAGATTGTAAGTTTTTGTTTTCATCAGTCTCTCTCTCTCTCTCTCTCTCTCTGTGTGTGTGTGTGTGTGTGTGTGTGTGTGTGTTACTGTGGAGGCCAGGGAGGGCATCTGATTCTCTGAAGTTGGAGTTATAGACAATTATTGAGATGCCCAATTTGGTTGCTGGAAACTGAATTCAGTTCCTCGGTCTGGAAACAGCAGCAACTGTGCTTTGATCTCTGAACCACCTCTCTGGCCCTCTTGTCAATTGAAAACGAATCTAAATGCCTTTCAGAAGGACATGCAAATGTCCCTAGCCCCACAAAACACTGTAGACTTTCAAGGAAGTGGATTGATCATGCATCTGTGCCAACTGCCTGTTCTAGGGCTTTTGAGGTTGAAACTGCATTTCACAGCCAATATGATTAGAAATTATATCCCAAGGACAAAGATAATAGTAGAAGGGTTTAACCAGTGAAGTTACATATGGACATTTATGCTTTAAAAAATATATAGTAAGTACTTTTCCACAACACAGCATAATCTAAAACATTTCAGGGTCATTATATAGTAAGTTAATGAAGTCACCATGTAGACCTACTAGAGCAGCAGACTGTGGGGTGTGTTATCCAAAAGAGCTATCGAATTCCAATAGGTGGTGTCTTGGATTTCACTTCAGTCCAGCACTGTCTTTCAGCAGTTATTCACAGGCCATTAATGCACACAGAGATGACTCTGAGCAGTGCAGGTGAGAATTCCAAGATGTTGTGTTTTGGGTACCATCGAGGAACACTGGACTGGAAGACACTTGTAGAAGAACCATTCTGAAATTTGGATCCCCTTAACAAAAGAAGCTCAGCCCCACTCAAGAACAGAGGCAGACTGAGGAACAGCAAAAAATCACATATCATGTTACAGCTCAGTCTCTTAATTACCAATGGCTATCATGCTATTAAGGTAACACTCTAGCTCTCAGGTGGGAAACAGACTATAGGTGAGATGCTCTTCAGGGATCAGATCATGATGAAGAAGCAACTGAAATAGCTCAAATAAGGGAATATGTGTTTTAGTCTGAAGGTCACAGAGTAGATAGAAAGGGGAGCAGGGAGATTTAAAGCAAGAAGAAAATTAGCTTCATACAATAATTCATGGGGCATCAGGAATACAACAGAAAAGCACCTAAGGATATTTCTGATTGCTCAGGTGCTGGGAAAATGGGCACCTGATGTCTCAGTGTGTTAAATACCCAAGAGGAAGAGATTTTGAGAAAAAGAACATGTTGAGTTTTAGACATTGTACCATTTGAAATCCTGTGAGATACTGGCATAGGTTTGTCACTCACATGAATAAACATTCATGTTCAGAGCTAAGATAACATCAACTAAGTGTACGTTTAATGCCTAGAACTTTTGACTGTGGAGATACCAAAGTGAGAGTTCAGGGGGAAGCTGTCTTAGAAATTTGGAAAAACAGTAGATTAGGAAGACAGGAGGGAATGGGACTTACATGAAGAGTATTAAGACACCAACACTGCGCTGAAGGCTGTTTATAGCTCAGACCATTCAAGATGAATAGCTCTATGACTTAGACTTGAGAAGCAATGGACTTCAGTGAGCATGAACTGAGAGGATAAAGTAGGAGTGGGTCCCAGACTGGAACTACTGCTCACCTTGTCTAAATATCTAACCCTGTATCGCTAAAGAAATGTAAGCAGAAATTCTAGACTCCTCTTTCAAAATGTCTATCAGAGAAAAAGAGACTGGGCCATTATTATGCAAGGTGATTTTGTTCCTTAAGATGGAAGAGACTTAAGAATGATGAATGGCCCCACAAAGAGACCAAGAGATAACAGAAAGCAGCACAGAATATAAAGTTCTTAAGAAACTGGAAATGATGCCATCAAGAGAACACAGAAGAGGCTGGCCTTCATGGGGGACTTCTGTTGTGAGCGATAGAAGAGCTCAGACAGTTGGAGTTTCAGCTTTTGTGGTTCAGAGCATTCCGATGTGATGGCTTCTGCTGATTATTTGTAAAGTCATCCACTCTCACTGTTCTTGGTGTTCTGGAATTAGTTGATTGTCCTTCCCTCCTGTGTGGTATCTACCTCTGGCCTGCTGTCCTACTGTATGACAGTTAGCACAATGTGCTAAATTAGATCTCATCAAGAAAGACTTCAAAATCATTGGTGGCATCTCTGTTTAAGCATTCGTAGCCACTACAGAGAAGAATGCTGAAGTGAGAAGGGTAAACCATGAGTCAGAGGCAGGCATGGTGGCTCATGCTGGAATCCCAGCAGTTAAGAAACTAAGACAGAATTTCCACCATTCAAGACCAACCTTGGCTACCGGGCAAGATACAAGTCTGTCTAACAAACCAGAAAAGAAGAATAAGGAGAAGAAAAAAATAGTAAGAGTCATAAACTAGACATTGTGGTACATGTCCAAGTCACATGTATGCTTATGCCTATTATCCAGTACTCAGCAAGCTGGGGCAGGATTGACACAAGTCTCAGCCATGGGGCTAGACTGCCTATATAGAGCACAATGCTAGCCTGAACTGTAGATTAAGACCATAGATAGATAGATAGATAGATAGATAGATAGATAGATAGATAGATAGATAGATAGATAGATAGATACCATATATAGATAGATTAAGACTATGTATATATATATATATATATATATGAAACAGAAATAAATGGAGGCCTTGTCCATACATCCATATACATTCAGCTAAATATCTTCACCCTCCTTCTCCTTCCCTGCCCAGCTAAAATTTGATCATATATCCTCAGCTCTCTGAACTGCCTCTTATGTCATGGCATAGCATCCATAATCAGGATTAGTGAATTAGTTTAATAATTGATTAGTATCTTAGTTTCTAGTTGCATTCAACTTATGACTCTGTGTATAGGGTAGCCTTAGAAGTCCCGTCATGTTCTTTCCAAACAGTAACTCCTATTTGGCCTTCCCACTGCTCTAGCCAGAGCTTTAAATAACAGTCATAATGTCTTTACAGGCTGTCATAACTGGGGTACCTTTTATATATACCTGAGAATATACAGGCTATGTCCTAATAGTGACAGAGAAAACAGGAGGCAAAAGAAGTCTCAAGGACATGCCTTATGCAAAGGTATTGCACTAAGACCATCTCTTAAAATGGTCTCATTGAACTCTCTTTATATTCTTCAAACATGTTTAGGATCAATTGTGGGTGAATAAGCATTTTCTGGAAATGGGTATCAATGGATAATGACCTTGAAATACACAGTTTGTTCCTTACATTTACTATAGAAATAAAGGGAAAAAATATTCTAAAAGGTCCTTTCATTTTTTGCCTTGGGCCATGCTGTCTCTTTTGAGGAAAATCCATGATCCCCTTGAACATAAAGTGGCTTATTAAGACATAGCCTCACTGTATAGCTTAAGTTGTCATCAAACTCAGGATCCTGCTTTCTCTCTCTCCCCAGAGCTGAGATTACAATTGTATGCCAACCATGTACAGCTTGGTAACTGATCTTCCTGAATTTTCTTATCCACCAAACTCAGAGAACAGAACCAGAATGACCAATATTACAGGTCATTAGAGTACTGTTAAGGAAAATGGTTTAAAGTTTTCTTTTATTCTGACAGGCTGTCAAGCAAGCATTTCCTCACTTGAGAAAGTTAGCCTGCATGGTAATAAAGAAAAAGCAGTAGGTGTCATTTTCCAAAGCTTGTCATTCCAGTCTTTACTCTCTGAGAGAGTATGGCACAATAGACACTTTGGGAAAAAATATTTCAAAATAAGCAGTGTTCGAAGAGGTAAATATAACTTCAGAAAAGCTTTCATGTGTTTGTTAAAAGTAATCCTCAAAGCAGCTGGTATTAGAAGTTTCTACTTTCTGTCACCCAACAGTGTTATTTCATAATCATTAATAATTAATCATAGGTCTCTGATTCACTCTTGAGCACTCTAAAAATAGGATGCCATGAAGAGGCTTAGATCCTTAGCAGCAGAATATTGAATTCCACCAGCCTGACCTGGGCACCTATTCACATTCTGGAAATAGATCCATCTCAAGACTGTGAGACTGGACCCATAGTTTTCCTATTTGTAGTTATTCATAGAGGTCACACTGAAAGCCTCAATGTTGGCAGAGGACAAAAAAAAAAAAAAAAGTCTGTGCAATCATGTCAAAAACCCTGAGATACATACCCTTGGTGTAAGACAGACAGACCAGCACCAATCTGGTTAACTGATGGGCCTTTCTGCTGCCTGTCATGAGATGGGCATTTAAACACACTCATGTGAGGAAAATAGCATGAATGCTAGTATTAACTGGGAGCTTCTAAACTCTTCATTTGCATTTAACCTATCAAGAAACAGCACAAAGCACTGTGGTATGCACTGGGGAAACATGGGGCCATTTAAACATTTATAACACTAATGGGAAACTGATGTACAAGTATCTATCCAGAGTTCCACACCTAATAAGTGGAGAATGTAGGGGGGTCAAACTTAGTCTGGCTTCTAGATCTTAGCCTCAACTCTAGGCTATTCTCCAAATCAGCAAGGCACACATATAGCTAATAAGTCTATGCATAGCTTTTGGCTATGGCAGAACAAATATGAAGATGCACTAGTGTGATAATTGGGCCAGTGTGAATTCTAGGTATATTTGAAAATATTCAATTTGTCAAGGAATGTTCTATGAATGCATTTAACAAGTATAAAGTGTTTAACAGGGAAAGGAAGTGAACACAGATTTATATATCATAATTCAGTATGAAGTAACAGAGACAACATATGAAGGTCTTCTATAGTTTGTAAGAGAGTAGACCTGGGCTTACCAAAGAGTAAGAAGCAGTATATCATTTCCTTTCCCAACTGAAAAGTAGTCACTTTCTCCCCTTCTTTTGCAGAAGATAAATAGATGGAAAAAGATGATAGATGATAGATAGATAGATAGATAGATAGATAGATAGATAGATAGATAGATAGATAGATAATAACATACATACATACTTTACTTTCACCTCACTCTTAACTTTTTCTCTCTCCAAAACTAATGTCTCTCCACAGATGTCTCTTTTGTGTCTAATATAATAGCCATGAATCACCTTGACTATATAATTTAATTATGACAAAGACTTTAAAATGCAGCTCCTCAGTCCATTTACCCCTGGTGGTTTTCCTTAGAAAAGCTCAGACCCAGAACGCATCCATCACCACAGCAAGTTTTGCTCTATTAAAAAGATGGCAGCCACTGCCAGTTGCATTTCCTAGAAGTCATACTGACTCATCTTCTCTGAGTTATTCTGTTTTGTGTCATCATATCTCTACACAATTAAGCAGAAATAAAGCATCTACTGCAAACACCAGAATTATTTGGCAAGGTTTCTTTTATCAGATACATCCTCTTCTCTGCCAGCTTTGCTTCGACACATCCCTGGCCTGCGCCTCTGGATTTTTTCAAGTATCTTTTTCTTATATGATATCCTTCCAAGTAGCGTCAAGAAGAGATATTAACATATATAGTCTTTTTTTTAAGGTTAAAATATAATTACATAATGTGTTCTTTTTTTTAACTGTAATAAAGAGTTAACCTTGCTCTTTATGTTAACAGATAAAAAATTCTTTACAACATTTTTTTTTACATTAACATAGATTCATACCAATTTATCTTTCAGGATTTTGTCCAAATGAATAGAGCAAATTATGTATTTAAGTTCACTAATATATTATTGATGACAGGAAGGCTAGGTCACTGAATCAACAACTAAGTAAATTTAGACAAAAAAAAACCTAGCCCTATTGATTGTTAATATTAGAATGGATCCTCCGAGGCTTCTGCCAGGGGATATTTCAATAACTGCTCTACAGGGTGGTCCCTCTGTGTTCCACAACACTACTAAAACAAAAGTGTGCTATCTGTCACTGGTTGAGTTCACAGGTTGTTGGTGACTGCCTAGAATTCAAGAGATTTCAACCTTAAAACAAAACAAAGCGAAAAGCAAAATTAAACAAACAAACAAAAGGAGCACTGTATGATTCAGTAATGCCACCACTGGGTATCAAGCCAAAGAAAAGGAAATCAACATGAGACAGACATGTCTGTCCTTGAATGTTTGCCCTTGAATGTTTATTTTAGCAGTGTTCATAATTACCAAGATGGTGGAGCAACCTAAGTATTTACCATTGGGTGCATGAATAAAGAAAACACATTAGAAAAGAATCATAAGTTGCAGCATTCTATGGAACAAGAAGGTAGCTATAGTTAGCAGTAATTCCTTGGATATTTCAGAATACTTAAAGGAAAAAGATCTTAAATGTTCTCCCATGAAGAAATAACAAGCATTCTATGTGATAAATATGTTACTGAATCTAACTTAATCACCGCAGCTGGATCGATGTTAACAAATATGTGATAAATAAGTACTATGGATCTACCAACTAAATTTTTAGAAATAAAATAGATAAGAGTGGAAATGAAAGAGAATAAATCACTCCTCGAAGGGAAAAGCTCCTCCGGGAATGGACCAGCTCTGAGAACAGAGATAAGTTATAGTGACCCAGAGCATCCTCTCCTGGAGAAGTGGAGGCCGGTGCTGGAAACAGAGGCAGTGGACTGGGGAAACTTAGGGCTTCTGCAGAAGAAGACAGCAGTTGGGGCCAGGCTGCCCTGAACATCAGTGGGAATGAAAATAAGACACATTAGAAAGTTTAAAAGGAAGACAAAAAGAAAAGAAAGAAAGAAAGAAAGGAAGGAAGGAAGGAAGGAAGGAAGGAAGGAAGGAAGGAAGGAAGGAAGGAAGGAAAGAAGGAAGAGAAGCAAGGAAAACATAGAAGCAGAAAACAAACCAACTCCCCTTTCAAGAGCACTATCTGCTTTAACAGCTGGACTTCACTGTTCTATCATGAGACCATCTGTAACCCTGAAAACCACACAGATGCTACCTGTGCACACAACCTCAAAGACAGAAGACAGCTTCAGACATGCAACAGTCCCAGGGTGTGGGGCACAAGGGCTCTCCCACAATGATAGACAGAGAGGAGGTTTTTCTAACAGAGAGGGATTGAGACATTTCAGCGCAGGTGCTGAACAGCACAAGACAACGTATGTTTTCAATGGATTCATTATATGTAGTGATAGGCATATGTATAACTCATTATATATAGGTAATCGTAGATCTGAAGCTGAAGGGGAAAAGATGAATAACTAACATGAAGATGATATAATTCTGACTAAGATAAAACTGTACAGCTGACAAATTGGAATATAAAAGACAAAACGGAAAGGAAAGAAATATACTCAATGAACATTATGTAGTGGTAGAGGGCAGGAGTTTAAATGGATAAGCTGAATGGCAGAGTCTTATGTATGGAGTACAGTCATTACTTTAAAGGTAATCACTAGGAAAATTATAAACATCCTACATGCACAATATGCTGCCCCTCACTTGAAAGAGCAAGTAAACAGCAACTTGGCAAAATGCAACTATAATAATATATCAAATCAGCATAAATAACATGTCTCTGTGGAAGTCGGCCATGTTATGCTCATCAATATGCAGGCACGCTTCATGCTTACTAAAGAGACCCAGCCCTCGGTGATATACTAAAGCACCCTTAAATCAAATTTAGGGATGATAAAAAGGAAATGATGGAAAATGTTCTCCCAGGACCAACAAAGCAGTGTCGACAATTTTAAAATTGGACTAGCTGTAAATGAAGTCATAAGGCAGTAAGTAAAACAATAAAAAATATCACAAATATAATGAATGATGGAAATAGTGTTTTTAAATAATATAAACCATAGAAACCCCAGGAAATGCCAGAAGAAATGGCCAGAAACTTACTAACAACTTGGTCCTTGGAACAGCAACCTCAGGCAGAGAAAGACAAGAAAAAAAAAAATCCCAGAAAGGATATTAACACTTACTACACAGCAAATAAGAAAGTGCCTATGAGCATACTGTAAATGTGTCATCAAAACTTACACATCCTTACACTGGTGAAATGGCTCACAGGGTAAAGGCATTTGCTGCCAAGTCTGACAGCTTGAGTTGGATTCCCAAGTCCAGTGTGGTAGAGAACAACCAACTCCTGCACATATGCACTGTGCCACGCATGTGCGCGCACACACACGCGCACACAGAGAGAGAGAGAGAGAGAGAGAGAGAGAGAGAGAGAGAGAGAGAGAGAGAGAGAGAGAGAGAGGAGAGAGAGAAAGAGAGAGAGTGCAAACATATAAAATATGATAGAAAAATTTAATGACTAGAATATATCTATATAAACTGACTCCACACTATGTTAAATAGAAATTCTCAATATCCTTAAAGTAGAAGTATTCCAAACATTCTCCGACCATATAAATAAAATTAAGGAGAATGAAAACGTGTCTTTGTCAATTGAAAATGTGAAAATTTCCCCTACTAAGCACCTGGTACAAAGAGAAACACTACACAGAAGATCAGATTTTCTATAAAAAATAATAATCACAAAATCAACATGTGAGGATGCTGTGCTTATAGGGAAAATTCAAAATCATGAGCATTTCTATCAATATAAATGGAAGAACAAAATATAGGAATTGAAATACCAACCCCAAATCATAAAGAAATAGACAATGCAAGCCACAATCAAGAGCTAGAAAGAAAAAATATCAAATAAGAGTGAGAATGAATTATAGGAGCAGCTTTCCTTTGAGAAGAATGGCTGCTGCCATCATCATCATCATCATCATCAGGATTTTGTAGCTCAAGAGGTCTTGGAGGCCGCTGCACTGACCACTGATCCTCAATGCTGTTGCTGTGGGTAAAAAAAAATATGTATGATAGAATCAGAGCTGTGACCACAGTGAAATCCAACACACGAACAGGCATCAGAGTACAGTTGCAGGAGGGCCAAATACTCATGCAATTCTGGGAAATTGGAGAGTGGTAGCTGAAATCCTGCCCAACTTGGGCCAGATAGCCTGATTTACTGAGATGGAATGTGCATACATTTGATGTGGAGTACAGCATCATCCCGGTGCTGACTTTCTCAGGGATCACATGCATGTATTTTTCAGATCGCTGACCTCATGGGTCTCTCTACTTGGCAGAGGGGTTTAAGGTGTTTGTAACCTGTGAGGACCTAACCTGGCGAGCTGACTAGTGCAGGTGGAACCCACTATCTGTGTGTACAATGCTGCTGTGCTATGAGTGAGATCTGGAACTTGTCTACAGTCTTCCTTCCTAACCATCCTGACCTGAGAAAGACCCTGACAAGTTAGGACATGGAGGGGCAACCTTCCTGCAAAGACATCTGCCTTTTTTGGTTTTTTTTTTTTTTTTTTTTTTTTTTGTGTTTTTGTTTTTCATTCACCATGAAGATGAGATTGAGTAACTACTGGTTGAGGCAATGGAGTTGGGCCAAGTTTGACCTGAACTCCAAACATCCCACTGCGTCAAAGCAAAGATTTCCTTAGCTATCATCAGCCCCAGCCCTCCTCCATAGTCTCAAGCTTCCAACAAGATACAGGGTGCCCTAAATGAAGTAACTACAGTGAAGACAGATGCACTCATACACATTGCTGGTCTATACCTGAAGGTCATGTGAATAAATGTCTATTTTTATCTTCAGGGAAATGCAAAACCATCAGTGTTTATATCAATAGAGATGAAGTTATAAAAATACAGGAACTGCAATGTCAACCCAAAATCCTAGGGAAAGGAAACAAGGTAAGCAATAGGCCAGGAAGGCTGAAGGGAGGGAGGGGATGAAGAGGGAGGAAGAGGATAGGAGGGAGGAAAGGAATTCTTAAAAGAAATAGAAAAACAAAGTAAAATGCTTTGTTTTGGGAGAAATCACTAATTTACTTGGAGATAAGTTGCCTACACACACGTGCAGAAAAGAAATAACCTCTAAAAGATGCTTTAGAGACTAATTTAAGACAATTTCATACAACTCTATAAAACACTAGAGAGATGAAATGATAATAATGTTCTAGTAAATTTAATTGGTCAGATTTTATCCATTAAATATGATTAGTTCAAGTCAACTAAATTCCATAGAAGGAAGTTACCTCATCCACGAGTCAACTAATCAGTTGACCTTACATGACCTCCACCATCAAATAACCCTAATTCCATATTAATTACTTCAGAATGCAGAAAGTAGATTTTCTTGCAAAGTGGGTATGACACGGGTAACTAAACCTAATGAGGATGATGTAAGAGAAGCTTAATTACTGCTCCCCACAGAAATGGAAGAGGCTGAACATCTCATCTCTGGGACATAGAGTGGACTGAGCTGGGAAACCCTGCGGGTCAGTTTACAAACCTGAGCTTGGGTAACAACATTGCAGTCATGGGGTCTGGTGCTGAAGTGTCCAGAGATATCAAAGGAGTCAATATTGATCCCAATGAGGAAGCTCACCCACCTTCGCTCCAGACCAAGGCCATCACCTTTTCATACATCTGTGCCTCCCCACTACCCACTTGTGAGTGCCACAAGCTCCTCGGTTTTCTGTCCTTTCTTCTGAATTACACTCGGAAAGTAGCAGGGAAGCCAGCTAGCAAGTCTGCTGGCCGCACTCTCTAGTGAAACACACTTTTACAGAGGAAAAAAAGATAAGTTTAACTGACTTTTACTTTAAAAACTCATCATTATTAAAAGGGGGCCATAAAAAACAAGGTCATAAATTTATTTCAGAATTAATATGAGAAAGTTATGTCAGGTACAGGGCAGCAAATTATAACCATGGGCTCTTCTGTCCATGCCCAAGTTCTACGAAATAACAATTCTGAGACTTCTTATATATTAATAAATGCCTAAGTCAATGGTTTTGGCTCAGTTATCTGGTTAAACTAGTCTAAACCATGCCATGTGGCTAGTTACCTCTCCTTCGGTTAAATGTGCCTGGCTTCCTCAGAGTTCTAGTTGAATGCTTTAAGCATGACTCTATCCCTGAGTTCTTCTCTCTGCAGAAACTCCCACCTCCTATTTCCTGCCTCAGTTCATTGGCCAATCAGATTTTAATAGATGGGTGAAGGTTCCATTCAGTACAGGAGATTCTCTCTTCAGCAAATGATTTGATTTGGGCTTTAAACTAGATTAGTCAGCTTCCTGGTGGTTTCCTGCCAAGGAAAACCCTTATTAAAGTAGTGCTGTAAAAACAGCTCTTGGTGTGTGACTTCAGAAGCTGCTGTCCCATGCTTCAGATCCCTGCTTCCCACAGAACAGGCATCATCAGTGCTAGGAGCTTGTGAGAAGCTCCCACCTCAAGCCTGAGCATCCAGATCTCCAGAGCCTGGTGAGTGCATTCAATGAGAAACAATATGAGATTCAAGACATCATCCAAATGAGAATACTGGAAAAGATGAATCTGAGAGAAATTGTGTTTCAAAAAAGGATAAAAGGGGATGTAGAGGTCACTGTTGGTGAAAGTGCTTGGTGCTGTTCCAGAGGACCCAACTTCAGTTCCTAACATACCATTAAGATCCCATAGCTGACTGTAACTCCACCTCCAGGAGATCTGGAACCCTCCTCTGTTCTCTTAGAGCACCTGCACCTTCTCTCTCTCTCTCTCTCTTACACACACACACACACACACACACACACACACACACACACGATATGCATAATTAAACATAAAAAATTTTACCTCCTAGCAATAGACAAAGAGACACCTTTTTGGTGGTGTTTTCTTTATATAAGGGGCATAGGAGATGGCAGTTCTTTGTTGATCCTAGCTGGATGACTGGCTTGGTGGCCAAAGCTGTTTCACGCCTAAGACAAAGTCAAATCAAATCCAGGCAGTGCAGCACTGGAGGAGAAAGACAGAGACACCTGTGACCCGCCATGCCACACACAGACCTGCCCTCCAGCAAATGGCACAGGTGGGCCTTAGACACCACGTAGCCCATCTTGCAGTGGGAGTCACCACAGTGCACAATGTTTGTGGTAGTTGGATGGGAGAGAAAGAGAGTAGAATAGCTTAAGCATTATGAAGAGAGATGGAACTGAACACACGAGGGTGGAGAGAAGTAGCCTGTTGTGAGTGCGCAGCCTCACTGCCTGGGGCCATGAGGTCCTAACCCAAGCTGCTACTGAGGGCAATGTCTGAGTCCTTGGCTACACAGGGGCAAGAGTTGGTGTCGATGTCCATGACTCAATAGACATCCCTGGTCAAGGTGGCCTCCAGGGAGCATGTGCACGTCTAGGGATGTGTAAAACTGGCTCTGCCCCTCACAGGCTGCTGTGCTCTGGAAAGCTGGCCCCATCTCTCACCCAGGCAGCACAGTGGAATTGGTTCTGGTAAGCTGGCCCAAAAGCCTGAGTGTTGGAGAGTTGACCTGTGACAGGATTTTCCCTGTCGAATCACATTAAAATATTAGTGCAGCAGGAGGCCTGTGATTGGACAGGGAAAAGGGAGGTAGAGCTAAGAGTTGCATAGCATTGGGGAAAAGAGAGAAGGCCAAGATGGAAGCAGACAGACAGGAAGAAGAATCTGAACCAGTATGGCTTTAAATAGCCACAGGTAGTTATGGTGTTATAAAGGATAGAATAATTGGGATAATTTGTGTAATCTAGGGGGTCAACTTTTATCATTATCAACTGGTTCTGAAATTATTGTATTGGCATCTTGTGAAATGAGAGTTTATTGATACATAAATCTGACTTGTTAATTAGAAGCTTCCAGAGTTTTGTTTCTACTGGGTAAATGGGTGTTGTGGTGGCTAACCACAGGGTAGACAGTCGTTGTGTGGGGCTGTCGGGAGCTCCAGCCCCGCCAAACAGCTAGCAGGACTGTGCCAGGGCAGAGAGTTGCTGATGGTAGGTCTTTTGTTAATATTTCCCACAGCACTGACCCTGTTGTGGGGTGGCAGAGTTAATACCCACCCTCCTCTGGCAGCTGGAAAAGCTGCCCACTGTGTCATGAGCATAGGAGAGCCCTGCAGCTCTCTAGCTGCGGCACTCAAGAAAGCAGGACCTGCGTGTCACCTGGACAGCACAGTAGAACTAGCCCTAGTGATGGGAAGGAACATGGGTGAGCCAGCCCTGAGGGTGTGAGGGAGTGGGGATTGGCCTCTGCCACCTTGTCTCTTGCCGTCTGAGGCAGTTGGGAGAGCAGACTCTCCTCTCATAAGAATGGGTGAGCTGGCCCTGCCTCTTACCTGGTGGAGAGGTCAAAGTCGAGTCAGCCCAGAGGGCAAGAGCAAGAGACAGCTGATTCTGACACTCATCTGCACAAAATGCACGAGGTAGTGTAGGTGCAGGAGTGATGATCTTCCTGCATCACCTCTTACTACCTGAGGCAGTTGGGAGAGCTGGCTGTGGGGTCATGAGAGCAGATGAGCTGTCCCTGTCCCTCACTGGCTCCCGCACTTGCAAGGTGTCGCTGCACCTCACTTGAGCAACACAATGGAGCTGTCCCTAATGGTGAAGGCACAGGTGAGCCAGCCCAGAGGGCATGAGAGCAGGAGAGCTGACCCCGCCTCCTGCCGATGCAGCATTGGGTGGCTTAGCTTGAGCAGAGCTGGAGAGCTTGTGCTGGTGTGCAGAAAAGAGAGAGCCAGCTCACTGATCAGCTCTGCCACCACACAGGCCCAGATCCAGGGCTCTGAGTTGGCCCACCGCAAAATCTATATCATCTGCCAATAAGTAAAAGGGCCAGTCCTGCTAATCCAAAGCTGCAGAATCTCCAAGACACAGAGCAACAACAGGATAGTTCAGTGAGGATTCATTATTAATGGTGTCTCAAAAGCCAGAGACCTTGAACCGGACCAGCAACTCATTGCAATGAACATTTCCAAGGGACGATGTGTGGACGGGGGGGGGGGGGGGGATATACTGTGGGATACTACAGCTTCCACTATGAGATGTTCTCTATGCTTTGATCTGTTGTTTGATCTGTTGTCTGTTGTTTTTCTCATGTTGGGGGTGAGACAGCAAGGGTGAAGGGCAGACATAGGGGGATGGGGAGATGAGCAGGACTGGAGGGCATGATGTGAAACTCACAAGAATTCAATAAAAAATTCATAAAAGTAAAATAAAATAAAATCATTTAAAATGGGCAAATGCTGAAGAGGGCAATGGATCTCAAGACTGGATGACTGCAGGATGAGAAAAATCGGCCAAAAAGCAGCCCGTGGTGATTGACTGTAGCTAATGCCTCACAGCTGCCTTGCCGCTTATGGCAAAATAATTTAAACTGGTAAATCACAGTAATATTTCAATTAGACAAAAAGAAAATCAATCGAAATCCTACTATTATGTCTTGAACTCGCCGAGATTCTTCCTAGCTGTGCTTTTAAATGAAGCTATCCATCTGATTTTCCATTTTCTCTCTTACAGTGTGGTAGATTTAGAGTCTCTTCCCAAAGTTTCCTTTGTCACCAACCTGGGCATTTCTCCAAGCCCAAAGATAGTAGGGAAATTATACACTCTTCCTACATGCTTTTCTTTTTTAAGCAACTAGATCTGGCTTTCATCTTAGCAAGTCTCAACCTTTTGCTATGTGTAGCTATGTTTTTGTTATTTTAAATACATGCACCTCTGGGTCTTAATCAAAATAAAAGACTTCAGGAAAATCTGAGCTCATCAGTGTACAAATAAGAGCATGTTTAAATAATATTCTTACTGAATATAGTCAGAGTTTTATAAATATATGATATACAGACAGAATTATATAAATGTAAAAACACCTTAAAATTCCAAGTCCAGAGAAAGCTGCCAGTGGCTAATATAGAGCACCGTCACCTCTGATAATGATGTGGACATGAAAACAAAAATAACATATTAGATATAGCGGCTATACATGGGATAAAAAGAGAGCTCCTATGTGCAGCACAAATATGTCAACGTGACTTATGGTTAATACTAAGAAAGTTCACTTGATGTCAGTAACTAGTCTGTTCTCTCTCAACAACACAGTAAGTGAGTTATAGCCACGCTGAACATTTAAATATCTGATTAGAAACAGAATAGAAAACATAATTAGGTTTGAGATCTCTGAGAAAATTTAATGCCTCTTCAAAAACAGAAAATGATAGAACCTCGTGGGTTCTGTATTAAGATTCCAGTAATTCCCCATTCTTCTTGTGCTAACTATTGAGCCCAGGGCCTTGTTCCTGATAGGCAAGCATTGCTCCCCCCTATATTTTCACCTTATTCTATGTTCATGATCTATAATAATAGGCCTCTGTACACCTTTTTTATTTAAATAAATATTAATAAATCTAATATTTTCAGTTTTAAAAACTCAACAAATGCCTGAAACACACACAGGGATGTTGCCTGTCTCTGCAAATTGACCTGCATGACTGGCTTCATCATGTGTGTGACTAAAGTGGAAAGAAAATGTGTTCTTTTTCTCTCTGCTGAGCTCACTCTTCATCCATTGTTCCTGCATCTTTATTAAAGGAGTACTGTGCTCATTCCTTTGGGACACGCTGATTCTGAGCTAGTTCTCTGACTACATAGAGTAGCTACTTTATACCAGTTGTTCAGACTATATAGTGCTTGGCGAGCTATGGTGGTATGTTTGCTAAAGAAAAATCTTTGCGTCATATGACACAGAGAATGTACTGACTATACAGATATTAAAACGAGTCTTCTTATGGAACACTTAGAAATTGTTCACAAAGCAGTCTTAAAATTGCAGTTAAATAAACATCCCCAGAAGGGAACTTGCTCTCAGATCATAACCGTGTAATATAAAAGTCTCAGCGGATCCTGGAAACTGTAATTGGCCAAAACAAAGAAACAAAATGTGAGTGGGCTCAGCTTCTGGACTGTAGGGTTGGAATTGTTGGGGGATTATGAGTTTTCATTTTAACATACGGCAAAGAAGAAGCATTCAAATTGAATAAGGTGACTGAGGCACAGTACCCTATGTTTGTACTTATGCTTATATAGGTTATGTTCTAGGAGCATAGCTCAATTAGAAGCAGGATACTTAACACAGTGAAAAAAGTAGATATTCAAGCCAGACAAGGTGGGGGAACACCTGTAATGCTAGCACTGAGGACTGTGAGTTCTAGGTCAGGGTGGGCTGCATAGCAGGAGGTTGTCTAAATAGAGAAAGGAAAGCAAGCCAAAACAGGTCTGGTTTTTGCTTTCAAGGTCGAGGCCTATGAGGGAAGCAGGAATTCAGCAAATAATAGCATGCATTACAAATTGCTGAGAGGATGCTGTGAAACAGGATACAGGATAAGCAGCATACATTCTATAAATTATGTGAACACTGCTTTGGGATAAGCAGCACACATTCTATAGATTATGTGAACACTGCTTTAGACACGTATAGGGAAATATGCAGGTCCATAAGGACACTAGTTTTCACTAGTTCCCTAATAGGCCCTGATGAACCAAGATATAAAACAGGAAAACTGGACTAGGGACAAAGTGGCAGTGGACCCTAGGGAGGGAAATAGGATTGTCTGCCTACAAAATTATAGGCGATCCTGGAGGCCGTCAGGAAATTCACCAATTAACTTTGCAACTGGCCTGTCTCTGCAGTATTGTTTCATACTGCTTCGGGTTCTGGAAGGTTTTGTTGAGCGAGTTTTTTTTTTTTTTGGTTTTGTTTTGTTTTTTTGTCCCCTCTCTTGACAACAGTAGGAGACAAAAGAGAAATGTAAAATGTAGTCGCCATCCTCATTGGGCTTGTGAGTAAATTGAGGAGCTAGACACATAGCAAGTACACAAAATCACATTAAAATTAAAGCTATAAATACAAATGGTAAGAAAAGTCAATGGAAAAGAGATGGACAGGAAGGGCAGATAGAAGCAGCTGGTACAGTGGGGTCTGCAGGCAGATTGCATCCATGGAAAGGTGTTAGCATTTTGTCTAAGCTTCACCCCAAAGTTACCTGGCAACAGCCAGGTGTGCCTGACTCACTATAAAAGGGGCTCTTCACCCCGTCCCCTCCTTCTTGCTCCCCACTCTGTCCTCTTGCCCCTTCCCTTCCCTCCCCATCTCTGTCTCTACTACCCTCTCAGCTCCCCTCCCCATGCCTTGAATAAACTCTATTCTATACTATACTATGTGGCTGGTCCCTCAGGGGGAAGGAATTGACTCATTATGGGCTCTTGGAATCCCCCCACACCTGACTACATATCCACTGAAACATATTTCTTCTTTTTTATAAACAAGACAGAGGGAAATGCACTGCATTGGTATTGGTACGTGTTTACATTTTTGTGTGCAATACTGTTCAAAGGAAAAATATAGTGATTTGAATAAGAACAGCCCCATAGGCTCATGTATTTAACTGTTTTGTCCTCAGTTAGTGGGACTGTCTGGTGTTTGAGAATGATTAGAAAGTATGGCCTTATTGAATGAGGTGTGTCACTAGAGGTCGGCTTGCGGTTTCAAAAGACCACAGCACGTCCTGGCTGAAGTTCTCTCTCTCTCTCTCTCTCTCTCTCTCTCTCTCTCTCTCTCTCTCTCTCTCTCTCTCTAGTTCTGTCTGTCTGTCTGTCTACTGCCTGCAGATCAAGATATTATGCTCTCAGCTTCTGCTCCAGTGACATGCTGGCCTGTTCCCCACAATGTTGATCATGGACTAACCATCTAAAACCATAAGCAAGTCTCTAAATGCTTTCCTTTGTGAAACTTGCTTTGGTCATGATGTCTCTTCATAGCAATAGAAAAGTAACTGAGACAAGTGCCACTAGTCTGACAGGTGAAATTACAGTCTGCCTAGAATATACTAGCGCAGAGCTTCATCAGTGGTTCCAGCCGTCTAAATTTTATTTCAAGTTTCACTGTTCTGACAACTTCCCAGCCACAAAGACTAACAATTTGACCGAGCTATCTAAATTTCTACCCAGAATGTGGAAAGGTAATCACACAGAACATTTCCTTCCTCTCACTAAGATCAAAGAATGGCAGATTTCATTGAGGATGCCTAAAGACTTTCAACTCCACAAAGGAACCAGGTGTAAGTCAACATTTTCCAAGAGGAGCTTTAAATCTCAAAAGAAGAAAAATGCTTCCATCTAGTGGCTGATGGACAAAACTGATGCAAACACCACCCTAAGATTCTGTTATCTAAAAACCTTCAAAGCCAAGGCAGAGTCCTAACGCATGTGCCCATGGTCTGCATGCAGAAGAACACTTACATGATACAAGTGAGTATTTCTTTAAGTTCTAAATCACACTACATTGAGTTGTTTCTGTTTGTTTGTTGCTTTTGAGACAGGGTTTCTCTATGACATCCTGGCTGTCTTATGCTACCTCAGGTTGGTACCTGGGCCAGCTGAGGTCTTGAAACTGTTCTCTCCTCCTTCCATTTTAGAGCTGTTTCTCCAACCAATGGAACTGACAGAAACGTACGGAGAGAGACACACAGTAAAGACAACCAGGGATGGACACCACATAGACTACAATTAGGGGAACAGGAGACAGTCGCCCAGGAATCCCAGACAGTCTTTCCTAAGTGTTCTATACTGAAGATGCCATAAACTGACATACCCCTGGAGGGAACAAATTCAGATGATTTTCTGTAGTTTCTCTTTTAGGCTGGAGACTTTGGAGCCTCTGGGTCAACAAGACAGAGGCAGGTAAGTTCCTGGGGCCCCGGAACATCTCAGGTGTGCACTCCCTAAGTGTTATCCATGTTGCTTACCATGACAAATATAAACTCCATACTATAACAAGACTCCTACAATTTGATTATATCAAAAGATAAACTCCAGATGCTGCTAAGTCCAAGAAACTTCTATTGAAGAAAGCTGACAGAAGATGCAAATGAAGGGATTGAAAAGTCTCTGCTGCTGAAAGGAACACAACACAGCTAGAGGAAGGAGGAGTTAGTCGAGAGTCACGCATGCTGGCAGAACATAGGACATGGGGTCAAATGGTTTTCCTACAGCTATTAAAACTATAAAGGATGTATAATCCACATAGTACAAAAAAAGGTATATATTCCAGAAGCATAATTTCATTGAGTATGCCTTGTTCAGCTTACTCACAACTTCATATTTGAGTAAGAATTAGAACTCAGGTGGTCAGGCTCAGACCACAGGACAGGAAGTGCCTTTGTTCACTGTGCCATCTTATGGACCTCACTATGTTAATGTTTGAAGTAAAAAATGAATTACTTTTAGTAAATCCATACAATATTATTATTACCATAATGATGCCCCGTTACTGTCTCTAATCACTCCTGCTCTCCTGATGCTTGCCTTCCTCTTCACAATTAGTTACTTTTCTGTTGCTGTGAGAAGACAACATGGCCAAGACAATTTACAGCAGAAAGAGTTTATTAGGGATTACAGTTCCTGAGGGATTAGAGTCCTTCGTGGTACATGAAGTGTGACTGCAAGTGGCAGGCATAGTGGCCAGACCACAAAGGATCTCAGCCAGAGCAGGAAGTTCAGAGTTCATATGCTAAACCACAGGCACAATGTGTGTGTGTGTGTGTGTGTGTGTGTGTGTTTACATGCTCTCATGTGTAATTATCAAGTGGTCTTAAAGACTAACTACAAAAATGTTTTTATTCAGCAGAATGCAAACTCCAGAGACTGTGTCCTAGATAATTCTGCCCTAAATAAAACCTAACACATACGATGTATATCAAATGAGATAAGACACCACCAATATCTTTTGGAAGATCATTTTTATGTCTTAACCATCTAACAAACTTCTTCCAAAGGACTTCAAGATGAAGAAAAGGAGGAGAAAAATAAGTACATCACTGTAACAGACCTTAGCACAACTGATGGTACTACCATCCAGGCCTTGGAACCCCTCACATAGGCATCCCCACCTGCCACAATGAGACCAAAGGCCCAATCCCTCAATGTCCATAGATCTGGAAACATCCCCAAATGTACTAAACGTGTTTATTGGTTTCTATAATTCTGCTTCTGTCAAACTGTTCTTGCTAACTGGGGTGTGTCATCCCAGGATGTGGAATTTTTTTTGTGTGTTTTTTGTTTTTGTTTTTGTTGTGTGTGTGTGTGTGTGTGTGTGTGTGTGTGTGTGTGTGTGTGTGTGTACTTAAAAGCTCACCCTGAGAAAGGCTTAGGTCTGTATTGGAATCCTGAACACCAGTAGGCTAATAAAGACTTTCTACTGGGTCAAACCCATGTCCAAGTAGTCTTCTCTGTTAGATACCTCTAGGTATCTAGGGCATAGTTCTAATCCCAGAATTCAAGAGGCCAAGACAGGAGAATTATGAGTTCTAGGCCAGCCTGAATACAAAATAAGACTGTCTTGAAATAAAAGTAAATCAATAAAAGAAAGACATCATCAACTATACAGACTTCTTGCTAAATGTCCTCGGCAAATTTAAACATGAAAACAGAAAAAGTATAACTGAGAACAAGTCATTTAAAAAGAAACAGCCAAGAAGGTACTGAAGAGCCCAGGCTAGTGGCTGAGCCTGGCTTTCCTAAAAGTGAACGCTGAGATGAAAAATGCAAAGAGCCTCATCTTCCAAGTATTCCCTGGAGAAGCAGCCAGGCTATGGCTCATTTGGGGCAGACCACAGAGCACTGCCTCAGTCCCCCGGGTCAATGGTGACCTCAAGTGGTCCCATTAGCTGTTGCTGGGGAACAACAGCTCCAACCAATGCCATAAATCCTGCAGTCTGTGAGTGCAGCATGTACAACAGGCTCTGATAGATGACATAATTCCCTGATAGAGTAGAACAGACCTGTGCTCCCCAAGGAGGGGTCATCTCCACAAACAGAATGCAAGGCTTCATATTTGATTGGATTAAGGATGTGAGGAGGTCAGCCACTGAGAACAGGAATGGCTAGGACAATGGAAATATTTAAATGAGCCAGACACTAAGTATACTTTTGTCGTGGTTAAATGTTGAACGTTATAGTTTTGCTGACACAGAGAGTGTCCACACGGTTAATAAAATACTGATCCAAAAATCTCACCTTCAATTAAAGTGTGATTAACTCTAAACTTTCTCACACTTTAGTCACAAAGATATATTAGTGCACATGTGGCCACATAAATACCATCACATACATGCCAACTTGTAAACATATATGCCTATACAATTGTATACATGCATGTATGTTGATTTAGTTAGGGTTTTAATGCTGTGAAGAGACACCATGACCAAGGCAACTCTTAGAAAAGACATTTAATTGGGGTTGGCTTACAGGTTCAAAGACTCAGTCTATTATCATCAAGATGGGAGCATGGCAGTGTCCAGGCAGACATGGGACTGGAGGAACTGAGAGTTCCTTGTTCCAAAGGCAACTAGGAGTAGACTGCCTTCCAGGAAGCTAGGACAAGGGTCTTAAAGCCCACGCCCACAGTAACACACCTACTCCAACAAGGCCACATATCCTAATAGTGATACTCCTTGGTCAAGCATATTCAAACCATCACATATGTGTAAAAAGAATGAGTGAGAGCTATAGAGAAATATAAACAAGTGCTGGCACTAAGCAGAATGGTGATTGTGTGTCTATCACACTATTCGTACTTCCTTTCTTTGCTTTTGAAATGTTATCTTTGTTGAGAGGCTCTCACGTAGCGTAGGCTGGTGTCACTCATTGTGTAGAGAAGAATAACCTTGATTTGAACTACTGATTCTCAACTAGCATTATAGGCACACACCATCATGCCTAATTCTGAAGTTCTAAAAATCAAAAGGTGGAGTAAAAAAAAGAAATGATATTTAATATTTTCAAGAAATTATTCAGGGTAATATTTCAAGACATATTTAATGTAATATTTTCAAGAAAAAAATATATTTTCCAGTTTTATCACATTGCTAAGGTGACTTTTGTGAGAAAAAAAAAACCTAACAAGGTTTTGAAAGAAATGAAATACAAAAACGGGGAGTCTTCATTATCAATATGAGCAAATGTCAATGTAGCCACAGGTATTTATTGGTTCCTGACAGGGAACCCCCAACTTCTTGCTTCTTAAAAGATGGGTTCTGGTCCCTGTTAATCATCCCCTTTAACCTTGTGATTCTCGGGGCCCTTCCAGTTCCAATTTTTTAGTGCCATCTTTAAAGAAAAAAAATTAAGATACCAAAATGTCACCAATAAATTTGGAAGCAGAGGAAGCACATCTTCAAAACAGGAAGCAGGGGGGTGGGGCGAACTCGAAGTAGGCCAAGGAAAAGCCCTGCCCCAGAGAAATACTTCCTTCAGCAAAGCTCCACCTCCTGAAAGTTCTGCAACCTCCCCAAATGGCACCAGCAACTGCGTGTCAGATATTCAAACAAGTGGGCTTAGTGGAGCCATGTCTCATTCAAACTACCAGACAGGCCATGATAATCTAGGTATGATTTAATCTTTTTTTTTCCTGCCCTCCATATCAGATACAGCATTTACATGTGGCATATAAATACAAGAATTTTATGACTTGAGTTAAAATAAACAACAGCAGCACTGTATGGTCTAAGGAAGTAAAGGAAACTTTTTTTTTTTTTTTTAAGACACAGTATCACTACATAGCCCTCCCTGGGTGTTCTGGACCTAATTACATAGATCAGGCTAGCCTCAACTCAACAAGATCTGCCTGCCTCTTTTCACCCTGCCTTCCTAGAACTGGGCTTAAAAGTGTGTGCCACTATGACTGGTATAAAAAGATATTTTAACCAATCAAAAATCATATGTGACATAAGTTAGCTGTCTGTTTTCTTGTGGACTCGGAGTTGTTTATACTCTGTGGAATACTTGATTAAATATTTGTAGTATTTAAAATAAAGTATTATCTAGCTTTCCTTTTGGTTGCTTTGATATTGTGGATATCATGAATATTATCTCACGTGGAATGGCTAATTATAATTTTATGAGAAGTTGGTCTTTCTTATCTAAATTACTGTAGTCATTATTTGTGACTAATAATTTTCCTTGTCCTACTATTTTGGTATTACAGAAATCAGGTAACCATCAAATATCATTTCAAGACATTATCTTTCCCATGTAGCAAGTACTATTAGCAGAGATGGAAGTTAGAATTGGAGGAAAACAGGATTCCAGCACAGCTAACATATTTTTTTACTCCTTAGTCAGAGGGAGAAATGGGACTCTAATAGGTGCCATTTTGCAATATTACATATTAACATTTTATTTGTAAAATATAAAGACTGGTTAATCTTTTAAATCTCACCTAACTGTATTACAGAGCACCTTAAGTACTCATTTAATCAAGAAATGTGGGATTTAAAAGTATGTAGTGTTTTAAGGTATAAAATATCAGGAATGTTGTCCTTGGAGATCATGCCTCTTACAGGATTTGGATAAAAAAATTTAACCAAAACCTTCAGGCATCTTTAACAAAATCTAGTGAGTTAGAGGAATCAGAAGTCTGAGCATGCCGAAGGGCTCCCCATTAGCATTCTTAATATAAATAATAGAGTCCAACTGGCTGCACCCAGTCAACAGTCTTCCCTTTTGTCTTAGCAGGAAGGAGTTTCTTTGCTTTGGCTCTAAGAGTTTGGATTTGAAATGGATATTCCTCCCAAATGAAGCTCCTTTTGAAAAACTTTAAGTTTTTGCCAATTTAAACATTGGGCCTTTCTTCATCCAAATTATATTGAATAATGAGAATCATTCTTATGGAAATCATAGAAAAGTTCCACCCTTTTTAAACAAAAAATCTTGTATCAAGTAGCAAAGAAGGACTGCATGAGCCAACAGTCAGAACACGCTCAATATAAGAACACAATACCATCTGCATTTGTCCTCTACAAAACCAAAATGAGTGTTATTTTGATCGCTTAGGCATATACCAAAGAAAATTTCCAATAACTTCAGACAATATGTATGGTAGCTAAATCTAAAAGAATGAAGAAATAAGATACAGCAAGGTAGGATAAATGTTGTTGAAGGGGTTTGGAGTATTACTTGGGGGTACTCAGGTGTCAAGTAGCTAAGGAGGAGTCCAGCTTTGCAGAAGTCCACAGGGAACTTATCACAAAGTTCCACATGGTTTTCAGAAGTTGGCACAAGATTGAAATGAGCAACATGAACCTAAGAACGCGTCACCTTGCAGCTGTAGCAGAGGAGATATGGGAAAGACCTAGTACAGCCCTTTCCTTCGGGGCTGGAAGGTGTCTTTGAAGTATGTCTTTTGCCCAATTGATGTCATCTTGTTTGAGCTCCTATTTTTTTAG
Source organism: Tokudaia tokunoshimensis (assembly GCA_036184795.1). NCBI lineage: Eukaryota > Metazoa > Chordata > Mammalia > Rodentia > Muridae > Tokudaia > Tokudaia tokunoshimensis. The sequence continues at coordinate 39,481,445 of BTHU01000004.1, read as the reverse complement.
TTCTTCATCTCATTTCATTGTTGAAAAACTCTAATTCTCATTTTTAGTTATCTATGAGCTTTAAAAAATCCATATTAATAGTATAAAGTGTCTCCCTTTATCAAGGATGACTTATAAAGTACTTTGTATGTTTTTTAGTTATTTTATAAGTAAATTATGTTTTCCAAAAGGTATAAATCTTAAATGATAGGCACCAATGGGTTAGTCTTGCACTACCAATTCTAAAGACTTTAGTTGATTTGCCAGTTAGTATCATGGTACATTTAACCAACCATCTAGACTGAGCTCACAGTCACAGTTAAAATTCTCTACAACAGGCCAAAATATTGGAACAGATTTAAATATTTGCTTACTAAAATGCCTCTCGCCATTGCTATGTAATTTAGTATAAATGTCACAAGTAAGAATAATTCTTTTTAAATTTGTTATTTATAATTATCGTAAGTGTGAATGGTAAGTGGATGGGTGCATAAACATTTTAGTTCACAGTGGGCACAAGAGGAGCTCTGTTTTCCCCTTCTACTTTTAAAACAAGATTGTCTTTAATGCACATGAGTGTTTTGCTTGCATGTATGTATGGCACCACATGTGTGCTCGATGCTATCAGAAGACAGAAGGCAGCACTGGATCTCCCAGAACTGAAGGTGTAATGATTGTAAGCCACACTGGGTGCTGAGATGGAACCCAGGTCCTTGGAAAAAGCAGTAGGTGCTCTTAATTGTTGAGTCACCCCTCCCCCAAACCCTTCTCTTTCTAATTTTACCTGGGTTTAGGGGATTGAGTTCAGGTTCATAGGCTTGTGTAGTAAGCCCTTGACCTGCTGAGTCACCTCATCAGCCCAGAATAAATGTATATAAATAGAATTTTTTCCTACTGCTATGATGGTAGATATTTGGCAAGTGAAGGTTTTTACCCAATAAGAAACATATAAGCTTAGCATTGAGATAAAAGATGATTGTCAGGGAGTAGTGGCTTTTTCTATCATCTTTCTCTTCTTTTGTGGATACATTTTCTGTGCCTATTATACTCGGGGCTGTGGTCTTGAGACAGAGCACCAGATTTTCATTAAATCTGTAAGAGACATTTCTAACAATGTGAAGGAGAGATCAGAAACTTGATTAGAAACTGCCAAGTAATATGTGACTATCAAGACCATGTTTGGGATCTTCAAGAGCAGCACCAGGAGAAGATGATGTTTCCTAAATGTTAACACAGCAGCCTTAAAGAAGATCCTTCAGTAGTGTGTCCACCAGAGAGATGACCCTTCTTGTCCCAGGGAAGATGAGAACAAAGAGAAGAGGACAGATGATATCCCTATTTAGGACCAAGAGTCCTGAAAGTTAACCAAGGAATGCTCTGTGAAGTTATTCTGGCTGCAAACAACTGGGACATCAAAGTTTTGCTTGATGTCATATGCAAAGCTGTTGCCAGTACAACCAAGGAGAAGGAAAGCCCTGAAAAGATTTACAAATCCTTTTAAATATCAAAAATGGCTTTACCAAAGAGGAAGGAAGTCCAGGGGTGCACAGAACCAGGAGTGTGAAGAGAAATGCAGTGGGAGCCACTCACTCTTATTCAAAGCACCAGATTCCACTCCCTTCTCCCCACAGGCTTGCTGCTACATCGTATTGCAAAATGCATTTAGTACAAGCTCACAAGTTCCCAGGCTTTCCGTCTCAATGCTCTTTTAAAGTCTAAGGTACGGGTTTCTCTGAGACTCGAAGCAACCTCTTACTTTCAACCCCCCTATAAAATACAAAAGCAGATTCCCTGCTCACAACATACAACAACACAGAATATCCACATGCCATTCCCAAAAGGAGGAAAGGGGCCTAGTAAGGAAATACTGCAGCAAAGCAGCACCAAAACCCAGCAGGGAAAGACCAAATTCAGAGGCTCAATGTCCCTTGTTCAAGGGCGTAGACAGTGCTGCCCTTCCTTCTCTTTGCTGCCTGCAACATATTTCTTTCTTTTGGGTAGTTCACTCCCTGTCTGAAGTTCTCCTTGGCAGCTATTCCATGATTCTGAAATGTCTGAAATGTCCTTGATGGGCTTTTTTTTTTCTTAACCTGATGACATGTGTTGTTTGTGTCATATTAAAAAAAAGTCTCAGCTTTGAATATGTTGCCTAGAGACTGAGCTCACAGTCTACTTCATGATGGGTTTAAGGGAAAATTTAACTAGACAAATTGTTATTAGGCTGTCAACTAAAACACCCACCCACACACACACACACACACACACACCAGACATTAAGTAGTCCATAAAAATGATAAAACATAAAATCTTGTCAGTTTTTAATGTGTTACTGAAACCAGTTAAATATTTAAAGAATATCTCATTACTGAAACCGAAGAATCTGCCTCCAGTTCTACACAGAGGATTGAATTCTGACTTTAAGAAATTTCTTCACTGAGCTGGAGAGGCTCAGAGCTTAAGAGCACTGACTGCTCTTTCAGAGGTCCTGAGTTCAGTTCCCAGAAACCACATGGTGGCTCACAACCATCTGTAATGAGATCTGATGCCCTCTTCTGGTGTGTCTGAAGGCAACAACAGCATACTCACAATAAATAAATAAATAAATAAATAAATAAGTAAAAAAAGAAATTTCTTCATTAATTTATTATTTTGTGTGTTTCAGTGTTTTTTTTTTCTGCATGTATGTTTATGTACCACACACATGAATGCAGTTTCCATGAAGAACAGAGGAGAGTATTAGACTCCTGGAACTTGAGTTTCAGATGGCTGTGAACTGTGATATAGGTGCTGGGACTCAAGCCCTGGTCCTCTGGAAGAGCAGCCAGTGCTGTTAACCTCTGAGCCATCTCTTGTTCCAAGCCTTGAGAAGCTTTACTAACTCTCCATACCTTGGTTTCTCCCATGCCATCTTCCTTTAATCAGGATTGTCCTCATTTATCTATTTCCATTTTTAGCAATACCTTAAGGACAAAAATCTCATTTTATCATTTAAAAAAAAAACCCTTTGTCATCTAAAAAAAAATCACATTTTCTATAACCTTCATTACAAAAAAATTATTCATATCTCTTTTTCTTACTTGATGGTTCCTTTATTCCCCCACCCCCTTTGTAAATAGTTAGAAAATGCTTCCTTCTTTATAAAATATCTCTATCCTAAATGAAAATCCAGAGAAACCTCTGAGACACTGTGCATGAAGAGTAGTTTAAATATCTAACAGTTACAGACAAAACGTGCTGTGGGCATTTCTGTTGTCTTAACAAAATTTAAATTGACCATTTGCTAACATTCACGTTCTCCAACAGCAGGCCTCTAGTGCTTCTGCTAACAACACAGAAAGACACACACACACACACCTTAAACTGGATATTTCTTGGAGAGCCATTCCAGGTCCATCAATGTGAAATAAGGAATGGAGAAGCCACCGATCTTACTATTCTGTCATCTTCAGGAAAATTAGGAATTGAGTTTTTCCATGTTTTAGACTCAAACTGGGACACAGTCTGTGGAAACAATCACCCCATGAGAGTATAACCAGACCATAGTAAGTCAGAGTGTACTTTCAGTAGAAACAGGGTACAAAGGTCATACTCCTGTGCCTGTGACATGTAAGAAAGGCCCGATAAAAATAAAAGCGTCACAAGGCGAAGCTTGGCGAGTAAACTGGTTGAGATCTTTCCCTGTTCGGCAGTGAGCAGCAGAGCCAACCTGCGTTTGGCTTCTCCATCAGAGAGTCCAGATCACCCAACCCCAGCTCCTCTGGGTTGTGCCACTTCCTCATCCTCTAGCTGCCCCACTTAGGTCAATCCCAGGAACAGTACAAGGATTCAGCCAGTGGTCCCCTATGGTGGGTAGAGGTGACATTCGTAGAGCACTAGGCAGTTGACAGCCCCATCTTCTGAGTCAGCTGTGAGGACACCTGGCAAGTTAACTGTCCAGCTGCCTTCACTGGTAGCTTGTCCCACCAAAGCTTGTACCTCCAGTGGCCAATAGCAGCTGAAGCAGGATCAATCTGGTAGAGAAGACATGTAGCCCAAGGGGGAAATCTTACTTGCATTAAATACTATCTGATTTTTTTTTTTTTGAACAACCTGGCCCAAGTAACCCAGAGGCTTTATTTCTGGCATGTCCAGTAATTGCATCCATGCAGATAAACCCGGTCACAGAGGAGGCCTGCTGACTGGGTCTATGATTTTCATCCAGTAACTTGGCCACATCCTTCCATACCTGTTTATACTAATGACTCCCTCTGTTTGGGGGGTTACTGCTTAAACTACCTGGGGTCCCAGTGAGCTCCACTAAACTATTTGGGATGGACTACAACCCTGCCATCCAGATGTGATTACTATGTCCCATAGACTATCAACATATTTGGGTGACAGCAGCTCTTTATAACTTTAGATATATTTGAGAATTATAAATTATATTTAGATAAAATTGGATCCTACCTTCCCATTGTGGTGCTTGGACCCATAGTAATGATGAGATGGATGTGTCCCAATTACTCGGCATATCCTTGAAACTCAAAAGGCTTGCAATCAGATTGCTCTCCTGCCATTACAGCAGAAACCATCCTTGCCATACTGAAAGGTTTTAACTGCTTAAATGTGCTAAACATTTCCTGTGTTTCTGTCGGGCACAGCAGCTACAAGGATCTTCCCTGCTATCACCCTTACAGTCCTGTTTCCAGCATTGAAGTGAGGTGCCCCTGGTCTAAGCATGAGGATCCACTGTGGACATCTAAGAAATGAGAGAGGTGGAGATGTAGGGAGCCCGCGAAGTCCTGAGGGAAGGGATGTTTTTGACTTGGCCATACCAAAGACTCCCGTGCCCTCAGCCTCATGGGAAATTGGCAAAGCCTTCCCCACAGGATGATGCTCAGGGGGATGGCAAAGCTACCCTCAGATCTGAGTGGGAATGTTGAGAGCATGTGAAGAAAATGGCAATCATTGCCCTCTCCCTTCGGATATTTGCCGTATGAGGCAGCAGTAAGAGGCTGCTCCCACTGAGGTTGGCTAAACCTGTCTCCTTGACACAGCTGTGTAAACTAAACCCTGCCTCCTCGTTCAGGTGTATACAATAAACACACCGAGCTTCTAGGTGCCAAGGCTTCCCCAGTCATAAAGCCCAGGTTACCTCATTCCAGCTTTCCTGTGCATTCATGTGTCTGTCCTTTCTTCATTTCCTTGTGGTACCAAGTTATGGTTCTGGGACCCAAACCAGGAAGGGGCGTGACACCCATATAAATGGAAGTGTTTAATGGTCTATGTAATCTCTCCTCCTTATAGGTATTTCCCTAAAGCAGGCCATTAACAATCTTTTCCTTTGCTATATAATTTTGTTGTACCCGGAGACAAAGATGGAAGTTGCAAGGCTGGGGTGGGGGGCATAGATAAGAAGAGTGAGATTCCTCAGGATTTATCTTTTATTCTGACACAGTATATGGAATGTTCTTTATTTCCTATTCATTGACATCAGTCTTAACTTCATGCCATTTTTAAAACTCACTTTTTAAAATCAGCAGTTCCATCATTTCTTTTCGTTAGATGCTTTTAAATCCAAGTTAAAGATGGCCCCCTAATCGTGATCTTCAACCCTAATTGCATAAAACTTTCAGTTAACATGCAGAAAAGGATGCTCCCTCACTGACAGAAGCATACGCCACATTATCTTTACTTAGATTTTTTTTTCCATTTGATTGCCAAATATTTGTTGAATCGACATAATTGCCAGGATTAAAACCAGCCAGAGTTCCAAACTGTTAATTATTTCCAAATATGTCCTTGAATCCCTATTCCCCATTTTCTCCTAAAACTTAACAAGCTTCTCCATGCTCTCTATGGGGTTATGTGAGTTTTGGATCACACTGGTCCATTGCTTCTGGAAGTAGGCTTTCTCCCTGAGATTGGTTCCTCCCACTGAGTCTTTGTCTTGTCCTATTCATTCACCAAAGTGTGAGCATGCTTAAGACACTGGGTGATCAACTGTTTTATGTGTGTTCCCAGGTATACCAATAAAGTTCCTTCAAACCCAGGAGTACTATATGGGGGGCAGTCTACTGAGTCATTATACAGTGTAAAGTATTCCTCTTAAAACTTCAGTCCTGTTGGGATGAAGGGAAGAAGGACCCCTTATTTTCTGCATCTTTGTTATGATTGGCAATCAAACTTAAGGTGGCAAGGTCTCAAAAATGCAAAAGTAGATACTGGAGGGGTGTCAGGATGAAGGGCCTAATGTCAGAAATACACATTCTGAGAATAAACAAAAATGAATCGAATGATCTGAAACCAAAGGATCAGAGTACAAACAAAATAGGGTAAATAATCAAAATAAGATGCAAGTAGCCAGCTCAGCATGAAACAATGGAATGTAGAACAAACCAATCTTCAGAAAGAACTCAACAAAACCCATCAAAGGAGCCAGCATCGGAGAACTGAAGACAAGGGGCCAGGGCTTGTACCTGGTACCCATCTGGATAACTCCTCTTATATACAAGCATTTTACATAAAAGAGAAAACATTAAAATATCTCTGACAAAAGTATATGTGAGTACAAGGTTATTGACTCAAGCCAAATAAATTTTTTTCAAGTATATTTTAACACCCTAATCTTAACGTTTCAAAAGGGGACAAACGTTTAAAAACTGTTAAAATATTTTGAAAAACATATTGAGAACTAAAAATCTACCCTGCTTAGTGAATTTGAGAAGCTTCATAAATATTTAATCATACATTTTTGTTAATTGTCCAAATGTTAATATCTCTCTTGAGACAAGCAGTAAGAGACTGCATGATATCAGGAGCAGGGTGAAATTCAGAAAGGCTCAGCTCTGAGGTCTCTACTCAAAGTAGGCCTGTGCAATTATGTAACTATTAAAACCAAAGAGCGTCACCTTCAGCATTTAGTGGTGACCTCTGTAGGACATTGAAACCATTTAATAATTTGCAGTGTGAACTGTGTCAGGCACAGATCATGACACACACTGCACTATACACACACCGTTAGGCGCGGTGCCACCCGGGTATTAAGCAGCCAGTGAATTAATCCTTACTTCCTGTTTCCCTTATCCAAACCATTCATAAATGAGAAAAACAGAAACATTTTAAGATATTCCCTTCAACTAATATAAAACAGTCTTTTTGGCCACACCCATCCATCTCTCACAATAGCTTGTTCTGTAGTTATTTTTGTGAGTAGGGACACTACACTTAGACATTACTTTTATCTCTAAATTTCAAGACAGTTGTCAAGAACTGTGATTAAACTACCAAAATACAGTATCTTGGAGGAATAATGAACATGGGCTACAAACTAAATTAAAACTAAACTAAACTAAAGCGATTTCCACGTATGCTACCCAGTGATTGAAGAGGTCTGGCTCATCACACACTGCAATTCAATGAAAAACAGCAAAGGAGAGTCCATACTTTCAAGTACACTGAAGATTTAATGCACTCTGTGACTGTGTTAGAAATGAATAATGATTTAAACTTGCCTCGGGAGCTGAAACACACAATTGTTTTCCTTTTTATCCCATCTAAATAAGAACGGGAAAAGGTATTTATGTTTTGCTTTATTTTTGTTTATTAAAAGATTAATGAAAGTAACCAGATGGACGGATGTTTACATAGGTTTCCTGTTTCTAATATCTAAGGCACAATATTATGCCTGGCTCCTGAATTTCTTTGTCTAAATAGAATTTTGCTGCAGGCAAATTTTATCTGAACGTTTAGAAACCAGGAACCTTCAAAAAAAGCTGTTTTGCTAGCTCTTTGATTCAACAAATCTTTTAAATGTTACTGATGCCTTGGTCTGGGTTATGGAGTTTACCAGCCCATCAATTAGATGTACATGCACAGCTCATCTGAGTCACAGCTAAATGCAATAACAGGACTCAGAGCTAATTCAAATTGTACTTTTTAAAAAGGCAACTCACCTCTGAATTGGTTAACCTCTCCTTGATTACCAATTAATAATGATGTAGTCACAAAAGATGCCACCTGATCTGTACGTCCTCTGACATGAGTAAGATTCACTTGTCAATCTGCTATCTAGAAACTGCAATATGTTTTCCTGAAGGGAAATACATTTTAAAGAAGGATGAGATTGTCATCATGGAGCTAAGTTTGTTCTGTTAAAGGGGAAGAGATAACTGTAGTAAACGCAATCAAAACACAAATTCAATAAAATGACATCAAGAAACCAATGTTTTAAATTTACCTTGTGTGTATAAGGAAAATTCAATTGAGCGGGAGGATATGTGGATTCTTATCATGTTCTACTACCTACCTACATTGCTTTGGGCAAATTGCCTGAAGTATATTTGATAGGCAGAAGAGAACATACACTGTTCTCTTAATTTTTTGAGACTTATCTTTAATCCTACCCTTTGATAACTTGCTCAGTACCTTAGAAGTGCCGGGGAATAATTTAAAACTAACTCCATGAATGAACTTCATCTTCTGTGTTTAATGTGTATCAGTCCAACACTTGTTGAGAGTCTTCTGTATGTTGATTATGGTGTCTAAAAGACACCGTCTAAGAGTAAATGTAGGGCCGGGCGGTGGTGGCGCACGCCTTTAATCCTAGCACTTGGGAGGCAGAGGCAGGTGGATTTCTGAGTTCGAGGCCAGCCTGGTCTACAGAGTGAGTTCCAGGACAGCCAGGGCTATACAGAGAAACCCTGTCTTGAAAAACCAAAAAAATAAATAAATAAATAAATAAATAAATAAATAAATAAGAGTAAATGTAGGCTGTCCCTATCACAACTCGCTAGCAAAATCGAAGATAAAACCAAAGTTCTACATCACGGTATATCCTTTAGATTTTCTGATATTTTACATCTGTCAACAACCAATACTGGGAAAGACATACAGTAGAATGAAATACTTTTCTGATGCTAGTGAGATGGTGTTGTGCTTTACAGAGCTAATCATGAATCTGCCCTATCACTCAGAAGCACTCACTGTTAGATGTTCACCAAGAACAAACAAGTGTCTGCATAAGGACTTGAACATAAATGTTTACAGAGGCTTTTTACATAGTGACTGAATACTGGAAGCAACTCAAACATTTGAGTAAGTTAATAAGTAATTAAGACACTAATTATGGTATATTATTTGACAACAAAAGTAAATAATAAAAACTCAGTGACATGAGTCGATCATAAAATAATACAGCAAATCATGGATGAGCACTTACTGTATGAGTTCATCTGTAAAGATCTGTAGCAGGGGAACCTGATTAGGAGCAACTTGTGTCAGAGGTGGAGGAAGACTGGCAAGTGGAAGCAGTAGGAAAGACTGTACTGTGGTGGGCAAGAGAATGACAAGCAGGTGTACCATTTTCAAAAGCAATAGAAGATATAGTTGACATGTGTGCTACCACAGTTCTAGACTCCTCTAAGAGACTGACCGACCTTGGTAAAATGACAGAAATTTGAGTTTCATTCTGAGGGCCCTGTCTGTACTTCTTTCTATGAGGTATGGGCTTGATGGAGGGAAATGTTAGCATTTTAAATAGTGTCATGAGCATACTATGTCAGAAAAAGAGATGGATAAATTGGTGTCTTTTAACAACATCAGACTTCATTTAATAACAACCAACCCATAAGTTATGTTGTTTTGTCTGGCTGGAACTTCCCAAGCAATCCTGGCATCTCTTGATAGTCAAACACAAGTTCTTTCATTCGGCTCTTCACCACTAATAATTACTTTCATATCGCACAGAAAAACATCGCTACGCTTGGGCTTATATAGGCTACAGAATAGCTACAAAAGGATAAGGGGCCATAGCAGAGCACAAGAAGGTCCAAAGAGACCTGACTAATAATGATGTAAAGGGGATATTGTGGGAATTAAGTAGCGCACCCCATTAGGGTCCTTGAGATGCAGTGGCAGAGTCCAATTGCAGATTCAGAATTAAGCCTAGCCTCAGAATGTGTCAGGCTACAGAAATGGAGCATGAAGGCCATAGAGACCGAGGGCAGCACTGGGTCTAGTTGAGAAAATGGGCAAATAGATCAATAGCAGGTTCCAACAGACAAATGTACAGATGGACAGATCCCAGGTCCAGAGGGACGAACAGTTACAGATATAGCAGTCTTGGTAGGCCACACCAACCATAGGGACCAAGTTAAACTGAAGCTTCTTGGGCAATGGGTACTTCTCTACCCATGGGTGCATTCATGGGTACACTGGGTGATCAGATAGCAGGTTTTGGGGGACTACTGGCATTTCAGTGTTTGGTGTCTGTCTGTCTCTTTATGGGGCCCAAATGAGAGTACTACATACTCACTACTGTCAGGATTGGTCAGTAAGTTCCTGGGCCTAGTTTTCTTTGTGATTTTAATATGATTTTATATGATTTTAATATGACAATTTATTCATATGGTCTAGTTCCAATTCACTTGGATAAATTTATAAGGTGGCACAATTCTACTTTTAGAATTAAATCATCAGTCTGTGCATCCTGGTTGTACGGGACAGATGGTGCTATCTGTGTGTCCAACAAGGTGCAGAGTCCTCCTACTTCTGTGTTTGCACTCGGAATGGAGTTAAATGCTGCTTATGAAATAGCTCATGGGTCAGGAACAGCCTAGAAACGTAACTGCTTTACATAGTATTGAATAGCTTAGAGCAGGGCACAGCTTGAGAAAAGTCTTAAGAAGGACAGTTAGAAGGTGTGTGTGAGTGTGTGTGTGTGTGTGTGTGTGTGTGTGTGTGTGTGTGTGTGTATGTGTGGTGATATCCAGCAGGGAGAGGAAGGTGGATCACTGTGAGTTCTAGGCCAACCTGGTCTACATAGTTGCAGGCTAGTCAGGGCTACAAAGTAAGACCCTGTCTCAACAACAACAACAACAACAACAAAAGTATCAGTTTTTATTTCATATAATAGTGAAAATTCTCCAGAGAGGAAAGGGGTTAGATACTACCCCACCTAAATGGATTTGAGGCCTCTGGGAAGAAAGAGAAATGGAGAATAGGTTGAGAAAATCAGTGAGGGAAAGGGTATAAAAGGAGAATAAAACAAGAAATGGAATTCCTAGGTTCCTCTCTGAGATAAACAGCATTTGGACTCGCTGAGAATATAACAAAACAAAAGAACAAAAACAAACACCCAATATACTACTGCCCGGGGATACTGTGTGGTTGATGGCCCAGGCTTGTGGTCTAAAGCCACTGCTAAAATGGTCCCAGGCTTGGTCTTCCCATTGTCTGAAATGTGTTGGGAACTTCACAGTTAATTAAGACCAGATTCCTGATGGTGTGCAATTGTATTACCGAGAGCTCTCTGAGGGAGAGATAAGCTGCTTTGCTTTAGTGTTGTCAGTGACTGTGTTGAACAAAGAAGAGTCTGTCTTAGTTCCTAAGAAAAGTAAGCTCAGATAAAGGGAGAGGTAAGAGTGCCTGTCAGGAATGGATGCTGGGAAAAAATAATTTCAGAGCTTGTTGTGAAATAGAAAATCATTTCAAAAGAGATGTCTAAGAGGGAATGATGCTTCTTCTAAGGAGGATACATCAAAAAGGGCAAATGAGAAAACCATGTAATTGTCCCTCTGACTGAATCAATGAGGAGTTAAATGCCTGAGAACCACTGGGCATCCAAGATAAAAGGGGAATAGAAACCTCATTTGTTTTCACTGTCTACCAAAATAGATTATGCTATGTGAGAGCAGAGGCATAACAAGACATTGAATTTATTAGATAGCTCTTACATTACCCCCGAAGCTATCTAAAGATAAAATGCATAGACTCTTAGTATAACACCCTTTATGCCCCCAAATTGACAGAATTTCATAATCAGACTTTTAAATGCTTGTCCTCTTAGGCTTTGTTTTGTTTCTTCTTAGTATTCCACATGTCCAATCTTTAAGTCCATAACCTCGCTGAAAATTTATATTTTATTTCAATAGGCTTTTCATATTTCACAATAAGAAAAATCAGCATTTTCTTCCTTTATAGTGTGGATTTGTAAAGCCAGACCAGGATAAAGCAGGAAGAAATCTTTCCATCCTGTCCTTCCCACCACATCTGGACAGGCCCCTGGGAAGGGAGGTCATGGGAACGCGGCTGAAGTCTGGGACATTCCTTCTCAAGCCCGTAGGGAGTTGCAAATTCTTTTAATGGGGCAAGTGCTGCTTATGAAACAGCACACAAAATAAAGAAGGTAGCAGTGCTTATTACCAATCCAAGCTGAGTCCTACTTTGCTTAGGGTTTGGTGTTGCTCCTTCAGGTCAGGCTTTGCTCCCTGATGCCTATGTGGCAAGTGATCCCTGTGATACTGTCTTAGAAACATCTTGGAGTCTTTGCCCACCAGAAAATAGTTTGTAGCAGCCATGAGACAGAGAAACTCAGATAAGAAAAAAAAAAAGAGATTAAAATGGAAAATTGATGCCGCCCCCAAACAGTATCATGAAAAATGTTGGGGTTTTTTTTGTTTGTTTGTTTGTTTGTTTTTAGCTTTTACTTTTTCCTTCTTCCTTTATTTACATTTATTTGTGTGTGTGTGTGTGTGTGTGTGTGTGTGTGTGTGTAATGTTGCCACAATATATGCATGGCAGACAGAGGACAACTTTCTGAAAGAGGTTCTCTTCTTCCACCATGTGGGGATTAAACTCAGATCACCCCACGCTTCCAAATTCCCACAGCCTTTGGGGGTGCACTTCTTGCATGCTTTGCCACTGTACCTTTCTCTCTGGAATCAGTTGAGTCGCCATGTGAAAGAAAACACCACACAAACTTAGTTTAGGATCAGAAAGAAACATAATCATGGCACAACAACTAGTATCCCAATTTGTAAGCCATTCTAAGTTAAATCCTCCGGTAGCAGATCCCAACATATCTGCCACCTGAACAGGGGGCCACCACTACCTACATCTTGGCCTCATCATCTTTCCTGCCCCAAAGCCAGGATCTTTCTCCTGCCTCCTCTCTTCCTCTCTCCAGCACGGAAGTCCCACCTACTCCTTGCGCACAGTGATTGGTTCCTTCAAATCTTTATTCATTAGGGGGAAGATTCACAAGAAGTCACCTGAGTACAGTGATTCACTCCTCCCATCCCAGCAGCCCTTCCAGGGGAAGCGGAATTAGCATCAAAATACAAACAGCACCAGGGCTATCCACAAAACACTTAGTAGAGCCTAATAAGTTTAACTCACCAAATCAGCATTTCACATTTTCAAAGGTTCTATTTTGGAAAATTGGGAACCCACACTACTGTTTTCATCTGGTCACATGCCCGTTGGACCTTGACAGTTAGTAAAAATATACAGCAAAATGTGGTATTGCAAAGTGAAAATAATAACAATAATTAAAACTGACCGGGACTCACATTTATGCGGTTCTTGCTGCCTCTTCCTGTTCATTGCTTTGGATTTGTCTTGTCTGTATGTGCTTCCCGGACTTGCTCTTATTCCCTGCATGTCTATTCTAATCCTAGCACACTGTGGGAGTTGAGGGTCAGTGGCCCTGAGGATACAAATGTGGGAGACATGGCTCTACCCTCGTCTCCCATGCATAGAGACACACATGCACATGTGCACATGCAGGCTCTCACATAGGTCTGTTTCCATCTTATACCTAGATATAGGAATTGAATTTTACATCCAATATCAGGATGTTATATTTGTCTATTAATTTTTACCTTGGCTGAGCTAGAGGAAGAGATAACCTCCTCCCTGGCATCCCTTACCACCAACTGCAGGAGAACTGACCTGAGAGCAGGAGAGCTGTCCCTACCCTCACCTACTACAGCACTACAGCACAGAACCCTGTACCTTTCCTGAGCAGTAGGGTAGAGTTGACCCTGGTTGCAGGAGTTTCAGGTGAGCTGGCCCTGAGGGTGTGAGAGCAAGCGAGCAGGAGAGCAGGTGGGCTGACCATCGTAGATACCTCTCTCTCTGTAAGCTTAGAGGTTTTTCAAAACATACTTTTAATAAGGGTTCATAAACACTTTGACCCTCCTCCCTCTCATATCCCACTGTCCAAAGGTAGGGGAGAAGAGAGGATAAATAGGACAAGGGAATGTGAACCTGTTTCGAAGTTGTTCTTTGGGGCAATTCCAATCTTCATTTGTCAGGATACCATTAGTCCAGTTTAGTAATGTCAGGAATCAGCAGCAGGGGCATGATCCAGCAGAAACAGCCAAGCCTCTGCAGAATCATCAAGAGTTAGCAGGAGCAACCAGGACCCGCAGGGAATGGCAGAAGAAATTCTCTTCCATGCCTCTCTCAAGGAAGCAAAAATCAATGAAGATCAGCAAAGATCAGCAAAGACTCGAGACCAAAGAAGCGTGCTATCACTTTCTGTTGAGTCCTATTTATGGTCTCTCCAAACATCCTATGTCTTCCCACAGGTCTTGCCTTTTAGTAAAACACCACTTGAGTCACATTAACTGACATATCTAGAAACTTCACTTCACCTCTCAGGCCCAGATCCAGGATTTTGAATTGGCTCACCTCAACATCTACCTCACCAGCGAATTGCTGGAGCACACGAGTGAACCGGTATACTGATCCAAAAACCACAGAATCTCCATGATACAGGGCAACAACAGGATATCTGAGAGGAGTTCAGTGAGGTTGCAATATTGAGTAGCAGAAGCCTGGGAACTCGTAACAGACCCTTGGCCGTTGCAAAGGGAACTCGTAACAGACCCTTGGCCATTGCAAAGGGAACTCACAACAGACCCTTGGCCGTTGCAAAGGAGTTATTGCAACGTGGACAACAAACAAAGAAACAAACAAAGAAACGTGGACAAAAGGATATACTGTGGGACATCACACTGACACAGTTCCACAGTTGAGTTTTTTCTTTGTTGGGGAGGAGGTTGCAAGTGGGGAGGGTGGATATAAGGGAAGGAGAGATGAGTAGGATTGAGGTGCATGATGTGAAATTCACAAAGAACCAATAAAAAGTAGAAAAAAAAATCTAAAGGTAAACTAGAGAGAGAGAGAGAGAGAGAGAGAGAGAGAGAGAGAGAGAGAGAGAGAGAGAGAGAGGAGAGAAAGGCAGTGATGTTTAGTCTAAAGGAAGACATGTACCACAATTGTTTATATACACTTAATTCAGAGAAGAAGGAAGCTCCAGGACCAGCTGTAGTGCCACATGATGAGACTGCCATTGATGTAGGCAACATCTCAGGGATGAAAATCTGTGGCCTGCTGGAAAAGCCACAGTGCCAAACCAGAAAAGAATCCATCACTAAACTGGGTTCCATGTGCATTGAGTTCTTTTCTGTAATGATTTATTTTTTATGTACTTACGTTTCTGTTTGTGTGTACATGCCTGCAGGAATGCGTACATGCATGCACCTGTGTACATGCAGGCTCTATGTTTGCTGAACTAGATCTTATACTTTCAGTCTTTAGTTTCCCTAACCAACTACCCCAGGCTCTTTTGATCACATGTTCCTCTAAAGTGCTCTATTTCCATTACTTGTTATATTACTATCAGTACTTAATATCTATTAGCCTAGCTATCTCTTAATGAAGGTTGAGTCCAAAGGATAGAATAGCATACCTTAGTTTTAGAGCCTATAGCATGTTGCATTAGACAATCTTACACTGGATGTGGTGGCACATACCTGTAATACCAGTACTCAGCCTAAGGCAGAAAGGTCATGAGTTTGAGGTCATCCTCAGCTACATAATGAGACCCCATCTTGGGAAAAAAAACTTGTTATGGTCAAACTGGATGGACAACTTAATAAGATCTATAATGAAGTGGGAGTCTTGCACCCGGGTAGGTCTAAAAGAGTGTTTCTTGAAAGGGTTAACTGAGAGGAGAGGACACTTCCCCATTGTGGGCAACAAATTCCATGAATGCCCAAATACAAAAAGTCTGAGTGGAAAGCAGAATCCAAAGAGTACACACGTAGGGAGCCTTGACTCCAGATATGTATGTAGCCGAGGATGGCCTTATCTGACATCAGTGGGAGGGGAGACCCTTGGTCCTGTGGAGGCTTGATTATCCAGTGTAGGGGGGTGCTAGACGGTGAGTCAGGAGTGGGTGAGTGGGTGGAGAACCCTCATAGAGGAGAGGGGGAGGAGGGATGGGATGGGGAATTTGTGGAGGGGTAACTGGGAAGGGGATATAATTTGAAATGTAAACAAATAAAATGATTAATGAACAAAACAAAAAAGACAGAAAAGCAGACTTTGTTTGCCTGCCTGCCTGCCCTCCCCTCCTTCCTGATGAGTGCATCTGCTTTGCTGTTGCTTTCCTCCACTGACATCAGAGCTCAGGTTCTTCAGCCTTCCAATGTGGTCTGAAAAAATCAGATCTTCAGAAATCTCTTGGGTCTTTAGCACCATATCAGAATTACTGAGATATCTAGTATGGTGGGTTGAACAACTCTTGCATTTCAGCCTTTATAATATGAAGTCCACCATTGTTGTACTTCCTGGCCCCTATCATCTAGATCCATATCATCCATAGCCTGGTAATATATATCCATTCTCTTGGTTATGTTCCTCTACTGAATTCCAACTGACTCAACTATTAACTAACAATTATTTTTTTTTAAAAAAAAAGACATCAATTTTAAATGTATTCAGGGAATCATATGGTGTTTTCTTGTCAATACTTTTGATTTTTCTAGACTTGTGACTACAGTGGGTTGGTCAAGAAGAACTAATTTTTTTTTCAATTCTTTACACAGAAAACTAGTAGATAAGCCATGGACCTTTGAGTATATGGCTTATAACTTTAGTTCTAAATCATTGGGCATCATTAGTTTTTTTTATTTTTAAGTATGTTTCTATTAAACATAATTCTAAGACAGATGGCCAGCACAGAAGTTGAAAAGAGCCATTGACTTCAGCCCTCAATTCTTGAAGGGTTTATATGTATAGCTACACAGGTTAAAATTAAAATATCTATTCATAGGCACCTCTAAATGCATGTCCCGTTATACTCAAGTCCATTTTCAAGCATTGTGAGTGAAGAAGACATTTTACCACATTCTGTAGGGAGCTGAAGAAGTTCTGAGTGAATGCGTATTGTTTGACAGGGGCATGGTCATATCAAAGAGCAATGCCTCAGCCCCATAGGAGTGGCAAAGCCTTCCCCCCAGAGGGATGGCAAAGACTTCCTCAGTCCAACTGTGAATGTTGATGGTATATGCAGAAAATGTCCACCAGAGTTTTCTGCTTCTAGATGTTTACATCCTGAAGACTGCTCTTCTACAGAGACTATTCCTACCAAGATTAATTAAACCTGCCTTTGTGTTCAGTTGTACATAATAACGCCACTTCCATGCTAAACTGTATATAATAAACACAGGGAGCTTCTGGCATGCTATGGCTCCTCCATCAGTGAAGCACAATCTGCCCAGAAGCTGCTTTTCTTTGTGTGTTCAGACATGTCTGTCCTTTCCTCATTCCCTGGACACTCCAGTGAGGTCCATCTCCAGAGACATGGGAATGCAGCAATATCCTTTCACTTCTGTCTCACTAACAGTGACATTCTATTATGTTTGAGTATATAACATTACTCAACATTAACCTGTTAATTGGAAACATTTAAATTATATAATGAGTTTATATTAGTACTACCCTCCCCCTTTTAAAATATTTTTGAGACAAAATCTCTTGTCATGACTGTGGTGGTTTGAATAAGAATGCCCCCACAAGATTCGTTTATTTAAATGCTTAGTCACCAGTAAGTGGACCGGTTTGAAAGGATGAAAGGATTATAAGGATTAGGAGGTATGGCCTTGTTGGAGAGGTGTGGTCTTTTGAAAGAAGTGTGTCACTAGGGGTCAGCTTTGAGATTTCAAAGTCCAAGCTAGGCCCAGCCCAGTCTCTCTGTCTCTCTCTCTCTCTCTGTCTCTCTCTGTCTCTCTGTCTCTCTCTCTGTCTCTGTCTCTCTCTGTCTCTCAGTCTCTCTGTCTCTCTCTCTTTCTCTCTCTCTTTCTCTCTCTCTCTCTCTTCCCACTTTTCCCCCACCTGAAGTTTATAGTGTAAGGCTCTCAAATACTTCTTCAGTGCCATGTGTGCCACCATGCTCCCCACTGTGATAATGGACTGACCTCTGAACTATAAGCAGGCCCTCAAGTGTTCTTATTGTTGTTGTTCTTCTTCTTGTTGTTGTTGTTTTAATAAGAGTTACTTGGCCATGGTGTCTCTTCACAGCAATAGAATAGTGGTTAAGACAGTAGCCTAAGCTAACCTCAAATTCACAACAATCTTTCTACCTCAATCTTCCAAGTGTTGGGATCAAAGATGTGATGTGCTCTGCATGACTCTGATACCTGTTTCTAAAATGTATCTTTTCCCAGCCATTGTGGCACATACCTTTAATCTCAGTACTCGTGAGGCATAGGCAAGCAGATCTTGTGAATTCTAGATGTTCCTGATTTACACAGGGAGTTCCAAGTCAGACAGCACTGTATGGTTGGTCCCTGCTCATCCCCTCCCCGAGAGAGAGAGAGAGAGAGAGAGAGAGAGAGAGAGAGAGAGAGAGAGAGAGAGAGAGAGAGAGAGAGAAAGAGAGAGAGAGAGAGAGAGAGAGAGAGAGAGAGAGAGAAAGAGAGAGACTTTTAATACTTTGTGTATATGTCAATAAACAGAAACAAAATAAGCATTTCTCACCCTCTCAGAAGAGACCCTTGAGGCCTATGAGTTCACAATTCTAGTTTAAGTGTTCTCCTGGTGCTCCTTACTGCTGTCTACACTAAATTTACTGCTATTTAATGCCCACAGTTTTTCCTAGAAAGTTCCTCTGAGAACATTCCTTCTATTTGATATATTTGTAAGATTCATTTATTTTATTATTTGTAAAAGGAAATTCACAAATCCAAAAGACTCAGCAAGAAAATTTTCTACAAATAAAATTGTATTACTTTTGAGTGGATCATAGTGGCACATGCCCTTTTAAAAAATATTTTTTTTTATTTTTTGAGATTTTATCATTTCTCCCTTTCCTTTCTTTCCATGTTCCCTCTTGTTCTCTTTCATATTCATGTCTCTTTTTAAAATTATTGTTACATTTTTATATGTATATATGTATGTATTTATAAATTTAGGATATATAAATATACACACACAGTATCACCAAGATATGCATATGCATTCCACTACTACATCTTAGGGATAGATATAGATATAGATATAGATATGGATATGGATATGGATATAGATATAGATATAGATATATAGATATATCCCACTAAGTCTCTATAATGCTACCTGTATGTATATTTTCAGGGATGGCCATTTGGTATAGAATCATCAATTGTAGTTCTTTTCTGGTAGAAGACTACTTTGCCGACTCTCAGCCTTTCTTAGTTTTGTTTCTTGTATTTATTTGTGTAAGGTTGAGGCCTCATGGTCTTTCCCAGTATGTCTACTTTTGTCCATGTTTGGATGATGTTTAAGCAGTCATGTTGATGAGTCTTCAAAAGTGTTCTTTCTCTAATTTGACAATCTCACATCAAACTTCCTGTTCCTGTGGCTCTTACAGTATTTCTATCCCCTATACAGTGATCTCTGAGCCTAGTATGCAGGAATTGTGTTGTAGATGTATCAGTTGGGATTGGGTAGATGTATCAGTTAAGACTGGGCTCCACAACTCTACATTTTAATCAGTTTTAGTTTTATGTAATGTTCTCTTTCTGTTGCAAAGAGAACTTTTCTTGGTTAGAGGCAAAAACTACACTTGTCTGTACCCAGAAATGGTTTAATAAAGTATCAGTTGAAGGTCCTTTTCCAAGATCCATGACCACACTGGCCCTGGGTTGGCTGGGTTTCCAGTACCAGGCATGATTTCACTCTTAATGAATGTAATTCCAGTCATAGGTCTCTTGGTTATCACCAAGATATACATCCCAATACTGCATTCTTGGGGTTATCATGCCATGCTCCTCCTTGTGGTTTATAGACATCATAGCTGGATACAACTCCTTTAGAAGCTTAAATGATGCCTTCTGCTACCATGAAACCTCATCCTCAGTGAGGAGTGAAGTGGAAACTTCTGGTTTCTTTGGAAAGTCAGTTCTATCAAATGATGTTTTGCTGGGATACGCAGGTGAAAGAATGTTTTGCTAAAGCAGACGCGTGAAAAGATATGTGATATTTAGAAATAAAATATATATGACCCTACAGACAGTGGGAGCTAGAGCATTGGCTTGCCTTGCTCTACCCCCACCTTGCTTCACTGATGACACACATGTATTGATTCATCTTACACTGCATTGTTGAGCTTCCCTTGTGGCGACTTCGTAGAGACAAACTCACCAAAGAACTTCTTGTGAGGTTTCTGCAGCTTCTTGCTGCTCCCGAGGAAGACTCAGGCTGGTTGGTGAGACTCACAATTTCTTCTGAATTCAACCGCCCTTGCTGATTCATGTATGGTATCTGCCAAGTGGACAGGACTGCAACAGCTGATTCATGTTCAATGTTTGCTAGTGGACTGAACTGAGAACAACAAAGGTTGGAATTACCCCAAAGAACTATTTCTCAATAGGTACACTTCTCCCTATATCCCAATAACTCTTCTTTTCCACTACTTCTGGTGGGTGGTGGTGGGCTAGAGGGGAGGTTGAACACTTATTAAAGTAGGTTGAGAAAAATATATGCCTACAGAGGAGGCTCTCAGTTCAGCTTGAACATAATAAGTCTTCTGAGCCCTGTGTCTGAAGTGCATGGCATCTTCAGCAATAGGAGGCAACATGACAATGGCAATTGTCTATCATGTTTCAGGAGTCTCTTGGACGTACCTGACCAACAGTTCAAAAGAGGCCTTCTCATTCCTGATGATAGAGTTTTTGTTAGATAGCCTATGGCTCTTGGGGGAGTACTGTCAGCCCCTAAACACACTCTCTCTCTCTCTGTGTGTGTGTGTGTGTGTGTGGGTGTGGGTGTGCATGTATGTGTGTGTATTTGTACACATATATTCATTTACATATATTCTGGTTATGGTTACTTTTAGATATATAGGTAATAATATGCTTCTTTATGGCTTTTCTAGGTATCCTTACTAGTAA
The DNA here is from genome assembly GCA_036184795.1 of Tokudaia tokunoshimensis. Classification (NCBI taxonomy): domain Eukaryota; kingdom Metazoa; phylum Chordata; class Mammalia; order Rodentia; family Muridae; genus Tokudaia; species Tokudaia tokunoshimensis. Next base: position 39,460,479 of record BTHU01000004.1, on the reverse strand, counting down.
TCTCCTTTTTTTTTGCTCCTTCTGTATTAATATCCCTCTCCTGTCTGTAATTAGAGCCCTCTTGTTTTACCTAATTTCCACTGCAGATCATTAGTACACTGAGCTTCCTCTTTTTGCTCTCTCCAACACCTCACCCTGTATTGGACATTAGCCCTTTTTATTTCCCTGTTTCTTCAGTTACTCTACATTATATATTTATATCTGAAGATGTGGAACTAGGAGTCACAGATGAGAGCACAAAATGTTTATCATTCTGGGTCTGGATCCCCTCACTTAATGTCATCTCTTCTGGTTACATCCATTTACCTTAAAATCTCAGAGCTGAAAAGTATTCCATAGTGTAATGTACATCTGGTGCATTTTTAATGAGCAACAGCAACGATATGAATCACCACTGCATGGATTGATGAAAACAATTATAAATCCTTCCCTCAATAGAATTACTATTCCCACAGACATGATCACACATACCTTTAGCGTGAAGTAAAAAAATGAATTAATACAGTTCAGGAGTAAACAAAATTACTCAAATTCAGAAAGAAGGGAATTGTTTTAATTTGAGTTTTGTTCCTCCAATAAAACACTGGTCAAAAGCAACTCGAAGAGTAAGGGATTTATTTCATTTTTATTTCCACATAACAGTCCATTGCTGAGGGAAATCTAGGTAGGAACTCATGAGGAACTTGGAGGTAAGAACTGAAGCAGAAGCCATGATGGAATGATGCTTACTTGCTTGCTCTGCTACCTTCCTTATACCAACCAGGACCACCTGTCCAAGAGTGGCAACATCCACAGTGGTCTGGGCCCACCCACATCAGTCATTAGTCAATCAACTGCTCCACAGACATGACCGCAGGCCAGTCTGATGGAGTCCATTCTCAGCTGAGGCTCCCTACTCCCAGATTTCAGTTTCTGTCAAGTTGACTAAAGCTAACAAGAACAGAGATGTAAATAAGATTTGGAGCTATGGGGAAGGCTTAGCCCAAGTGTCTGTCACTGGGAAGATTTGGGATTATAGTCACAAGGTTCTTTGGCCTCGTGTCACATCCTAGTTTTAGCCCCAGTTGCTATTCTTTATCACAAATGTGTTCTGGGAAACATTATGTATGAGAAGATAATGTTCTACTCACAGAAGATGCAGCCACAAATGTCCCAAACCCTCTATTGCCAGAGCTCAGTGTCACTCTCTACTTCACTTTCGTTACTTTAGCTGAAGTCATCACAACTACTTTCTTGTGAATTTTTAACCAGCCCATCCTAGCAGGTAATAATATCCTTTTGTCTAGTCTAATAATAATAAGACTAAAATACGGCCTTTTACATTAAACTTCGTAAAATCAGGAGGAGATGTAGGGATAAGCAATTAAGTACATGAGCTCTTAATTGCTCCATTTTGACATCCATAGATTCATTTGACTAAGACATATTCAAAAGCACACAGCATCTAACTTCATCCTGCCACTTTGTGTATGTGTTGAAAAATTATTAGAGTAAAAGTTAATATTTTTAAAGCAAATTTGTTTTCTCACATGTTAGTTTGCATCGTGTTAGTCACCTGAGAGTGAGCATCAAAAGTTCAGGTGGCCATCTCAGCTCCTAGAGGCTAGGAAATGTTTCATCACCTTTCAAAGAAAAAAAATAAAACTGTAACAGGAAAGATTAAATGAGTTCAGATTGCCAGTAGAAATATGTCCCCCCCACACACACACAGCTTTCAAACTGTAATCTCCATCTCTACAAGAGAGTCATAGCAACACAGCAACTGACACTGAAAACCCACTTGACAAATCAGAGTGCAGTTTCTCCAAGTGAGACTCAAATCCATAAAGGGAGCAAGATTTCTCAGTACATCCCAAACCAAGACCTGGCCAGTCACACTGATCACATACCCAAGTTTCCTAGATAAAACCCACATGGGACCTGCAGATGGGGACCCAGGTGGAACCTTCAGAGTATTCTTCCAGTTTTGTAGGCCCAGGGTTCTTACCAGTTTGTTGGGGAGGCAAAACTACACACCTCAGAATTCCATGGTTCATAGATCATTAATGATGTATGGAGGAGTGGGTTGTTTGTTTTTACTAATGTTCACTTTAAGAAAACAAACTGAACTCTCCTGTGATGTCTGAAAGGAAGTCTATTTCAGAACCTTTCCTGGTACTACACATGTGGAAAAACATAAAGTGAACAAATCCTGTTTGACTGTTAGGATTATAATATTAATACATTAAGAAATGAATGAATGCAAATGACAGAAGGCCTCGGGTTAACTCTGGTTAAGACAATATTAAATTTATTTCCTCCAAACCTCACATAGCTAATGAACATCCAGATATTTATCTTGTTTTGTTATTCTTGGTATTGTGTTTCCAGGAGATGGCTGCTTCGAAACAACACTCCCATTCTGGACATCAGTCATGGCTCTGAACTTCATTTAATGCAAAGAAGAGGAAAAGATGCAAGCATCCTTCCCTTTCAGAACTCCCCTTCCACCTGCATCCACATGCCCATAGCCAAGTGCAGGTGAAAGCAGAAGTTCCAACTCTCCTTAACAATCCTTAGAACATTGCAGAGGCACTCTTGGTGGAAGAAAAGAAATCCAATTATGCTGATTGTTTTTAGTTAACTTGATACAAACCTAGACATATCTAAGAAGAAGGACTCATAACTGAGAAAATGCCTCCATAAGATTAGCCTGTAGGAAAGTGTAGGATATTTTCTTGTAGGCATAACATTGCTGTGAACTGTGTAAAGGTTATGTATTATTTGAATGCTGATTTCTCTGCTCCCATATCTGATTGCAATCAAGACATGGCATTGTAAACCTTATTCAAAGAATCTCTGGTCGGTCTCAATGTTGTGTAAACATTGCTCCCTTATTTATTCTCTGATTTGTCAATAAAAGCTGATCAGCCAATGGCTGAGCAAAAGAGAGAATAGGGCTTCTGATCTCAGCCAGGGGAGGAGGAGGAGAGAGGAGGAAGACAGACTCTCCATTAGGAAAGGGTCTAGGAACTACCATGGGAACTCACCTGAAGCAGAGAGAGCCAGATCAATACCAAAATGCAAGTATCTCAGGGATTTTGGCTTGGAGGTAGCCAGATTACCTTAGAGGAATAGAATAGATTAATATCTTCTCAGCTATTGTGCTGTAAAGCTTAATTAAATAAATCTTAGTCTCTGTTTCATTTATTTGGGAGCTAGTCCTACCACATCAATAGTCGATCAAGAAAAGACTATAACTTTTAAAATTGTACGAACTTTCTCTTGATCGACTATTGATGTGGTAGGACCCCACCCACTGTGGCAGTGCCATATCTGGGCAGATGATCCTAAATGTTACAAGAAAGCAGTCTGAGAAAGTCATGAGAGAAAACCTGCAAGTGACTCTCCTCCTTGGTTTATGCTTCAGTTCTTGTGTTCAGGTCTCAGCTTGAATTCCTGCCCTGACTCCCTTTAGTGACAGATAGTTAGCTGAAAGCTTAAGATGAAATGAAGCTTTTCCTCCCCAAGTTGCTATTACCCAGGGTGTTTTATCATAGCAATAGAAAACCCAACTTAAGACATAAATGTTTTGTGCTAGATAACAGTTGGACAATTTTGGCCCAACAAAGTATTTTTCTGTTTAGGTACAACAAACATTTATGAAGGCTTTATTATAGACCAATTAACGATTCTTTTCTTACTCACACCTTAACACTGTCAGAAAATGGTCAGATTAACCATTAGGAAGAGCTTTCATAATCCAGACTTGTGCCTGGATGGATCTTTGTCCATGAATTGTAAGAAAGCCATGGGCTATTAGAAGTTAACTAGTCTAGATTAGAAAGAAAGAAACAAGAAAAACAATATCCTACAGGAGCAAAGTATGTGCTTTATATAATTGTGTGATTCTATAAAAAGTTCAAATTAAGGCTTTCTATGTTCCTGAAAGTCTGGTTTTCTGGCCTCAGTCTGGTGCTACAACAGACAGATTCAATAATATTGGTGTTTCTTTTTCCTTTTGCATGTGAATAAGCACATACCCTACCAAGAAAGCACTATATAATCTGTCTAAACCAAAGGGTTCCAGAGCATTAGTTATGATTACCTCTGTCGGGGAGGACTGTCAGTGATTCTGTGTTGACTTTTCTTCCTAGGATTTTCTCATTGCGAATCTAGTACTTTTGATATTATACTAAATAACAATAATTTTGAAATCATGGAAAGGTCCATTTAAAAAATATCATGAAAAGATGTAAAGAAAAATTATTCAACAATTATTTATGTACATATAAACCAATATACATATAGACATACATACTATATACATCTTATTTTAGCTATGTATTTCTTTGTAACAAGCAATTGAGAAAGTAGTGGGTTACCTAGGAAATCAATAACACTTGTTATCTGCCATTTTCTGTGTATCAGGAATTTAGGAGCAATTGGTTTGGACAGGCTGGCTCAGGGTCTTTCATGGAGTTACAGTTAGGTTTCTGTGAGAGGATCCAACAAGGAGACTGAGACTGAAGAATCTTTATGTGTCAACCACATGACACTGAAGCATTCCTGACCACAAGAGCCTCTCCAGACACGATTAGAATTCCTAACATGACCAAAGAAGCAGCAACTCAGTGGCCATAGACTTGGTATCTGAGATAGTGCACATCTCTGTTATCAAAAGCTGGTGCTTAGAAGGGGATCATTGAGCCTTGTCCAGTCACAAAAATAAATGAATGAATGAAGAATTAATGAATAAAAAAGTGAAATAAATGGCTTTTTGACAGGAATATCAATGAGAGACTTTGTGGACATATTTTAAAACTCACATACTCTATGTACTCCAATAGGAAAATAAATAAATACACAGACAAGCACACACAGTTTTCTTTATCTTAAGGTTATCTCTGAAGCAGAAATAAGACAATTTACAAAACTATCTGTACTTTTTTTGTTTTGTTTTCTGTTCCTTTAAAATTTTACTTACTGGTGGGGGTGGGGCAAACAAGCATGCACATCCTGGTGTTCTTGGGGAGACCATAAAACATCTTTCTTGAGTTATTTCTCTTCTTCAACCACAGACTGCAGGTTGTAATGGAATGCAGAGACCACTAGGCTCCTGTGGCAAGCACTTTTACTGACAGAGCCATCCTGCAGTCCCTCCACTCTTCTTTTTTGCATGAGTTTTTTAAGTTATCACATAAAGTAATAGCTTCATGATGCCATGTTCTTAAAGTTAGCACACAAACTAGTAGCTGTGGGATACCATGTCTTTATGTCAGACTACTTCATTTTCTTCACCCTGAGCTCTACTGCCCTTCCCCCTCCTTCTCCCTCTGGCTATCTGTTTTCTTTACCCCTTTATTTTATGTTCCTTGAAAATGAAATTTTTCTTTTTGATTGAAGAGTTAAGTTTTATAAAACATTTCAGTTTATAGTCTCAATTATTTGTGGTGCCTATGGTAAAATTAATAGAAAGATAAACTTAGAATCAGTAATCTTAGAACACCAAACTTTTCTGTTAATGAATACAGGATATCTGTCCACTTATACCTTATTTGGTGTCCCTTGATTGTCATGAGTTTCTCTGAAGAGATTATGTATAATTGCACTTTGCTGCATTTATTGCTAAGGATTTGTACACTTATTACTATACTGTATAACTATTCACTGATAGTATTAAATTCTTTCAAATGGTACCTGATTGTTTATTATTGTGGTACAGAAGTTAGCATATACTTAAGCTAGTATTATATCTTGTCATCTCTCTGTGTTCTTTCAGCAAATCAAATATTTTCTCTAATTCTGTAAATTGGAAAAAACATTACAGTGTTAAATGTGGTTTACAACATTACTATTAATTGTGTGTCGGTGGGTGTGTGACTTACGGTTACAAATAAATATTTATGAAGGATAGATGAGAAGGGATTGATAACTTCATGAGCAGGTTGACTCTAGAGCTGTAAGGAGCAAGGAAAGAGAGGTCAGTGGGGTTTCTACTGTAATACTGAGTGCTCATTTTTACAAACTGAAAAGCAGGGGCAAATGTTGGAACTTCTTAAAATTAAAGCTACAGAGTAGTGGAGGATTTTTATATAGCTCTAGTTTTTCTAAACTTTTATCTTTCTTTTGCATGTTGTGTAGTGTGTGTCTATTTGTGCACGACTAAGGCGGATCCCTGTTTCTTTCACTGGGGAAGCATGTCTCAGTTTAACCCAATGTTTACCCATCAGCAAGCCCAGCTGTCCAGCTTGTTCTAAGAATCCTGTCTCCATTACAATCACCTGGCAGTCAAGGGGCTCAGAGGACCCAGACTCTGGTCTCCATGCTTTCATGCCAAGGTGCCCACGAAGCCACCTCCCCAGGCCCCAGTTTTTTATATTAAAACTTTTTTTTCATAATTTTAGATGTTCACGAAAAAAATAATAAAGAACCTCTCTGTTCAGTTAGCATCCATGTATTATTGTCATATTGTCCCACAGGGTGTTCTCTACCCATCTGAGTGGCCGAATATACTTCTGGTCTGTTTCATCCTGTTTAATACAAAAGGATAAATAGAAGTTCATTTAAGGTTCTTCCTAGCCCAGATATTCTAGGTTCCTTCACCTTGTTGGCCCCTGCTTGCTCCTTTCCCCTTTTAAAGGTTCATTACCTGAATCCAGTATCACTCTATCTTGCCTTTCTATGTCTCCTTTTCCAAAGTTTCCAGGGCACATTTGACCAAGGCATGCACAGTAAACAAGCTGGCTAAAGTCCCAGGAACAGTGTTTTAGTTTGCTTTCTGTTTATTTCATTCTGAGGCTTCCGAATTCTACTTATTATAAAAGTCCTAACATTTCACCGTCCTTTTCTATCCAAGAAGAGGTGTAGAGGGAGGAATGCCCCGGTAGAACTCACTCTGTGGAGAAGAGGGCTGCTGGGTCGCTGGGTTCTTAGGTGACTTTAGATTCTGACACAGGAACAGACAGAAGCAAGGGAAAGTGCTGCTGTGGGAAGAACAGGTTGAAAAGTTTCAGGGAGGGAGAGAGATCAGTGCGGTGTGCCCTGAGTGAGGCGAGTCTGGGCTGTATACAGGGTTGGAAAAGTCCCACAGCGTCCTCGCCCGCAGCAGCCAGTAGGGTGTACCCGCCCCGCGAAGATCTCTGAGCTGCAGCCTAGCGCCCAGCATACCCAGGGACCTGCTGCATCGGCTCCCTCCATCTCTGTGACAAACTTGACTGCAGGCAAAAAGGCAGGTGGAGCTCGGCCAGCTGGGAGCCTGCTTCCGAGCCCCAGAACCTTCCCTGGCGGCAGACATGAGCTATCCGCAGCCACCGCTGAGGGGTCCTCTGCAGGTAAAACCGGCAACAACTTCTTTAAGTTTCAGGCTGGGTTCTTGGTTTGGCAAAAAGGGGTAGATCTGACTTAATCTGACCTACACCTATTTGGCAAACACTTTTCAATAACATCAATAACCTCTTTAATTTCATGAAATCATGTGGTTGACTCCTAACAGACTCTGGAGTTGGGTCAAAACAGTTGGGCAGCTACAACATGGAGACTCGTGGAGACTTAAGGATAGACTTTAAGTTCTTTTGGATTACCGGCCATTCTTGTTTTCCCTGCGTATTGACATATTATTAACACTATAGGCATAATTTGATGTCATTACTGTTTGAACCCTGCATTGCTAATTTGCCTGACATTTTTCATTTTCAAACTAGTAAATATTGATTCATTATTTCATTTATTAAAATAGAGAGAGCCAGACTCGAGTGACAGAGAAAGCCTGGTCTCCAGACGTGAACACGGAGGAAAATCAAGTCAGTCTGCAGCTGTTTTCAATGTAGTCAATTCTGTTATAGGATCTGGGATAATAGGTAAGCCACCTGTGTCCTCTTGGTTCTGCTTATGAACCAAGTAAAAAGACAAGCTTTTCAAAGTGTTATTATTATGCTAGCATTCGCTAAAACTTCAATGGGGAAATTGCTGGTTTTCTCCCACAAAAGTTTTTATATATGTTTTTTCATCATAATAATGTTCCGCCTTCTTTATGTGGAAGATGCACTGTTTCCCTCCACAGCAGACAATAGCATCCTCCACTTGGGGAGAGGAGCTGCACAGGGATGAGGGAAAATGGGCTTTTCAGAGATTACGTGGTCAGCTGATCATTCCAACTAATTCATTTGTTTCTTCCTTCTGAAGCAGAATGTATTACAAAAATCATCATAGTATCAGTGTGAAACTTGCAGATCCTTGCATATGTGTGCAAAAACTTAATGAGAGACTTTTAAGAATCTTATTAAAATTAAACTAGATAATATCTTCTTGTGCACCTATATGATTTAAAATGCGAACTTATGAAATATTTTTTAACATCTGATCATTAATATAGTTCATTTACAATATAGTGCTTACAATTGGTAAGAATAGGCCCTGTTATTCCAACAAATTAGAAGCAAGGAAAAACTTCTAAAAAAGAAAAAACTTTAAAAGGTATTGCATTCCATTTATAGATGCAGTATTTTCCAGTGTTTATTATTCTTTTCATAGATGGAAGCATTCCATTTTAGAAAAGGCAGGGAAAACAAGAACCTATCTACTACAATGCTCACCAAATATTTCCAGATTTTAATTTACTTAAAAGTGTAAGTTGATCGAATGGGTTGTTCTTTATTTTCATTTACTTATATTTTTATACTTATATTTCATTATATGTGCATGTGTAGGTGTTTTGCCTGCATGTGTATATACCACATGTAGGCCTGGTGCCCACAGAGGTCAGTAGAGGATGTCTGATAACCTGGAACAGGAATTCCAGGATGGCTGGGAATCGCCATGTGGGTCCCGGGACATGGGTATTCGGTAAGAGCAACAAGCGCTCTTAACTGCTGCGCCATCTCTCTAGCCCCTGAGTTAATTTCCTTATATTTCCCCCAAGGTACTGTGATTTCTGGCTTTACATTAATCCATGTAGTTGTTTTTTAAATGAACAGTAATTTGGAGGTCCCTGAGGTGAAGCAGAAGCAAGCAGGGACACAGGCTTGTTTAAAATCCTGTCTCTGTGTAGCATGGAAGTATGGGCAGTTCAACCTGACAGAATTCTAGAATTTATTCTTGATGTGAACACTTTTCCAGGTCAATCCAGGTCAGCGATATCAAAATGTTCTCCTTTGCTGCCCTCAGCAGAATTACTTAAAAGAGAAATTTTTTTGTTTTTTTGTTTTCTGAAAAAGAAATGTTCTGGATAGAAATGCTCAAATTATTTTACTTTGGATATTTTATAGTCTATAATCTAAAATGACCCATATGTACAAAGCAGTGAAAATGATAGATTATAAACGTCATTGACCTTGAGAAAAAGTAACTTTGCATTCCTGTTCCTCGGCATTCTCTCTATATTTTACATGGTTCCCCCATTTTGGCTCCAGAATCAGTCTTCCCTAAGATCCTACAGATGTTCCCTGGTGCTTTCCACAGCAGCATGGAAGGAAGGGGTCTTCGTTCTCCGCCAAGTGCCGAGTCCAGGGTGCTAACCATCACCCTGAGATAAGCATTGTTTGTGTGAGCTGGAATCAAGTTTTCATTTGCTGCTTTTTAATTCTTCTTCTTTCATCTCATGTGCTTGCTTTCTTGACAGGTCCTTAACTTAATGACATTCCATTCTGAAATAAGGGCTAATGTGCTAATATTTGATTTCAGACTACCCCATCCCATGTTACAACTTTTTAATCACTAACATAATTTATTTTACTTTCTATATATGAATTGTGAGACGGTTTTTTTTTTCATTTTCTATATGTCTTTTTAATGTGAGATGGGGGCATTTTATGTTTTCCCAGGATTGCCTTATTCAATGAAGCAAGCTGGATTTCCCTTGGGAATATTGCTTCTATTCTGGGTCTCATACACCACAGGTAAATAGCATACAAGTGTATATCCCCACAACTTAAATTGTGCGATGACTTCTTTGCTTCCACAAATATACCCTGCAATTGGATTTCCTACTTAATTAAGAAGTGCATCAAAGCGTCCTAAGGAATTTAAGCACCACATCTGAGGAGATTTGCTTTACTTCCTAATCCTTTAAACAGATTAGTAGAAGTAGCATGCTGTATCACCAAGCCTAAAGCTGGTCATGTGCCTTTGTCATTTCAAACAGAGCATGGTGGATGAGAAAGTCCTTTCCAAGACTGATTGTAGCTGAGAGGACACGGCTCCCCAGTGCACAAGGCAGAGCTGGGTGGCAGGTGCATGAAGATGGGCAGCCATTGTCCACTGTGTTTGTGTAGGTGATGCTGGGGTTTGGGTGTTTACCTGGCCCCTTTTCTCTAGTGCTGCCCATGTGTGCTCTGTCTGCCAGAGCTTTCCTGCACAACAGAAAGCTGCTTCTAAATCACTTTCTCTTCTGCTTCCTAATCATCCAGCATCCATTCACACCCACAGTTTGCTCCTCAGGTAAATGCAGGTTCAGCCCTCTGACCAGGTCTCCTCACTGTAATCCCCAATTCAGCCAGTCCTGCCATCCCTGGCTTACTTTGTGAAATTTTCCTCTGACTTAGGATCACTGTGAAAGAGCCAACAGTCATTAACAGATGCAAGGGGCTTTGTTTACATTTTGGGTTTTTTTTTTTTGTTAGCTTTTGTTTTGTTGTTGTTGTTTTGCTATGGTGAAAGTCATCAGCAGTGTTGTTTTGCTGTGGTGACAGTTATCAGCAGTACTCTAGATAGATGCCTTGTGCCAACCCCTCAACTGAACCCTCTTTGAACCTATGGCCTGAACCTCAAGAAACCTCCTTCCTGTGAGTTTATACACTTTCCCCAATCCCTAGTTTCACAAAGGATTCAGGCAATTACTGTTAACAATCCAAAAACCAGTCAAACTTTGTTGCCACCATGGAGAAGGGGTATGGCAATGGGAGGTACACTAGGTTCCAGAGATACACCATCAGTCCTGGGGTGTTGTTAGTCTCCACCCAAGACTACCACTTTGACACCTGTTTCCTCTGCCTTATCCATTCATTCCATGAAGTGTGTGTATGTATGTGTGTGTGTGTGTGTGTGTGTGTGTGAGTTTAACTACAGTAGCTTGCATGAGCAGAGGCAGGGATTATTAATAGAACATGGGCAACTTATGTTGGCTATATCACTGAAGAAAATGATAACCTCCCTTGCTCCCCAGACACCATAAACAAGGAAGGGTAGGGTCTCATGAGCCTCTCCCAGTGGGCATGATGGGGAGTTAATGGGCCCCTATCTTGTGCAGGTGGTAAAGAGTTCATGAGTACCTGTGTTGTGTCATGTGCAGAAGACACTATTTCACAGCACCCTCCCCTTCTACTGACTCCTACATTCTTTGATTCCCTATTATATAATCTTCCCGAACTGTAGAAGGAGTAATAAATGTGTCACACTTAGAGTCAAGCCCTCAATTGGGATTCTCTCCGTCAACTGTCTCCCACTGCAAAATGCAGCTCCTCTGACCTGGCCTGAGAGAAACATTAACATTAATCTATGCATATGAATACAAGTATCTTTAAAAGTCACATTATTTTTTAATTTCCTGCTTCCCACTTAGTGCTGACAAATATTTAATTTCCACCCAGGTGTATTACCATAGTTTTAGTGCATTGTAAACACATAATTATAAATCAGCAGGAAGAGAAAAGTAAACATCTCACCTGTGTGTCAGGATTGGAAAAAAATGTATAGTTTAGTAAACCTATGACATATTACATCTAAATAAATCATAATGAAATTAGCATGTTCAGTTGTTGGTCTATGCACAATGTACAATCTCACCAAAGTCATGCATTGTAAGCTTACTCTCAGTAGTAATGATTGACCAATTCACTTACTAACAGCATCTAAATCCTTAAATAGTTTTAATCAAGCAAAGGTTTCCTTCACAAAAGCCAAACAATTTATATCTCAATATGTTTATTTCCTTTCTTATGTTTTAAGAGCAAAATCTGCAAGTATAGTATATTAATTTTTTCTTTAAATTAACACTAAAATTTTTTTTAATAGAATTAGTCTTTGTTTCAAAAAGCTATGGCTCTATTGGACAACATAGTAATTAAAAATCTTAAGTTTTCAACTTAGGCTGCAATTTAAATCCTGTGTCCTTAACCCTGTGGTCTTTATTAGCCGTTTGACCCTATGGAAATTACTTAGGAACACGACAATTAAATGGTGGTTTATCTCTAGATTTCTTTGAGATGAAATCTCATTTCCAGGCTGGCGTCAAACTTGTTATGGGGTAGAAGATGACCATGAACTTCCTATTTCCTCTACCTTCTGAGTACGGAGATTACAGGCATGAGGCATTGGGCCTAGTCTATGTGTTGCAGGGGATTACACACAATGTTTGTATATGACAGACAAGCACTCTACAACTGAGCTACACATCTCCAGACATCTATGGTTTTTTTCTTGCCTATGAATATGTCACTAAGTCTCACTGTGTTATTCTGGCTGCCCTTGAACTTACTGTGTAGATCAGGCTATCCTCAAACTCACAGAGATCCACCTGCCACTGCCTTGCAAATGCTAGTGTTAAAGGTGTGTGCTTGTATGTGTATGTATGAATATATGTGTATGTATGCATCCCACCCAGCCTCCTTTGCTTTCCTAAAGACTCTGATGCAGCCTTCAGATCAACAGGTAGTAAATGTTAGCTGTTGTTGTTCTTCAAGCATATTGGAGACTCCTAATCTCTCTCCTCTCTGCTATACCTGGGAGGGGCACAAGAGCACATTCCAAGAACATTTCTGTATTTTTGAGGAAACTGAGGTCTCAAGTCCCTTGTGGTGATTTCTTGGCATCTTCTCACAGGCACTCCCACAATTCCGTTCTCAGACCATGTTCTAACATCCCAGCATGGTGGCACTTGCCTATGATCTCAGCACTCAGGAGGTTGAGGCAGGGAGATCAGGAGTTCAAAATCATCCCTGGATGTATAGCAAGTTTGAGGTCAGCCTGGGCTACATGGATGTTTGCTTTAGAGATCATTCTTTTGTTTTCTAAGATAATTCAGTTGAGGCACCAAACGCTTTGTATCAAATGCTTTAATGAAATGCATTTTATATCAAATGATTTGTGTTTTCTTTTGTTTCACTCCAGACTTTTCCCTAGTCTTATTGATAAAAGGAGGAGCCCTCTCTGGAACAGACTCCTACCAGTCTTTGGTTAACAAGACCTTTGGCTTTCCAGGGTACCTGCTGCTCTCTACCCTACAGTTTATGTACCCTTTCATAGGTAAGATGGCTGTGAAGACAGATGCTACAATAGTTGGTACCAGCATGGCCTTTTTTGAATGAATAGCAGTAGCTTAGATAGACATTTGAGAGTTATCAAAGACAATTAGTAGTTATAGTGCTGTCCAAATTAAGTGTTTGCATATTAACTATTTTCTTTCTGATTTTCTGGTACTTTCAACCTATTCCATGAACATTTTTTCTAAAATGAATGGGGATTTGGCTAATGTTTTGGTTTTCATTACTATTCTCTCTCTCTCTCTCTCTCTCTCTCTCATTGTCATCAGAATATATATAAGTATAATGTATACACAAAAATATCACACACTCACACACATGCACACACACATAGAAACATCCATACATATAGATATATTCGTGCATACACACACAAATGCATACAAACACATAGGTATAACCACAAGGATTTGAGATTTAAAGTGAGTGACAATAAGTCTCTCTTAAGGCTTAATACAGTTATTTTTGTTTTATTTTGTTTTTTGAAAACCTAAGGATTTGGGGGAGCTGTGTACCCATGTTTGTACTATAGTTGTGAAAATGTTGCCCACTCCTTCTTAAATAGATAAAATGTTCATATAAATGAGTGACCAATTTTACTTCATTTATAAAACATCTTATTCATTCTTTGAGGATTTCAATGTTGACTTCATATTTTATATTAAATCAAAGAAGCCTAGAGTAAGTCCACATATTTCCACAAAAATATAAAAATATACTCCCTGCATTTCAATTGAGGGTATTTTAAGGGAGGTTATGCCTTTAAATTTTACTATGGTTATTTGATTTCAATTTAAACAGCACAATATGTTCCTGAAAAAGTGTTTGGAGACTAACCTTCAACAACAAAATACTTCACATTCTAAATGAGTGTCAAACTCAATATTTGAGAGCATTCTAGGATAAACCAATTTTAAAGTGAAAATCTTCCTGAAGCTCAAATTGACACTCTGATGTAAATCTATCAAGTGTAGTACAACCAATTTAAACTCATCCCCGACTAGCTTATAAATAAATGCGACTCAGACTATGGTTATTTTATTTGGCTTTGGCAATTACTGGGTGGTCACCCCTAATTTACTGTTCTAACTGCTGGCCTGGCTCCCTCCCCAGTGGTGCACCCCAGGTTCTCCTGGCCATGTGCTCATCTTCAATCTCCCCTCATGGCGGCTTCCTCTCTCTCTTTCTTCCTCCTCCTCTTTTTATCTCCCTCCCCCCAACCAGTCACTCCAAACCCACCTATCTCTAATCCCCACAGTAATTGGCTGTAGCCAATTTTATTTAACCAATAGTTTTAAATGAAGGAACAAGGTTTATACAAAAAAAGCTTGTAAACATGAGAAGTCACTCATAGTTCTCGACCTTTGGGTATAGAATTTAGCATTACAAAACACAGCAACAGACAAACCTCAACTATCAAGTTATCCTTAATCTGCATATACTAGAAAGTATATATAATACATGTTAAAAATATGTAAATATTTAGAAACTAATAACTTCTGGTATTTAGAATATGCAAGGTAAAATATTACAGCCTTATTAATGACCATTCTTGTCCCTGTGTTTTCAGCTATGATAAGTTATAACATAATAACTGGAGATACTTTGAGCAAAGTTTTTCAAAGACTCCCAGGAGGTAGGTAAAAATGAGAAATGTGATGGGTTTGCATAAGCTTATGTTGCATAGCCATCATGTAATTCTTAAACATTTATAAATAAAATATTTGATGAAGGGTTGCACTACCTCACAGACTTCGCAGTTCCCACGATCCACATCCATCCCAGGCCAGAGATCTATATTAACTTTTAAGAGTTGCTATTTTTCTCCGGACATGGAGGTGCATAGCTTTATTAATTTCAACACTCCAGAAGCAGAGGCAGATAGATCTCTCCAAGTTCCAAGTCACACTGGTTTATGGAGTGAGTTCCAGGACAGCCAAAGCTACATGGAGAAATGCTGTCTTTAAAAAAAAAAAAAAAAGCTTGTTTTCATAAGCTTCTGGCTTCCATTTTATTTCTTTATAGTTTTGCTTTTTTTTTTTTCCAGATTACCAGGTAAATGCCACCAAAGAACATGTAGTTTTCTGAGTCTTGCTTCTCTCATTCAGCGGGCTGTATGTAGCTGAGATTTGTCACTCCCTAGGGCTCTATCAGGAGTCCGTGAATATTTCTGTTGTTAGGAGTATTCCATACTATGGAAATAGAAAATAACTAGTGTGTCACTCAGCTAAGGAACATTTGTATAGTTTCCATGGTGGGGCAATTGTGCATGTATCACAGACCTACTTCCTGTTTAGCATGTTACCATGTCCTGGTTATGAGAGTGATTCAGAAGGCATGTATATGCTTGCCTTCTGACTTCGAGGCTATTGGGGCTGGAGAGATGGATCCCTGGTTAAGAGAACTGGCTATTCTTGCAGAAGACCAGGGTTCAATTCCTAGCATTTATATGGTGGCTCACGACCATCTGTAACTCTGGTTCCAGGGGATCCAGCACCCTCTCCTGACCTCCCTGAGAACTAGTCATACATACAATGCAAAGACATACATACACCAAAACAGTCATGTACATTCAATAAATAAATAAATAAATAAATAAATAAATAAATAATTTTTTAAAGAGGCTATTTATAAGAATGTAAAATTCTATGACATCATTTGAAGTATAGACTAATTTTTTTATTATTGTTTGTATTTTGTGGGTTTTTTTTTTTAGCTCGCACAGTCTTTTTTTTTAACATTTTTTTTACTTATTTAATGTATATGAGTACACTGTAGTTGTCTTCAGACACACCAGAATAGGGCACCAGATCCCTTTATAGGTGGTTATGAACCACTAAGTAGTTGTTGGGAATTGAACTCAGGACCCCTGGAAGAACAGTCAGTGTTCTTAACCCCTGAGCCATCTTTCCAGCCCTGATATGTTTCTATTGTAACATGATTGTTTTTGTTTATTAACTCAAAATAATCTTTATACATGATTTATGTTTTTAAGCCATTGTTCATAATGAAATGTTTAGGTAGTTAATATGTCATCGATGTGTTATTTATAGCTGCAAACTAAATAATATTTACTATATTTTAGTTGATCATGGAAGTTGGTTTATTAGTCGACACTTCATTATTGTGGTTTCGACGGTTATATGTACTCTGCCATTGTCGCTGTACCGAGATATAGCAAAGCTTGGAAAGGTAATTTTTACATTTTAAAGATTGATTTGTTTTGATTTTTTATGTATCCAAGTGTTCTGCTTGCATGTAGGGATGTGCACCATGGGCTTGCAGGAGCCAGAAGAGAGCAACAGATCTCTGGAACTGGAGTGTTTACAGAGGGTTGTGAGCTGCCATGTGAGTGCTGGTAATCCATCCCAGGTCCTCTATAGGATCAAACAGTATTCTTAACCACCACGCCTTCTCTTCAGCCCCATTTTTATATTTTAAACAGCCCTTAGCTTTATGGATTTACAGCCTATTCAAGTTACAAGCATGCTTGTATACAAGTATACTAGTTATAAGTATGCTTGAGCAAACTGTGATTAGCTCATTTGAGGAAACTGGTGGTTAAATGTGAATAAAATATGTTCTTTTTCTTCACTAAAGTTGGTAACATGATATCAGACAATAGTTTTAAATTTAGAAAATACAGAGAACTATATTTAAACCAAGTCTACTTTATTAGAAAGTGTCCCATCCTTCTCATTGATAATTTAAACAGTTAAGCTAAGCATGACAAAGAAAGGTTGAGTGTTTGATGACATAAATGCTTAATCTTAGTTAAGCATTGTACAATCTATGCATGTAACATTGTACAATCTGTGCATGTAACATTGTACAATCTATGCATGTAACATTGTACAATCTATATATGTAACATTGTACAATCTATACATGTAACATTGTACAATCTGTACATGTAACACTGTATAATATACGCATGTAACATTGTATAATATATGCATCTTTTTATTTGTAAATTACAATGTCTATTATGCATGTAACTATATGATATGATGTAAAATCTTTTTATTTGTAAATAACAATGTCTATTATGCACATTTTCCACTCAGTGAATTTAATCATCAATTTTTTGATGGATTAATTGTTGAGAATTTCATGTATTATACTCAATTTTTTAAATAAAATTAACTAAATAACTATTTGACTTACCCATAGAAGCTTACTTATATCAGCTATCTATTATCTACCTGTATATTTTTAAAATTTATTTTATGTACGTTGAGTACACAGTTGCTGTCTTCAGACACACCAGAAGAGGGCATCTGATACTATTACAGATGGTTGTGAGTCACCATGTGGTGGCTGGGAATTGAACTCAGGACCCCTGGAATAGTAGTCCTTGCTCTTAACTACTGAGTCATCTCTCCAGCCCCCTATCTGCCTATACTTTATTCTCTTATTTCCAAAAAAATGTTTCTATTTTACCTAAAATATAATTGGTACTATGTCTACATGGTCAAACATTCTGATAATGATTAATTATGAGATACTTTTACATTCTGCATTGAAAACTGTGACCATCAAGCATATCATACTCCTTGCTTTCATGTTTGACATAGTATGTCCAGTGATGAATCTCCTTTTTCCAGGCAGATTTGCACACAGAGTCACCATTCCTGAGTGTTCTTACCACCAGGAATCTCTAATGTCCATCCACAGACAAGCAAGGATGTATTAAAAGGCAGGCCAGACATTGCAGCTCATACCTGTAATCCCAGCATTTGGGAGCTGGAAGGAGAGGCAGACAAATCTCTATGACTTTGAAGCCAACCTGATCTACCCATAATTCTAGGCCAGCAAGGGCTATAGAATGAGATCTTGTCTTAAAAAAAAATAGTGCACCAAAAGAAAAATTTTTATGTGTCAGTTATTATATGAATGAGTAAGCAATTTTTTTCTTCACAAGTTCAATATAGATATATAAGTGTTACCTTCTGAGAGTAGAAAGGAAAACATTCTTGGGAAAATGGTAATACTGAAAATATTAATTACCTACATGTCTCCTGAAGGTATCATACTGAAATCCCAATGAACAGAGCATAGTACTGGCCCCCTCTGGAATATGCCTCTGGCATTAGAATACTACCCCCATTACTGTCTAGCTGTGAATTTGCTAATTTTTCTCTGTGTTCTTCATAAGGCCAAGAACTCATCATAAACATGAATTTCAAAGTAAACATTAAAAGCTTAGAACCCAAGGTTAATAATAATCACCTGAAACAAAAGCATTTGAGACTTTTTTTCCTTGTTATAGAAACCGTCTCAAATGTGCTTACTCATTTTAAATGAAGACTCAAGACAAAAACCTATTGGGATAAGTGTACATACGGAGCAGAGCACATGCCAGTTTGTGTTTTAACCAGATGAAATAGGCATAGCGCTGAGAGGAAGACAAAGACCAGACCCAGAAACAGAGCAAAGGCAAACTGCATCAGACACATAGACTAACTGAGCTGGAGAGCAAAGAGGAAATGGCAGACATTAAAAAAAAATGGAGATGAGTGGACACATGTTATGCTAAAAGAAAGGGGGCGATAAAAATAGAACCAATTATAGATAGAAAGTCCCATAAGTCAATACTAAAATGGGGCCCGAAAAAAAAAAACCAAGATATTTTCACTTTTACTTTCCTAAGTTAAAAGTCCTCACTTTGACTGGGCAGTGGTGGTACACACATTTAATCCCAGTCCTTGGGAGGCAGAGGCTAGCAGATCTATAAGTTTACGGCCAGCCTGGTCTACACAGAAAGTTCCAGGGCAAATCCTCACTTTGTATCCTGTGCCAGAAGTAAATAAAAGCCCTTAAAACTTTGTTGCATGATCACGGTGGATACTTAATCCTCTGTTTGTGGCTCAGGGACAAAAATCATGATATGATAAGTAGTTACATACACATGAATGTAGAGACCAGTCTATAAGTGTATAAACCACTTGGGAACTGGATAAAGACAATCTATGAATAAATCCATAGATTTTTTGTTGTTGTTGTTCTTTGTCTTTTTTTAAATTCTATTTTTATTGGATATTTTATTTATTTACATTTGAAATGTTATCCCCTTCCCCTGTTTTCCCTCTGCAAGCCCCCTATCTCATCCTCTCTCCCCCTGCTTCTATGAGGGTGCTCTCCCACCTACCCACCCACTCCTACCTCACTACCCTAGCATTCCCCTACACTTGGGCATCTAGCTTTCACAGGACCAAGGGCCTCCCCTCCCATTGATGCCAGATAAGGCCATCCTCTGCTACATATGTGTCTGGAGCCATGGGTCCTTCCATGTGTACTCCTTGGTTGGTGGTTTAGTCCCTGGGAGCGCTGGGGAGTCTGTTTGGTTGATATTGTTGTTCTTCCTATGGAGTTATAAACCCCTTCAGTTCCTTTAGTCCATCTACTAACTCCTCCATTGAGGTCCGTGTGCTCAGTTCAATGGTTGGCTGTGAGCATCAGCATCTCTATTGATCAGGCTCTGGCAAAGCCTATCAGAAGACAGCTATATCAGGCTCCTGTCAGCAAGCACTTCTTGGCATCAACAATAGTATCTGGGTTTGGTGTCTACATATGGGATGGATCTCCAGGTGTGGCAGTCTCTAGATGACCTTTCCTACAGTCTCTGCTTCACTCTTTGTCCCTGTATTTCCTTTAGACAGGAGCAATTCTGGTTTAAAATTTTGGAGATGGATGGGTGACCTCATCCCTCAACCAGGGGGCCATGCCCAACCTCTGGATATTGTCTCTAAAAGTTCTCCCTCCCCTTTGTTGCTAGATTTTAAAAATGGTGCACTATTTTGCATAATGTATCTGTGTCCTATACTGACAATGTCTTTGCATTTCTTTTTGCAGATCTCTTTCATCTCTACAATTTTAACAACTGTAATTCTCGGAATCATAATGACAAGGGCCATTTCCTTGGGGCCAAACATGTAAGTGTTGTTGTATCTTTGATTTTACATCAAGATTTGCTTAAATATAGCATATTCAGGAACACAAGTAAAATACAGAATTGAAAAGATACAGCCAGATGTGAGGAGGCAGCCTGATCGAGATTTCAAAGTCATTTTCAGCTATGTAGCAAGGTCAAGGCTAGACTGAGACACAGGAGACTCAGTCTCAAAATAGCAAATCAGTAAGGAAAGATGGGGAAAAGGAAGAAAGAAAGAGGTCGTATACACACAACCATAAGAAACACCATATCGTTAGTACATGGAAGAATCAGAGACAGACTTACCATCAGTAAATGCACTGAGAGAGCTGCAATGTACTAAACAATATAGAGGTTAATTTACACTATGTCTTAAACAGTGCAAGGAATACTGTCTTCTATGAATGGTCTCTAAGAAAAGGAGGGGGGAGGGAAACTCAGTGAATAGATCTGATTCGTAGTGCAGTGCACAGGGAATCTGTTTCCCTCTTGATTAATTGTTGCTCTGTAAAGTTGCTTCTTCAAGCACATGCTTATGAAAACTCCTTAGCTTGCCAGAAAAGAATGCCAAAAACAAAACAAAACAAAAACAACAACAAAAAACAAGAAAAAAACCCCAAAACAAAAACAAAACAACTAGAATCAAGTAGGTAGGAAATCTAAGACTGGGTGCCTACATGCTTTGAATTAGTAGAGCCTCTTGTCCCCTTGCTACAGGTCCTCACATGGCAGCCAGCTATGTTGTTCCCGTCCTGATCTCATCTGAGCCTTAGTACCTCCCGAGGGCCTTCGTTTTAGACACCACCACACTGAAATATCAGGGCTTTCCCGTAAGAATTGGGACAGATAGATGGGGAAGGGCAGCTCCTTGGTAGAGTACCTAAGCAGAATACAAGGGAGCCCTAAAGTCATTTCCCAAGAGTAACAAAAGAAGAAAGAAGGAAGGAAGGAAGGAAGGAAGGAAGGAAGGAAGGAAGGACAGAAAGAAAGAAAGAAAGAAAGAAAGAAAGAAAGAAAGAAAGAAAGAAAGAAAGAAAGAAAGGAAGGAAGGAAGGAAGGAAGGAAGGAAAGGAAGGAAGAGAAAGAAAGAAAGAAAGAAAGAAAGAAAGAAAGAAAGAAAGAAAGAAAGAAAGAAAGAAAGAAAGAAAGAGCGAGCCCATGGCCCATGGTTGATGGTTCATTGTGCACATGGAAACACATGGGTGTATGGCCAGTTCTATCTATTGCTGACCATTTGGTATTTACTGCACTGATACTATATTCCATCCTGGCTTTCAAAAAATGAGGTACAGGAGCCAGAAGATAATCAATACATTAAATAATACAATTTAGGCAAAATAGTGATGATATGAAACTTAAGTATAATGACCTAAACTTTTATACAGAGAAGTAAATCTAAGCAGCCATACATAATAAAAGGTTTTATTCGCTGGATGTATATAGCACTGTGAGGCAGTATCAAGGAGGGGAAAGGGAGAGAGAGAATTAGGAAACTTGAGAAGTTGATGAATCAGAACTCACTTATGCTCCAGGAAGGGCAAGCAATGTTCCCTATCTCCACTGCACGTTCCACTCACCTGACTAGCTTAAATCACTGATGTGCCAGTGCCCCACCCACAGAGCCTCTGAGAACATCTGCTTAGGGTCCAGGCAACTGTACTCCTTATAGAACGATTAGAGTCCATGAGCCAGGAGCTAGAAAGAACCTCTGACCCAGAGACTGGCCCCAAGTATACGTCAGCTGCATCCCATCCACCACATGCCAGAAACGGGGGGAGTGGGGGGGAGGGGATGGGGGGTTGTTTCTTCTTGATGGCCCATGGTTGATGGTTCATTGTTCACCTGTGTTTTTTAGTATTTATTTTTATGTGGAAAGTGTCATGTGACAGACTATTTTGAATATAAAGAGAAATAAAATGTCTTTGCTCTCAAGGGTTTCCCCATTTAGTGGGGAAATAACCTCTGTAGATAACTATCAGGGAAATTATCAGGAAAGGATGTTTGCTTCCTGTCAGGTTAAATGATCTCATTTTGTGGCTAAAGAGTTTAAAGAGCTCTTTGTTTGGGTTCTAAAAAAATGTAGCCTTAATTTCCTCTACTGGTGATATAATATTTTATCTTAGACTGAATTTTTACAATGATGGGGATTATTTATTTAACTCTCCCAATATTTAGATGTCTAAGACATATGCCTTTTCATATGGTGCCACCTTCTATTTCTGTTTGAATAGCTCTGCAAACAACTTCTGCTTGCCCTGTTTACAACCAGGCTAATGAAATCGCTGTAGAGGTTGGCACAGTGGCTAGCCAAGCAGGCTTCTTTCTGGAAAGAAGACAGGCAAAGATGCTTATCATCCATAAAACATGAGAAATCCAATACACCGTGTGTGCTTTTCTTCATTTTCAGTTCAGATGAATGATCAGAAAAGCTGTAGATTCCTCTCCCCCTAGGTCTTCTAAATTGGTATTTGAAAAAAGATCTTTAAACCCACTATCAAAAGAGAGGCAGGTCTGTAACAGCTGCTGGTGTTGACCTTGTTACCATGGAAACACCTTTTTAGTGGTTGTGTTTTAAAAATAAAACACAATTCAATTTCCTTTTCCATAACTCATAGGGCCATAAATTCTGCTTTCTGGTATGATTTCAAATAGCCACAGCCCGACAACTTTCTGTTCCTCTTGCAAATTATGTTCAGTTTTATTGTATTTTCTAGGTCTTTGCTTTATAAAAATTGGGGTAGAAAGGCAATTTAATTGTTTTCCAGAAAGGGTGCAAGTATAAAAATGCAATAACACACTTGGGTTTTTTTTTCATATTATTTTGTAACTTAAATAAGAGGCATTTTAAAACATTCTTTATTTGAAATATGATTATTATTTATATCTTACAATCAGCATGGAAATGATATGTAATCAAACAAAACTTTTTCATATGGCATCTGTTATAGCATCTTAATCAATAACAGCATTCTAAACATAACTGGAGTATATATGTCTATACTATACACAGACATTTAGATACACAAAATGTGCCCTAGAACCTGGCAAGCATTAATTTCCTTACTCTGTCCATTCTAAGCCTAAAACTCTACAATTTAATAAACTACATAGGATTCAAGAGAGGATTATGGGGAAAATGAGTAAAAAATATGTAAACGTATATATTTGAGTTCTGATTAGTTCTGACAAATGTCAATCACTTAACTGTTATGACATATGAATTGTTGCTGCTTTCGTTGTAAATGACAATCACCAAACTGTAATCTGACTGCAGTAAAAGGCAATTGATTTACCCAACACTGAAAGTTCAAGGTTGGCTGCTGGGTATGGTAATCAGTATGTTGTATCCAGGAGCTCCGTGAATGAAGTCAGGCATGGCTCTTCATTAGCTCCATTCCTCTTTCCTACTCTTATTTGAAATGCCTGCTCACTGTCTTAAGATAACAGCAGGTAGTCTCAACCTTTATCTATTCAGGTCTAAGTCCACAGAAAGAGAAAGAGTTTTCTCTTTCAGGTGCTTCCAGTCCACTGCAAGGATTATTTCCAATTGGCCCTATAAAGGATTCCTACGCCAGGATCTGGGTTGAGTTGCTTGTGATCTGGTGCTAGGTGCCCACCCTTGGAGCTAAGAATAGGAGTATGCATCCAGACTGAATAGGAAAATGAGTGTCCCCTAAAGACAGCAAAGCAGTAATGATTAGAAATGTGGACGGGGGCAGTGTGCCCTGCAAATTACAGTGCCCATTTAGATTACAGGGATTTCATTACATGGTATGGGAAGAACACACAAAAGAATTTAAGACATAAGTAAATGATAAATATCCACATGGAAAAAAATACTCCTATTGGAACCTGGAGAAATAGTTTAATGAACTTTTTGTTTAAAAAAAGAAAAAGAAAAGAAAAATCCCACAATGTTTCTAACAAAGTATTTCATATCATTTATGTACTTAAAAACCTAATGGTATAACTGTTCAGTAAGTTATTTTACTAGAAAACAATGAATCTAGACAAAGCTCTCTTTCTTCTTCTGTCTTCCCAACCTCCTTGTTTGATAAAGGGTTTGAATGAGGTGAAGTGGTGGGTGAAACTGGTCTAATGTGAAAAAAGGGATAAAATACCTTACTTCATTTTAAAGGTAAGAACTATTGAGCAAATTAGAGATCCAATCAAAAGATGAATCTAAAAGTGCTATATTGACTCATTTTGGGAGGAGGGGGTGAGACAAGGTCTTATTATGTAGCTCTGGCTGTCCTGGAACTCACCATGAAGACCAGGCTGGCCTCAAACTCACAGAATCCATCTACCTCTATCTTCTAAATGCTGGGATTAATGGTGTGTGCCACCACATTCAGCTTCTAGGAACTCTTGAAGGCATTTGGGGCATTGTTTGCATGGTCCTTAGATAGAAGCTGGGATATTCATTTTTGAAAGTGTGGCCTAAAGGTACAGAGAGAAACATTTGGTTTTGTTCTGAAGATCATGTAGGCAATGTGAGTTTCACATCAGAAACTTCTGTTGCTATCCCAGAATGGTGATCAGAAATGGATCAGAATTTGAGTATTTTAGCTTTGTAAGTTTGGAGCTTTTACCAAAAGGAATTGAGAAGGGTTCTTTATTTAGAGATAAAATGGCCATTTTTCTTGTTGAATTTTCTCTATTCATCTCTTAGGCATCTTCTTGTAGGGTTCTTTATGTCTTTCATCTTGCTACAAGCACCCAGACAACAGAGGGCACATTTGTTCTTTCATACTATAGGTTTAGCTTTCCAGAATGTTCAGCACAGACTTCGGTGTTCACCAAAGAATTGCCAGACCATCAGCTGGAAAGCTATCATATGCCTTCTTGCTTAAGTCATTTCATCCCTGGGATTGGCTGAACCCAATTTTGATATAATTAAAGAATAGGAATCAACTTGAGGCAAAGAAATTTTCATGTGAATGTATTTACTATCAAGGAAAACTTTTCTAACTTTACTTTCAAATCCAGATCATAATGACAACTGATCCCCACTTTCCTATCACCCACTTCCCCCACTATATGGATAGTGTGTTTAAGACATAGCTAGAGTTTTGTTGATTCTGGCTAAAAGTCTGCTTGGAGTATACAAAGAAATGTTTTGCTAAACCATAGACAGTTTGGCAGAGACCAAGATGAAGGTAAGGCTTTGCTGCAGTATAAAAATCTTGTCTTGTTGTTTAGCTGATAGACAGTGATAGTTCTGAAACAAAAGCATGGCCAGATAAAGCTCCCATTTTAATTGGGCTATTCAAGGGGAAAGGGGAGAAAAGAAGACTGGAAGAAGGCTGCCTATGGCAAGAGTCCAGGCACAGGATAACTGGTACATTGGCATACGTACATGGATAGTAGACATGAAGAAGGAGGAACCTTTAAGCTGATAGTTAACTAACCTTAGTGACTACATGAAGAGGCTAAGGAAGCAAGAGTTACGTAGGGTGATGGTTGATGCCAAGGTTTTTAGCTTAGACAACTGGATTCATAGGCGGTCCAGAACTCACCACCAAAGGCTGAAATAGATGAGTCTAGTGTCAATCAATACCTATTGAGTCAGTTGTGGGGTTACAAAGGTAGACATAACCCAGTACTCCTCTATTGGTTTATTAAAGTTTATTGAGGGTAGAGTTGGGCATATAACCATCAGAAATCCAAAGAACACTCATAGTTCTAACAAATATTCATAATATTAAAAAACTGGGAGTCTGGGGAGAGATAGTTCAGTCATAATGTGTCTGTGGCATAGTATGGGGACCTGAATTCAAATCTCTAGCACTCCTTTTGTAAAGCCAAATCGTCACTGTATGCTTTTGATCCCAGCACTAGGAAAATGGAGACAGGAAGATTTCTGGGCTTGCTTGCCAGTCAGTCTGAACCAATCCAGGTTCATTAAAAGAACTACCCCCCCCTTCCCAAATAGATATTAACATCATAACAGGAAGCCATTGGAGAGACCTCTTAAAAACTGTGATAGGATGATAAAATATTGCTCTGCACAATAGATGGCTTCCAGCAGGGCTGCGGGAAGGGAAAGGCTCATCTCTATTGAAGGGGTAGGCCACTGAGAGTTTGAGCAAACTCTGGTAAGTATAGAGATAACACACATTAGACTTTTTTCTTTTTCCTGGGGGATGGTCACAGGGGAGGAGGTGGACAGGGAAGGACTGGGAAGTGAATGTGATAGGGGTGTATGTTGTGAAATCCTCAAAGAATATATAGAAATATTATGGTGGGGGAAGACAGGTATGGTAGAAAAGTGACTGAGGAAGACACTGGTGTTGTCCTCTGACCTTTACATGCTCATGTTCTTACTCGTACCCATAATAGTGTTCTTCAAATGATACACAAAACATACACCAATAATGATAATAATGATGGTAATAATAAGTATTTTCTTTTCTTTTTATTGGATATTTTCTTTATTTACATTTCAAATGTTATCCCCTTTCCTGGTCCCCCCTAGCCCCCTATCCCATACTCCTTCCCCCTACTTCTATGAGGGTGTTCCCCAACCCACCCACTCCCTCCCTGGCATTCCCCTACACTGGGGCATTTTCCCGAGTAAGATCTTACTCTACTCCCACCCATCTGCCTGTTTGTGCCAAGTCAACCCAGGGGAATCAAAGAAGAGATGATAATCAGAATCAAAGGAAGTTGATATCTCAAGTAACAAAACGTGTTCATGATTACATGACTTGTTTCACATGGATCGGTTTTTGTAAGAGCAAAACTAAATTCTGCCCCACCCCTCCCCCAAATCAGCATTAAGTTTTCTGAAAACTTAAATCAATTTTTAAAAATTGTATTTAAAGTAAGTGAATCCATTTTGACACTGAGGGTAACCACAGGGGAGGATCCCCCGCCCGGCTCCCCCACCCCCACCCCCACCCCAACAGCTCATGTCAAACACAGATCTGCATCGGAGTCAGACACAGAGGAGCTGGGAGGGAGCAGTGGCTGAGGAGCCAGTTGAGGCTGAGCTTGGGCAAGTGGTCAGGCCTGCCTGTCACTTAGAGCTTATGCTATGACCGAAAACAGGAAATGCTGAGCGGTGCCTAAGGGTATCCAGAGCACTTAACTCTAAGCTGTGTCTGATTGAAGCAGTTAATTTAGAACAGGTTCTACCCACACTGGATTACTCAGAAGCATCCTGGGCTCTGCTGAAGAGTTTGAGTGCGTGCTACCAGAAGGTACAAGGTGTTCTGTGCCTCTGGACCCAGAGGCGCAGTGTCCTAAGACCCAGTAGTAATACCTTGAAGCTCAGTTGCTGTTTTGCTGTTATTAGAAACAGGGGCTCATAATATAGCCCAGACTAGCCTGAAATTTGCTTTGTAGACCAGGCTAGCCCCAATCTTACAGACATCTACTTGCCTCTGCCTCCTGAGTGCTGAGATTTCAGGTGAGACACCTTGCCCAGCCTGAAGCTTGTTTTTATCACTTCAGGAAGACAGGTTTATTTGGTAGGACAACATTTCTGATCCCTCAGCCATTGTGAAGATAACAAATTTAAGTTCCTAATCAAGGTAAGATGCCTGAATTCAAGAATCCAAACTATCACTCACATCTGGCAGCTCACAGCCAGCTGTGATCTCAGCTCCAGGGGATCTTATGTCTTCTTCTGGCCTCTTCAGGCATGCCCACATATAAGATATACTCTCACAGACATACATATAAATAAAAATGATTAAAAATAAGCCTTTTCTTTAAAAGCATATAGAACTATGTATAGCTCTGTGGTTAGCATGCAGGAAAACCTGCTTTTGGACCCCAGCACCTCCCACCAAAAAGGCTAAACAAAAATTATATAATGAACAACTGTTAAGTTGTTGTTTTTGGTTTTTTGTTTTTTGTTTTTTTTTTTTTTTAATGCAAAGGAAGCAATCGTTTCTTTTCGAAGCACTGGTCTTTCTAAGGCTGCAAACTGCTCTATGCCAAGCCCTAAATGATCTTTTCCTCTCTCCACACCTTATAATTCATAGGCACTAAAGTTTTCAAAATGAAGTCTCTTTCCTTCTCTTTCTCTTCCTTCCTACCCCCTTCTCCCTTTGCCCTGTTTGACTTTTAGACTTGATCCCTTTTGTTAACCTTCTTCCAAATGCTCACACAGGTAAAATAATGGGTCACCCTGACTGGCCTCCTGTCCTGCTGAACTTTCTAAAGAGATCAGCCTCTCAGTTGTTCCTGTACCACCCCCACTACCACCCTGGTATCCCACTCCATCCCCCATCCCTCCTCCACCCTCCACCTCTTCCCTGTTACAGACACTCTCTGTCCGGGATCCCAAAGCACCCTTATTTTTTGAGTTTGTTTTGTTTTGTTTTGTTTTTGACTTTTACTGGCACACCCAGGGTAGCTCACTGGTGTCTGAGTCCCACACACTCCCAGCTGGCATGACGCAAGCCACTCTTTTTCATGGTATGTGTCTTCCAAATGGTTCTCCACAGTTATGACTTAAACATCCAATCTCCTTTCACAAAATATTTTCTCCTCAGATGTCTCTTCTTTTAGTAAAAGATTCTGGGATCTCAGAACAGAGGGGAAATCCATGTATCCTATCTGTTCTTGTTTACTTAGTTAACTGTACGTGTGTGTGTTTGTGTGTGTGTGTGTGTGTGTGTGTGTGTTGGTATCTGTTTTGGTATCTGCAAAGGCCAGAAGAGATCCAGTATGGATACTGGGAAGAGAAATAGAATCATCTGGAAGAGCAGGAAGTGCTTTCAACTGTCAAATCATCTCTCTAGGTCCAAGTTAAAATTTTCAGTACTGATCTGCATGGAAGTATAAGTGCAATTTTAATTATTTCAGACATTTCATGCCTTAGAAAAGTTATTTATATGTGGAGTTTATACTCTGCTGTGATCTAATGGAGAAGGTTGGTGTATTAGTCAGGGTTCTCTAGAGCAGCAGAATATATAGAATGACTCTATATATACCTATATATGTAATGTATTAGACTGACTTACAGGCTGTGGTCCACTTAAGTGAACAATGGCTGCCTATAAATAAAAGTTTCAAGAATCCAATAGTTACTCAGTCCATGAGGATAAATGTCTCAGTTGGCATTCCATGTATGTTGGAATGCCATAGAAGTAGTCTCTAATGACAATTATGAGGAATGGGCTTGCTATCAATATGAATTGAAAGCAAGCAGGTAAAAAGCAAAATCTTCCTTCTTCCATGCCCTTAAATAGAAGGAGTGGACCAGATTACAAGCAGGTCTTTTCTCCTCAAAAGATCTAGATTAAAGGTGTGTCTTCCTACTGCAAATATCCAGATTAGAAGTAGAACTTCCTACTTCAAATCAAGAAAAAAAAAATCCTCACAAATGTACTCCATTTGGAGATTTTAGTTAATTCCTGACAAAATTACCCCAAAATTATCCAATTAATTACTGCAACATTATTTCTAATAATGAAGATAAAGAAACAATGTAAGTTTCCATGCACTGATAAGTAAGGAAAATAAAACAAACCCATACAACATAATACTATTCCACTATTAAAAAAAATATCAAATCATGTCATGTGCCATAATGGGGGACTGAAAATCATTATATAAAATAAAACCACACACAGAAAGACAAGTACTATATGATCTCACTCACTTGTGTAATATTTTAAAAGTTGATCTCAGGAAGGGCTTAGTGGTACATGCACTTGGGAGTAGCACTTGGGAGGTGGAAATAAGCGGATCTGTAGGAATCTCAGGCCAGCTAAGCTATATAGTGAGACCTTTTCTCCAAAAAGCAAACAAAAAAAATTTCCTACAAGTTAAAGAGTCGAATGAGTGCCACAAGAAGCTGAGAAGGATGTATACGAAGACGCAATTAACAGAAATAAGCTCTATGTTCTATATTCAATAGAATGGTTATTGATAATGATAACGTACTGTCTATGGTTAAAAAGCTAGAAGAAAATATTTTACATATTTTTATGATAAAAAATAAGTGATTGAGTTTATATATGTTTTTGTATGTGCATGTGTGTCTCTCTGTGTGTGTGTGTGTGAGAGAGAGAGAGAGAGCGAGAGAGAGAGAGAGAGAGAGAGAGAGACAGATTGAGGGGGGGGAGGGAAGAGATTGATCAAGAACCAATTAGGGAATAGGACCTTCAGTATTCACATGCAGATTCCTGATCAAAATATCAGAACCATCCCTTACATGTCTGTATTTGTATGTATGTGTGTGTTTGTCCTGATTTAAAAATTACCTTGTATATACATGTATCACAACAAAATCACATGGTGCTCCATACATATGCAGATTTTTATTCAGATGAAAAACATAACAAACTTTCTACCAGCTTTATTCTGAGTCCCTTCTTTACCTGCCAGTTTCTAATCTTTGTTACTCTATATGCAATCCAAAGAATAAAAGAAGAAAAAGTAAGAAACATCAGAATTACTGTTTAGATGAAATCTTTGGGAGGAAATCTATGAGAGTCAATCCTTAAAAATATTCCTTCATTTAAAACCACAAATTTAAGTACATGTGCCTGCTTAGGCATCCAATAAAAGTTTGATTTGGTAAAATTGTGGGAAACTAACAGCTTGTTTGCTATGTCTATGAAAATAAATACTGAATCATATGCTTTTGTGTATGTGCTAAAATTCATATGCTTTCCCACACTAATCTGTTAATATGGTAAATGCACTAACAGATGTTTCTGTGAGACTAGCCTGGCATTTAATATGAAGGCCATTTTTGGTAATGTATTAATCATACAAATTGCTTGGATGTATTATTAATTTTTTTGTATTTGACATTTGTCGTCTAAATACAGAAAGACTGTAACTTGATTTGTTTTCAGCTAGGTTGGGTACCAAATTTTATGTCATCTCATAAATTATACCAAGAAGAGATAGCCTTTCCTTTTCTTCTCTTCTCTCTCTTTTCCTCCCTCCCCTATGTCTCTTTCTCCCTCCCCATCCCCATCCCTCTGTTCCTCCTTCCCTCCTGCCCCTCCATCCCCCTCCCTTCCTCTCTTCCTCCTTCCCTCTCTGAGGACCTGTTTCTGAACTCAGCCCTATTCTGTGACAAACCATTGAAAACCCACATCCTGTTACCTCTATCGTTTTTCTAGATTTGGAACACATTGCTCACTCAGGGCCTATCAGAAAGTTAGAGTCTTCTGCTAATACTGCCCAACAGGGCTCATTTTATGAGTATATTAAATAAGTGTGCATGTTTCAGTTGCTCATTAAGGCTGGAATTTGCCAGACTGACTGGAGAGAGAGAGCAGTGGAGGCAGCAGGTGGCAGTAGCTCCCACTCAAAGAACAGAGATTCCCAGCAGGTCTGGAAACAGTGGGAGGCCTCTCTCTCAGGCTAGCTTTTCTGAAAGACAGTTCTCCCCCCTGAGAGCTGCTCAGTTCATTTATAGAAAGATGATATACTGCACAAACTCTACAGATGTTGACAAAATAAATGGAATTCATTTGTGTCCTCTTCATACAGACAATGAATAACAAACATGAAAGTTGAGATTAAAGGTGTGCACCACTATGTCTGGCCTAACTGATGATAATTCTTGAATGTCCCTGCAAGAAACAATTGAATTAACACAGTATATTTCCCCAGAAATAGACAGTACGCCCTCAGTCAGCATCTTGAGAATTTCCCCTTTTTTATTTAACCCCTGAGTGACTGTATGCTCTCCAGTGGGTTCCTTGTCTACCTCCATACACTCTTTTGAGTCTCATTCAAACCTGTCAATAGAAGTGTGTCATGCTTATAGATGCTTATCTGCCTTTGAACACTTAAGAAAGGATACTAATCAATTAATCTGTACAATTAGAGGGAATTAGATAATATGGGTACACCCATTTCATAAATGCAGAAGTTGAAGCAGGGATCGATGAACTTAGCTAACAGCATGCTTTAGCCAATAAATAGAAGAGGCCAGAGGAACAGACTCCAGGCCTCTTATATGCATTATTACTGGAGGTAGAGGGGAAGGTATGTATTAGGTAGACCAATTCGTACTGATTCTGGATGTTTTAAGTCTGCTGGGATTTATGCTGCTTGAGAATTTAAAGTACATAAATGGGCATGATGAAGTGATACTTTTAATCCCAGAGCTATAAAGGCTGAGGCAGGGGCATTATAAGTTTGAGGCCAGTCAGGAACTCTGTCTCAAGACAAATAATTGAGTAAACTATAATTTTTTTAAAGGGCATATGATCAAAAATCCTCTTGAGAAGTCTACCAACAGGTAGAAACATGAGGCCAACGCACGAAAAGATTTTATACGAAACACACCAGGAAGCAAAGCAAACCAGATGATGAGGCAGAGACTACCCTGATGTTAAACAAAAATAATTGTTTTGGTTTGGGTTTTGGGTTGAGACAGAGTCTCAGTGTGTGGCCCTGGCTGACCTGGAACTCAATTTGTACATCAAGCTAGCCTTGAATTCATAGAGATCCACCTGTCTCTGCCTCCTAGGTACTAAGGTTAAAGATGTGCACCACTATGTCTGGCCTAACTGATGATAATTCTTGAATGTCCCTGCAAGAAACAATTGAATTAACACAGTATATTTCCCCAGAAATAGACAGTACACCCTCAGTCAGCATCAACTCACGTGTACCCTCCTCAATGGACTATAGCTCCCATTATACCTCTCTCAGGCAGATCGGACCTGAAAAGCTGAGGAGGTGAATGAAGAGGAGTTATAGGATACTGGCAATTGTATATCTCCCTTAGGCTCTTGTGTGACAACTCCATACTAACTTTTGTTATATTGATTGAGCAAATCAATTCCCCAAATCACACAGTGAGTGAGTGTTATATATATTTAATTAAACACAGCATCTGTCCGAGTGTTCAATAGGCATTTTAGAACAGTGGGGTTAGGAAACTCTGAGGCCCCCCCAGGAATGGTATATTGTTGAGATGAATGGAAACCACTTATTGTTTCTTTTTCTTTTCAGTAAGTTATTTATTTTTTTTTATATTTTTTTTTATTATTTCATTCTTTAATAGATTTTTTTAAAACATCAATTTTAGACCCATATACAAAGATATAGAGATTTCCCAAGAAATTCCCTTGTCCCATTATTAACATCTCTTGTTACACTGAGATATTTTTTTTTAGAAATGACAAGCCTACAATGACAATATCATTCAACACTCACAGTTTATATTAGGACTCACTCAGAGTTCATATGTTTTATGGCTTTGGAAAATTTTTAACAATGTATGTCTATGATTATATTATTGCCAGAGTAGTTTGATTGCTTTAACTGGCCTCTCTTTTCTTTTCTTTTTTTTTTCTTTTTTTATTTTTTTAATTTACATTCCAAATCACTTCCCCTTTCCCGTTTCCTCCCTCCCCGAGTTATTTATTTTTTATGTATGGTTATTCTTGTCTACAAAAATTGTTCTTTCTCTGTCTCTCTCTCTGTCTCTTTCTTTCTGTATCTCTGTCTCTGTCTGTCTATCTGTCTCTCTCTCTTTCTGTGTGTGTGTGTATGTGTATGTTGTGTGTGTGTGTATGTGTGTATATCACATGTATCTAGTGCCCAAGGAGTTCATAAGAGGGCATTCAACCCCAGAATTGGAGTTACAAATGGCCATGAGTCACCATGGGGTTGCTAGACACCATACCTGGGTCCTCTGCAAGCAAACCAAGTACTTTTAAACTCTGAGCCATCTCTCCAGCCCACTTATTAAGTTCCTGTTGAAAGATACTCAGTTTTTATGTGTGACACTATTTCTTATTCTCCAATAAACTTATTATTACACTTATTTAAAAATGTCTCTAATTAACTGATTTTCTTTTAGACCAAAGACAGACAATGCTTGGGTGTTTGCAAAGCCCAATGCCATCCAGGCTATTGGGGTGATGTCTTTTGGTGAGTACCTGGTTTCAAAACCTGTTTTCAATATGACACATCTGTTCTGTGAAGAGGTTCTGGTCCATGCATGTCTATAGAGGGTCTTCTACATTTAGATTCCCCATTAGCAGCATACAATCTAGTTCGTGTCGCTATAAAATCAGGCTCAAGCCTTTCTTGTCCATTACTAAACTTTCTCATTCATTACTAAATTTTGCTTCTAATTGGAGAACAATGTTTTTATGCTGGACATTCATTACAGTAGTTAGCAGTCAGGCACATCCCCCAGCCAGCCCAAAGGGACACCCCATGACAGTGTTAGTAATTAGGCGCCTTCCTGGCCAGCCCCAAGGGACTAGGCAACAAGTCACATCATCACTGGCTGCCCAGAGGTGAAGCAATTCCCATTGTTGCCCCTGTTGAATGTCACCCTGTGCGTGTGTCATGGCCCCAATAAAAAGCCACTTTTTTCCAACCCTCAAACCACTTCTTTTTCCTTCCTTCCTCACCCCTCCCTTTAATAAACCCCCTACATGAGACCTGTTTCACAGTGTGATTTTGTTAAACCTGCCTCTTATTTCCACCAATGGTTAATGTGTTTCCTAACTTGAAACTCCAGCAAATGTCATAGACTTCTATAAAGTCTTTGCAGAAA
Organism: Tokudaia tokunoshimensis; assembly: GCA_036184795.1. NCBI lineage: Eukaryota > Metazoa > Chordata > Mammalia > Rodentia > Muridae > Tokudaia > Tokudaia tokunoshimensis. The sequence goes on along the minus strand of BTHU01000004.1, from coordinate 39,425,804 downwards.
GAATTTAAGATTTGGCTAGATATCTATAACTTCCCTATGTCTCAGCTGCCAAATAAAGTGAGGTACAGATTTTCCTGAAGATAGGAAGGAGAAGAGGAAAAAATGGGAGAGTTGTTAGACAGGTCTGGGTTATGTTGAGAGTTACATGAAGTTACTAGGCAAGCCTTCCGTGAAGATCCTTGTATGTAGGTAGGCCTTTACGTTCTGGCTTACTCGGTGCTGTAAATTAAGATATTTTCATTTGAGATATTTGATATTCTAAGGCAGTATACATCTCACTTTTTTGAAGTAGAAAACAGAGTCCTGCTGTTTCCCTAGTAATGAGTTTTTCTTTTGTGTTGCAGCGTTCATTTGCCACCATAACTGCTTCCTAGTCTATGGTTCTCTCGCAGAGCCCACGGTAGCGAAGTGGCGCCGGATCATCCACGCATCTATCTTGGTTTCTGTATTCATCTGCGTGCTCTTTGCTACGTGCGGGTACTTCACGTTTACTGGCTTCATTCAAGGTAACATGAGAGACTAAACCACAACCCATCCTGGCGCACATGTACACTGGTACCAGTTCTGCTCATTTCTGGAAAAGTTTCCCAGGGGGCTATCTCACACCAGCCTTCTTCCATCCATTCTCTGCTCTCTCCTCCTGCCTATCTATTGTCTGCTCAACAAGTTCTCTCTTCTTAATCTCTCAGATTTAGTTCTGTGATCCGTACTCTGCTCCCAGGTGCATTTGCTTGTTTCCAGACGTGAACTCTGGCTCCCCTCGTGACTGCTGCTTTGTACTTTTCCTTTCCTGGGTACTAACAGCCTCCCAAAGTTGAAACTGATAACCTTTCTGCTTCTGGTCTCTTTGAACCTTTCTGAGTCAGCTGTCCTGAACTGCCTTCCACTTCAGGGAAGAATGACTGTTCAGTTACGGCTTTTCTTTTTCCGTGCTAATATTTTTGTTGTTTTCTTCCTCAGACCTTTCTAATCCCCCACCGCACCCAGAGACTGGGGTCCTGCTTTTCTTTTGACAAATACCCTGGGTGATCTTCCCATTCTCCTTGAAGCCCAGGTCTCTAGGATGATTCTGTTTAATCGTCTCATTCTGGTCCAAATTGCAAACATCATCTTTCCAATAAAGCCAGTCTTTTCTCTCCCTGCCTTCAAAGTGACTTCTCTTTTCTTGGATCTCTTGGTCCCAGTAACTAAGTGCTCCTCTTTTTACTGCTTTTGATGCTTTCATCCAGTCATTAAGGGTTTAGTACTCAGGGTAGCCTGACGGCAGCCAAATGCCATGATCCATATATTCTGCAGCTTTTGCAGGTCTAGTATCTCACTTGACCTTCCCACAACCCTTGTAAGTGGAATAACTAGTTCTACTTCCTGCTTACACAGAAATAGAAGTAACTTGCCCCAGCTGGCTGGTAGCAACCAGTATGCATGACTACTAATATTCAAGTTCAGATATTCTCCCCGGCCCTTCTCTGACTGCCTCCCAAGTTTTGATCCACACAGAGCCTCTAATAGTCTCTTAGTGTCCAGCTCCTCTTGGCTTAGTTTTCTGTGACACTTTGGCACTCTTGGGACGCCTTGATCTAAATAGATATCATAGGTCACCATGATTATATACATCCATTTCTCAGAAAATAAGAAAGGTTTTTTAAAAAACTGTATGAATAATGTGATACGAATATAGTAATATATATTTATATACACACACTATATATGCAACATATAGATAAATATACATATATACACACATACATATATACATACACACATACATATGTGTGTGTGTGTGTGTGTGTGTGTTCTACCTGCTCCAGGATAGTACAGTTAAAAGCAGTCTTGAAAGTCTTGATAAGTACTGTTTCAAACCCTGCCAGGTACCAGTCACGATTACTACATAGTATGCCAAGCTGAATAGCCTAAGGACTCCTGCATGCACAATAACTTTGGTTTATAAATGTCTCTCTACTTTTGCTAGTGATATCTTCATAGTGTTTTTGGCATTGGTAATTGCCATGCTGTAACATTTATGATAGCTGTATGTGGTAACTAACATCTGTAATCCCAACACAACACACGGAAAGCTAAGGCAAGGGGATGTGTAGCCTATGGTATATAGCAATACTCTGTCTCATAAAAACAAGTGTGACACGGGCTCTTTAAGCTGAATGTGGTCACATGTGCATGTACCTGTGCATGAGGAAGAGACAGTAGGATCAGTTGGGATTCCCACCTGCCAGTGTAAGAAATTCTATCCCCAAAATAAAAAGGCAAAACATGATTTACAGGATACCTGGTGCTCTCTGGCCTCCAGAGCCCATGCAGATACCCATATACATATATATAAGCATATACTACATGTGTTCATACACACATACACAAACACACATACACACATACAGACACTGTCTCACACACATCTTCATATAACAAAGCTGACGGGTATTTGATGTCATTGTTTTTCCTTTGTTTTTTTCTTAACTATAATTCCCTGAAATACACTTAGATTCAGGCTGGGATCAGTCAGCACTGCCTCGTTAGCTCATTTCTCTTTAGGTCAAGTGTTGCAGGATATTTGATCTCACTGTGAGCCTCAAGATTGTGTTGTTTACTGGAAAAACGTGTTTCTAGTTGTGGTGTGTCTCAGCCCTTAGCACACACTTTTAATCCCTCTGGCTGGAATACAGACATGCCCTTAGTACATACCTTTAATCCCAAACAATGAAGATAAAGTTAGGTTGTAGAAGGAAGCATTCATGTTTGAAAGTGATGTCTAATTGAGTGGCAGACATAGTGATAAATCGGGGAAAGATTTGACAGAATAGGGTCTGCTCAATTCTAGAGGAATTCTAGAGGAATTTCCTCTCTCAAGGAGAGGAAAGGAAAACTACTTAAGAGAGAACTGTGTAGCAAAGGAGAGAAGGCAGTTTGACTGGGACAGTTGTACAGAGACAGGTTGTAGAGAAAGAGCAAGCCAGACACAAATGAAAACATAACAAGCCAGAGAATGAGGATGAACCAAAAGATGAGAATATATTGGCAAAGTTAGTATGAGGCCAAGCAGAACAATTCAAGAGAAGTCAAGAGAACCCATATTGAATCAGTCAGCTTGGAGAGGAGTTTGAGCCTTAACAGCTGCATTGAACCAGCCAGTCAGAGATCAGAAAGAACTAGGAAGGGGCAATCTTATTCAGCAGCAAGTCTCAGAGGCTGAAAACAGTCTAGGCCTAGATAAAATTGTAAAGAGGCTAAAAGCTTCCAGGACTAGGCCTAGGTGATCAGACTGAGGCAGTAAGCCTTGGAGACAAAAATTACATCTGGCAAATAAAATATACTTTTACAGTCGATCTGGTTTTGTTTGTATAAACTACACACACCACTGTTTATCAGGTAAATTTAAGCCAGTAAGGTTGTGGGAAGTCTACAGTCCTTTTGCCGGTTCCCTGGGACTTCAGAGAAGATGCAGGGCCTAGTTATTAGTGGTTAGTGATGGGAACCTCTGTTCTTGGGTTTCTCACAGTGTTGACTCCTCAATCAACATTGAAGCTTGTTTTCTGCCACTTCTTCTTTGTTGCTGTCATCTTTTTTCTGCCCAGAATGGGCAGCAGAAAGGTAACACACATCTGGTGTCCTTGGTGGAGGGAAAGAACATGGCCACTTAAAGTGTGTCTCAAAAAGAGTATGCGCAAGTAGGTTACCTCCTCACTCCTTAACAAAAACAAGCCCTTCTGAAACGGTGCCGTAAACTACGTGGTTTACATCTGATTTTCTAATTCGTTTAATTAAAAAAAAAGGCAACTGCTGTGTGCACACTTAAGCATGTTATGTTCAGGATATAAAGAGGCCTGAAGGCTGTGTTCAGCAAGTATGTGCTGGCATACGATATGGGAACAGAGCCCTGTGTTTCTTCATAGACTTCTGAAAACAAACAGAATCTCAATAAGAACTAGCATAAGATATATATGGTTTATTACTTGGTTTGAAAATAATGTCCTTTCCTGGAATTGCCCCCCTTTTCCATTTCGAACCAGTGAAATATGCATTTACATTTGGGTGTGTCATGTATCATGAAAGACAGTGTATCTTTGGAATTCTTTGGTATGGTCCTAGGTTTGTAATCAGGACCTGCATACCTCAAGCACAGGAAACCCAGCTCCCCACATACCCTGCTTCTCCTCTTCCTTGTGGGGCTGTCCTCAAGCTAAAGATAGCATTTCAAAGAGAAATTTGTTTATTTTAATAGACATTTGTTAAAAATAATACCGTCACTAGAAACAAAGACCAGAAGCCATTTATAAAGGCTAACACATAAGAATTTAGGAAGTTGATTCTGTTATTAAAAGAAAGAGAAAAAAAAAACAATGGACAATGTAGTTTTTCAAAAGTTGGCACAACTTGAAGGCAAGTATACCAAAAACAAATCAGAACTTTACTGGTGACAAGTTTACCTTCAAGTGGAATATACACTAATTTTAATAGCAGTGAATAAACCTGGGGCTACTAAAGGCAGTATGTTATACTTAGACCTGGTAATCTATGTTTTTAATGATATGAAATGAAATATATATATGTATATGTGTGTGTATATATGTATATATATATATCACTTTTATACAAAGGAATATCTCATTTGTAAGTTATCACCAATACATTACAATACATTATTTCCTCTTGTTCTCCAGGAGACTTGTTTGAAAATTACTGCAGAAGTGATGACCTGGTGACCTTTGGGAGGTTTTGTTATGGTATCACTGTCATTTTGACTTACCCAATTGAATGCTTTGTGACCAGAGAGGTAAGCTCAGGTTCTACTGCATTTAGGAAAACACAGATAATTCAATATGCAAATTCACAAACACATGATGACAGGGGATAGATTCATACAGCCTTCTCTTGAAGCTATTAAGTATCAGAATCAACAGATGAATACCCTTAGGTTCCAATGAAACCTGGAACAAATGGACAACTGTGATGCCTATTAACATATCAAAGCAGACACAGGCGGCCAGACTATCTCAGTATTTTTCACAGAATCCTGGCTCCTCTGTGCACTTCTCCCCTCCACACTTCTCATCCTAATCCCCTACCCTAAACCTCTCTAGACGGGAGCTTCACTCCCCCACTCCTCACCCCACCTTATGATTCTTATACAGTCCTGCCATTTCAGTCATTGTCTTAGTCAGGGTTTTTATTCCTGCACAAACATCATGACCAAGAAGCAAGGAAAGGGTTGATTGAGCTTACACTTCCACACTACTGTTCATCACTAAAGGAAGTCAGGACTGGAACTCAAGCAGGTCAGAAAGCAGGAGCTGATGCAGAGGCCATGGAGGGATGTTTCTTATTGGTTTGCTTCCTCTGGCTTGCTCAGTCTGCTCTCTTATAGAACCCAAGAATACCAGCCCAGGGATGGTGCCACCCACAAGGGGCACTCCCTCCTTGATCACTAATTGAGAAAATGCCCCACAGCTGGATCTCATGGAGGCACTTCCCCAACTGAAGCTCCTTTCTCTGTGATAACTCCAGCCTGTGTCAAGTTGACACACAAAACCAGTCAGTACAGTCACCTACTCTCTTGGCCTCTTGGCCTTGGCTCCTCTCTTGGTCTGCTTGCTGCCTCCTCCTCCTCCTCCTCCTCCTCCTCCTCCTCCTTCTTCTTCTTCTTCTTCTTCCTTCTTCTTTCTTCTTCTTCTTCTTCTTCTTCTTCTTCTTCTTCTTCTTCTTCTTCTTCTTCCTCCTTCTTCTTCTTCTTCTTCTTCTTCTTCTTCTTCTTCTTCTTCTTCTTCTTCTCTCTCTCTCTCTCTCTCTCTCTCTCTCTCTCTCTCTCTCTCTCTTTCTCCTCTTCCTCTCTTGCTTTCTCACCTCTGTCTCTCCTCTCATGGCACTGTTCAGTCTACTAGCCATGTTTAATGTGCATCTTTCTCTTCCTGCTTTGGACTCTTGAAGATGATTCTGGCTGTTTTTTTTCTCCCTCACATCTACAATAAAAATGTTCTCTTCAAGCATACCTAGGAGTGGTCATGACCTCATTTTCATTCAAATATATATTCAAATATTTACAGAATAAAATGTTTCACATGTTATAACTATAAATTTTTCTCCAGGGTCAAGTCTATGTTATCATAAACACAAATATACCATTTCTTTCCCAAGTGAATAGCAACCTTTAGGACAGCCAAATCAAAATAGCTGCTTTTATTTTTAAAGGAATGTCAAAAAAAAAAAAAACAACTTAAAGACGAAAGTTTAAAGACATTGTTTCCAAAATTATATTTTGCCAAGATGTTGCATAAGTCATTGTTTATTTACCATAGGCCAGAATAATTGGTTTTATTTTATATTTAATATATGATAATATATTTACATAATATAGTACCATATATTATGTATAAATATATTATATGTAAATAATATATTTATATTTAAAATATTAAAGTCCATGAGGAATCAAACTTCAACTTAAAACTATAGATCTACAGATATATTTTGATATCTATAGTTATATAAGTGTTTTATATAAATTTTACATAATTACAAATACAGGTAGTTATATAGATGGAAGAGAATCTATTCTTGCATAAAACTGGGTAACATGGCTGGCTTGTCAGGAATTTTATGCTGTTGGCTAGATATCCAGTGTGCTGAGTAACAGCACCCACCATCCTGGCTCACAGAGCTTCTTTCAGAGTCACTGTGAAAAGGATTTAGTCAGGATCTATTCCTACAGGCTGTTTACACAATATGAATGAGTGTAATGTAGGAAACTAACCACCCCCAGAGCCTTAAATTCCCTATCTAATCCACAGGCTTCTCAAGGCTGCTGGTTTCTTACTATAGGCCAGTTCTGGCAATAAGAGGCAGTTCTGGGACATAGCAGGGGATGTTCAGTACTGCATTCTTTCCAGTCACACCCAGATTCACGGATGGCCTAACCCAAGGCTAGTGCTCTTCCTTCACAGAAGGGAGGAGTGAACTAAGGCTTACTTTCTGCAGGATTTTAAATTTCAAGATCCTTCCAAAGCTTTGCTAGCTATTGTCAGCTTCTGCCCAGTATTGCAGGTTCTGATCGGGTCTCCAGATTAACAGGAGCAGATGGTGCAGGCTTAGACGGCTTCTGGTCAAGGCTATGTGGATGGTTTGAGTTACTTCAGCTGCAGCTTCTTTCTGTCTTCCCTATTCTAGCTGCCATGACAGGAAAGCAGAATGAAGCCAAGATCTTTGCCTTTGTAGCATTTACCATGCAGGATGCTGTATGAATCTCACTAGTTGTTGGTGCCATCTGCAAACATACACACACAGAACCAACATAAACACAACAATTTCTCTTCATAGGTAAAACAGCCAGGCACACCTAAAGAGGATAAAAAGGACTATTTGCCTTGATATATACCCTTTGCTATCATGCCTAAGTGGTTATTTCAGCATCATAATCTCATTTTAAAGATATATGGAAGAGTTGTCTTTACAGATGAGTTTGGGGAAACATCAAACTCATATCATCTATAGTTATGAGTATCACCATTATGTCTCTACCAGCAGCACTGGGGCAGCTGATCTGTGGGAATATCATCTGTCTGGATGATTCAACACATGTCGTCTTCATGGTATCCAGCACCTGGCCCTCTCTTCCCAAATGACAATTCTTGTTTCTCTGGGATTTTGCACATGCTCACCACTCTGTTCAGATTCTTCTCTCTGTCCTCTGTAGATAACATCCTCATTTTTTTTTCTCCTTTGCTTTTCTGTACTCTGTGGCCTCAGCTTATGATTCTACTCTAAATTTTATCCCCACCTCAAGCTCAGACATGTCACTCACATTTCAGCAATGGTGTAAAGAGGAGTACTTTAAGGGAGGCTGTCACGTTTGTGTGTCATGGTTCTAAAAACCTGCCTGGTGTGACATAGGAATGAAAAAACACAGACACACATGCCGAAAAGCTGGAGTCGGGTGAGGTGTGCTTACTTTGATGGAAGGCAACTACTATGACAAGCCTAGAAACTAATGTGCTCATTATATACAGGGTAAGGAAAAGGGGTAAGCTCATCCTGGAGGAGGTCTCAGGCTGTGAACATCTGGGAGGAGAAACCCAAGACAGAGTACACTTTCTTCATACTCTCCACATGGACCCTGGGAAGGGTGGGACAATCCCATTGGTCTGAGACTTTGGGTTCCTTGACATGGCTGTGCTCATGTCAATATTACACATTCACTGGGACCTTCATCTGCTCCCTACACGTTCATTCAGGAATTTCTCTACTCCCCACACTGCATAATTCTAGACAACTGGAGAGCTTTCTAAACTATATTTTGTCTTTTTCATTCTGCCACAAACTGTTCTCTATTTGTTTCTTTATACAAGTTATGGGTCTACTTTTAGGATGTTAATTCTTGAGAACAGGAATTATCCATTAGACATCTTCTTACTGTAGATTTATCAGAGTGAGATGCATCAAACAGGTGACTAGAGATTAGCTTCCTGGTCTATGTTCATGGAAAATAGTGATGAACTCGTCTTAGTTTGCCTTTCCTCTTTGTGGGTTTTATAGCATTGATTTCCTATTAATAAAGGATAATACTCATCCAGTATCATGAAGAGGGTAAATCCCAACACCTTCCTTAGAGGCCATTAAATAATCAATTAGTATTTGTAATTTATTTTAGCGGTAACCCTACCAGCTCAAGAAGGATAAGGCAACAATCCAAGAGCTTAATTACCCTAAAAAAATATAACACTGGTGTGCCATGCTCTTGGTATGTCTAACAGCATAAGACACCAACTGGCAAAGAACATAGTAAAGAATATTATTATTACTACGTATGTGAATACATAAATACTTTGGAAGGATAGAAATGTTCCTAGTGACCTAAGGTCTGCCAAATTGCCTCACTGGTAGTGTTTGACACAGTCATAGTGTTATTATGATTCCAGTAAGTCTCAAGAGCATCTCTCAGTCTGATCTGTTTCTTTGCCAGGTAATTGCCAATGTGTTTTTTGGTGGGACTCTTTCATCAGTGTTCCACATCATCTTAACAGTGGTTATCGTTACTGCAGCCACGCTGGTATCATTGCTGATTGATTGCCTTGGAATAGTTTTAGAGCTCAGTGTAAGTACATTGAATGATTTCTCCCTCCTTTCTTAAAATTCATCCACTTAATACAAAATATGCTTTTCTTTTTTTAAATATTGTGTTCTGAAATATAATGAAAATCTGTTCACAACATAATAAGAAATATTGGTAATGATGATACTCTGCTGTTTATGGACACATAGAGTTTACAGCAGAACTTCCATGGTTTTAAGTCTTGTCCCTGTACTATAAAATTATTTCTCAAGTAGACTAAACTCTTCACTAGATATGGCATTTAAATATCTAGTAGACTTGTTGGAGTTATAGAAGGAAGAAAATTTTATCCCAATCACATAATCACTTTGGATGACCCAAATTTCTATTTCTTTAAATATTTTTTGTCTCTCCAGACTTTGTCATCTCTAATACCACTCAGATGTAAGTCTCTATTGTGTCCTGTTGGAATTGATCCACTTCTTTCAAAGCAATTGGAAATACTGTTGCCCTTTAACCCAGCCCTTGCCTTTATGGAAACTTATTTCCAATGTACTTCTCCAAAGGCTCCCTTAGCTGCTAGATTTATTTTTAGCCTGTAACTATGCCATATCGATCTTTCCTCTTGTCCTTTGCCTTATCTGTTTTTCCATTTGTTCCTTCTCCTGTAATGATTATTTTTCTATGTCTGTCTAAATCCTACAAAGACTATTGCCAAGTGCAACTTCTAATCTATTTATTCACTGACCATGTAGTAACTGAGCAATGCTTTGTATTACACAGCAAAAATACAGTGACAGAAGGAAATAAGAAAAATCAGACATTTCTCACCAAAATGAAATTTTAGCTGCTTTGTAGATGATGAAGAACCCCCCCCACACACACACAAAATTAATTAATTTTGGTGACAGATTCCACTGGGAACATAGAGGAACAGAGACGCACATCAAGAATGAGTCCATTCTATTTCATTCAGCTAGGATAATGATGTCCTTTGATAAGATAGCAATGAATGAAAGCCACCACTGCAAGGTCATTATTCTACCTTTACAGGATTTCTAATCAGAAGGAAACCAGTTGGCATTTCCTGGTCATATGCCACAGGGATGACAGAGTTACACAGGAGAGATGCAGCTTGTCATACACCCCTGGCTATGAGAATTGTGGGATATGTGAAGGGTTATCCTTCACATTCACATCCCAATGCTGTCCCAATGCCAATGTGACTACAAGTTTCAGATGAAAGGAAGAGAATAGTCTGTTGAGGAGCAAATAATTTGGACTTTTCTTATATCAGATAACATGGAAAGGGAGACTCTCCATCTTCCCCAAGCCCTAAGACATTAGGGACATAGGGGATCTTCCATTACATTAACAACAGGAAAAAGCCCTCCTTTGGTATGTTGATGCAACTCTGTAGTCCCAGCTAGTCAGCTTCTCAGAAGACTAAGCAAGAGGACCATTTGAACCCAGTCTGAGCAGTGTGGTAAGAACTCATCTCTAAAATATATGGCAGAAATCAAATCATAGAGGAATCTTAATTCCTGTGAATGGTTTCCATTTAACCTTATGAAATACCTTTTATATAAGAACTTTGAACACATAATATTTGTACTGTCCATGAATTATCTTTACTTACCAAACTGTAAGCTCTTTGAAGATGAGCATATTTAATGATGTTCGTCATAGTCCACCACAATGGGTACTGTGTTGAGAACATTGGGCTCAAATTATTATATAAGTGATTATATCTTATGACCACAGTTTAGGACCCAGTTATATAAATCTTCATAGACACAAGAGCATCCACTAGAATAGAAGAAGGAAATTAAGGAAAATATGCATATCTATCACATAGCACATATACATACATACATACATATATATATATATATGTATATATCACAGTGTTGTAGGTAGCATTAACATTTCTTCTATAGTGTAGAGATGTCCAAAATAATGAGCTCTTATAGAGTTACTTTTCTGCTGCTATGATAAAATACTCTGACAAAGCAACTTCATCATTTTGGCTCACAGTTCATCATGACTGGAAGCCACAGCAGCAGGAGGATGAGGCCAGCCTGGCATTCAGGAAGCAGACTGGCCACATTTCATCCACTTATACAAGAAAGAGAGAGTGGGGGAGAGAAGGAGAGAGGGAGAGAGGGAGGAAGAAAAAGAGAGGACCAGGAAATGGGTCCAGGGCTATAAAACCCCAAAAGCCTGCCCCCAGTGATATATTACCTCCAGCAAGGACACATCTCGTAAAGGACTCATGACTTTCCTCAACAACAGCACTAACTGGGGAGCAAGTGTTCAAATACATGGGCATAGTTCTCATTCAAGCCATAGTACCACCATGCTGGTTCTTGTTGTTGTTTGGTCTTCCTGGGTTTATGACTTCTCTGATTTGAGTTCCCAACGCTTATTTTTTTAAAAAAAGTTTTCAAGTTATTTACTCATCATGCATGCATGGTGTGTGTGTGTGTGTGTGTGTGTGTGTGTGTGTGTGTGTGTGTGTGTAAGAAAGAGAGAGACTTGAGAGACAGTGAGCAAGAAGAAAGCAGGCAGGCACATGTCTGCCACTGCATATATACATAAGGGTCAGTGGACAGTGTTTTGAGAGTTCGTTATCTCTGGCCACCATGGATTTGGGGGATTGAACTCAAGCTGTCAGATTTGTGCTATAAACACGTTTACCTGCTGAGCCATATTGCTGGGTGATCATAGTTGTTTTTAAGTTTTTATGTGTATAAATGGTTTTCCTGCATTTATGTAAGTGGATATATGTCTGGTTCCCTCAGAGGCAAGATGGGGGGTGGGGGGTGGGCACCAAATCTTCTGAATCTAGAGATAGAAACTGCGGTAGGCTACCATGTGTGTGCTTAGAATTGAACCTGGGCTCTCTGCAGGAGTAGCAAGTGCTCTTCCCATGACACTCTCTCTCCAGTAGGTGTTCACCGTATGACCCCAGTAGGTAGTCATTCTATCTGAAACATCAAATTTCAGGTTCAATTGCAAGTCTCTACCTCAGAGGAATAAGGTAGAGATTGCTATAACAGGAAACCCAAAGTCTTCCTCTGACCTCCACAAGCATGAACACGTCGACATGAATATGAATACATAACATTCATTGCACATACAAAATCTGAGGATATAGCTCAGGGATTCAATGCTTCTCTAACTTATTCAAGGATCTGGGTCCTATACACAGCACAGAAAAAAATGATGGGTGGGGGGAAGTAAAAGAGAGAGAGAGAGAGAGAGAGAGAGAGAGAGAGAGAGAGAGAGAGAATATATCTTTAACAGGCTTAAGAATAAACCATGCTACACATGAAATGATTTTTTTAATGGACTAAAATAAACACCAGGCTGCAAGTAAATTGGAAGTAAATATTTTTGTGTTCATTTTTTTGTCCGTAGTTTTCATATGAATTACTAGAACTTCTGTGAATGGATGTGAATGACCAGAGCCTTGTCAGGTTACTAACTGTAGTGTTTTAGAAACCCTTCTCTGTTTTGGCTTTTTAGATACCACAATCACCCACAGAGATGAGATAAATGTTAGAATCAGAACGTGCACAAATAGAAAAATACAGTTATTGGTAAAACTGAATAAATACAAGGTAACTCATTTGTGTTACCTGGTAAAATCCAAAGCCCGTTGAGAAGGTCGCCTTTGTTTCACTGTTTTCATAGCAGAGAACAGCAATGAAATATTCTCAAGGCAGAGACAGCCTCAATTTTAAAGAATTCATTTTAGAGGGAAAGAAAACGTCCTTGACCTGTTCTTTTGCAAGACTTCATCCAGCATCTTGGCTGGATGTTGCTGGTAGGGGAAAGAATGTATTTGCAGTAATTGGGCCCTATGCGTTTCTACTTGCAGTACAAAGCGGGGGGGAGACGGATAGAGAAAGAAAGAGAGAGAGAGAGAGAGAGAGAGAGAGAGAGAGAGAGAGAGAGAGAGAGAGAGAGAGAGAAAAGAAGAAAGAAAGAAAGAAAGAAAGAAAGAAAGAAAGAAAGAAAGAAAGAAAGAAAGCAAGCAAGCAAGCAAGCAAGCAAGCAAGCAAGCAAGCAAGCAAGCAAGCAAGCTGGTGCTGTGGACCAGCCACAAAAGCTGGCTTGGCAGAAGAAAGCAGCCGGTGAGAACCCAGACAGAGAAACATAATCATTGGGTGAGAAAACCCGGAGTCCAAGTTGGCATACGTCCTAGGATGAAGTCTTTTATCTTTTTCCTAAGATAAGATATAAATTTTATGAGTATCAATTGATTATAAAGAAGAAATTTAAAAGATAATTTTTTGTGGTTTTTTTTCATTTCTGCTTTTAAATATTCACAGCAATGGAGGAGGAGGAAGACAGAGAAAGGGATAAGAGAAGTTCTAGGGACCCTGGGAGATCCGGAAGTGCTCCTTGGAAGGGCCAAAGGAAACAGGAACAAGGCAAATATGGACTCTGTAAGAGGGGGGCGGAGCCTGCAGGGCATCGTGCTTCATCAGATGTAGCCCCAGGGTCATTAGGTATACTCTGGAGGCTTGCTAGGAAGGCAAGGACCAATCACAAGGAGAAAGGGGCTTCAGAGAAAGCCTCAGCTTTAGGTCACCAGCTCTCATTTCATATACCTCTAGCCTGGTTTTTCTCTCTAAGGAGCAAGGATCCTGTCCCTTCTGTCCTGCAGCCCTTTCTGGCTACTAGAGAGGATCAGCTGGCATGCTGGATCCTTCAGGGCCTTTGACGATCTCAGAAGCTGTATCTCCATACCCAGAGAAACCACATACTTCACTGCCTTGAGGGGTCAAAGCAGGGACAGAGGCAGGGATTATCAGAAATGGGCCACACTTGTCATCCTTTTCACTCTCCAGGGCCTGGGTGCCCCTCCTCAGTGCAATCACCTAGATAAGACTAGAGAGACCATGTCTGTAATCCTGGGACCTGAGGCCTATGCTAGTAGAGCCAGCCTGAAAGGCTGATTCTCCTACCTGGACAGCCGCAGCAAGGAGCCTGGTAAGATCCCACCCTCATCCCCGTCACTGGCTCCCATTATTTCCACAATATTTTCCATAACTTAACTCAAAGTATTTGTTGACAGTTCACAGTCCATTTAGTTTCAGCCATTTGATAATTTATGTTTTTTTTTATTTGCTATGTGCCTTTCATAAATCTTTATATCTATTCAAGTGTTGGATGGAGAAACCTATCTATATATTTCTTTTTTTTTTTTTTTTTGTACCGGGACCAGTACGAAGTTCAACAGCCCTCTTATGGGGGAGTGAGGACAACTATAGGAAAGATAGAATAAAAGATGCAAGAGACAGCTATGGGAGGACTGCAGGTCTATACCATGCCAGCCCCAAGTGTATTTCTCATAGTCTTCTTATACAGTACGAGGGGAAGCAAAGCTATAAGCTAACAAAACATTTCTGCTGAAATACACACAAGACATTTGTTCTCACCCCCAAAATCCCCCTATTCCTTCCACCAAGGTCAATAGAATCTTCAAACCCTTACCTTGAGCCTCAGGCACACCTCCTATCATTCCATGCCTCTACAGGCCAGGAAATCTGCCTGACCTGCCTTGACTCTGCCTGGCAGGCAGATATTCTCTCTCTCTCTCTCTCTCTCTCTCTCTCTCTCTCTCTCTCTCTCTCTGACCTGCCTTGACTCTGCCTGGCAGGCAGATATTCTCTCTCTCTCTCTCTCTCTCTCTCTCTCTCTCTCTCTCTCTCCTCCTTTCTCTCCTCCCTCCCTCTCTCTCTCCCTCTTTCTCTCTCTTCCCCCCCTGTAATACATGTGATATACATGCATGTTTGCGTATATGTTGTCATGTGTGTTTGAGTGTACATGCACATTCATATGGAAACCCAAAGTTGATGTAGGGAACCATCCCCAACTGCTCTGCCACCTTGAGGCCAGGTCTCTCCATCAAACAGAGAGCTTGCCAGTATAGCAAGGCTCTAACCGACTTGCTCTGGAGTCCTGTCTTTATCAGGTTGGATTAGTTCCAAGTGGATCACCATGCCTGCCTGGTATTTATATGGGTTTGGGGGAATCAGAACTCTGACCCTCACACCTGTATGGCAAGAAGTTTAATGATTAAGCTATCTCCTCAGCCCTATATATTTTAAATTAGGATTTAAAGGATTTTAAATTAGGATTAAAATTGGTACCTCTTAGTATTTTCCTATTCTTGTATCTTTTTACTATGGAAATATTTCCTAGGCGGTGTGATCTATACCATTTTCCCTCAAATTTTTAGATACTACCTTAGATAACCTGATTCCACAAAACCATCTGTCTTTATTTCTTGTAAAAACTAAAACATATATATATATATATATATATATATATATATATATATATATATATATATGCAATTGAAAGCCTCTAGTGTGGAGATAGAATTTAGTATGAAACATATAATTTTATTGGACAGTACTGAGAAATTTGTTCTTTAAAAGTTGTTTATGGTATAGTCTATAATTTTACATCACCTATTTCAAACTCCGTTTGCATTGGTTGGTCCTGGAAAATACCTTTTAAAGTATTGTACAGCTAATGAGACCCTATTTCAGAAGCAAGTAAGGAAACAAACAAGTAAATAAATAAATAAATAAATGCCAGGCATGGTGGCACATGTCTTTAATCCAAGCACTCATTCAGAAAGAAGAGGCAGACAGATTTCTGTGAGTTAGAGGACAGACTGATCTACAGAGTAAGTATAAGTCATCCAGGGCTGAGAACCTGGCTTTCAGTCAATCAATCAATCAATAAAAAAATAAATAAATGAAAAATCACCTGAACAGCCTCCAAGAAAACATAAAAATGGATGGCAGGTATAACGTTCTTGAAAACTGCAGGTGAAAACCACCATTGATAAACCATTACACACTCAATTAAGATATTACTATCAAGAAACAAGAGGAAACAAATATTAGCAAAGGTGCCTCCTTGGAGAGAATGGAGGTTGTCATCTATTACAGAGAAAGCTCTGGAAATTCTTGAAGCAACTCAAAAAAAATGACTACCATGGTGTCAGCAATCTCTACTCAAGTTTTATTGACTCACTGAGCATCTCATATGCATATCTTCATGGTACATTCACTGCAGTATTATCTGTTAAGATACAGAGACAACCTACACGTCTATCAACAATGAATGAGCGAAGAAAACAGCTCATAGACACAGTGGTATATAATTCGGCTTTACAAAGAAGGGAACATTGTGTTTGCTGTTCTGTGCATGAGTATCATACTAAGTGAAACAAGCTAGACACAGAATGAGAAAAGAACCCTGCATGATCTTGCTGATTATGTGCAATTTATTTTTTAAAGGGAAATGCAAATAGAGTCAGAGACTAGAAATGTGGTTGGAGGGTGGGGGGTAAAGAGAAAGAGCAGAGGTATGGGGCAGAAGGTGCAGAGTAACAGATGGCCTTAACAAGTCTAGAGGCTGACTATACAATGACAAAGACTAACAGCACTGTGCTGTGTTTGAGAATTAGGCCAAATAATAGATATTCAGTTATTCTTTTCATATATGCAAAAGTAATTGAGTTTTCCTTTAAAATTGTCCTGTTAGAGTAACATGTTATCCACATGGGTCCCATAGCACTGTATTGTAAGCCTCTAATATACACAATGAGATTTACTTACAGAGAAAATTCTTATGGAGTATGAGAAAAGTTTGTGAGAAATTTTTAGGGTTTTGCATAACATATAATACTTAACATGAGGGGGGAAAGGTGCTGCTTAAAATACAGTGAATTTGAACATTTACAGCATTTGTGGAAGTTTCTAGTGAAAATGAGTTCTATTGAAAGGGAAAACCTCTTTCCTTTTGAAGTCTGTGTGTCTGTGTTTTTACAATAAACAACTCTACTACCATAATTTTCTATCTGAGTTTCCCCTTAGGTTGGATTTATTGGCACCTGGTTGGGGAGGGGAGCAAGTTACTGTCATTTAGTTCTCCTGTCTAGGAGAATGTAATTAATGCATTTAGCTTTACTTGAAAGGAGACTTAGAAATGGGATTTCACGCTAAAAGCCTGAGGGTAAATTGTTCCTTCTGACACAAACAGGTACGAGTTTCAAACAGATTTAGATGAAGAAAAAAGAGAAATGCCCATCTAATTTCCCAGTGTCCTTCTCTGTACACAGTAGCAAAGAAACCTCCCAATGTCCCTCTTTGTAAATAAGTGGCATATAAATCACTCAGATTTGAAAGGCATTGTAGATATACAGGGATTTATAGATAGTATTAGGAAGGATGGTGACTAAAAAAGAGGGTTTCAGGTTTGACAGAAGTCCATCTTGTCATCTGCCCTTAAGCTTGCTGCACATTGTGTTTGTTTTTCATTTCCAACTATTCCATTGGAAAGCAAAAACTTAGATGGTTTTTCCTAAATATCTTGTTTATTTTCTGTCTCAACTGACCTATGAAACTTTTAATATGTGCAGCAAAAAGTATTTTTAAACTGGACTATTAAATTTTTACCTATTACCCCCCTCTGTCTCTCTGTCTCTGTCTCTGTCTCTATCTCTGTCTCTCTGTCTCTCTCTCTCTGTCTCTCTGTCTCTCTCTCTCTGTGTGTGTGTGTGTGTGTGTATATGTGTGTGTGTGTGTGATATAAAGGTGGGAGATGGGAGAGCACACGTGCCTTGTCCTATATGTAGAAAACAACAACTTTGGAGGCTCGATTTTCACCTTCCATCTTTGTGTTGGTTCCTGAGATGGACCTTAAGCTACCAAACTTGCATTTTAGGGTGACAAGTATCTTCACCTACTGAGCCATTTCCCCCTCCCCTCCAAAAATAAATTTTTCAGTAATAGTTTTTAAAAACTATAGGTATGTGTCTATAATCCTAGTACTTGGGAGGCTGAGGCAGGAGGATCACTGGCAATTTGATGAATACATAGTGAAGCCCTGTCTCAAAAAAACAGAACACATAGACACCTCCCAAAGACACCATCGCTAACATTCACTTGTGTCTTGTCTTTAACACACAGGGTGTGCTCTGTGCAGCTCCTTTGATTTTTATCATCCCCTCAGCGTGCTATCTGAAATTATCCGAAGAACCAAGGACACACTCAGATAAGATAATGGCCTGTGTCATGTTTCCCATTGGGGCGGTGGTGATGGTGGCAGGCTTTGTCATGGCTATCACGAATCCTCAGGACTGCACTCATGGGCAGGAAATGTTCTACTGCTTTCCTGGCAACATCTCCCTCACAAACTTCTCCTGGTCTCATCTTCAACTGACAACATAGCGTTCCCTTCGGAACCTCAGCACCTTTCAGTGAGCTGGCTGCTTTAAATAACGTGCGCCTATGTCTGTCTCTTTGTCACAAAATGAGCACTGATGCACATCAAGACTTGCTTGTCCTTACTCTTTATGGCAATATGAAAAAAATTAAAAATGTTGAGTATTTATTTTATCTTAAACTAGGACAGATATATTATTCTGACTGTACTAGTATTATTAAGAAGGACCAGTGAAGGCATAAGTACCTGCTTTCAGCCCTGCAATTATTGTTCTTATCTTGTAATTTATCCACTGTATTGTGCTCCCAAATAAGTAGGTAACTATGAGTTAGAACTGAGAGTGAGCTTCTTCAGGAAAAACAAAATGTATAATGGGTGTATATAATTCGAGAAGGGAATACAACTCTTAGATAGAATAGCTACCCCAGCAGCAAAGAGAAGGTCTTTATTTTAACTTAGGGAGCACACCTTGTTTAGGAGGAATTGTGTCTCTGGATGAATAAGCAACACCATCCCCAATTATGAAGCAATATGATAAGTTGGATGAGCAGAAAAACTCTGCGTGGGATATCAAAACTATCTCTAGGCTTTTGCGGTTATGGGAATTTGACGAACAAGCTATTTTAAAACAGAAACACACACTCTTGTTGTTCTAAGGCAAAAGGTTTCAATCAGTTTGGGCCATCCTGATGCTAACTATAAGACAATATTAAAAGCAGAGTTCATACAGACAAATTTTTACATTATAACACACAGGCCAAATATCCCCCAGGATCTATATAAAACTGTTTTGCAGTCGTTTCCATCAAGTCGTGAGAGTTAAGTCATCAAACAGCCCGGTAGGCCTAGCAATGGTTCTCAAGCTTCCTAGTGCTGTGACTCTTTAAAATAGTTCCTCATGTCGTAGTGACCCTCAACCATAAAGTCATCTTCATTGCTGCTTCATAACTGTAATTTTTGCTACTGTTACTAATTGCAATGTAAATATCCGATATGCAGGGTTATCAGATATATGACTTTTGTAAAAGGGTCGTTCACCCCATGAAGGGCTTGAGACCCACAGGTTCAGAACCTCTGGCCTACAAAAGGAAGATGGATAGCTCAGCATTAGGAGTACTCACTGCTATTTCAGAGGACCAGAGTCAATTCTTAATATCTTTACCAGGCTTCTAATACCTGTCTGTAACTACAGTTCCAGGAGATCTAAAACTTCTGGCCTCCTTAAATATCTATGCTGATATGCACATACCCAAATGTACACATAATTAAATAGAATACAAATAAATCTTAAGTAAAGAAAGATCCAAAGAAGCCCCAGGATTATACATTAACAGACCCAGGGACTGGCGGTAGGTTTTGTTTTAGTAAAGCATGGTCCATGTCGCCGAGGTAATACAAGCTCTGTTGACTATATGATTTTTCCAATATTTAATTTATAAATTTTTTACCATCCCATCAAGGGTCATACATCTAAACCATTATGCCCTTTTAAGAATAAGTACATGCTTTTAGAATGGTGCATATTGAAACATTTATGAGAATACTTTCATCCCATGCTAATGAAATGTCAGAGATGTTTGTAGCAGCTTATGCATAGATCACTGAAGACTGAGAAGCGCTGGCCCACCATGCACTTATTAGAAAATGTCATTAGAGGTGGAGGAAGGACCCAAGAGTGAGCAGAGTGTGTCAAGGACAATGCAATTTAATACTTAGCAATCTATCATCTTGTTCTTTGGGTATTGCTCCAGACATGTTAATCTTGAATCTGCAGCTAGATGAAAAGTCCCCTGGTAGGAACCAAATGCATGTTTAATATCCAACAGACATGTGTTTGTTTGTTATTAAGCAAATGGAAAACAAAACCACCTTTGACACAGTTATCAGGAGCATTATTGCCACCATCTTTCACATTGTGATAGGATGAAGTTAAGGGACTTGATGTTATTTTGTAGAAGTGCAGAACGACAGTGTGGCCAAAATAAAGCCTAACCTTCCACCTCCACAGGTCCTGTCTTCACTTAGTAAGAGATCTCTACCAAAGTTCATTCCTCCTGTAATGCTCACAAGCAACTCACAGGCTGTCATCTAACTCATTAAGCTGTCATACCTTTAAACTTCCGAAGTGTCTCCTAAAAGTCAGAGAGGCTTTGATGAGAATGGACTTTGGACATTCTAAAGTACACATGGAGAGCACATTTCATGAAATATGTATGTATATGTACATACACACAGGTAAGCTTCCTCTCTTCTAGACCATTTCCAGTGGCAGCAGAGCAGATGACAGCAGTGCAGGTGACAGCAGCCCAGGTGACAAGCAGCATTCCTCACCTCTTTTCTTTCCTACAAGGAGTCTAAGTTTAGGTGAGCCAAGAAATCTCCAACTATTTCTCTGCTAAGATCATGTGTATATTCACTTAAGGTCAAGTATCTTAGACAGGAGCAAGCTCCAGGTTTATGTGCTCAAGCCTGCTGAGGGAGTAACCCTTGGACCAGGTGTGGCAGCATGTCTCTAATCCGAGCACTCAGAAGACTTGTAATTAACTACATACAAGCATACATGCAAGTATATACACACACATATACATACACATACACTCGCTCACACACACACACATATATATAAATGTACATGATATATATATACACATATATCATGTACATTTAATCTTAGTTACTCAGGAATTGAGATGAGGAGGATTACACATTCAAAACCAGCCTAGACCAAAGAGTAAAACCTCACCAACCTAGGCAACTTAGATCCTGTCTCAAAGGAAAGAGCAAAAAGAGGGATTAAGAATATAGTTCCACTATAGCCAAGTATGTATGAAACCCAAAGTACAAAACCCAGGATAGAAGAAACAAAGTGTGGTGGTTTGAATATGCTTGGCCCATGGGAAGTGGCATTATTAGGAGGTGTGGCATTGTGGAAGGAAGTACATCACTGTGGCGTTGGGCTTTGAGAGCTTCCTATTGGCTGCCTGAACATGCCAGTTTCTCTGCTGGCTGTAGTTAAATCAAGATGCAAAACAGTCAGTCTTTCTACAACACCATGTTTGTCTGTATGCTACAATGCTTCCTGCCATGATGTTAATGGACTGGACCTCTGAAGTTGTAAGCCAACCCCAATTAAATTCTGTCCCTTATGTAAGTTGCCTTGGTCATGGTGCCTCTTCACAGAAATGAAAGCCTAACAAAGATGCAAAGAATTCTTATACTCTAGAGAGTGCATACAGAATTTAGCAGAATAACAGACTAAACATACAGAATGGAGCAGAGACACCATCAGCAGGAGAACATATTGACCAGAATAGAGTTTGAGTTACCCATGAAAGCAATGGCTTTCAAACTTCAGCATTTTTACTTTTATTTTTTAAATTTTTATTGGTTATTTTATTTATTTAAATTTCAAATGTTATTCCCCTTCCTGGTTTCCCCTCCACAAGTCCCCCACCCATCCCCTCACTCCTGCCTCATTGCCCTAGTGTTCCCCTACGCTGGGGCATTGAGCCTTCACAGGACCAAGGGCCTTCCCTCCTATTAATGCCAGATAAGAGCATCCTCTGGATATAGCTGGAGCCATGGGTCCCTCCTTGTATAATCTTTGGTTGGTGGTTTAGTCCCTGGGAACTCTGGGGGGGGGGTGTCTGGTTGGTTATAAGCTTAGTGTTTGGGCAAAGAACATGCTAGGTGAAGACATCTGCTTACAGGCTGAGAGTGCCAGAGAGAGACATCTGTTTAGGCATTAGAACAAAATGGCAGCAAGATGTAAGGAGGGGCAAGGAATTAAGAACAAAAATGCAAGAGAAACTATAATCTAGTCAACACAGCTGTAGTCAGGGAACTCTGACCTTCATAGCCCTCATTGTGAGATAGATTGAAAATATGCCATTTCCTCAAAAGTATAGAAAGCTTTCCAAGGACTTAATTTTCAAAGAATGGCCTGCCTTGAATATTTCATGAGCTGTGTAAGTAAAACTCACCAGGAGTTGGGAACACTGTTCTTGATGAAATCATGCAGATAAAGAATTCATGCTGCTCTCATTTATAACTATTATTCCATGAATGCTGGTTCATCTACAATGAAGATTACCAATAGGCATTTTCATTGTGTTATTATTCACTTATAGCAATATATAAGTGTGCCATTAAAGCAAAACTACACTGGGCAACCAGCACTGGGTTCTGTCTGTCCTTCTTTCTCAATTACAGCCTGATTCCAATCTTTACAAAATTATATCCAGATACAAGCAAGTCCCCTAATCTGAGCATTTTGCCTTCACACTCTTCGTTCTCTAAAAATTAACTTGGATCTCTCCTCAAGGACCACCTCATTAGACCTGCATTTTGACAGCATTGCTTGCCTGCTCAAAAATCTTTTCTGGGATAAAGTACAAATTCCTGTGGAGCTATTCAAAATTTGTACTATGTGGATACAATTTTCTTGTGCAGCTACATGGGCCATGACTACAAGAGAAGGATCCCATTATACTAACATCAGCAACCATTTCTCTGCACTGAAACAGTTCTGAGTACATTTCAGACTTGATCCTGAAATCTTAGACTCTTCCCATCTGAAATACCCAACCCCCCACCAAAATTCCATCAACTCACCAGTCCCCTCTAAATGCCATCCACCACAACCTTAACTGACTCCTTCCTCCTTTGTACTTTTGTAATTCTTGTCATTATCATAATAGGAAGGAGCCTTGTCTAACCAACAAGGTTAAAAAAAATCATTGGAAACAGAATGTGTTTTAAAGCCTCTTGTTCTCTGTAACCTACTGTGTCTTATAATATTGTAAATAATTATTTGGCATGGATTTTACAGTATGAAAGACAAACTAGTTAAAAATATCAATAACAGTCAAAATGTTTTCATTGGATTTTGCAACTATAGGCATTTAGCCAAAAAACCTGGTTGAAATAATTGAAGTGATTCCTTGTTTTGCCTTATGATATGTGTGTGTGTGTGTGTGTGTGTGTGTGTGTCTAATAGTCTTCAAATGACTCAAGCACATACATACTAACCTGTGCTGATCTTTTCAGCTGTTTCAATTGCTAAATTAATACTTCATGTAGCTTTCTTAATTATTAGCTCCTTAAGAACAAATCCATATCATATTTTTGGCCAGAATATGCTTAGATATGGTCTTCCATATACTCACGCAATAAATATTTACTGACTGTTTCTCACCTGGATAAATTCAACCCATATTAAAATTTAATGTTTTTGTTGTTGTTTTTGTTTTTTGAGACAGGGTTTCTCTGTGTAGCCCTGGCTGTCCTGGAACTCACTCTGTAGACCAGGCTGGCCTCAAACTCAGAAATCCACCTGCTTCTGACTCCCAAGTGCTGGGATTAAAGGCATGTGCCACCACTGCCAACTCACATTAAAATTTAGGTCCCATCAGAAAACCTTGCACTGGTTCCTTTACTCAATTTACAAGAAACAGAATCTGTTGAATACTTAAATCAAACCGATTTTGGTGTAGGTACAGTTAACATTAGCTGTTCCTCAGCAGACAGCTCTGTAGTTTGATGTGACACTAAGAAGAGACACTTAACAACAAAGGACAACGATTTAAGAAAACTTTCTCAAGCAATATCTATTGAGAATTTAACATTTGAAAGACTAAGAATATATTTACAAATACCTTGGCCATATAGCTAGGCTCTTCTCTGACTAGATATGACTTAAAATATCCCATTTATTCTAGCCTACATTCTGCCATGAGTCCGGTTACCTGTGCTCAGGTATCACGTGTTCAGCTCATTACATCTTCCTGGTAAATCTCCTGCCTCCTTCTCTCCAGAATTCTTTCTCCTCCATGTCCCACCTTCTATTTCCTGCCTAAGCCGCAGGCCATAGGCTTTTTAATTGACAGGTGATGCATCCATACAATGTACAAGATGTTCTCTCTACAATGGTTCTCTCTATGGATAGCAATGTAGACTAATGGCTGAATTCTATGTCCTGGGGTTTGATGTTCTCTGCTGCCTCAAAACAGTGCAACATGAGTTCAGCACCATCCCATTCATTTTTGTTTTGTTTTCTCTTTGATTTGTTTTGTTTTGAGACAGGTCTTACTTAGACCAAGCTGGCTTCACACTCCTCTGCAGCTGAAGATGTCCTTAAACTTTTCTGGTCATCCTGCCTCTACTACTTGAGTGACATTGTGATTATAGGCATGCACCACTCTTCTGGGGACACTATTCCAGAAACATAGATGAACATATATGCATCTTTCCATAAAGCCAGAATTTATTGAGCAACAGTAAATTTGTAAGGCTTAACAGTTTCAGTGACACACATTTGCCATAGAATGCCTAGCTTTGCCAAGGTGAATGCAAGCTCTTTTATTCCAAGCTTAACTACTAATGACTCTCAGATCACACAGGAAATATATCTATATGTTTGCATGCATCTATATGGTTTATGAGATGAATCCAGGTTAAACAGACTTTAGCAGAATTCGTGGGCTTTCAGAATCGAGAAAGAGGCTCTACTGAGATAACAGACAAGCCACTGCCTTGAGGGAACTGCTGCAAGAGTTACTGGAGTCAGATTTAAGATGGAAGCTGCCAAGTTCAGCTTCAAGGTGAAACGCCAGAGATAGGTCAGCAGCAGGAAACTGTGGTCCAGGTCCAGGACTAGACAAGCAAACAGTGAACCTGTGAGCAGACAGTTAGTCAGGTAGGTTGCTTTAACAACAGGGAACAGCTAAGCCAAAGCTTCAGGAACAGTTGGGGAGTCCTCAGTACTTGACATATAGGTATCAGCTAATGGGTTAGTATGAGGCCATATTATCATAGAGCAAGGTGTCTGCCACTTTATGAGGCCTACGTGGTAGAGGACATGTCTGGTCTCACAGGTCTATGTTCTTGGCTGTGTTTTCCCAGATATGATTTTAATATACCTATGTGCTCCAAAACTCTCAGTTCACCCAGTTGTATCACAGGGTAGCTACCTTTCTATTTCCAGGAATAAGTCATTTATCATTCTATGTTGGGTGGGTGGGTGGTGAGTCATCCCTCTTTCTTCAAATGGAGTCAAAATTGCTTATAAATGGAGTTTTCTAGGGCAAAGCAGAGCCTGGAAACCCACCGCTTTATACACCATGGAGTACATTAGAATGGGGCATAGTATTCTAACAGTCATTATGCCAAGTTTTTTTTTTTAGTTTAGTTTTTGCTTCAAGCTTTAAAAGCTGACAAGAGAAGAAGAGTAGGTTTAAACATTGAGGGAAATTGGGAGTTGAAACCCTAGGGTTTGTTGGAGGGACTGTCTGAGTGCAGAAACACACCAGGAGATGTTCAGAGACAACATGACCTTTTGAAGTATACTTTAAAAAGAGACCATTAAAATGTTAGATTCATGTAAAAAGATTCCTAGGAATAAATAATTTGCTGAGTGTACCTTAAATGTTGGCTGAGGATGTCTGGTCGCCAGTTGATTTATTTAAGCTTCATCTTAAACCCCATCCTAGAGTTCAGAGGGGCCTGCACTATAATTTCTACAAATCTAGTTTGCTTTCTCACGCTCTCTTGGCTGCGGTAGACCATAACTGCTCTTTCTTTTGCGAAAATCTCCACAATACTCTTGACCAGTGTTTCTCAGCCTTCCTAATAGTTCAAACCTTTAATACAGTTCCTCATGTTGTGATGGTCCCCCCAAACATAAAATCATTTTTACTGCTACTTCATAACTGTAATTTTGCTGCTGTTATGAATTGTAATGTAAATATATGGTAATTCAGGATATCTGATATATGACCCCTGTGAAAGGTATCGCAACCCACAAGTTGAACTGCTATTCTAGACAGAGAACAAATAATTTTCTCATCATTTCCATAAAAATGCACTTACTTCAAGGAGTTTATACATTTTTCTTCTTGTTGTTGCCTCTTTCAAAGCCTGAGCCCTTTCAGGGGTTCTTCCACCAACCTTCAGGCTTTGTCATCCAAGTCCCCCCTTTATTCTTTCCATTTTTCAGTTTTTGAAACTCTCTACCTTCCTTAGGAGGACTCCAGTCCTTGCAGCCTCTAGAAGCTCCCCAACCCTCAACACACCCATTCATTACTCCATACTTGGTCTCTTTCACTTCCCTACACAAAGGTATTACTTTCCTCTTAGGAACAATTCAGATATAAGCTGTCAATAGAACTGTTTTCTATTCCCTGACATATATGTTCTTGATCATTTGTATTCAGAATTGCATTCCAAGAAATGAGAAAACCGGGCTTCTAATTTGTATGAAAGCAAAACCTGGGCTCTTAGCTTTAAGAGGAAGCTGCCCCATCCAGACAGTAATGAGTAGCTCCCATAATGTTGACGTAGTGCACTGGTCCACATAGTTTAAACCATGCTCTCTTGGGCCTTCATTGCTTTTCTTCAGCTATTGTATTGTTTCAGTTAATACTCTCCCTTCTTCAAACACCAGCTGTATGTCTGCATACTTTGCCCCCTGGATAAAAATAGCCTCTCAGAGCTAGATTGGTGCTATAGCCCAGCCATAATGGATCAACATATGTTATAAACTGTCTGTACTCTCTAAATTCATCTGCTTTTCAAAATAATCATCTCTGGAATGCTATTATGGTATTGGACATATTGCTGATTTCTTTGTATAGAGCAGATACATCTGGGCTGTGGACAGAGCTCAGTGATACAGCAGTTGTCTAGCAATGCAGGGCCTGGGGTTCAATCTGCAAAACAGCAAAATAAAACTGAAATTTTTAAAGAAAGTATGAAATATGTACCTTCATTAACACTGGAGAATAACTTAGAGGATCAAAACTACTCCTTAGAAAATCTGATTCTAAGAAAATAATAATGGTGCCTTTTCCTCTCCATCACTTCAGACTCTCACAGAATCTTTTTTTTTGAATTTTATTTTATTTTATAAGTTTTTTTTATTTACATTCAAAATCATCTCCCCTTTCCCGTTTCCTCCCTCCCAGAAAGTCCCATAAGTCCCCTTCCCTCCCTCTTTTCCCCATTCAACCCCCTCTTGCTTCTCTGTCTTGGCATTCCCCTACATCCAGTCTTTCCAGGACCAGGGGTCTCTCCTTCCATCTTCTTGGAAATGTATTGATATGCGAATTGTGTCTAGGGTATTCCGAGATTCTGGCTTAATATCCCCTTATCAGTGACTGCATACCATGTGTGTTCTTTTGTGATTGGGTTACCTCACTAAGGATGATATTTTCTTTTCATTTTTTTTTCTTTTTTTGTAAAATTTTATTTTTTTTTGTTCCTCAAACCATGAAGAGTGTTTTAATTGATACTTTTTTTTATATTTTTATTTACATTCAAAATCATTTCCCCTTTCCCCTTTCCTCCCTCCCCAAAAGTCCCATAAGCCCCCTTCCCTCCCTCTTTTCCCCATTCAACCCCCTCTCGCTTCTCTGTCCTGGCATTCCCCTACATCCAGTCTTTCCAGGACCAGGGGTCTCTCCTTCCATCTTCTTGGAAATCTATTGATATGCGTATTGTGTCTAGGGTATTCCGAGATTCTGGGTTAATATCCCCTTATCAATGACTGCATACTATGTGTGTTCTTTTGTGATTGGGCTACCTCACTAAGGATTATATTTTCAAGTTCTGACCATTTGCCTAGGAATTTCGTGAATTCATTGTTTTTAATTGCAGAGTAGTATTCCATTGTATAAATATACCACATCTTCTGAATCCATTCCTCCGTTGAGGGACATCTGGGTTCTTTCCAGCTTCTGGCTATTATAAATAAGGCTGCTATGAACATAGTGGAGCATGTTTCCTTATTGCATGCAGATAAAGTTTCTGGATATATGTCCAGGAGTGGTATAGCAGGATCCTCCGGGAGTGTCATGTCCAGTTGTCTGAGGAACCGCCAGACTGCTTTCCAGAGTGGTTGTACCAGCTTGCAATCCCACCAGCAGTGGAGGAGTATTCCTCTTTCTCCACATCCTCGCCAACAACTGCTGTCTCCTGTGTTTTTGATCTTAGCCATTCTGACTGGTGTGAGATGGAATCTCAGGGTTGTTTTGATTTGCATTTCCCTAATGACTAAGGATGATGAACATCTCTTTAGGTGCTTCTCAGCCATTAGATATTCTTCAGGTGAGAACTCTTTGTTTAGCTCTGTACCCCATTTTTTAATAGGGTTACTTGCCTCTCTGGAGTTTAACTTCTTGAGTTCTTTGTATATATTGGATATTAGCCCTCTGTCGGATGTAAGGTTGGTAAAGATCATTTCCCAGTTAGTTGGTTGCCGCTTTGTCTTTTTGACAGTGTCTTTTGCCTTGCAAAAACTTTGTAATTTAATGAGGTCCCATTTGTCTATTCTTGATCTTAGAGCATAAGCTATTAGAGTTCTATTCAGGAAATTCTCCCCTTTGCCCATATGTTCAAGGTTCTTCCCTAGTTTCCTTTCTATTAGTTTCAGTGTGTCTGGTTTTATGTGGAGGTCCTTGATCCACTTGGAATTGAGCTTAGTGCAAGGAGATAAGAATGGGTCAATTTGCATTCTTTTGCATGTTGACCTCCAGTTGAGCCAGCACCATTTGTTGAAAAGGCTATCTTTTTTCCACTGGATGGTTTTAGCTCCTTTGTCAAAGATCAAGTGACCATAGGAGTGTGGATTCATTTCTGGGTCTTCAATTCTGTTCCATTGATCTACATGCCTGTCACTGTACCAATACCATGCGGTTTTTAACACTATTGCTCTATAGTACAGCTTGAGGTCCAGGATACTGATTCCCCCAGAGGTTCTTTTACTCTTGAGAATAGTTTTAGCTATCCTGGGTTTTCTGTTATTCCAGATGAATTTTTGAATTGCTCTTTCTAACTCTATGAAGAATTGAGTTGGGATTTTGATGGGGATTGCATTGAATCCGTATATTGCTTTTGACAAGATGGTCATTTTTACTATATTAATCCTGCCAATCCATTAGCATGGCAGATTTTTCCATCTTCTGAGGTCTTCTTCAATTTCTTTCTTCAGAGACTTGAAGTTCTTGTCATACAGATCTTTCACTTGTTTAGTTAGAGTCACACTAAGATACTTTATATGGTTTGTGGCTATCCTGAAGGGTATCATTTCTCTTACTTCTTTCTCAGCCTGCTTGTCCTTTGAGTATAGGAAGGCTACTGACTTGCTTGAGTTGATTTTTTTCCGGCCATTTTGCTGAAGTTGTTTATCAGATGTAGGAGTTCTCTGGTGGAGTTCTTTGGGTCACTTAAGTATACTATCATATCGTCTGCAAATAGTGATAGTTTGACTTCTTCCTTTTCAATTTGTATCCCTTTGACCTCCTTTTGTTGTCTAATTGCTCTAGCTAGAACTTCAAGTACTATATTGAAAAGATATGGAGAGAGAGGGCAGCCTTGTCTAGTCCCTGATTTTAGTGGGATTGCTTCAAGTTTCTCTCCATTTAGATTGATGTTGGCTACTGGTTTGCTGTAAATTGCTTTTACTATGTTTAGATATGGGCCTTGAATTCCTGATCTTTCCAAGACCTTTAGCATGAAAGGATGCTGAATTTTGTCAAATGCTTTCTCAGCATCTAATGAGATGACCATGTGGTTTTTTTCTTTGAGATTGTTTATATAGTGGATTACATTGATGGATTTCCTTATATTGAACCATCCCTGCATTCCTGGGATGAAGCCTACTTGATCATGGTGAATGATCATTTTGATGTGTTCTTGGATTCGGTTGGCAAGAATTTTATTGAGTATTTTTGCATCGATATTCATAAGAGAGATTGGCCTGAGATTCTCTTTCTTTGTCGGATCTTTGTGTGCTTTTGGTATTAGCGTAATTGTCTCACAGAATCTTAAGTTGATGCCCATACCTCCTCCACTTTGAGGGCTCCCTAGCCTTTGCCATAGATGATAACTTTTCTTTCTCTGTAATCTGTGGATATCCCATGCTAGTGAAAGGAAAGGAACAACCCAGTGTGAATAAACATTCTGATGCATTGTGACTGACCAAGGTTACTGTGAGATACTCCTTAACTTAGTGAACCTTCTGTTCTGGATAGCTTAAACAGAGGCCTGACAGGTATGATATCCACATAATGAACATAATACCCTCAAAGACCTGCCCCTTGCTCAGCTTTGTATCTGTTGAGATAAAATACAGCTGCTACTTCTGGTTGTGTGACCTTTTACAAGTACATGGTTAAACAAAAAATGTACACAGTGATTAAACATCCATGAACATGAAACACAGACATCCATGCTCCCTTCTTACCTTTCTTCCTTTTATGCATTATGTATGTATGTGTGCATAAGCATGTGTGTGTGTGAGTGTGTGTGTGTCTTTAATTTTACCATTTTTTTCTATATATTTCTTCAATTTTTATCAGAAATATTTTCCATGTAAATCTTCAATTTTATCAGAAAATGTTTATAATTCCACTTTCACTCAACTTGGGAATATTTTTATGCCTACCATTTTATCGGTATAATTTTTTCCATGAAATAGTCCATCTTAACGTGTTTTTCTATATCTTTCTTCAATTTTATCAGAGATATTTTCCATGTAAATCTTCAACTTTATCAGGAAATGTTTATAATTCCACTTTCAATCAACTTAGAAATATTTTTCCCTCAGCGTTTTTTTATTAAATATAATCTCCATTTACATTTCAAGTGGTAAAACCTTTCCCTGTTTCCCCCCTCCCCCAAACCCCCCAACCCTTCTCCCACTCCCTGCCTCCAAGTATATACCCCTCCACCAGCCCCACTCCCACCTCCCCCCCCTCAATTTCCCCTTTTTGGGGCATCTATTTAGCCTTCACCTGACCAAGGACCACTCCTCCCACTGATGCCCAACAAGGCATTCCTCTGCCACATTTTTGGCTGGAACCATGTGTACCCCTTGGTTGCTGGTTTAGTCCCTGAGAGTCCTGGGGTGTCTGGGTAGTCAACATCGGTCGTTCTTCCCGTGGGGCTGTAAACCCCTTCAGCTCCTCTGGACCGCCCTCCAACTCCTCTATTGGGGACCCCACTCCCAGACCAATGGTTGGCTACTAGCATCTGCTTCTGTATGTATAAGGCTCTGGCAGGGGCCCTCCAAAGACAACCATGGCATTTTCCTTTTGATATGTGCTTCTTGGCATCCATAGTAGTGTTGGGGTTTGGTGACTGTTTATAGGGTAAATCCCCAGGTAGGGCAGTCTCTGGGTGGCCTTTACTTCATTCCCTGCTCCACACTTTGCCTCCATTATTGCTCCTGTAAGTGTATTGTTCCCTTTCTCAGAGGAACCCAAGCACCCCCACTTCAGTCCTCCACTTTCTTGAGCTTCCTGTGGTCTGTGAATTGTAACTTGTTTATTTTGAGCTTTTGGGCTAACATCCACTTAGCAGTGAGTGCAAACCATGTGTGTTCTTTTGTGATTGGGTTACCTCGCTTAGGATGACACTTTCTAGTTCCATCCATTTGCCTAAGAATTTCATGAATTCATTGTTTTTAATAGCTGAATAGTACTCCATTGTGTATATATACCACAGTTTCTGTATCCATTCCTCAGTTGAAGGACATCTGGGTTCTTTCCAGCTTCTGGCTATTATGAATAAGGCAGCTATGAACATAGTGGAGCATGTGTCCTTATTACATGTAGGAGCATCTTCTGGGTATATACCCAGGAGCGGTATAGCTGAGTCCTCAGGTAGTACTATGTCTAATTTTCTGAGGAATCGCCAAACTGATTTCCAGAGTGGTTTTACCAACTTGCAATCCCACCAACAATGGAGAAGTGTTCCTCTTTCCCCACATCCTCTCCAGCATCTGCTGTCCCCTGAGTTTTTCATCTTAGTCATTCTGTGGAAACTCAGTGTTGTTTTGATTTGCATTTCCCTGATAACTACGGATGCTGAACATTTCCTTAGGTGCTTTAGAGCCATTCGAGTTTCCTCACTTGAGAATTCCCTGTTTAGCTCTGTACCCCATTATTAATAGGGTTATTTGACTCTCTTGAACCTAACTTCTTGAGTTCTTTGTATACCTTGGATATTAGCCCTCTATCAGATGTAGGATTGGTAAAGATCTTTTCTCAATTTGTTGGTTGCCATTTTGTCCTACTGACCATGTCCTTTGCCTTACAGAAACTTTGCAGCTTCATGAGGTCCCATTTGTCGATTCTTGTTCTTAAGGCATAAGCCATTGTTGTTCTGTTCAGGAATGTTTCCCTGTGCCAATGTGTTTAAGATTCTTCCCTACTTTCTCCTCTATAAGCTTCAGTGTGTCTGGTTTTATGTGTAGGTCCTGATCCACTTGGACTTGAGCTTTGTACAAGGAGATAAGAATGGGTCGATTTGAATTTTTCTGCATGCTGACTGCCAGTTGATCCAGCACTATTTTTAAAAATGCTATCTTTTTTCCACTGGATGTTTTTAACTCCTTTGTCCAATATCAAGTGACTTTACATGTGTGGGTTTATATCTGGGTCTTCAATTCTATTCCATTGATCTTCCTGCCTGTCATCATACCAATACCAAACAGTTTTTATCACTATTGCTCTGTAGTAGACCTTGAGGTCAGGGATGGTGATTCCCCCAGGAGATCTTCTGTTGTGGAGAATAGTTTTTGCTATCCTGGGTTTCTTGCTATTCCAGATGAATTTGAGAATTGCTCTTTCTAGATCTATGAAGAATTGATTTGGGATTTTGATGGGAATTGCATTGAATCTGTAGATTGCTTTCGACAAGATGTCCATTTTTACTATATTGATCCTGCCAATTCATGAACATGGGAGATCTTTCCATCTTCTGAGATCTTCTTGATTTCTTTCTTAAGAGGCTTGAAGTTTTTGTCACAGAGATCTTTCACTTGCTTCGTTAGAATCATACCAAGGTATGAAATATTATTTGGGACTATTGTGAAGGGTTTGATTTCCCTAATTTCTTTCTCAGCTTGTTTATCCTTTGAGTAGAGGAAAGCTACTGATTTGCTTGAGTTAATTTTATATCCAGCCACTTTGCTGAAGTTGTTTATTAGCTTTAGGAGTTCTCTGGTGGAAGTTTTGGGGTCGCTTAAGTATACAATCATATCATCTGCAAATAGTGGTATTTTGACTTCTTCTTTTCCAATTTGTATACCTTTGACCTTTTTTTTTGTTATCTGATTGCTCTGGCTAGAACTTCAAGTACTATAATGAATAGATAGGGAGAGAGTGGGCAGCCTTGTCTGGTCCCCGATTTTAGTGGGATTGCTTTGAGTTTCTCTCCATTTAGTTTGATGTTGGCTACTGGTTTGCAGTATATTGCTTTCACTATGTTTAGGTATGGGCCTTGTATTCCCGCTCTTTCCAAGAGCGGGATGCTGGATCTTGTCAAAAGCTTTTTCAGCATCTAATGAAATGACCATGTGGTTTTTTTCCTTGAGTTTGTTTATATAGTGGATTATGTTGATGGATTTCTGTATATTGAACTATCTCTGCATTCCTGGGATGAAGCCTACCTGATTGTGGTGAATTATAGTTTTGATGCATTCTTGAATTCGGTTGGCCAGAATTTTGTTGAATATTTTTGCATCAATGTTCATGAGGGAGATTGGTCTGAAGTTCTCCTTCCTTGTTTAGTCTTTCTTTGGTCTAGGTGTAAGTGTTATTGTGGTTTCATAGAATGAGTTGGGTAGTGTTCCTTGAGTTTCTATTTTGTGGAATAGTTTAAAGAGTATAGGTATTAACCCTTCTTTGAAGATCTGATAGAATTCCCCACTAAACCCATCTGGCCCTCGGCTCTTTTTTGATGGGAGACTATTAACGACTGCTTCTATTTCCTCAGGACTTATGGGACAATTTAGGTGGTTTATCTGATCCTGTTTTAACATTGGCACCTGGTATGTATCAAGAAAGTTATCTATTTCGTCCTGACTTTCAAACTTTGTTGAGTATAAGTTCCTGTAGTAGGATCTGATGATTTTCTGAATTTCCACAGTTTCTGTTGTTATGTCTCCCTTTTCATTAATGATTTTATTAATTTGGGTGGTGCTTCTTTGTCCTCTGGTTAGTCTGGCTAAGGGTTTATCTATTTTGTTGATTTTCTCAAAGAACCAGCTCCAGGTTTTGTTGATTCTTTGTATAGTTTGTTTTGTTTCTATTTGGTTGATTTCGGCCCTGAGTTTGATTATTTCCTGCCGCCTACTCCTCTTGGATGTAATTGCTTCTATTTGTTCTAGAGCTTTCAAGTGCTCTGTCAAGCTGTTACTGTAGGCTTTCTCCATTTTCTTTTTGGAGGCACTCAGAGCTATGAGTTTTCCTCTTAGCACTGCTTTCATTGTGTTCCATAAGTTTTGGTATGATATGTCTTCATTTTCATTGAATTCTAAGAAGTCTTTAATTTCTTTATTTCTTCTTTAACCAAGCTATCATTGAGAAGAACATTTTTCAAAGATCATGTGTATGTGTGTTTTCCATTGTTTTTGTTTGTGTTTAAGACTAGCCTTAGTCCATGATGATCTGATAAGGTGCATGAAATAATTTCAATATTTCTGTATCTGTTGAGGCCTGTTTTGTGACCAATTATATGGTAATTTTGGAGAAGGTGCCATGAGGTGCCGAGAAGAATGTATATTCTTTTGCTTTTGGGTGGAATGTTCTATAAATATCTGTTAGATCCATTTGGTCCATAACTTCAGTTAGTTTCACTGTGTCTTTGTTTAGTTTCTGTTTCCATGATTTGTCCATTGTTGAGAGTGGGGTGTTGAAGTCTCCCACTATTGCTGTGTGGGGTGCAATGTGTGCTTTGAGCTTTAGTAAAGTTTCTTTTATGAATGTGGGTGCCCTTGCGTTGGGAGCATAGATGTTCAGAATTGAGAGCTCATCTTTGTAGACTTTTCCTTTAACCAGAATGAAGTGACCCTCCTTATCTTTTTTGACAACTTTTGGTTGAAAGTCAATTTTATCCGATATAAGAATGGCTACTCCAGCTTGTTTCTTGGGACCATTTGCTTGCAACATTGTTTTCCAACCTTTGACTCTGAAGTAGTGACTGCCTTTGTTACTTAGGTGGGTTTCTTGTATGCAGCAAAATGTTGGGTCCTGTTTATGTATCCAGTCTGTTAGTCTATATCTTTTTATTGGGGAATTGAGACCATTGATGTTAAGAGATATTAAGGAAAAGTGATTGCTGTTTACTGTTATCTTCTTTGTTAAAGGTGAAATTCTGTTTGTGTAGCTATCTTCTATTGGGTTTGTTGAAAGATTACTTTATTGCTTTTTCGACGGTGTGTTTTCCTGCCTTGTGTTGTTATTCTCTACCAATTATCCTTTGTAGAGTTGGATTTGTGGAAAGATATTGTGTAAATTTGCTTTTGTCATGGAACGTCTTGTTTTCTCCATCTCTGGTAATTGAAAGTTTTGCTGGGTATAGCAGTCTGGGCTGACATTTATGTTCTCTTAGGGTCTGTATGATGTCTACCCAGGATCTTCTAGCTTTCATAGTTTCTGGTGAGAAGTCTGGTGTAATTCTGATAGGTCTGCCTTTATATGTGTTACTTGACCTTTTCCCCTTACTGCTTTTAATATTCTTTCTTTGTTTAGTGCATTTGGTATTTTGATTATTATGTGACAGGAGGACTTTCTGGTCTGGTCCAGTCTGTTTGGAGTTCTATAGGCTTCTAGTATGTTCATGGGCAGCTTTCCTTAGGTTAGGGAAATTTTCTTCCATAATTTTGTTGAAGATGTTTACTGGCCCTTTAAGATGTAAATCCTCGTTCTCTTCTATACCTATAATCCTAAGGTTGGATCTTCTCATTGTGTCCTGGATTTCCTGGATGTTTTGGGTTACCAGCTTTTTGCATTTTGTATTTTCTTGGACTGTTGAGTCAATGTTTTCTATGGAATCTTCAGCATCTGCGATTCTTTCTTCTATCTCTTGTATTCTATTGTTGACGCTTGCATCTATGACTCTTGAATTCTTTCCAAGGTTTTCTATCTCCAGAGACGTCTCACTTTGTGATTTCATTATAGTTTCTACTTCCATTTTTAGATATTGGATAGTTTTGTTCAGTTCCTTCACTTGTTTGTGTTTTCCTGAAATTCTTTCAGGGATTTTTGTGTTTCCTCTTTAAGGTCTTCCACCTGTTGACCATGTTCTCCTGTGTTTCTTTTAGAGATTTTTGTGATTCCTCTTTAAGGGCTTCTGCATGTTGACACATGTTCTCCCATAGTTGCCTACGGGATTTTTGTGTTGCCTCTTTAAGGGTTTCTACCTGTTGACCCATGTTTTTCCCTATTTCTTTAAGGGATTTTTGTGATTCTTCTTTAAGGGCTTCTACCCGTTGACCCATGTTCTTCTCATTTATTTCTTTAAGGGAATTATTTACGTCCTTCTTGAATTCCTCTAACAGCATCATGAGATGTGATTTTAAATCCAGCTCTTGCTTTTCTGATGTGATAGAGTATCCTGGATTAGCTGTTGTGGGAAAACTGGGTTCTGATGGTGCCATCTTGCCTTGGTTTCTGTTGGTAATGATCTTGTGTTTGCTTTTGACTAGTTATCTATACAAAATGCAAAATGCAAAAAGCTGGTAACCCAAAACATCCAGGAAATCCAGGACACAATGAGAAGATCCAACCTTGGGATTATAGGTATAGAAGAGAATGAGGATTTACATCTTAAAGGGCCAGTAAACATCTTCAACAAAATTATGGAAGAAAATTTCCCTAACCTAAAGAAAGATGCCATGAACATACTAGAAGCCTATAGTTTTCTAGTTATCTCCAGTGTTAGCTGGTGTTGCTGTCTCTGGCTGTGACTTCTCTGTCCTTCAGGCCTGTGTATCTGTAGTCCTGGGATTCCCTTTCTCCTAAATGTCCTGCATACAGCTGGTTTTCCAGGAAGTATCAGGAAATGGGGTCTTCCCTGTGGCAGACTTGACAAGGGTTGAATGTCCTGCAAACTGTTGGTTCTCAAATGCCCTGCTGCTGCTGGATCTCAGGAAATGCGGGCTTCCCCCATGAAGACTTGGCACAGGCCGAATGCCCCTCGGTTGCTGGGTCTTGAATGCCCGCTGCTGTTGGATCTCTAATGCCCCGCTGCTGCTGGATCTCTAGAAAGCACCAGGAAATGGGGTCTTCCCCCGTGGCAGATCTAGCACAGGTGTACCATGTCGGAATGAACAGAACTTAGAAATATTTTTATGCGTACCATTTTATCTGTATAATTTTCCATGACAATCTTCAATTTTAATGTTTTTCTATATATTTTTTTCAATTTTATCAGTAATGTTTTCCATGTAAATCTTCATTTTCGTCAGAAAATGTTTATAATTCTACTTTCAATCAATTTAGGAATATTCTCATTCCTACCAATTTATCTGTACAATTTTCCATGAGATAGTCAATTTTAACGTGTTTTTCTATATATTTCTTGAATTTTATCAGAAATAGTTTCCTTGTAGATATTCAATTTTATCAGAAAATGTTTATAATTCCACTTTTAATCAACTTAGAAATATTTTTATGCCTACCATTTTATCTGTAATTTTCCATGTTTTTCTTCAATTTTAATGTTTTATATTTTTCTATAATTTTATTAGAAATATTTCCCATGTAAATCTTCAATTCTATCATAAAATGTTTCTACTTCCTTTTTCAATTAATTTAGTAATGTTTTATGTCTATCATTTTACTCTTTAATTTTCCATGAAAATTGTCAATCTTAATGTGTTTTTCTATGTTTCTTCAATTTTGTCAGAAACATTTTCATGTAAATATTTAATTTTATCATAAAATGTTTTACTTTCTTTTTCATTAAAAAATTAAAAAAATTAAAAAATAAAAAACAAAAAAAGAATATATGGATTGAACCCCAATAGATAATTTTAAAAGGGGATAGGGTAGGAAATGAAAGAGGATAATCCATGAAGTAGATTCAAACAGATCAGGAACAACCAGATCTCTGTGGTTAAGGAAGATGCATTCCACAGGGAACTCTGGGACAGCTTTCTCTACCACTAATTCCATGGACAGCAACTACTGAGACTCCTGTGTGAGACACCAGCTTTCATTCTTTTCATTCCAACAATCTTTCCTGCTTTTTCTATTTAACAGACAGGTAATGCACGAGAAACAGTAAATTTCTTAATAGCTATAGTAAATAGATAAATTACATAGTCGATCTTCTTCTATAGAAAGAAATTCCCCCCAAAGCAGAAAGGAACACAGATAATAATGTAAATGCACAGAGTCAACAATTGGGTTCACTGGTTTGCAGCACCACCTATTGGATTAATATCTGGGAGGTGGGACTGAAAGGACAGCTTGGCTTAGTAGTTAAGAGCACTGACTGCTCTTCCAGATGACCTGGGTTCAATTCCCAGGGTTCACATATCCACTAAAAACCTCTTCTGGCCTCTGTGGGCACTGCATGTTTGTAAAGCATAAAGACACATTCAAGTAAACACACCCCTACACATAAAGATCTGGGAGCTGTTTGTCCTGCTGGAACTCACAAAGTATGGTCTGGCCCAGCAAAAGAGTTGGGTTGAGGTTGGGGCCCTTGGGTTCCTTCAGTTTTACATGTGGCAGAGTCTGAGAAAAAAGTTCCGAGGTGTGGTGGTTTGAATGAGAAATGTCCCTCATGGATCCATATACTCTCCCATTTGATCCTCAGTTGGTGGTGC
This sequence comes from Tokudaia tokunoshimensis, assembly GCA_036184795.1. NCBI lineage: Eukaryota > Metazoa > Chordata > Mammalia > Rodentia > Muridae > Tokudaia > Tokudaia tokunoshimensis. Next base: position 39,386,868 of record BTHU01000004.1, on the reverse strand, counting down.
CACTTGGAGAGGTTATAGAAACTTTAGAAGGTGAAGCCTTGCTGGAAGAAATACATCTGTCACAAAATTCAGTGCTTGAGGGCTCATAGCTTCATCCACTTCCTGTTCTGTCTCTTTGCTTCCTGTGTATGGATGGAAATATGATTCACAGCCAGCTTTTTGATCTTGCCTCCACCCTATGCCTTCCAGGCTCCAAGGCCTTTATCCCTCTAGAACCATAAGGTACAATAAGCTATTGGTTCTTTAAGTTGCTTTTGGTCATGGTTTCTTATCACAGCAATAGAAAAATATCTAACACTATCTTGGTTAGGGTTTCCATTGCTGTGAAGAAATAACATAATCAAGGCTAATCTTATAAAGGCTGATATTTAATTGGGAATGGCTTACAGGTTCAGAGGTTTAGACCACTAGCATCCTAGTGGGAAGCATGGTAACCTGCAGAGAGACATGTTGCTGGAAGCATCAAGAGGTCTACATCTTGATCTGAAGGCAGCTAGAAGGAAACTGTCTTCCATAGGCAACCCAGAGGAGGATCTAGATCATACTGGCCAGACTTGACTATATATAGGAAAACTCAAAAGCACCACCTCCACAGGGACACATTTTCTCTAACAAAGCTATACTTCCTCCAATAAGGCTTTACCTCCTAATATTGCCATTTCCCATGGACCAAGCATATTCAAACCACCACAAATATAAGGGTAAGCCTCAACTTTGTCATTATTTTCTTGATTTGAACTTTCCAAAAATGTGTGTGTGAGTATGTGTGTGTGTATGTGTGTGTGTGTGTGCGCGCACGCGCGCGCGCAATTGCAAATATACCATGATGTGTGCATAAGGAGGTCAGAGAAAAACTTTGTGGAGTTAGTTCTCTCCTTCAACCTTTACGTGGATAAAACTCAGGTCATTAGGCTTGACAGTAGGTGATTAAGCCATCTCACCATCCATATTTGAACATCTTATGCTTAGTGTTCTCATCCATAAAATGAAGAAATAATTAAATAGGTTATATGAGAGATTTTCTATGTGCTTAGTGGTCATTTTAATGAATTCTACCATAGTTTGTGCTTTCTTTCTTTTCTTTGTGTGTGTATAAGTGTGTGTGAAAGAGAGAGAGGAGAGAGAGAGAGAGAGAGAGAGAGAGAGAGAGAGACAGAGAGACAGAGAGAGAAAGAGAGGATCTTACTGTGGAGCCCATGCTGGTCTTCAATTTGCACCAAATTTTCTTGTTCCTGTGTCTAAAGCACTCAGATATACAGGTGTGTACCATTATATTCAGCATTTTTCCCATGCCTTATTGATGGTTCAGTGGTTGAAAATACTTATTCTTGCAGAAGACCCAGGTTCAACTCCACGAACACACATAGTGGCTTACAAGTATCTGTTTAACTCCAGTTACAGATGATCCAATGATTTCTTCTGACCTCTGCTTACAGCAGACATCAACATGGTGCACAGACATACAAGCATGCAAAACACTTATACACATAAAATAAAATAAATCTAAAAAAAATCAAGAACTTAGACACAGGATAAAGAAAATTTAATGAACTTGTATAGTTCCTTTACCCTTAAAATTGAACTGGAAATAGCTGCATAAATTAAAACTATTTCATCATCAAAAGATTTAATAACATATTTTCTAGTTATGCTTATTGCAATGACCTAGAAACTATAATAAATGCATTGAACACGTTATTGAACACATGATTGAACATATCACCAACACTTTGATCTATAAATATCTTTCTCTGGAATGCTTTGGAGAAATTGCAGATATAGGGCAGAAAAGTATGATATGAGAATTTATCAGCATCCAGTGAAAGAAAAAATATTCCCACTGGTAATGAATTTTCAATCAACCAGAAGGAACAAGCAAAAAATGGGGTACCATGAGCATCATTCACAATAATAAGTGTTTTAAAATATAGCCTGTACAGTTTTTAAAAGCAAAACTCATTATCTTTTAAGGATTAGAGGAATCTCATGTGTTATTGGAAAATCAATTTCAAGGGAGAGAATCAAGCACAGTTGTATAGCCTTTCCTCTACATGTGATGCTAAGTGCATATACAATTTATAGAAAGATTTCCCCTCTATTCAAAATATCAGATTATAAGTGAAAAGAGAGAGTAAAAATATCAGTATTTTATGGTTCTCTCATTAATAGACCTAAACACAGATTATCAATTGTTGCATATATATAGAAGTAAAGAGCAAAGCCCGATATCACCAATAGAAGATAGTAACTCCAGTTATATAGTAGAATAAAAAATAAAGAATAACATTTAAATTTAATTTAGTCTTTAAATCTAACTTCCAGTGTTGGTGTGTGCAAGCCATAGTGATAGATACAGGGATATGGAAGTGAACCTGGATGTTAAAAAGTCAAAGATGTGCTGATGATCACAGCAGATTATTAATCTGATATAGAGATAAGTAAGACAAACAGTTGGAAAAGGGTGCCAAGAGCATACGAAGATCTCAAAACTCACCAAATACTCAATATTCTTAAAGGCATGTTTCAATTCTTATGTATGGAAGTGAGGTTGTGTTTCTGTTTGTGAAGGAACTGCCTTCCTATACACAGCACGGCCTATCTGTGGGCACAGCCATTCCTGAGATTTTATCTTACATAATCCAGAAACAATGTAGGTAGAGCATAAATATAACAAAAGTGTCCATAGTGGATGAGCTGTGAAGCCAAGTGGTAATAACAGGGGGGTAATTACATTATGCTCTTTTGTAGATGTCTGACAATTTCAACAATGCTTAAAAAAAAATCAAAACATTTTTGGGAAGATCACTCAGAAAGGTATGAATATAATCATAGCAACACTTTAGGTCCATAGAGAAGAAGCTGCATTAAGGCAAGGTTAGGGGGTGGGGCATGATTCTTTTGCTGACATTAAAAATGTGTTAGTTCATAATCTTTGGTCACTGTAAAAGAAATGTTCTCACACATAGAATTTCTGTGCCCTGCTTAATAAAGAATGGTGTATTATGATTGGATAGCCCCGACTCTTGGAATGGATATGATACTTTCTTGGCTACCAAAATGAAATAAATGCAACTTTTCTTAAGTTTTTGGTTATCATAAAAGAAATCGGTTTCACTGTAATATTTTCATGCATAATACAGAATTATTCTTTGTTTTTTCTTGCTCAACCCCAGTTCTCCTCTGCCCCCAACTTCTTCCTGATTTTTATCCTCACCACAAATAGTGGCCTCTTCTACTTCATGACATAATATTACTCTCTCATATTCACTCTTTCCCCTCCTGTAGACTTCTTATCCTCATGGTCCCCTTTCTGGTTTCACATACTACCCAAAGGTACATACCTGCACTCAACACAAATGTAGATATTATATGAGAGAAAACATGCCATTTTTCTTTCTAAGCCTGGCTTATTTTCCTTAAAACTCAATAAAAACAATTCTTTTCTTTTGTCTGTGTTAAGGTCAAACTGTGTATCTAGCCTTTGGAGCTACCAGCTGTCAGAAACTCATTGAACAATGAAGGCAAGCTTTTGTATTTTCTATGGGCAGCCCATGTATGTCCACAGAAGTAGCTTCCGGTGCTCTAGGTGAAGAGTGGAAGGTTTATGTGGTCTGAAAAAGTGGCAAAAAGGGCCATTAAGGTTTTCCCAAGAAGTAAGGTATCTGAACAGATGGCAGAGTGCAGGGTTTCTGCGACCACCACGACCAGCAGAGTAACAATCCATAGGAGGTAAGAAAGTAGTTTAGTTCAACAGGACTAAGTAGTTGGTGTTGGTTCAAACTTTGAGAGTCAGACCCGGAGTAGTTTATTTTAGGCATATTTAAGCAAAGTAGTATTTGGTAAGAACTTTCCTGGTGATAAATAATCCTCTGTGCACAGTAAAATTTAAGACATGCCTACATCAAAACTCTTTGTTAAATACAAGTGACACCTTGAATAAAGATAGGTTCTATAGATTGACAAACTCCCGATGTGGGTCTGGAGGAGGATCCAGTGTGGTCTGGTCTCTATCACACAGATAGCCAAAAGGTTACCAGGCTATTAACCATGCCTGCTCCCAATCTCCTGGAGGGAAAACAGATTATGCATTCCTCCCTTTGAAGAGACAATACTGTGAGCTTAACATTCCTGGTTCCCCTGGTGCTTATCTATAAGATGAAGAACCTCCTTGCTTCCCACAGCAGAGTCTGCCTGCTGTTGAGTAAACAAAATTCTTGTTACAGATCAAGAACTGGAGAAAGGAAGCCCAAGTCTGTTTGAGGATGCACAGTGGATGCCAATCTGAGTGTCCTCAACTTGGTTATTGTAAAGAAAGGAGAGAAGAATGTTCCTGAACTGACAAATAATGACTGTGCTACCTTAGTGGTGTGGCCCAAAGGATCTAGCAAAATCCTGATGCTTTTCAAGCTCTCTAAGATGATGATGTCCACCAATATGTTGTCAGAAAGCCCTTAAAAAAGAACATCAGAAGCCCAGGACCAAAGCACCCAAGATTCGGTGTCTTATTACTTCGTGTGTTTGCAACTCAAATACTGCTGCATTACTTTGAGGAAACAAATAGAAAAAACATGGAGAAGGCTAGTGAATATGCTAAACTTCTGGCAAAGAGAAGGAAGGACACCAAAGAGAAATGCCAGAGTGCCAGGAGACATGGGCTGCTCTCACGGAGAGCTTCTACTTCTAAGACTAATTGCAGTCAAATGAGATTCTTAAGAGTAACAAATAAATAATCAAACCTTGAAAAGAGGAAACTCAATAAAAATAACTTGATTAAAAATGGCCCCCAAATAGATAACTCACAAGTAAAGAGGTATATAGATTGCACATAGTGATGAAAAGATTCTTGTGGTTTTATATCATCAGGGAAACACAAACTAAAATGAGATACCATTCCACACCCAGTCAGCCAAACCTTATTTTTTTTTTATTTATTTATTTTTTTTAGTTTTTTTTTCCGAGACAGGGTTTCTCTGTATAGCCCTGGCTGTCCTGGAACTCACTCTGTAGACCAGGCTGGCCTCGAACTCAGAAATCCACCTGCCTCTGCCTCCCAAGTGCTGGGATTAAAGGCGTGCGCCACCACTGCCCGGCTGCAGCCAAACCTTATGACAGTGACAACTATAGATAAAGATGGGGTGCCACAGGACTCTCATTCATTGCTGGTGAGAACTCAGATAATTCACTTTGAGAGACAGTTTGGCAAGCTTCGTACAGAACAAAGCATACACTGAACATAGCACACTTAAAAATTGCATGCTATTGTAATTAACCAAAATTACCTAGTAATTACTCAAAGACATTGAAAAATTATGCTCACACAGACCTGCACTCCGATCACTATAGCAGTTTTATTGATAATTGTAAAAACTGTGGAGTAAAGATGATTCCTTGCACTGGGTAGATAAACCCATTAGCTGTGATGCACATGATTTAATTGGAAATTGGAATGTTTTATTTAGTAATTGGAATATTATTCAAGGATAAGAAATGACCTATCGAGTAATTAAAATATGAAGTAAAAGAAACAACCTGAAAAAGCCACATACTATGTGACTTCAATTGCATAGAACCAACAGAACTGTAGAGATGTCTAGTCAGCAGATAGTGTAGATGAAGAATTAATGAAGATTTACAAAGGAGAGGGGCTAACCAGGTTGAACTCAAGGTATTCCTTTGTTTTTATGACACTTTATGACATACAATAATAGATACGTATCATTATACATTGGCCCAGTAACACTGTGTAATCTCAGTGCACACTGGTAGATGGGTAATGTTGATGTGCAGAGGTTCATTAGCTGTCACTGCGCTGCTCTAGTGTAGAACACTATGGAGAATCCTTTGCATGTGGGGTGTGTATGGAGAAATCTCTATCCCCTCTTCTTAATTTTGTTATGACTCTCAAATTGTTATAAAACTATAAAATTCAAAACGTGAAACTCACATGAAAATACCATCATTGAGTATTCTTTCTTAGGTCTTCTTTTTCTAACATTAAAAATGAAGTTTGGTAGAATCTAAGCCAAAGAATGATTAGCATCTATCCATGGGTAGATATAATTATTACCTGCTATGAACTGTTATATAAATATAGTTCACAAACACACAGAACATCTAAGTCTTACAGTATCCAATCGCACAGCCTCAATAAACCTTTCTCTTAATGATGCTTCCTCTAATTCTTATTTTAGAAAGGTTTCTTCATAACCACAATTGTCAGATCATTCCCACCAAAACCACACAAGGGCATCTCTTGTCTTTTGACTCTTCTCACTTTTCTTCCCAGGCACACCCGGACACACTGTTCACAACATAGCAGTGTTAGGACATAGCAACCCACAGTACTCATTGAGGATCACAGAAGGAAGAGTCAAAAGGCTTGGAATTTCTATAAAAGTGTGAGAAAGTTTCAGAAGACAAATTTCACAGGGCTAAGGTAATTTGCACAAAAGAAAATCACGTTCCTCAGTAATTTTGGCACAGGTTTAAAGCCTCCCACACTCTGTTCTAGGACAATTTCAAGTTCCTTTCCCTTGGAGGCAGCTGGCCCCTCCTTTGGACTTCACCCAAGGTCATTGTCCTTAGTGCTAAGCTTGCCATCATTCCAGGCCTCTGGGAGGTTTACTTCCACAGACTGCCTTTCTCCCTGGAGAACTTCTTTCAAGACTGTGGCCAACCCAAATGCTGTGCACTCACACAGGCTCCTCTCCAGTCAGAAGCCTACACAAATGCACTATACTTTCACAGACCCTTTCCCAGCCTGGTGCCTACTTAACTGCACTGAACTCTTTCCATGGAGACTGTTCAAGCAACTCCTATCTGTGCTGAGGGCTCCCTGACTAGCCTTACTCCAGAGCAGGGGCACTACCCAGTTTACATGAGTTGAGTATCCTTATCTTTCCACAAATAGCATGGCTTGCGTCTTACTTATTTCAAGTTTTGTTGTTGTTGGGTTTTCATTTCATTTCCTTTCTCCTTCCTTGTGCCTCAGTTTTATAGAACTCAAAAATAGTAGCTACAGCTAAGGTTACCCCTGAGAGGCTGAGAACCAGGTAGTTGCTCCATCCACAGGGCCAGGGGTCTCAGCAGTCCCAGTCTGGTGTGCCAGCTGCCTGCAAGGGAAAGGAACTTGAAGCTGTCCAAGAACAGACTGTGGAAGGCTTTGAACCTGTGCCAAAGGTTGCTCCATCCATATGGCCAAGTACCTTAGCAATTCCAGTCTGGTGAGACCTTAGTTCATAATGGAGCCTGGCAGCTAAGGAATCAGCAGCAACAGCAGCAGGCAAGTAAATCAACTCAGCAGCAAGCTTGAAGGCCAAGGGAGCAAACTGGGAGCAAGCTCCCTCTGACACACCCCTTTCTATCTGGAGTATTATCAGAAAGTGCTATCCACAGTTAAGGGTTGGTCCTCCCTCATCCATTAAAGCAATCAGTCAGGGTAGTTCTTCAGGTGAGGCTCGTCGTTCAGGAGATTCTAATTTATGGGAGTTGACATTAAGCCAAGCACAGTAAGTATCATCCTTTGTAATACCTCTGATTCACCTACTGGATATGGTCCTCTTGACCTCTTCACACCAAGTAGCAACCAGTTTCTTTGAAAATGCTCAAATCTGCAGATACCCTCGGACTGGTAAGCCTTCCTTCATAGTGGAACCCCCTACCACTGACTATTTGACCCAATAAAACATGAAGAACTATATACCCAAATGCAGATTTCTGATAGTCAAATATGTGCCTCTTTCAATGACTTGAGCAGCCAGGGCCCTTTCTGGCCATCATCTCTGGACAGTGAAACAGACATGCCTGAGAAGTACCCTCAATCCCGGGAAAACTCATACTGTATCACCACTTATATTAGAGTTTAACAGCTGAGCTTCTGCCTCTAAGTGGGTCAAATCTACAATATACTTTAGGCTCCCTATAGAACTCTTTATTCATCTGAAATGAATTCATTCATCTGTTTGCTTCTTGCCTTCCTCCTTCCCTTTCACCCCCTCTACTCGCTTATTAGCTTCTCAAAGGAGTATGTGCTTAACAATCCAGAGACATTAACACAGGAATCCCTACCTATCAGAAGATATCCACTGACAGTGCATGCTATGAATATTTTAACCATTAGTTACAGGCAATCTCTGAATTCTTTAAAATGAATTGCTCCAGATTAACTGAAAATTGAGAGGAGTTTGTAGCTGCGTTGTAGCCTAAGGGCTATAGAGATAAAATTATCCTCAGCAAATTTTTTATGATGTGACATTTTCTTTGGAAATAGCATTTAAAATTTGTATTGCAGGAACTGGAGAAATGGCTCAGGAGGTGAGGGCAGCAGATGATGACTTGAGTCGCATCCTCAGAACTCATACAATGGAAAGAGAGAACCAACAGACTGCCTGCAGGCTGTGTTCCGGTTCCCACAGGCATGCCACAACACATCTAAGGCTCATATTCCCTATCCACACCAACATAATAAATAAATATTTAAAAAATTGAATTCTTAAAAATTTATATATTTAAAGAATTAAAGCTTCTTTGGGTGCTTTTCATATAAATTTCTGGGGAAAAAAAACCAAAACACTGAAGATACCTATACAGCAACCTGCATAGTAGCTTCTGGCCTCTCTCTACTTTTGCTCATAAATGTGAACTAGTGTCTTAGTTAACGTTTTACTGCTGTTTACAGACACCATGACCAAGACAACTCTTATAAGAACAGCATTTAATTGGGGCTGGCTTAAAGGTTCAGAGGTTTAGTCCATTATCATTAAGGCAGGAATATGGCAGCATCCAGGCAGCTATGATACAGGAAGAGCTGAGAGTTCTACATCTTCATCTGAAGGCTGCTAGCAGAATACTGGCTTCCAGACAACTAGGATGAGGGTCTTAAAGCCCACTCTCACAGCGACACACCTATTCCAACAAGGCCATACTCCAAATAATGCCACTCCCTGGGACAAGCATATTCAAACCATGAGAACTAGGCTCCTCTGTCTGCACAGATAAGTTGCAGTACAATTCAGATAATTGGCTTTGATTGATAGGTCAAACTTTTGGCAAATTTCTAAGCTTTTATTTTATAGCATTTTAATATAAAGCATTTCATATTTTTATTTTATACATCATATATTTTAAGATTTTATTACATTTTATTTATATATGGGGGGGAGTGCACATCCTTGCAATGGGATTCAAGTGGAAGTCAGAGGGCAACCTAAAAGCATTATGTCACCTCCTTCCACCATGTGGGCCCAGGGGATGGAACTTAAAGAGCCTTTACCTGTTGAACCATCTAGCTAGCCCTCACTTTGTATGCTTAGTTTTCCATGTTATAAACAACTTTTTCAAATATATCAGGTTTAGTTGCAGACACATTTCATTCTAAGTATAGTCACTTTAACTTTATTTTTCCAGTTTTGTTGATTATGGATATAAGATACTATAAACAGATTTTAACTACACACCTAGAAAGAAATGCATCTACGTATTACATTTATAAGGTTCTATTTTCCATTTTTTACTGTTTATCTGAATTTCAGAGTCTATTTCCATGAAAAGATACTAATTTAATAATAGTTTTGTGTGGTTTTAACACAGCAATATGAAGCAAGCTAGAAAAAAAGAGATACTAGAATGTCTGTCAATTCTCCTGGAAATGACAATAACAATACCACTGTAAGTATTCCAAAGGTTTTCATAGGGAACATTGCTCAGGCTGGTCTCTAATTTATCTCATAATGAATCATGAAATATATAACTTTTATTTGTGCATTAGTGTGTACATGGAAAGGAACTTGTATTTGAAAAATATTAGCAATTATAATAAATTTTGTGTAATGGGAATTAATTAAAAAGAACTGCCCTGACAACTCTCGGGCCCTGTGAGGCCACTTAGCCTCCGCAGGTCCATTTCACTCGACCTTGGCTCAGTTATCTATCTCTCAGGCGGGAGTCCCGCACTCCTGCCCTGTACCCACTCCTTCCAATTACCCGGTAAAGCATGACTCTTAAATAGTTAACCAATTATACTTATGTATATGAAACTCCCAAATTACAATGATAAGTCTTATCCCAATTTCTAACCTTTAGATAAATTTACGTCTGATTCCATCTTGGTTCCTGTCTCTCTCCCTCTCCCCCGATCTTCTCCTCTCTCTCTCCCCTTAGCTCCTCCTCCTCTCTCCCCTCCAATCACTGGCCTCTCACTGTCTCAATGTGATTGGATAAAAAATATCTTGCAACAATTTTATATGCAATATAGACAATAAAATCAAAGAGCTAGGATTATAGGTATGCACTACTATATTTGCCTGTAGATTCTCTCTCTCTCTCCTTACACTCTTTTTGGTGTACACATTTGTACTACATGAATATAAAAGTGTGTGTGTATGTGGGTACAACTATGTACAGGCATGCACAGGTGCCATGCTCTACCACTCTGCCTCATCCTCTTGAGACAGTGAACACCCCTGAACTTGGTGCTGGCTGTTGACTACATTGGTAGTCAATGAGCCCCAGTGATCCACCTCTTCCCACTATCACCCACCCCAGCATTGGGGTTACAGCTGCGTAGACACCCACACCCAGCTTCATAGTCAAATGCTGAGGACTGAACTCCACTGAGGCTACACTGAGCCATCTCCCCAGCTGTGATGGCTAAATATGGTTGTCAATTTGACCATATCTGGAATCAACTAAAACCCAAGCAGCTGAATGTGCCTGTGAGGGAATCTTCTTAGATCATTTGAGGTAGGAAGACCCACCTAAATCTGCACTACACTTTCTGCTGGCAGCCCACATAAAAGGACATGGAATAAGAAAGTTTTTGCTTTTCACCTGTTACTCTCACTGGAAAGTTCATCTATCTCATTACTGAGGCATTCCTTCACTGGTGTTAGAACATACTTCTTCAAGATTCCAATGCAGACCAAAGATCAGCAGCTCCCTGGGAACTCCCTGAGATTCCAGCACCAGATCGGGACATGGATTGAACAATTACTGGATCCTTGGACTTTCCATGAGGTGATGTTCATTGTTGGACTACTTTGGCCACAGCCTATAGGCCACTCCAATACATCATAAATACATGAACATACACATACACGCAAACATACATATTCATTCTATTATGAATATTTAGAGAACCCTGACTAATACACCTGCCCAGATTCTGCTGCTTTGTATTGAAAAATCAGGATTCATGATTTGTCTTCTTCATAGATGGAATCTGAAGCATAATCTTAGCAAATGATATTTGATGTTTAAAAGTGTGATGTTAGGTTTCCTCATAACCTATTAAATATGGCCCCTCACATTAAGTTTTACTAAGCAAGTAAGTTTATAATTCTTAGAGTATGGATAGAGATATAGAATTCAAATCTACATGTAAAATCTCCTGAGAAAAAGAAATTATGTATTTTAATCAGTCAATTCAAGATTAAAGAGACATACAGCTATTTCACATTTGTTAATACAGGTCTAGACATCAATGTATCTTTGGTTTGTCTGAGATTTGCATTTATAGTCCTAATTTGGCTCTCATCCTGGGTATTTGGCCACTTATGTATGCCAGCTGTCATGAGGGCTTTAGTGGAAGGAGTTGTGGTAGTTCAAGGGGGTTGCCATCTGCAGGGATGGAAATGGAGAGGAGCCTGAGGAAAAGAAGGTCCGGTGACAGGCCTAAAGTGGGATTCAGCTCATGGGGAGGTCCCGGGGCCTGATACTATTACTGAGGCTATGGAGTGCTCACAAAAAGAGACCTTTTGTTGAAAAGGCTATCTTTTTTCCACTGGATGGTTTTACCTCCTTTGTCAAAGATCAAGTGACCATAGGAGAGTGGATTCATTTCTGGGTCTTCAATTCTGTTCCATTGATCTACATGCCTGTCACTGTACCAATACCATGCGGTTTTTAACACTATTGCTCTGTAGTACAGCTTGAGGTCCGGGATACTGATTCCCCCAGAGGTTCTTTTACTCTTGAGAATAGTTTTAGCTATTCTGGGTTTTCTGTTATTCCAGATGAATTTTTGAATTGCTCTTTCTAACTCTATGAAGAATTGAGTTGGGATTTTGATGGGGATTGCATTGAATCTGTATATTACTTTTGGTAAGATGGTCATTTTTACTATATTAATCCTGCCAATCCATGAGCATGGAACTGCAAGCTGGTACAACCACTCTGGAAAGCAGTCTGGCGGTTCCTTAGAAAACTGGGCATGACACTCCCAGAGGATCCGGCTATACCACTCCTGGGCATATACCCAGAGGCTTTACCTGCATGCAATAAGGACACATGCTCCGCTATGTTCATAGCAGCCTTATTTATAATAACCAGAAGCTGGAAAGAACCCAGATGTCCCTCAACGGAGGAATGGATTCAGAAGATGTGTTATATCTACACAATGGAATACTACTCTGCAATTAAAAACAATGAATTCACGAAATTCCTAGGCAAATGGTCAGAACTTGAAAATATCATCCTTAGTGAGGTAACCCAATCACAAAAGAACACACAAGGTATGCAGTCACTGATAAGGGGATATTAACCCAGAATCTCGGAATACCCTAGACACAATTCGCATATCAATAGATTTCTAAGAAGATGAAAGGAGAGACCCCTGGTCCTGGAAAGACTGGATGTAGGGGAATGCCAGGACAGAGAAGCGAGAAGGGGTTGAATGGGGAAAAGAGGGAGGGAAGGGGGCTTATGGGACTTTTGGGGAGGGAGGAAAGGGGAAAGGGGACATCATTTTGAATGTAAATAAAAAAAACTTAGAAAATAAAATAAAAAAAAAAAAAAGAGACCTATCATGACCGCATTCCGGAAGACCCAGCAGGCAGCTGAGTCAGATGCAGATGTTTGCACTCAATCAATGGACCGAAGCTGCTGACCCCTGTGGTTGAGTTGGGGTGGGGCTGGGGGAGACTGAAGAGGAGGGCAGCCCTGTAGGAGGACCAGCAGTCTCAACTAACCTGGACCCCTGAGATCTCTTGGGCACTTGAACACCAACTGGGCAGCATGCACTGGCTGATGTGAGGTCCCCAGCACATATACAGCAGAGGACTGCCAGGTCTGGGTTCACTCAGAGAAGATGTGTCTAACCATAGAGAGACTGGAGGCCCCAGGGAGTTTAGAGGTCTGGTTGGGTTGGGGGTGGGGGTGGGGACATCATCATGGAGACAGGGGGTTGGGAGGAGGTGTGCGATGTGGAATAGTCAGAGGGTGGATGGGGGGGTAGGGAATAAAGTCTGGAGTGTAAATAAATAAATAAATGACAAAGAAAGAAAGAAAGAAAGAAAGAAAGAAAGAAAGAAAGAAAGAAAGAAAGAAAGAAAGAAAGAAGGGAGGGAGGGAGGGAGGGAGGGAGGGAGGGAGGGAGGGAGGGAGGGAGGGAGGAAGGAAGGAAGGAAGGAAGGAAGGAAGGAAGGAAGGAAGGAAGGAAGGAAGGAAGGAAGGAAATGTCCCACCAGGCATGGCACTATTAAGAAGTGTTGCCTTGCTTGAGGAAATATGTCACTGAGGGTGGGTTTTAGAGATTCAGATGCTCAAAGCAGGCCCAGTGTCGCTCTTTCTTCCTGTTGTCTGCTGGTCCAGATGTAGAACTCTCACCTACCTCTCCAGCTCCATGTCTGTCTGCATGCTGCCATGCTTTTTTGCCATGAAAATGGACTAAACCTCTGTTAACTGTTAGCCAGTACCAATTAAATATTGTCCTTTATAAAAATTGCCATGGTCATTGTGACTTTTCACAGTAATAGAACTTTGACTAAGACAGGGATATATAGGATCCTGAGGGAATTTGTCTTCAATTTCTGCCTCCCTGTACTTCTAACTGCAAGTTGTCTTGACTCTTTGGAAAGAACAAGGGATTTAAGGAATCTGTTTAAGAAATGGGACGCTGAGAAAAGAACTGTATTTTCATATCAACTCTGGACAAAAAGGAGCTCAGTGTTCTGAGATGTTTACCCATTTGTGGAAAAGTATTCTACCATTTCCCTTAGCGTGTTTCAGATACATTAAATACATGACATCTCTCGTTTCAATTACTTAAAAACCCCAAACCATCTCAAGTAGCAAAATACTGTGAAATACATCTCTCTTCCCACATATATCTTTCCTCCCACACACAATTGAGTTGCCACAGTTCCTCAGACTAGCTGCTCTCTGTCATCTAGGAAAAAAGAACATACTAAATATAGACATAATTTTTAAGAAATTATGAAAATAAAGAGTGGGTCTGTTTTCATAGGAAAAAAAACCTATTGTTCATGTGACAGGAAAGTCCTCTGAGGGGAATCTGAGAGCTCTGAACAAGACAGCTGTCAGTCTATAAAGGACTCATTGGGATTGAGGCTGATTATGCAATTGCTTACAGATATATCCAGGTGTATGAATGTGTGATGATTCCTAGAGGTGGGTCTTTTGAATCATCCATTGAATTTGACCTCTGCAATTGTAGATTTAGAGAAAAATGTTAGAAAACTACATTTTCCAGGGCAACAACTGAAGAAAGACAAAGTATGAAGGAGTAGATGGTAATGCTTTGGACTGCAAAGCTCAGTAAAACAAACGAGGTTTTTCTTTATCTCTGAGGTCTTTTTAATTGATTCAGAGGGGAAAAATACATAGCTAACGTCACATATATTGAATGAGGTGTTTGAAGGGAGAATTAACATTGTAATAACATGCATAATTAATGATGTCTTTCATGAAGTTAAAGCAAGAAGGAGCAGTGCGATAACCTTGGCAGTTAAAGAAAAAGATTAAAAATCTTCAGTAATTATTTGGCTATAAAAGCCCAAAGCAATGAAGGGGATTTCAGAGTTCTTTTATAGGCTCATAGGACTCAAATGTAATTCAAAATCAATAGTCTTGGAAGAATTATGTATTTAGATTAAAATATGAGAACTTCTGATGCTGTGACCATTATCATGTATAGCTCTTCTTGGCCAACCTTGTGGAACACATAAAAAAATAGTCCACATTTCAGTGCTGGAGATATGGTTCTGTGGTTAAGAAAACATAACTGCTCTTTCAGAGGACTGGGGTTTTGTGCCCAGGCAGCTTAATTGCCTGCTACCTTCATCTTTATTCCTGGTATACATCTTCATCAGATTCCTGATGCCCTTTCCTGACTTCCATGGTGATACACACACACACACACACACACACACACACGGAAATGGCACTTTTAAGAAATAGAGGGTCATGCTCTTTCTTGAGTTCTCATTACTTAAAAGTGTGTGGCACACCAGTCTCCCAGCACATACAGCTTTCCCCATAGTGTTTTATTGTGGTACTTACTTATCAACTAGTAAATATGCTCATGATTTTATACCAATTAATCCTTTCTCATTTCTCAGAAATATGAGCTTACCTATCCCCCACCCCACCCCCAAGCAGTGTCAAGCTTTTCACACTGCCCTGTAATTACGGCCACAAATATGAAATATGTCCAATAATTTTGGTAGTTGAGAGGAACTGCTCAGCTGTAGTCCTGGTGTGAGTCTTGGCCACCAGGATGACATGCAGAGCCCCCCCAGGGAGCAGGCATCCCTCTGCATGCTCAGGCCCGCTGTAACAGTTCTTTTGCTTCAGCTCATTATTCAGATATGAGCAGGTAAGTTCTATGAAGTTCTATTCCAATGCGGCCTTGGCCAGCATCCTCTGCTGTTGCTTCCTGTCCACTACTTAGAGATTCATGCAGCTGCTATGCCTAGCTCTAGTCTAAGGAATACCCTGTGTTGCCCTGGCTACCCACCAAATTTATGGAGGAAAAGCCAAAACAAATAGCACCATTGACAGACATTACAAAACGGTTGCTGTTTTGCCAGCAGCTCCAGCCGACTCACCAACCCTCAAGGCCTCTGCAGGCGAGGTGACTCAGCACATGAACTCTGGTCAGACTTTGAGCTCTGCTACCTGAGGAGCAGCACTGTCCCCCCCTCTCCCCCTCCTTCCCCCGCAAGCCAAAAGTGCAAGATAGATTTCCTTTAGTGGTTCTGGTGGTGCTGCTGTTATTTGAAATAGCATCTCATGTAACCCATTCTGGCTCTGACTTCCAAAGCTTCTTGTTTCCACCTCTGAAGTTCCAGGACTATAGGGCTGCTCCCCCATGCCTACCAAGAATGAATTTTCTGATTCATTTCCAGAGCTTGCCTGGTGGCCTCTGAGAATCAATGAGGAAAGATAGTGTCTTTGTTTACTTTTTATGCAAAAAAATTATTAATTTTTTTTAACCTAGGGATAGGTAAATAAATAACTATCCAGCCATATCAGGAAGTCATCAGTATTCTAAACACAGTAGGCTGTGTTTGTTTACTAAGACCCACAGGACAGTACTTTCTAATACACCCTTTAAGAAGTACAGTGGGGAAGCACCAGATGGCTTTACTGCTGTGATGAAAAGAGAAAGAATGTGAATAGAGCAGTTGTAGCGCATTGATGTGGAGGAGAGATGAGGACAGAGGATGATGGCAGGCGGCTTATGGCCGTAAGAACGTGTTTCATTTTAAAGTGGCTATCTGAAGACCGGGTGAGTAACCACACAGCAGAGCTCTTTATTAAGGGCACTTCCAGGACCCAAAACTACTACCAGAGCACTTGTGGATAAGCTTGTGTGCCAGACACGGAACTATTCTGTGCCTCACTGGTCTTTCCCACAACCAAGGCTCGCTGGTGGCAGCACGGGAGGATGCTTTGAGAATATTAAAGGGACATTAAGCTCTAAGAGTGCTGCACATAAGGAGTGCACATGCACACAGAAACCATGTCTTTAAGATAAGCTCTGTGATGGAAGCACGCATAACATGAATCTTCAAAACTGACATGAAATCAATGAGGCATAATGTAATACAAAGGCAGCCCCCTGTTTTATCCATGGGAAGTTACAGTGAGGATGAGCCGGTCCTACTCGCTGACTCTGGTCTTACCCCACTATGAATATGTCCATTCAACCACTTTCAGTTTAGCTCCTGCTGATTTCTCCCTTCAGCTCCACAACACAGAAGTCCTTAAAGGAACAAACAGAATTTCATTACCCTAACAGAGTCTTTACATGGAGAAATTGGGGGATTAATTTTAGTTAATTTTTTACTTCAGTTTTTTTCATAAAAGATAGTTTGATCATAGTGTTTCCCCTCCCCAGCTCCTCCCAGGTAGTCTCCACTGCCCCACTCACCCAACCTCATGCTCTTCTTTTCTTTATCTCTATTTCTCAAAACAAAAACAGAAGCAAAACAGACTAAAAAAAAATTAAGATAAGAAATAAGAAAGCAAAAAAAAAAATGCTCATTTACAGAAAAATCCAACAATAGGGAGTCTGTTAGCATTCCTTCTAGGCTCCACCCTACAGATACCTGCTCTTTCCAAATCACAGATGGTTCCACAGACCCTAGACAGCAAGAGAACAGCCAACTCTCCCAAGACTGGACCAATGTCCCCATTCCAATTTTCTTAGGTTTCCCAGAGACACATTGCCCCAAAGTCAGCAGGAAGTAGCTAAAGATCACTAGGACCCTGTTTCTGCCTCACCATCTCCTCTGTCTAGTTTTTCTTTCTTTCTTTCTTTCTTTCTCTCTTTCTTTCTTTCTTTCTTTCTTTCTTTCTTTCTTTCTTTCTTTCTTTCTTTCTTTCTTTCTTTTTTTTTCTTTAAACCAAAATGGAGGAATGTTAGAATTCCTTCTAGGCTCTGCCCTACAGTTACCTGGCAACATCCAGGTATGCCCCACTCACTATAAAAGGGGCTATTTGCCCCCTCCTCACTCTCTTACTCTCTTACCCTCTCTGTCCCTTCTCTCCCCCTTCCTCTCCCCCTTTCTCTCTCCCTGTGTCCTGGCCAGCCTTTCTCTCTCTCTCTCTCTCTCTCTCTCTCTCTCTCTCTCTCCCCACCCCTGCCTTTCTCTCTCTCTCCTCCCTCCTCAACTCTCCTTCCCATGCCCTAAACAAAGTCTGTTCCATACTATATCCATCCTATGGCTGATACCTCAGAGGGAAGGGGTGACTCAGCATGGGCCCACAGAGGCACCCCCTTCCTTCTCTACCAAACATATCCTGGCTCTTTCTCTCTTTTTTATTAAACACAACAGAGCTCATTTTGTGTTGAACCATACACATTCATTCAGACACTAATGGTCATTTATTCTGTTATATCTGAGTTTGAGAGTGGTGGGAGCAGGAATTTAGCATTAATCAACTAACAAGGACAGTTATGGAAGAGAAAGCTCAGGCTCTTGATTCTGGCACCTTCTGTGGACATGGAACAAGAAAAGAACATGATAGAGAAGGAGGGGGAGATCCTTTCTGAGGTTGAATAACACGCTCTTGTGAAACACACCAGAACATTTGACTTCCTTATTTCATGTTCCTTGCTAGAAAATTGATCTGTAAAGATATGCCTGCTGGGCTCAGGATACACTGTCCGCAACAATACTCAGATGTCACTTCAATGACTAATTAACTCCTACAAAACCAGCCATACTCCTCAAGGTAATTGATGTATTACAAGATCCTCTAAACGATTAACATTCAACAATAATTCCATTTGAACCAATTAACTTGAAAACACCTAAGATATCCTTGTGAAGACTATATATGGTTTCTCACTTAGTCAATCCTGAAAGTTCAGATATCAGCCAGCAATTCCTACAAACTTATCTTTGAGAACCTGCATTAAAATACACACCAAGCTGGACACAGTGTCATAAATGTATAGTTCCAGTTACTAGTGAGGCTGGAGCAGGAGGATTGCTTGAGCCTAAGAGTTTTAAGATAATCTGGAATACACAGTAAAAGTACAAGTGAATAAATAATTTTGAAATGTATTTGTCCCTTTTTTTACACTACTTGCTGTACACTACATTACTGTTAGTGGCTGCCCCATCACCTAACGATTCCAGGAAGGGATCAAATGAAGGTCTCATCCCTAAAGGAAAGAACCATCTTTACTGTCAAGGACAATAGGCAGCCTTGTCTTCTGTATGGGAGGCCAATCCAGAGTGAAGAAAACTCAGGAAGGGACAGTTGGCAACTCTCCTCAGTGACTAGAATCCAACATTAGTTCCCAGTTGAACAGGCTCAGTCCCAGAAGCACATGTGGAGACATTTGCTTTCTAAAATATTAAGTTAATATTTATAAAGTTCTGCTATAAGTTGTAGAAAATAGAATATGTTGTCAAAGTCTCTCTTAGCTTGGCACATGATATAAATCATAAAATGTTATAAAATTAGAGTCCAGTTAATAAGCAAGAAGTTGGTAAAATATGTATAAGATATGGAGTGTCTATAATACCCAAATATTCATGTGTGTGAAACATTGATTTTTAGTGCTGTTCAATTCAGAAACATATACTCTTTGATGACATACTTTTCAGGTCTTGTCCTACCCATGGTACAGAACACTCTTTATACACTATATATATGAAAACATCACAATCTCTCACATGACTTTAATTAAATCTTATTAAAATTGCTAATATCCTGATGATGCTACTAACACCTAAAATTCCAGTACTTTGGAGGCCAAGGCAGGAGGACTGCTGCAAGTTTGAAGCCAGGCTGGGCTGCATAGTTCTGGGATAGCCTAGGCTATAGAATGAGTCCCTGCCTCAAATAAAAGAAGAAAAAATTGGGGACAGAGACACAGAGAGAGACCTTATATCTAACTACAGAAAGAAGATACAGACAGACAGACAGACAGGAGGGGAAGGGAAAGCTGGAATAATAAGGGAATTTTGCTTTTTTTTTGTTGTAGTAATGTTTGGACTGTCCATATCATTGTGGAAAAGAGTGCTCTACTGAAAAAACAGTACTAGGTTGATTGCTACCCAAATAACATGTAACATATCATCTGTACATGCTAAGGCAAAACATTGCTTACACCCACCTCTAAACTCTATCTTATTTACCTGTAAAATCGTGATAATAATGCTTTCCCAGCATGTATTTGAGAGAGTATAAGAGATCATGTCCATGGATATACAGCACGCTCCTGGCATTTTATAGGTATATGGTAATGTTTGGCTGCTGCTGTTATTATGAGATTGGCAATAAGTTGATTGATTCAGGTTTAGGATTTAATAATTAAAATAGTAAAAATTAAATTCCAGATGAAAGACATAATATCTCAAAGATATCAAATTAGGAAAAACTGTATCAGGAAATACAGTGTGTTAAGGATATGCTGTATAAAGCAAAAGAATATGTTGTATAATCTACCAAGACCATTATCCATGTGATCATGTTGGAAGTTTGGCAGTGGGTGGTAAGATGTATATTGGCCTTGGAAGGAGAAAGTGGTCTGGGTAGCACACTGTGGGTTCTGAAAGCTACTATGCAGATAATACGGAACCTCAAAGGTTTGCTTTGGGTTTTTGTTCTGTTTTTTTTGTTGTTGTTGTTTTGTTTTTGTTTTTTTAAATTTTGGTTTGGTTTTTGGTTTTATTGAGACATGATCTTGCTAGGCACACAGACTGAACTCAAAATCACAAGCCTCACTGCCTAAGAATTGGGACCACAGATGTGCACAAACATGCTTGGCCCACAAGATCTTGGATGCAGGGTGAAGTCTGAACTGCGCTGTAGTTCCAGACCATCCTAGGACTTGTAGTAAGTAAGAATGCTTGCTGAAGCACAAGCCTGAATACGAGTTAAAATGTCCAGACCTCCGTGTCAAACGAGGCAGGCCTGGATGTTTCCCTGTAACCCTAGTTCTCTAGATAGTCTCCAGAGCTTTCTGACTGCCAGCCTAGCAAGATCATGTCTCAAGAAAACCAAAACCCAAACCAAAATAAAAAAAAAAAGAGCAGAACAAAAACCCACACCAGACCTTTGAGGTTCCATACTATCTGCACAGTGGCTTTCAGAACCCACAATGTATTACCCAGACCACATTCTCCTTCCAAGGCCAATATACATCTTATCACCCACTGCCAAACACTATGCCCAATGAGAGACACTGTTTCAAAGGAATAAGGCAAAACCTGAGCAGGACATCCAACATCCTCCTCTAGCCTTCTCAGATGATCACGGCTGTGCACACTAGTACTTACATACATGTAACACCACACACACACACACACACAATCTGAAACAGAAAAGAAATATTCTGTCGTAGCTGAAGAGAAACCAAAGCAGGAAACAGTATAGTCGATGTATGATGAAGTACAAAAGAATCAGCTGGAGAACCATGGTAGCACCAGAACTGAAAACAGACTGGCTTGGTAGCCAGACTTGACACATCAGTCACAGAATTCAGCTTCCAGTGAAAGGTAAGGGAATAGCAACCATTCAAGGCCACTGCAGTGAACTGAACTTAGGACTTCGTGTGTTCTGGCCCAGCGTGGAAGGCAGAGAAGGGCCACGAAGGGAAAGGACCTCACCGAAACAGTGAAGACATGGAGAGGAGCGCGGAAATGTGAGGAGCAATGAGCACAGACTGAGGAGAGAAACACTTACTAAGGCCCGCAAATAAGATAAACAAAATTCTTCTATTTGGGGTGACTGTTTATCCATGAAAAAAATTTTCTCAGTTAAATTAACAAACCTGTAATATCCAGATGCCTAATACTATGTTTCCAAATTGTGTCCTCTCAGAACATTCATTTTCTCTTGCAAGTTCATTAGCATAGAAATAGCCAGAAAGTATGCAAATGGGTTCTTGAAAGAAATTCTCACTTCTTAGTTTTGTTTGGTTTCATTTTCTCTGACTAGAAAGTACATCTATTCACTGGGAAATATTTGTCACTTTCCTCTTTCTAGAGGCAGGGGGATGGAGTTAAAGGCCTCCTGGTTTCTCTGGCAGTGTTTGGGATTGTGTGACCAAGGGATCTGGGCTGGATCTCAGCCATCACCAGTCACAACAGGAATCCATCACAAAGGTAGAGGTGGGGGTGGGGTGGGGATCATTGCTGGAATCAAGATTCTGCTGCTTGATAAGAACCAGAGGGAGCCCCATAAATGGTCCACAGACAAAGCTGTTTGCTTATCAGCCTCAGCACCAGACATTCAAAGGTAAGCTGAAAACAGCTTTGGGAAATTGCAATCTCAAACAGGCCAGAGTCACAGCGTTCCTTTCATCCCCATTTCTACAGTGCTGGGTCATAGGGTCTTGGCGTCTTATATAGCTTCGCATTGTCTAAATGCATTCTTGAGGTGGCAGAGGAGATCAATTACAATCCAGATTCTTCTTTGTCAATAATAATCCTGAAAATGATTTTACTGAAAGCTCCTATAGAGACACTCCTGTCTTCAAGAATTATTCAGTGTTGTTTCAAGTAAATAGTGTGTTTAAGCTTTTAGATGCTTCTTTAAAACAATGTTACATGCATTTTCTTCTAGTAATTTACTTCATAGGTGATCAGTTTATCCACTAAGGTCACAAAATTTTACACCAGTGTTTAAGTTGATACCTGTTTGGTTGTAGGCACTTAATTACCAATCATGTAAAAAGGTCATGATTTTTTTTTGAGAGGGGGTGCAGAGAACTTTAATGATGGTATTCAAGAGAGTAGGGAGGGCCCCCTAGCCCCCCCCAATATTATGGGGGTCTGTGATGGAAATTGTGAGGGAGATGCTCAGTGTTGAGGGCTCAGTTGGGACAGGGACTCCTCAGCAACAGAGGGCCTCTCTCAGTGTCCTTGCTGGGGTGAGAGGTCCAGGGTTTCTTACTCCTGGGAAACCTTGTAGGCCATGAGGTCCATGGCCCTGTTGCTGTATCTGTATTCATTGTCATACCAGGAAATGAGCTTTACAAAATTGTCACTGAGAGCAATGCTAGCCCCAGTATCAAAGGTGGAAGAGTGGGAGTTGTTGTTGAAGTCGCAGGAGACAACCTGGTCCTCAGTGTAGCCCAGGATGCCCTTTAGTGGGCCCTAAGGTGCCTGCTTCACCACCTTCTTGATGTCATCATACTTGGCAGGTTTATCCACAATGGATACATGGGGTTAGGAACATGGAAGGCTGTGACAGTGAGTTTCCTGTTCAGCTCTGGGATGACCTTGCCCACAGCCTTGGCAGCACCAGTGGATGCAGGGATAATGTTCTGGGCAACCCCACAACCCTCACAGCACAGCTTTTCAGAGGGGTCACCCACGGTCTTCTGAGTGGCAGTGATGGCATGGATCATGGTCATGAGCCCTTCCATGATGCCAAAGTTGTCATGGATGACCTTGGCCAGGGGAGCTAAGCAGTTGGTGGTACAGGATGCATTGCTGACAATCTTGAGTGAGTTGTCATATTTCTCATGGTTCATACCCATCACAAAAATGGGGCCTTCGGCAAGAGGGGCAGAGATGATGACCCTTTTGGCCTCACCCTTCAAGTGGGCCCCAACCTTCTCCATGGTGGTGAAGACACCAGTAGACTCCACAACATACTCAGTACCAGTATCACCCCATTTGATGTTAGTGGGATCTTGCTCCTGGAAGATGGTGACAGGCTAACCATTGATGACAAGCTTCCCATTCTCAGCCTTGACTGTGCTATTGAATTTGCCATGGGTAGAATCATACTGGAACACATAGACCTTGTAGTTGAGGTCAATGAAGGGATCGTTGATGGCGACAATCTCCACTTTGCCAAGTGCAGAGCAGAAGGCAGCCCAAATCTGTTCACATTTACCTTTACCATCTTGTCTATGGGATGAGGCTGGCATTGCACAAGATGTGACTGTCTCTGGAACAGGGAGGAGCAGAGAGCCAAAAAGGTCATGATTTTATAGCTCTAAATTTTCTGCACTTTAGAATAGGAATGCTTACTCAGTACTGTTATATACTATTTGGCTTCCCATGTGCTCACAAATAAAAGTTTGTACGTGTCTCAGAAGAGACTTTAGACTTTTGAATACTGTTAGAGTGTTGTGAAGTTGGACTGGATGTATTTTGTAGTAGGGCATGGGCATTAGCCTTTGGGGGCTAGGGCCTGAATGTTATGATTTGAAGTGTCTAACAGGAGCCTGTGTGTTTAAATGTTTGATGCCTGGGTGTTGGGTAGCACCTTGCTCCCAAAGGAGGTTGTGGAATCTTTAGGAGGTAGGTTTCAGGTAGAGAAGGTAGCTTATAACTTCTAAAAGGCTTTAGTCCACACTGAGTTCTGGCTCAAGCTCTTTGCTCCCCAATCCCAATGGGATGTAACAACCCTCACGTTCCCGCCTTGGGATGACACTATCATGCTTTCTCTACCATGAATGTATGTGTGTCTATTTAGTCAGAGTGCTGTAAAGAAACAGAACTTATGGAATGAATATATACTAAGAATGGATTTATTGGACTCTTGAACATATTGGATAAACTGTACTTATTTATTTATTGGATTGACCATGTTGGATATGATCCTGGTAGCTCAACAATTCATGAGGTTAGGTGGCTCCCACAGCCTCAGTCTGGTGCTGAAACCCTGAAGAATTCCCAGGGAGCTGCTGGTTCTCAGTCTACACTGGAATCCTGAAGAAGTTGGTTCTGATGTCAGCAAAGGAGTGCAGCAGGGGCAGTGGCAGGGTAGAGTGGAGGCAAAGAGCTAAGAAAAAGTTTCCTTCCACCATGTTCTTTAGTCTAGGCAGCCACCAGCAGGTCTTGCCCATATTTAGGGTGGATCTTCCTGCTTCAAATAGTCTCATTAAGAAAATCCCTTACAGAGGCAGTTCCAAAGCCTTCTCAGCACAGCTTGCCAGGAAAGCAGCTCTTTCACTTCTGAATGCGGAGGTGAGATCTCCACCTTC
This sequence comes from Tokudaia tokunoshimensis, assembly GCA_036184795.1. Classification (NCBI taxonomy): domain Eukaryota; kingdom Metazoa; phylum Chordata; class Mammalia; order Rodentia; family Muridae; genus Tokudaia; species Tokudaia tokunoshimensis. Next base: position 39,362,162 of record BTHU01000004.1, on the reverse strand, counting down.
TCTCTGGAGGAGAACAGTTAGGCACAGGGCATACAATCAATGGAGCTGCTGGGACAGGAGTCTTCCCTTCCTATCACCATTTGCAGCAGTGAGCCAGGCAGCTCCACAACCTTCTGTGCACAGACCCTGCGAGACAGCAAGACCTAGAGATAACCAGATGGAGAAAGGCAAGCACAAGAACCCTACCAACAGAAACCAAGGCTACTTGGCAACATCAGAGCCCAGTTCTCCCATCATAGCAAGTCCTGGATACCTCAACACATCAGAAAAGCAAGAGTTGGATTTAAAGTCTCATCTCACAATGCTGATAAAGGACATCAAGAAGGACATAAATAACTCCCTTAAAGAAATACAAGGGAACATGAGTCAAAAGGTAAATGCCCTTAAAGAGGAAACACAAAAATCCCTTAAGGCATTATGGGAAAACACAAACAAACAACTGAAAGGAACTGAACAAAACCATCCAGGATCTAAAATGGAAGCAGAAACAATAAAGAAATCACAAAGTGAGACATCTCTGGAGATAGAAAATCTTGGAAAGAATTCAGGAGTCATAGATGCAAGCATCAACAACAGAATACAAGAGATAGAAGAAGGAATCTCAGGGGTTGAAGATACCATAGAAAACATTGACTCAACAGTCAAAGCAAATGCAAAATGCAAAAAGCTCCTGAGCCAAAACATCCAGGAAATCCAGGACAAAATGAGAAGACCAAACCTAAGGATTATAGGTATAGAAGAGAGCAAAGATTTCCAACTTAAAGGGACAGTAAATATCTTCAACAAAACTATAGAAGAAAACTTCCCTAACCTAAAGAAAGAGATGTCCATGAACATACAAGAAGCCTCCAGAACTCCAAACAGACTGGACCAAACCAGAAAGTCCTCCCAGCACATAATAAACAAAACACCAAATGCACTAAACAAGGAAAGAATATTAAAAGCAGTAAGGGAAAAAGGTCAAGTAACCTATAAAGGTAGGCCTATCAGAATTACACCAGACTTCTCAGCTGAGACGATGAAAGCTAGAAGATCCTGGGCAGATCTCATACAGACCCTAAGAGAACACAAATGCCAGCCCAAACTACTATACCTAGCAAAACTTTCAATTGCCACAGATGGAAAAAGCAAGATATTCCATGATAAAACCAAATTTACACAATATCTTTCCACAAATCCAGCCCTACAAAGGATAATAGATGGAAAACACCAACACGAGGAGGGAAACTACACCCTAGAAAAAGCAAGAAAGTAATCTTCTTCCAACAAACCCAAAAGAAAGTAACCACACAAACATAAAAATAACATCAAAAATAACAGGAAGAACAATCACTATTCCTTAATATCTTATAACATCAATAGACTAAATTCCCCAACAAAAAACATAGTCTAACAGAAATATTTTTCATGTAAATCTTCAATTTTATCAGAAAATGTTTGTAATTCCTCTTTCACTCAATTTAGTAATGTTTTTTATATCTACCATTTAACTGTATTATTTTCCATGATATTCTTTAATTTTAACATTTTTCTATATATTTCTTCAATTTTATCAGAACTATTTCTATGTAAATCTTCAATTTTGTCAGAAAATGTTTATAATTCCACTTTTAATCAACTTCTTAATATTTTTATGCCTACCATTTTATCTGTATAATTTTTCCATGAAATAGTCAATCTTAACGTGTTTTTCTATATATTTCTTCAATTTTATCAGAGATATTTTCTATGTAAATCTTCAATTTTATCAGAAAATGTTTATAATTCCACTTTCAATCAACTTAGAAATATTTTTATGCCTACCATTTTATCTGTAATTTTTCCATGATAATCTTCAATTTTAATGTTATTTTATATTTTTCTACAATTTTATTAGAAATATTTCCCATGTAAATCTTCAGTTCTATCATAAAATGTTTCTACTTCCTTTTTCAATTAATTTAGCAATATTTTTTATGTCTACCAGTTTACTCTTTAATTTTCCATGAAATTGTCAATCTTAATGTGTTTTTCTATATGCTTCTTCTATTTTGTCAGAAACATTTTCCATGTAAATCTTAAATTTTATTATAAAATGTTTTTACTGCCAAAAATAAAAGAAGTAAAGTTACCTCACTGAGCTAGCAGATTTTTACCTCCAAAAAAAAAAAAAAAAGAAAGAAAATCCCTTGCAGGGATTGACTGACGATGCAGTCAGTTGACAGCTGAGATTACACAATTTTATTAAACCAGAAGACACACTGAGCTCCTCCTCCCATATGAGGATGTATTGTTATCATATGGGACATATCAGTCTCTTACAGTGACATGGAAAGTCACACCGTTACACTGTTACACGTACCAGTGAAGGAAGTAGTCAATGCCATTTTAATCTTCTGTACACAGTCTACAAGGTAAAATAGTGAAGGTTAAATCAAGGTTATCCAGTTGGAGATTAATTCCTTAACGCTAAATCTAGGGTTCCATTCATGACTCTATCTTTATTAGCTTATGAGTCATGCCTGGCATGTAGTTTAAGTTTAGAATTTGCAGAACACAGATTAGGGTGTAAGTCATGGTATCATGACTTCTAAAACAGCTTGTTGAATGAACCATTTGCTCAGAACATAAGGCAGGGAAACAAATTTGAAGAACTTGGGTTAAGTTGCTCTGAGTAGTTCTCATTATGACCACCTAAATTCAATTACAAATTGAAATACAGCTGAAATAACTCTATCACTGATGCTCTTTCAGCTAATGAAAAGCTTTCCACGTCTAACTCCATCTCTGGCACATTCACTGTCAGAAAAGTGAGTTTCATTTGCCAAATACTAATGAGACATTTGGAATTCTCAAACTTGGTGTTTGGAGTCTTCAAGAAATCACACCACCAAGCTCAGGGAAGCGTGGGCTATAGCTAGGATGCCAATTAGTGCCGTTCCAATTAGTGCTAATTTCAAATTAGTGCTGTTGAACTTCAGCTACAAATTAGGACCTGTTCTTGGCCCTCTTATGAACCTTGTAACATTTAGTCTCGCCTTACTTCAACCCCAGTCCAGACTTCAATGAGGCAATCTTCAGTGTTACACATGATGAAATGTCAGGATGCTGACCCTTAATTAGAGTGTGGCGTCCCTAAATCAATAACAACAAGTAAGACGAAATCTGTGTGCTTCTGGAGAGTCCATTGATAAATTAACATGTTCAAATTCTAGTATTTATCGTGGGTTAGCTAATGAGTTTTAAACTAAGGCAAATAAATTTCCACTTAAATGAAATAAAGTTTTGGCTGGGCTGTGATGATTAGACTTCAGATGTTCCTATATTGTTTAATATTTATTAGAATAAATATTGCATGTAATTAAAAGATGCAGTGGTGGGACTGATAGATTTCTTTAAAATCTTTCACTATCCACTCACTTTAAATCGATGCCAGGTTTCTACTATGATCTAGTGGAAATTAATAAGATATTAATTATAACAAATATGTTCACTGAATTTACTATTCCCACATATGTCCTATGTGTGTACTGGGCTTATTTAATGCTCACATAATCCTTTGAGTTACAGAATATTATTACCACTTCCATTTTAAAGATGAGAAAATTGCGGCACAGAGAGGTTAAGGAACTTTTCCCAATTTACACTTTTCAAATAACACACATGCAGGCAGTCTACCTTCTGAATGCAGGCTCTTAAACCCTACTCTCTATGGTCAGGAATTCTGGGGTCTCTAGAATCTCATTCATAGTGTATGAAGTATATGATCATTTTGATCGCAAGGCTTTGACATTAGGATTCCTAGGTGTCTAATCCTTTATTTATTGACTTAAAAATTACATCCAACCAAAAGTGTGTTATTCTCAAGATACTGTTCTTGGTACTTAGTATAGAAGAAGTAAGTCTTGCCTTGGAAGATACTAGAAAGTAGAAACAGTATTTTCTCCATGAAACGGAGCCTCTGATGATGTCTTATTAAAGTAAAAGTGTTACTTAGGCGCATGACCTCTGTTGGTGGGAGACAGGACTGGGAACATGCAAGATGAACCACGGAAGACAGAAGGAATGGTGCAAGACTCAGCTGTGAGGCATTCTGTCTAGCTGGGCACTAGAAAGCGCTTTCCTCCTTACCTGAAGCGCTCACCTCTTGCTCCACGAAGGGCAGGCATGTTTGCTGCTCTTGAGTTTGAGGTGACACTCTTTTCCTCCTGAACTCCCCTGCTCCTTCGATGTTAGATGTAAACTTCCTTCACTTCTGGTCTTAGGGTTACCATGGCTGTGATGAAACAACAGCAACTTGAAGAGGAATGGATTTACTCAGCTGACATTTTGATATCACTGACTATTCTCCAAGAAGTCAAGACAGGAACTCAGGCAGGGCAGGAACCAGGGGATAGGAGCTAACGTAGGGGTGCTGCCTTCCAGCCTGCTCTCCAGGGATTCCTAAGCCTGCTTTCGTGGAACCGCCGGCCAGGAACGGCACTACCCGCAATAGACTAGGCCCTGGTTATCAATAACTAAGAAAATTCCCTACAGACTTGCTTACAGCCAATTCTTATGGAGGTATTTTCTCAATAAAGTCCCTGCTCCCTCCTCTCAAATGACTATAGTTTGTGTCAAGTTGGTGTAAAACTAACCAGCACACTTCCTTAAGATATTTCTTAACAGATACATTCTCATTAAAAACATTCTCTCTCACCAAGACCACGTAACTCAACGGTAGCATTTCCAACTGCCTTCACAATTCTCATTTTCTTCTCTCTTTTTTTAATGATGTATTTATTTATTTTTATTGGGTATTTTATTTATTTACATTTCAAATGTTATCCCCTTTCCCCGTTTCCCCTCCAGAAACCCCCATCCATCTCTCCTCCCCCTGCTTCTATGAGGGTGCTCCCCCACCCACGCACTCCCACCTCCCCACCCTGGCATTCCCTTACACTGTAGCATCGAGCCTTCACAGGACCAATGCCTCTCCTCTCACTGATGCCCAACAGGGCCAACTTCTGCTACATATGCAGCTGGAGCCATGGGTCCCTCCATGTGTATTCTATGGTTGGTGGTTTAGTCCCTGGGAGCTCTGGGGAGTCTAGTGTATGAGTGCTCTATCTGCATGTACGCCTGCATGCCACAAGAGGGCATCAGATCACATTATAGATGGTTGTGAGCAACCATGTTGATGCTGGAAATTAAACTCAGGACCTTCTCTTTCCATGAGCAACTTGCTCAATAATTTTTTCTTAAATAAAATAATAGTGTAGGCAGAATATCTTATGTCTATATGGATGCGGCACTTGTCAATAATAAATCTGATGGCCTACGGCTTAGGCAGGAACCAGAAAGTGAGACATCCGAGAAAGAGAAAGAATTCTGGGATACAGCAAGGTGGGAGATCCGCCCAGGAAGATGGGAGGAGACGGACACATGGTACCTGAACACAGGTAAGCAATCACGTGGCAGAATGTAGGTTAAAATAAATGGGTTATCTTAAGCTATGATTCTAGACAGTGAAGAGCCTAGTCACATGACCAAGGTGTTTGTTCAGTCTGAGTCTTATTTCTGGGAGCATGGGGCTGGAAGGAAGTGCTGGGCCTAACTTCTACAGAACAGTCAAGCTGTTTCAGGTGAATCCAGTTGTCTCTGGGGTTGTCATGATCATAGCAGAAGTAAGTGACAACAGTAACAACCTTAATAAATAGGGGCTAAAGAGAGGCTCTATGGTTAAGAACACTTGTTGCTCTTGCAGAGAACCTGGATTCGGTTTCCAGCACCATCAAGCTGTCTGTAAACACAGGTCTAGGGGATCTGACCCCGTTCCTCAGGCCTCCATCAATATACACGCCAGCAAAACACTCATACCCATAAGATAAAAATGGAAAACTCCTTAAAAATAATAACAAGGAGAAAACTTGAAGCTTTTGAAGCCAAACCTTAATTTTGGAGTGTGCAGTACTCAGTAGGTTTCAATATTAAAACCCGAGTGTAACAGCAAAAGTAAATTCTAAGTTTGTTTGTAAGTTCTGAGTTAGTTCTCATAAGCACATTAAGAACAATGTTGGTAAATCAGACAGCAGAGTTTTATTATGAAGAGGAAACCCTTTTCTAGTCTTCCCTCCCCCACCAAAAAAAAATCTGGTAAAATTTAAATGCAAATAGAACAATACTAAATAAATTGATTTACAAAATACAATCTTGTTCTCTTATGTAATGCTATAGAAATGTCCATGAACAAGAAGGTGCTCATCAAATTTCAAATGTATCCTTTGAGGTTTCTAAAGTTAAGTTTTTCAATAGCAAAGTTAAAAAAAAACATCACAAGAAAAACTCCAAAGCTGGTAAGGATCAATTACGATCACACTATAAAGTAAGGTGCAGCCTAACGTGTACCGGGCAAACTACCTTTCTATTAACTTAAGCTCAAAATAAACAACGAAAATAACAAAGTGGTCAATGATTATTCTTGAAAACAAAGGAAGTCTTGTCTCTTTGGTGTCCTGAGTTTCCAGTCTTAGAGAAGGTGTTAATTAATTCTGTAAGCCTCCCTGCTAAGATCAACACAGTCAGAGCCATGCAGTACAGAAAACCAACCCAGGCTGGAAATTAACCTAAGTAAAAATTTCATAAGTAATTTCAAAAAGTAGTCTCTTTTATTCCAGACTTTTAAAAGTCATTACTTTTAGTTGTTTTAGTCCGAGGCTAAGGAATTAAAGCCAAGAAATTCATGTCAATAAAATTCCTTCTGGTATATACAAGTTATGGTAAATTCTTTTCTTCTCAAGGTCCCTAAAGTATGAATTATTTGCAGCCAGCAAGCTCTCAGAAACATATCAGAACAATTTTCTGGAACTCTTTTATAGGCATAGAGTTCACTGTGTGGTACAGCCTATGTTCTTTCACAGTGGATTAGGCAGAACTAATAAATTATATTTATTCTTGTATGCAGCACTCAGAGGAACTGTTTGGTCATACAGTTCATTTGTGTAACTATGTCCTGATAAAAAGAGCAACAGAATATTTTATGCCTGCTCACTGAAACACTGTTGTCGTTTTTTCAAAAAGTAGAAAGGCTCAGTAACATGGCTGATCCTGAATTCTGAAGTCTCTGGAAAAGTGAGTTTCTACGTGTGTGTATCTTATTTCAATTTGCAAAGGTACAGTTCATCACACTAAGGAGAGAGAGAGAGAGAGAGAGAGAGAAGAAAACAGGTTTCTCTGTATTAATCAAGAAGAAAGAACATGAAAAATAATACTACTTAGGTTTCCCCTCATCTTTAAGTCCTAGATGCTACGTTAGCAGCTCATTATCATTCTTTTGAGGAGAGCATCCGACTAATATTTATGAGGTAGTTATGTGTCTCTCCAGTAGAAGCTTCCATTGTTTTCCAGTTTAACAAGGATAGACAAAATAACCAGAAAAAACAATCACTTATATCACCCCTTTGTGTGTTTCTTTTATCTCTAGTCACTGTGTAATTCATGTAAATTACAGGTGAACAGGAAAGGACTGGAACCTTGTGAGAGGGACTGTGTAATGGGCAGAATCCTAAGGCACCACACAATCTCCTCATGATTTTCTATGGGGGCTGCAGAGATGACTTAAGGGGACAGGGTGCTTACCATTAAGCCTGGTGACCTGCATTCAACCTTGCAGAACCCATATGCTGGAAACAGAAAATCAACCCCCAAATTGTCTTCCTACCTCTACTGACCTCCATATCCAAGGTTTACCAGTGTGTATGCCTAACAGACTAAATAAATAAATAAATAAATTCATATAATAAAATGTTTTTTAAGAATCAAAGTTAAAAAATTAAATAGTCCATAATATATATAGCACTGCAATTGTGATGAGATACTGGGTCAGAAATGTAAATGTTGCAATCCCATGAAATTGAATATTTAATTGATATTTTCTTAAATTTTAAGCATTCCATGAAATTGCTTTATCTAATCATTAAATTGTAAAATCTTAGTGACTCTAGGTCTAAGAACCTAGACCTATGAGAAATCAAGTTCAATCCCTAAATAATAAATAATCCAACAAACAATAATATAATTTTTGTTTTCAACATAAGGAAAGTATGCTGCATTTTTTAAATCTGAATTTTTATTTTTTTCTAAAAACTCAACTTAGGACCCTTTTCTTCCTACTAGGTTGCCTCCTCTAGCTCTGATATGAGAGTTTGTGCCTAGTCTTTTTGTATCTTGTTATGCTATGTTCACTGGAGATCCTTAGGAGGCCTGCTCTTTTTTGGAGGGGAACTGAGGAGGAGTGGATCTAGGGAAGAAGAGAGGTAGCAGAAAGACTGGGAGGAGTAGAGGGAGGAGAAACTGTGGCAGGGATGAAATGTATGAGAAAAGAATAAATAAAATAAAATACAAAGGTTTCTGAAGAAGAATAAGAAGGAGGAGGAAGAAGAGGAGGAATAGTTTCAGAGATTGGCTGGGTGCCATCCAAGGTGGTTCAATGAGGAAGTCAAAGTCCTTTAACAGCCATGGTCTACAAGGGGACACACAGGAGCGAGTGGGAAATTTACTCAGAACAAATGCCTGTTCTAAACTTGGGCCCATCTTTGTTCCCTGGCTTGCTTGGTGTTCCCTATGAGGTAAACAACTTTGCTCAACCAGTGTGCCCTTTGTGATGTTGTTATCAAAGGCTCAAAGCAACCAATGGACCAACCAACTCTTTGCTGAAACCACAAGCCAAAATAAGAAAGATTTCCTCCTTGTAAGCTGATGGTCTTTGACAATATTATCAGAGTAGTGGAAATTTGCCTAACACAGATAGCCAGTCATCTCTGCATCTGTCTGAAACAGAAGGTGGCCCAAATCACAATTAAGAAAAGGCAGAGAGGGACTGGTCGACTGCCCAGAACCAGAAACAAGCAAAAGGACAGATGAGAAAATGACCAAATCCAGGAAATAGAGGCTTAGCTACAGTTAAGTTCTTGAGTTGATTGGGTCTTCCACAGATCAGAGGAAGCTAAGTGCCTGGTTTAAACAGTTTAGGGATTATACTTCTTGCAATCTGCCATCATTGGTCTTGGCTGAAGTGTCCCTTTGGGCAGTTTACTCTGACAACTTCCAAAAATGGTATGGCATAATTAAAAAATAAACATATTGTTACTGAAGAAAGTAACTGAGAAATGTGTTTTTAAAGTCATCATCATCACCGACATCATCATGTGTTTGCTTATGTGTGTTATGTATGTATGGGTATGGTGTATGTGTGTGCACTGCATGGATGTGGAGCAAAGAGGACTGCTCTGTGAAATCACTTCTCTTCTACCACTGGATTCTGAGGACCCAGCTCAGACTGTCAAGCTTGCACCCTGACTTGCTAAGCCAACTCACTCACCAAATGTGGTTTTAAGAGTACAGGAGGCACTCAATAAATGAAAGAATGTTGAAATAAGGTGATTAAGTTTGAGGCAAGATTGGTTCATGTCCTTAGGGCCATTCTTTCTACAAGAAAAACTCTTTACGTCTCTGCTTAATAAAACCCCACAAGTTAAAGCCAAGCATGCTCACATACTTTCAAGGCTGAAGTGTGAACACCACCACTTGCAGAGACCAGCTTGGGCTGCATGCTACCAGGTTATGTAATATGACTCGCCAAACTCAAAAGGTTAACATGTGAGTTCACGGCCTCTGTTTCTTAGCTAGCTTCTGTGTTTCACTGGCATTTGTTCACTGTACATGGTACTGTATTCACACCTCCCCAGTGAATAATGTATGTCCAACAAAGGATACGCTGCTGTAGAGGTACATTATCATTCACTGAATCTGTTAGATAATGCTCCATTTGCTGCCGAAAGGATATGTAGTCCTTTTTGCTTTATTTCCAAGCTGTTAGAATTTTTCTTAACAATTTTATACATTTATAAACATAAGAATTCTTGTGGCTTCAACTAACCTAAGCAGAAACATTTCTTTGACACAAAGTCTGCACCGTTTATCAGAAGCTTATCTTCTACCTGAAATTCAGCTGTCACCAACCGCCAACATGAAATTCCTTACGTTTACTGAGATCAAGATTAGCAATCTAAACCATAGCATTAGAAAGGAATCAAACTGACTTGTGCTATCTACTAGGAGTGCAGAGAGGGTGTTTGAACACATATCCTTTTCAGAGGATAATGCAGACTACAACTTGGGTTCAGGGAAACTCAGGGATGCCCAGACATGTTTGAAGAAGTAATTAAACGGGCCCTAGGAATTGGCTTCTGTGTGCCCTAGGGTGAGAAGAATTCTGAATAGAAGCTGAAAGAGTTTGAGAAACACCAAGATGAAAGAACTGCAGCCAATTAGTGTACACAGCCTCCGGAGGGGGTGGGGGACTAAAGATTCAGCAACAGCCTCCTTTCAGGCAGACAGCTTTGAGAATGCAGTGACCAACCTGGGTGACCCAACAGACCTGTGTGTTTGTGGTGTGGTCATGGGGGCAAACATAGTAAAAAGATCTTTACTCCCAAGTACCATGGGGTGACAGAGTTTATGAGAGGACCAGAACTGAATAATGTAAGACTATTCATGAGCTCGAATTAAGCAATTATGTGTCTGAAACCCTCTGTTGCTGTAGCAAGATGGATGAGTCAGCCAAATGTGGTCTGTTTAAACAGATCCAGAAGCATTCATACCCAAGGCTGGGGAGGCAAATCAAACAGAAACAAAGGGAGAAAGGGTGGATGGAGGTGTTTCCCAGATTTCAGGCTTAACAAAAAGGAAGGTCTGCACTGGTATGTATTTTGGAGATCTAAGGTTGCTTTTTTTTTTTTTTTTTTGGTACCTGTTATGTCTGACTTGTCAGAATGTATTGATATATTGATGGTATTTGGGTTCTGTTTTAAAGTCCACTTTTAAAAAATTGAAATAGACATAAGCCAGTTGTGGTGGCACATGTTTGCTAGAAACAAGACCCCCACTCTGCGATAACAATTTTGAGATAAAGAAAACACTTCTGAATGTACCATCTGCAAAAAGGAACACCAGCCCAGAACAAGGTAAAATTGTTGGCATGTTGATCTGGCACCAGTCAGTGGTTCTTGACGTTGTCATTCTGTTGGTTCAGCTTTATCTAAAAAGGATTCTGGGCTTGAGGATACTACTTTTTTTTCCTGATTGTGGGCTCAGTACATAGCAGATGGCCTGCAACTTTTCAACACTCAAGAGTCCTGAGACGGCCAGATAGCAGCTGGAGACAGAGAGGGCCTTCTGCTTATTGGTGATTCTCTGATGTGCTCTAAGTGTACCTCATACTGCAAATGAACCACAAGGAATGTTTCTGACTGGTATAGAATGCCAGCATTTGAGAAGTAGAAACAGGAAGATATGAACTTCAGGATCATCTGTAGCTACACAGAAAGTTAAAGGCAAGCCTGGACTAAATGAAACTATCTACACACACACTCACACTCACACACACACACACACACACACACAGACTTGTCATTTATGTGTTTAACTCAAAAGGGACAAAAAAGAAGAGACCTGTAAACAGGACAATGGGAGATACAATAAGCAGAACAACCCTGGATGACAGGAAAGCAAGAACCTGCTGATCTGGAGAAGCACGGGAGGGAACCTGCTTAAAAGCAAAGAGTTTTACCTGGGATTTAAGAAGTAAAGTATCACGAATAAACATCGAAAAGAATAAGCTAGTTACACTTGGTTAATACAGTAGCCCAAAACCCTCAGCAAATGTCCAGATCCTCTCTTCCTAAATGACTTGGGTCCATTAATACTTAATAAACTTAACTTTTGAAAAGTTCAAAGAGAAATACTCTAGGGTCACCCTCAAAGGTCCCCCAAATCTCTGTGTATTCACACACACACACACACACACACACACACACACACACAGACACACACACACACAAAATGATCAGTGTTTAGTAACAGTCACACAGGGAAAACTTCATGTCCTTCTCCATCCAATTTTGCCATGTCCACATTATGTCTGCTCAATGTGCCATCCTATGTACAGTTCCATTCTAGGTCTGCATAATACTTTAATGGTGCTTCAGCTTGAGCTGGGAACCTCGTATGTACATAAGTGTCAGGTGCCCTGGGGTGCTTGTGAAAATACACCAGCTGGGCAGAAAGCTAAGGGTTTTCAATTGTATTTTGTTTATTTGGCTTTATGCACTGCATGTTAATTCTTACCAAAAATCAGTATATGGGTACGGTATTACATGTTTTCTCCTGAGATAACCCCAGAAATACTTAAACTCTTAAGAAAGTTAATCCTGAAACATGATTCTAGCACATTTAACCTTGACATTTAATAAGAGTCACACTGAAAATCTTGCAGAGACCCTGTCAACCTCATCTGTGTTCCAGGGACATTGTTCTTTATGTTAGCAAGAAAACTAGCAGGTTGGGAAGGTGGCAACAGATGTGATAAGCAGCCACAAGGACTTGTGGTCTCATCACAAGCATCCACATAAACATGAGAGATAGAACAGGTCTATACTCCCAGTGAAGAAAAAGCAGAGACAAGGATTCTGGAGGCCACTGGCCTGCCCGTTTTACTGACCTGGTGATTTTCAGGTTTAGTGGGAGATCTGTGGTGGTGGTGATGATGGTGATGGTGGTGGTGGTGGTGGTGGTGGTGGTGGTGGTGGTGGTGGTGGTGGTGGTGGTATGAGGGGGACTGAGGAAGACACATAAGTTTGACCCCTGGCCTCCATGTGCATTTGCAACACACCATGTGCATTCCCTTCACAGAAAGAAAAAGAAAGAAAACTTGCTAAGGTTTGACAATCAGATTAAAATTAGTCACCTCATCTATCTAACACTTAGCAACTCTCAATTTCCTCTAAATACTGCTTTAGCTTAATTCACCCAATTCTCATATTACAGATTTTATTCACATAAAATTTGAATACTTTCTTATTTACCTGTCACTTGTTTCATTCACTATGTAGAACTATATAAGTTTCCAAATATCTTGTCTAATAATCTCTAGTGTATAGTTAGAAACAACAGCACATGCTTTCAAGTGTCTTGAACATCTTAAGATTTGTTTACTAGTTCAGAATATGGCCTGTTTTCATCACTACACCATGTGCACTTGAAAATGTGTTGGTATCTTGCTCTATAAACGTCAAGTAGGTCATGGATGGTTTTAGTGTTACGGATCATTTACTTATTTTAAGTTTTTTTCTTGTACTGTTTGAGTTTTCCAATTAGACTTAAAGGGAATATATTTCTCTTTTTTTGACCCAATAAAGTCCTTTTAGATGCCATGTTTTAAAGAGAAAGTGACAAAAAAAAAAAGGAGGGTCAAAGGAAAGAGGGAAGGACTCTCTCTATAAATATCTTCAGGAGTTTAGAATAAAGGCAAAAGAAATGATTCATACACTTGAAAATGGAATTCTGGTTTTTGTGGGAATTTTTGTTTTTGTTTTTGTTTTTTGTTTTTTGCTTGGCAAGAAGCAGGCATTGGAACATGTTTGCTTGACAACCAAAAGCATCAAAAATTCTTTTAAAAAGGAGGAAGAGAAGGAGAAGAAAAAGGAGGAGAAGGAAGAGTAGAAGGAAGAGGGGGAGGAGAAAGAGGAGGAAGAGGAGGAGGAGAAAGAGGAGGAAGAGGAGGAGGAGAAAGAGGAGGAAGAGGAGGAGGAAAAGGAGGAGGAGGGGGAGGAGGAGGAGGAGGAGAAGAAGAGGAAGAAGAAGAAGAAGAAGAAGAAGAAGAAGAAGAAGAAGAAGAAGAAGAAGAAGAAGAAGAAGAAGAAGAAGAAGAAGAAGAAGAAGAAGAAATAATCATCTCAAATGAAAACTATCAGGAGCTACCTCACGCTTTTAGAGTTCACTGGAGGAACAGACAGGAGTCCCCATGTGAGGCTGAGAAAGCCTTTCCCTCCTGAGGATGAGGAGCTTGAGCATCAACAACACACCTTCCTTCTTCCCTTCCCAAACTGAAGAACAGAAGCCCTGAGCTGCTGTGCCTTGCTCTGTCCTGTCAAGAATAAATAAATTCTTTTTTTTTTTGGTTTTTCGAGACAGGGTTTCTCTGTGTAGCCCTGGCTGTCCTGGAACTCACTTTGTAGACCAGGCTGGCCTCGAACTCAGAAATCCTCCTGCCTCTGCCTCCCAAGTGCTGGGATTAAAGGCGTGCGCCACCACCGCCCGGCTAAGAATAAATAAATTCTGTTTGCTGCTTCTGTAGGCTTAGTGGAAGGATAGCTGAATCAATAATCCTCAGGAGACCCCACCTTGTCGATGCCCTGGCATAGGCGTAGTGATGTCATCATGCTAATCTGTGTCTCATTGTTAGATGATGCAAGCTGCCTAAACTGCCCTTCTTTTCGTTTTTCTTTTCTTTTCTTTTTTCTTTCTTTCTTTTCTTTTCTTTCTTTCTTTCTTTCTTTCTTTCTTTCTTTCTTTCTTTCTTACTTTCTTTCTTGATTTCTATTACTATCATGTAACTTTTATCTGGGCATATAGGAATATGGAGCAAAGAGCAAAGGTGTTCAGAGACCCAGAATACTGTGTTTGGATCCTGCTTGGTTGAGTTGATTCCTTATCATCACCATGAAAGGACTAGGTGCTGAGTTATGTTGACCGGACGCCCCCTTGTTCTGATCCCAGGCCAGCCTATACAATTTCCATGGCTTTCTACAACTTCTACGATCCTATGTGAAGACAACGACACTGATAAATATATCTTACCAAGACTTCAGCTCTGCATCACACTGACATGCCTCCAAAATGCCTTGCCCAGAAAGCCTCAGGACACAGGGCATGTGTTTCAGCATTCTCAGGCTATCCCTCGTTTACCTGAGCATTTCTGACACACTATTTCTCCTGTTCATAATTTCACTTTTGAAGAGGAAAGAAGACGGTCCACATACCAAAAATTCCCTGACAGTTTTTCCTTCCACTTTCCTTCCTCATTTTCTCTGGCAGGCACTTGGATTTGGCTATGGCCTCTTGAGATCACACTTGGCTTGTTGCCTTAGCCTTAAGGTATTGTTTTCTACTCACTGGGGGTAAACTCTGCGATCTAGGGAAGTCAGGCGTGTACTCAAAATGCAAGCTGCAGTTTTACTGGGACCTGTAAATGACGAAGCATGAAGGTACATCTGGTGCCAAATGCAGGATTTCTGTGACAGCTATTTCAGTTTCCAGCACCTGGGAACACACACTCTTTTAAAAGCACGGTAAAAATGTGTGTGGGGAGGGGTGAAGGGGAAGCCACAGTGTTCTTTCTTGTCCTCTAAAATCCTAAGGGAGGATAGTTGTGTAATGGAGAACTGCCTGGGTGAAGATAGAGCAACATGCCTCAAATAGTTCCACAAAAGGTATCCCCCCCCCAAAAAAAAATCACACCCAGGAGTTCAAGAAACAGATCCAAAGTTCTGGGAGACAGGACAATGTAAAGGGGACTTCCTCCTACTTTCCATTGACGTTTAGAACACACAAACACACAGGTATAGATAGATGTATGACAGTTAGAACTTCAATAGTTGACCCCAGGAACCAGAAAGGGTCTGACTACCAAAGTTACAGAATCCTATGTGTTTCAAGACACAGTGACTCAGTAAAGTTGATATCCAAAGTGTCAATTTTTTCATTCTTTCTCTTCTCTTCTCTTCTCTTCTCTTCTCTTCTCTTCTCTCTCTCTCTCTCTCTCTCTCTCTCTCTCTCTCTCTCTCTCTCTCTCTCTCTCTCTTTCTTCCTTTCTTTTTGTGTGGGGCATGAGAAGTAGATGGATTAATGCCTTTCCAGGGAACTGCAGGGATCAATCATTTCACTCCTAATGTGGATGGATACTTTCATGATGTGTTTGCAAGCATTATTTAGTTTTGATTTTTATATGATATGCCTTACCACTACAATAACAAATAAATGTTAAATGCTGGCTTTAACTATTCATTAAATGCCATCACATGCAAAATTGTGTGAAGCAAATATTAATAGTTTGAGGTTTGATTTGGGGTGTATTTTGTTGTTGTTGCTGCTGCTGCTGCTGCTGCTGCTGCTGCTGTTTGATAAGATGGGTCTACTCTGTAGCCTAGACTGTCCTTAAAGTCCTTATGTAGTCCAGGCTAACCTTAAACTTATGAGTCTTTTGACATAAACTTTGAATGCTTGGATTGTAAGCATGTGCCACCACACCTGATCCCAATATTAAATAAGTTTTAGTATTCAAAAGAATTAGTAAGAATAAGAAAGAATCAGCAAAAATTTACACATAATAATAAAGAGAAATGAAGACATATATAGTTAAGAAGCTTGTGGTAATCTGGGCATGTGGAGCATGCATTAAATTCTATTGCTCAGAGGCAGAGGCAGGTGGATCTTTGTGAGGTCTACACAGTGAGTTCCAGGACAGTGATGGCAACATAGAAAGACCTTTTCTCAAAACAAAACAAAACAAACAAACAAACAAAAACAAAACAAAAAAGTGAGAAGAACAAAACCCCAAACAAACAATTGCTTGAAAGAATACTAGCTCAGAACAGATAAATACAGGCTGACCTAGGACAGACAGTGAGATCCTCTTTTTTCTTCTTCTTGGTAATGGGAAAGGGGGGGAAATATTAAGGAACACAGATTTCAATGTGAATTTTCATAATTTAAATATTCAGGAGACATCCTACTGTAGATTAAGATACAAAATCAGAAGAAAATAGTGGAGATTCAATAATTATTAGAAACAGATGCCAAACCAGCCACAGGGTGGCAAATGCTTCTCATTCTAGCATTAGAGGGGATGAGGCAGGAGGATTGTGAGACTGAGGCCAGCCTGGACCTTTTAGGAAGACCATGTTTTTATTTGTTTATTTCTAAAGTCAAACCAAACAGATACTAGGTGAAGCCCTGAAAGTGAATGAGCTTCCTCAAATACCAAAATATCCAGATTATTCCCAGGCTGGGGAAAAAAAAATCAGCTCAGCAAATACAGTTCGTTCACTTAGAAGTAATTCTTTAACAACTGCCTATCAAACGCACCATGGGAACACTATAAATAAAATCTGGCTGGATAAACAGTATAACAAATAATAATTATTATCATTACTATTTACAGTGCTGAGGGTGGAGCCAGGACTCTGTAGCACACTAGCCAAGTCCCATACCAGAAAGCTTTAGGCAGTCTTATTAGTTAAGAAACATGTCATTATCTGCCAAAGGTGCATCAGCAAAAGGAACATATGTTTGTTTTCACCCTCATGGTCACAGGGGGATTTCTTGGCTGTTTGGTTCTCAGCTCTGGTATTCATAAGGTCCTATACTCTGCTCTGGAAGGTCATGCCCCTGAGAGAATTAACTGTACTTATATAAGAAAATGGAAGGCGTAGGTACATTGAGTTGAAGTGATCCAGGTCCTTTGATTGGTCCCTAAACTGAGACAAAGGCTCAAATTGTGAACTGCATTCTGGTGGTAGAAGCCTGGGTGTGGGAAAGAATAGTTAGAACAGGAAGCTTGCTTCCAGTGGTGGAAGGAGGACCTGTGAGTCTGCCCTGGCTTCACACAGCGAAACACTGTCTACTATAGCAGAGAGAGCCTTCACAGAGACACTGATGAATACAGAAGAATGAGCCTGCATAGCAGGTGCCACTCACTCCAGCAAGCTAAGGGACAGTTCCCTTCTAATTTCCTTACAAAGCACATGCGTTTTACTCTGCCTAGAGAGAGATGGTGTAGCCCCTGATGGCTTTGTAATTGTACTCTGGCCACACGATGCCATTGCCCAAGATTAGGATATCCAACAGTAGAAACAGCTGTGGTCATGTGGATATATTTAAGTTTTAGAGAGAAATCTGCTTCTACAATATGTTCATCCTCTGGTTCTCCTCCCAACAGTGATGCTAAGAGACAACAGAGAATTGTTATTGTGAGTTGTGATGGTTTGAATATGCTTGGTCCAAGGAGTGGCACTATTAGGAGGTGTGGACTTGTAGTAGGTGTGGCCTTGTTGGAGGAAGTGTATCACTGTGGGCCTGGGCTTTAAGACCCTCATCCTAGGCCAGTCTTCTCCTAGGGGCCTTCAGAAAATGTAGAACACTCAGTTCCTTCTGCACCATACCTGCTTGGATGCTGCCATGCTCCTGCCTTGATGATAAGAATTGAACCTCTGAACCTGTAAGCCAGACCCTATGAAATGTTGTCCTTATAAGAGTTGCCTTGGTCATGGTGTCTGTTCACAGCAGTTAATCCTTTAGATAGAAATGTACATGTTCTTTGTTATTTTGAAACACGTGTTGACTAAAAGCATAAATAAAAAGGTATCACCTTCCTAAACTGTTCCATGCTCTGTGAACTACTTCATATTTGGATGAAAAGTTTAGTTCCTTAAATAAGATTCTAAACTTTGACCAGAATCTCCTGTATATCTATACACTTGGGAATAATAAATCTGTCATGCAGTCCCTGAAGCAAGAGGGTAAAGTGGCAAAAAAAAAAAAAAAGAAAAGAAAAAAGAAAAAAGAAAAAAAAACCTGAAGGAAACTCACCAAAGACTCTTGCACAGTGACCCCAAAAGAAAGGAACATGCAGACCAAATTCTTCTTCTTTTTTTTAAAATAATAATCATTTTCTTCCTCCTCCTCCTCCTCCTCTTCTTCTTCTTCTTCTTCTTCTTCCTCTTCCTCTTCCTCCTCCTCCTCCTCCTCCTCCTCTTCCTCCTCCTCCTCTTCTTTCTTCCTTCTTCTTTTAGGATTGAGACCTCGTGGCATATACTAGCCAAGTATTAAGCTGGTGAGTAACATCTTAAGCTCCAGTTGAATATGTGCTCTCAAAACCACCATATAGGCCAGCAAGATGGATGAGTGTGTAAAAGCATTAACTATCACATCTGAAGACCTCAGTTCCTTCTCCAGGACCCAGATGGTGGAAGGAGAGAAATGTCTTCTGGTATTATGGCATGTGCATCACAACCCCATACATATTGTGCACACACATACACAAACACAAATAAAAGTCAGTGTAATTTAAACGTTTTTTAAATGCCACCAATTGTACTAACAACATGTTGGCTCCCTTAGAGTATAATATGTAATACAGAATATATTCTCTCCCTCCTACTCCCAATCCTTGGTTAAAGGACACTGAACTGGAGTTATGTGGGGGAAACAAAGAGGAATGTACTGGAAGAACTGATTTCTCCAGGTCACAGAGATGATCTGTTCTGCCTTAGGACATGAATACTTCTCTTACCAATAGGCTGACATGCAAGTAAAGAGAAGGCACTGAGATCTCAGAAGCTTAAATACTGAGAGAATGTTTAGCTCCTGTTGCTATTAAGATTACTGTTATACCTACTTCTATAAAATTTCAGAATGGTTGACATTTAGAAAGCCGAGACCCATGAGGATCTTCAAGTCACCGAGTCTGAAAAACAAGTTTCCAGTACCATCAGCTGATTTCATATCACAGAGTACTGGGTTATTTTATGTATATACACAACAGCATAATTACAAGGTCAATGGAAAGAGATAGACATTCTCTAAGCAGGCTTGTCCCCATCTTACTCTTGTTTCAAGGCAAAGTAAAAAGTTGAGCTTAAACCAGGTGGAGGATCTGGAAGGGGTCAGAGTGCATACATACCAAGTATATCTTAAAACAAACAACAAACAAGCAAAAAAATCTTAGGCAAGCTGGGCACCTGTGTTTTGCTGAATGAAATCCCAGTTTTATTCCTGCAAGACATTAGTTAATAACTAAACAATGTAGGTAATTATCGTGGGGGAGATTATTATCAGGAACCACAGCCCACGTTACACGTTACAGGGATGGTTGTATTAGAATTGTTTCTGCTATAAACATTTACACAACTTGAGTACACAAAAGACTAGTTGTCTTGGTTACACATGCTACATATCAAAATAATTCTGTTTCACTCATGTGCTTTTCGGGCTCTGAATTGTGATTATTCATAATTATGTTAAATACTAGTAATTATAAATTGGCAGGTACATATCAGAGGTGGTGTGGTGATGATTCATCTTCAAGTGTGCCTGTCAGCAAGAATCTTGAGGTGAAAGGAAACATGTAAGTTGGAAAAAATATGGAATTATTAACCTTGGGGATCAGAATGCTCCAATGGATAGCTACACACTCAGGAGTATATGGGCAGTTGGATTTGGTGGGTTAGAAAAAACAAATAAAAACAAGAAGGTGGGAAGTTGGGAGGGGGTGTGGATTGGGGGAGGATCTCAGAGGAGTTAAACAAAGGCATTAGAGGTGAGTATGATCAAAATACATTGTATGCATGTATGACATTCTCACATAATCAATATATGTATTTAAAAAAATACAAAACAACCAAAGTTCTTAAGGGTCAGGAACACTAGCAGAGTTTATGACCGATGTTAATTATTTCTTAATTTTGAAGTGACTGTTTAGAGTTAAATAGGCTTGCTTAATTATTAACCTTATAGTAAATAAGACTTAATATTTGAATAACTTTGCTTTGCCAATGACATATACAACATGCCCCAGCATTCTGAAGTTAAAGTTTTCATCCTTTCTCCCAAGGAAGTGTCACTCATATGTGTGTGCACATGTAGGCTGGGCAATCATTTTATGCTTTTACTGCTTTGGGTGGTGCTAAGGGTTGAACCCAGGGCCTTAAGCAAGTACTCTACAAGAAAGCTAAATCTCAACTCCTTATTTAAAAACGTTTGAGGTAGGGTTTTACTTCAGGCTGTCCTGAAACTTACTAGGTACTTGTTGAAATAGTGATTATGAGTTTTCTCACATGAAAATTAAGATAGTAATGTCATTTTTAGGTATGTTCTTGTGGCGATTAAATAAGATTATCTATAAAGTGTTAAACACATTGCCTTAATGTAGCGCATCTGAAATAAATGATGATGACTGTTAGCTTCTGCTCCTTTGGCAGTTCCCTCAAATGCTAAATCCCAAGTCAGAGGTGCACACACCACAGGTCTTGGGCAGCTGTTTCCTGCCAGCACAGAGCCTGTGGCCCAGGACAGGCATTCTAGCAGGGTGTCATAGCTTGGGAAGTCAACCGAACTTAAATGGAATTTTCTTAAATGGAAATTCTCCATTATTTTCCCCAGTTTTTCACCATGATAGCATAGTGATACACAACAAAAACTCTTTTATGAAAACGGATATGCTTCCCTCAAGAAACAACCACGTCTGCTCAGGACTCTTTTAATCGTTGCATTAAGCAAGACTTTTATTACTATAACCAGTGACTAAGATCAATTAAAACAATTTGAATTTGTATTTAACTACTAGCTTTCAGACTGGGATACAGTTGTGTTAGAACAGTTGACTAACATGCAGGAAACCCTGGGTTCATCACCAGGACCACAAAGAAAAAGGAGGAGACAGAAAATGTGGAGGAGGAAGAGGAGGAAGAAGAGGAGGAGGAAGGAGGAGGAGGGGGAGGAGGAGTGGACTTTCTACTTAATAGACATTTAAATTGACAAAAATAGTTTTTTTGGGGGGTGAAGGTGACTTATTGGTTAAGAGCATTGATTGTCTTCCAGAGAATCTGAGTTCATTTCTTAGCACCCATATGTAACTCAGTTCCAGGGGATTAGAGGTCTATTCCAGCCTCCTTGGTGAGCAAGGCATGCAAATAGTATACAGACATGCACACAGGCAAAACACCTATACACATGAAATAAAATAAAATATTAGTATTAAAGTTCTAGCCCATGTTCTTTGCTAAAAAGACAGAAAGCTTAAGTATGCTCTTTCCATTAATTTGAGTGGCCTTGGGCTAACTAATAAATTTGTGCTTCCTCATTACTTTATATGCATGTAGTGAGAATTAATTATATCCTTAAGAAATATAGAATGCTTTAACATTTTATAAATAAACACAAGAGAGCTAGGGAGCTTACACAGAGGTAAGGGTACTAACTATGCAAGACTGATTGTCTATGTTCAGATTCTCAGAACCCATGTAAAAGGGGAAGGCAAGGGCTTATACCCACATGCTCTACCAATACCCACATGCCAACACACACACACACACACACACACACACAGAGAGAGAGAGAGAGAGAGAGTTCGGTATGTGTCACTAATCATATCCACATCCTTACACAGAAACAAACATTTTTTAAAAAAGTAAATACACAAATATGTAAGAAACACCGAAGGCCTTATCACCGACTGCAAGTTTGGTAGAATCTCTCTGCTTGGCTTGCTGCAATGCACCATGTGACATGCTGTAGTTGTCCCCATAGGTGCTCTTCTCCTGGATCTTAAGGTCTTTTATAATTTATTTTATTTATTTCATTCCATTTTCCTAAGGGATGTTTTTAAGAGAATTATTATTGGAGTTATCTATCTCTGTTACTTTAGCTAAGTAACACATCACTTAAAAGCAAAAATTTCAGGTTGGAGGGTAGCTAGTCCAACTCAGGGCAGATGGCTGACCTTACCATCTTCTGAATCCTGCTTGTCTGCCCCGGAGGACTAGGAAAAGCAATCTGAATGAATGAATGCATTTCAAGAATTTTTAAATACAGATGCAATGGGGACTAACAAAGCCAATGCCTTACAAAGCTCCCCACACCTGGTAAGTCTCAAACACATGATCTTTCACTATCCTGTGCTCACAGCCCCTTTATAGCACTTAAAACTAACTTTAATTATTGACTAGAAACATCAATAAACATGTGTTCTGAAACAGTGGCAACTCAGTTCTGGTTAATAAAGATCGTCATCCAAGCTATATTAAAACAACAACAACAAAAAAACATCAAAAAATCAGAAAACTCCTTGTGATTTGTATGTGGAAGTGCCCTTCAAATAGAGAATAAAGTCATTCAGAGAATGACAGCTCAACCCAATAGATAAAGATCCATTTTAAAGAATTCAATTATTTTCAGTTATGGTTATGTTTATTTTTCCTTCCCATTACAGGCGGCCATGTAGTTTAGTGTACTGTGTCATAACAGCACAGCTATGCAAAGGAAATGAGCAGACACTTCCCATAGAAGACATGTAAATAGCCAAAGGGTTATGAAAACACAGAGCCTCTACCTCTCAGAATGAGGCTCTCAGCTACATTTCCAGCACCATGTCTGCCTCCATGCTGCCATGCACCCCACCATGATGCTAATGAACTAAACCTCTGAATCTGTAAGCAAGCCCTCAGTTAAATGCATTCTTTCATGAGTCATGGTCTTCATGCCTCTTCACAGTAATAGAATAGCGACTAAGACAGTAAGAAGAGGCAAACATTCATTTTAAATATATTTCCTGTTGAACTATAAATGCCACTGGAAATCTGTGTTTTCATATCCAAGTAAAAAGCAGAATGCAGTGGTTTGTATATGTAATCGCAGCATTCTGAGAAGCTAAGACAGGTTGGTTGTTGCAACTTTGAGGCCACTTCATGCAATATAATGAATTCAAAGCTAACCTAGATGACATAGCAAAACACGGTCTTTAATATACCCAGAAAAAAAAAATTGAAAAACCACACTTCAGAAGTGGTTAACATTTCTATGCAGCTCACTTTTGCCTATTATAACCTAACGGGAGTCCATATTCTATCATTTCCTGGAAAGAATATGTGTATTTTATATACCAAGAATAGCGTTATCACATAATTGTGTCCAATTGTAACACAAAATTTACCTTAGACTTTGTATTTCAATCAAGCTCCTTATTCTTAGGGAAGCATGTATTTATCAAGAGTAAATGAAGTGATTAAAAATAAGAAAACATAAAACTGAACACCGAGTTGAGGAATTTATACATAACTTTTTATCAGTTTGCCTTTGTATGATACTTTCATCAGTTACAAGAGTTCGAATCCAGTCTCCACTGTGAGACTCCTCCATGGAAGGGCTGTGGCTACAGGAACCCTGGGCTGGAATGGTCTCTTGGTCAAACTTTGTTTTCCTTCAGCACGTCTACTTTTCCTTCCTCATCCTTTCTATTTGTAATCTTAATGTCTTTTTTCCAAAAACTGTACAAAACTTAAACAGGACTATAAATAAAATACTCGGGCTGAAGAGATGACTCTGTTCTTCCAGAGGTCCTGAGTTCAATTCCCAGCAACCACATGGTGGCTCACAACCATCTGTAATGCGATCTGATGACCTCTTCTGGGGTGTCTGAATATAGCTATAGTGTACTCATATGGTGGCTCAGTGGTTAAGAGCAGTGACTGCTCTTCCAGAGGTCCTGAGTTCAATTCCTAGTAACCACATGGTGGCTCACAACTACCTGTAATGGGATCTGATGCCCTCTTCTGGGGTGTCTGAAGACAGCTACAGTGTACTCATATACTCACATACATAAAATAAATAAATTTTAAAAATGTTCTTAAAATACCCAACAAAGGGGAGATAGAACCTGTAGAGACCACCTCCAGTAGATAGGCACGGCCCCCAGTTGAGGGATAAGGCTAACCACCCATCTCAAAATCTTTAACCCAGAATTGTTCCTGGCTAAAGGAAATGCAGGGGCAAAAAATGGAGCAGAGAAGAGATCCCCACTTAGGGATCCATCCCATCTGCAGACACCAAACCCCGACACTATTGCTGATGCCATGAAGCCCTTGATGACAGGAGCCTGGCATAGTTGTTGCCTGAGAGGCTCTACCTGCACCTAAGACAGATGCAGATACTTATAGCCAACCATCAGATTGAGCCCAGGGACCCCAACAGAAGAGTTAGGGGAAGGAATGAAAGAGTTGAAGGGGATTGTAACCTAAGTAGAACAACAAAATCAACTAACCGGACCCCCCAAAGCTTCCAGGGACTAAACCACCAACCAAAACGTACACATGGAGGAACCCATGACCCCAGCTACATATGTAGCAAAGTATGGTCTTATCTGGCATCAATGGGAGGGGAGGCCTTTGGTCCTATGGAGGCTTGATGCCTCAGCATAGGGGGATGCTAGAGGGAAGAGGTGGAAGGGGGGGTAAATGAGTGGAGGAGCACCCTCTTACAGGCAAAGGGGAGGGGCAAGGGGAGGGGACAAGTTTGCAGAAGGGAGACCAGGAAGGGAGACAACATTTGAAATGTAAATAAATAACCAATAAAAAAATAACAGATTCAGGTTTGTTGGCATAGTAAAGTTTACATCAAAATGTAATATGTACTTGAAGTTTTCAAAATGAAATTCATGTATAAGTAATGTGTTAATGAAAACATTTTAAAAAATATAGTTTATACAGAAACAGCTGTTCATACTCTATGTTCCTACAAACCTACCCTGATTTTGTTTTTTTGGAAAGTTATTTTCCTCTTTGCACTAAAGACAGAAATATGTAAGCTGATAACAGTTTCCAAATGGTTGGGATGATTATTAGCAGATCCAGTGTATTGAAATAAAAACTGGAAGAATCGGTTTTGTCCATTGCAATTACTTTGAGAGTAACTATTACTTTATATTTTTATAGGAAGTCAGGTACGGTGGTGTGTTGGAATATGGTTCATGGAGTGCTGTGAGGAGAATTCTGAGTGCTTGTGAGAAAATTCCAATAAAACAAGAGTTTCGTGACCTCAGTTCCTTCATAACAGAATTGTGCTTGAAATGTGTTTTCCTGTTCCTCCCAGGTGTAGCAGACAGGAGTGAGTTTACTTCAGATTACTTATTATTGCTTGCTGATAATATTCAATTGACTGTTTAAACTATCTTTTACATGCCTCTATGGAAAACAAGGTTTTACTTGTCTTTGTTATTGTATACAGCACGACTCATGAGAACTTTATTCATGTGATCCTTCTTAACCAGAAGAGTATAAATCATCTGGGGTTCTGAATAAAGTTGGCTATTGCATGAGATAGACTTTAGTCTGCCACATTTATCAGCTCCATTCTCCCAGGTCCCACCACCATTGAAGTGGTCACAGTGGATCAATGCCTTTAATCCCAGTACTCAGGAGGCAGAGGCAGAGGCAGATGGATCTCTGTGAGTCCAAGGCCACCTAGTGCTATACAATGAGATCCTGTCTCAATAAAATAACTGGACATTACATTATTTATGTACTTTTCAACAGCTATGGTAATCATAGCCATTTCCATTCTCATAAGAATTATTAAAATTGTGAAATAAATGGCATGACTCAAATCAAATACTAATACAACTATTCATATAACCAAGTGCTTAATGGATGACCCACTCCAAGTACTGCAAATGACAAGTTGGGAGATGACTGAGGATGCAGAATATTTTACTGTAGTTATTTTCCATTGCTTAATGGAAGAAAAGGACGCCATATTTGGCTATTATCTTCCTAAAATATAAAATATAAAAATACAATATATAAAAATATGAAATATAAAAATTTACTGGTTTTGGATATGAAACTTAATATTTACTGACATTGAAGTTTGAAGAAAAGAGGCTAGAGATACAATTCCATGATAGAGGTCTTTCCCGGCATGCAGAGGCCCTGGGGTCAGTCTTACTACTAGGAGAAAAAGAACAATATTACTTTTGTTTGTTTGTTAAGTCTTGGTTCTGGAAATAGGCTCTTGCTTTTAAACCCATGCATGTCTAGAACTGACTGTGTAGCCCTTGTTTGTCTCAAACCAGACATCCCCCTGCCTCAGCTTTCCAGAGTGTCTCAATTACAAACATGGGCCACCACTTCTGACTAGAATAATACTCATTTCAAAAAGAAAATATAAATCATGCATATTCTCTTCCTATGTTTGGAGGTATACGTGCCTTATCATGTTCTGCCTCACTTCCTTTGGTGAGTGTCATGAACTATTCCTGGGGAGATGTGAACAAACAAGGGGTTCCACCAAGACAATTTTGCGGAACCAATAACAAACATAAAAACGTACTGACATTCCTGACAGAAGCTTGGATGATGACTCTAAGGCTGCTGCCTCACTAAAAAGTTCACCCAACATGGGGAACAACTCATGCAAACTGCATATCTGAAGCTCCCTGCACAACTTGCAGGCAGCTGAGTAGGTCAGGTAGGAGAGACTCCACCTAGGAATCTTTACTGCTTGTGTAACTTGTGGAGGAACTTTGTGAGCCTTGTAAGTTTCCTTGACTTCCTGTGATGTACGAGATGTTTACTTCAAGAACTTTGTAGCTTTTTGTTTATTTTGTGGATCATAACAAACCTCCCTCTAGGATGAAAATTTTCACTTTGGCAACAATTGCTACATAATAGTTTGTCCCTGGCAACCATTCTGGAAATAAGAAAGTACCCACATAGATACTATTTTTTAAAATAGTCAATTTTATTAACTCATCATATTTTGCAGTTTTTTAAAGCCAAAAATATCACTCTCTGTATTTTCCTAGAATAGACTTTCAAGGAAGAATAAGTAGTCATTAATTAAATTTTATATCAATATAAAAACATTTATGTAAATGTTAAATCATATATTGGACTAGAAGAACGAGATGGTGACCATGTATCCTGTGCCTTTATGGGGCTTGAAGACCTCTGAGCTCTCAAGTTAAAGTCTAAAGGAATTTGGCTAGCAATCATTGTAGGGTCCTCTACCTTTCTTCCATAAAAGAAACTTATTTAAGAATCCTGGCTACCAAAAGAAGAAATGATTGACTTTTGGTATTCTACAGTCTAAAAAAATTTGGTTGGACAAATTTTTCATTTGGGCAAGATTTTCATTGCCCACCCATGTTTCATGCCCAGCTTCAGAGACAAGAATGCTAACTTGTTTAAAATGTATAATATATTCTCTACCCCTTTTTTTTTAAAAAAAAAGATTTATTTATTTATTTTATGTATGTGAGTACACTGTTGTTCTCTTCAGATGCACCAGAAATGGGTATCAGATCCCTTTACAGATGGTTGTGAGTCACCATGTGGTTGCTGGGGAATTTATCTCAGGACCTCTGGAAGAGCAGTCAGTGCTGTTAACCGCTGAGCCATCTCTCCAGTCCATTCTCTACCCCTTTAATGACGTCTTCCTACCAAAATTAATTCATTCCCTAGATTCGATTATCCTGATACTGGTTGGTAACAATATTTTTACTCACTGAAAGTGCATAAATCCCTATATTAAAGAGCCAGTTCTATTCAAAGCACCCGGCATTTATATTTAAATCCCCTTCAAATATAGATTTTTTTCTTTTTCTTAAAAACAAACAAGTTCTCACCTGAAGAATATCTAATGGCTGAGAAGCACCTAAAGAGATGTTCATCATCCTTAGTCATTAGGGAAATGCAAATCAAAACAACCCTGAGATTCCATCTCACACCAGTCAGGATGGCTAAGATCAAAAACACAGGAGACAGCAGTTGTTGGCGAGGATGTGGAGAAAAAGGAACACTCCTCCACTGCTGGTAGAATTGCAAGCTGGTACAACCACTCTGGAAAGCAGTCTGGCGGCTCCTCAGAAAACTGGGCATGACACTCCAGGAGGATCCGGCTATACCACTCCTGGGCATATACCCAGAGGCTTTACCTGCATGCAATAAGGACACATGCTCCACTATGTTCATAGCAGCCTTATTTATAATAGCCAGAAGCTGGAAAGAACCCAGATGTCCCTCAACGGAGGAATGGATTCAGAAGATGTGGTATATCTACACAATGGAATACTACTCTGCAATTAAAAACAATGAATTCACGAAATTCCTAGGCAAATGGTCAGAACTTGAAAATATCATCCTTAGTGAGGTAACCCAATCACAAAAGAACACACATGGTATGCAGTCACTGATAAGGGGATATTAACCCAGAATCTCGGAATACCCTAGACACAATTCGCATAGCAATAGATTTCTAAGAAGATGGAAGGAGAGACCCCTGGTCCTGGAAAGACTGGATGTAGGGGAATGCCGAGACAGAGAAGCGAGAGGGGATTGAATGGAGAAAAGAGGGAGGGAAGGGGGCTTATGGGACTTTCAGGGAGGGAGGAAACGGGAAAGGGGAAATGATTTGGAATGTAAATTAAAAATAATAATAATAAAATAAAATAAAAAAAACAAACCTAAGGACCAAAAGGTGGGGTCAAATTTCACCTATTTTGACATAATTAACTAAATTTTTGGTGCTTAGGACTTTTTCATGAAGTCTTTATTTCATGCTAATCACAACTGGGTACTATACTACTTTTAGTATAAATATGAGCTTTTATTATTGAAACCTTTTATGGAAGGCACCTATACAGAATATAGTAAACCCCATTCATCAACCAGTTTGGGGACCTTTACATCACTATTTTATCTAGTGTTTTCACTTTCTCTATTTCTAAGTCTTAGGAGTGTTGCAAGCTACTTGTCTGTCCCTATCAGAAAACATACCTGAGCCACTACACCACTGATCTCGGTGAACTACCCAAGAAGTTCCAGCACATTTCCTTCTGGGGAAGCTCCTCAGGCCCCTCCTCTGCCATTTCTCCTGGGAGGCTGAGCCTGTGTGGCTAACTTACCACTGCGTGGTTAAAAGCTCATATACTGGAGCCGGAAGGATTTGGGTGAAGATACCTGATTTTGCCACTTACTTTCTGAGCGACATTAAGAAATGAGCTATTCTCAGATAAGAGTGTATGATGCATAGACTGCATTCAGTAAGAGCAGAAGAGGCTCTTTTAACAGGAATGTTGCAGATGAGAACTTGTTGTGCCTTGGTTAAGACTTGACCCTTCAAACCATTCTCCTATTCCAAGTGCAGAGCTCTGGCTTCTTGCAGGATGGTGACCTTGGACAAATCACTTAGCTGTGGGATATTTAATTTCCTTATCTCTATAATGAGTATAGAAATATTCCATGATCTCCGAGTATTTCCTTTCCCATCTATGTTTGGTATCAAAGCTCTCTGTATTAAAGACTATAAATTGGTGACTGGAGAGATGCCTCATTGGTTAAGAACACTTGTTGCTCTTACAGAGGACCCAAGTTTGGTTTGTACATTCCACATGGGGGCTCACAGTTTTCCATCACTTCAAGCACAGGGTATCTAATGACTTCTTCTGCCTTCATGGAGAGAAAACATGTCCAAGGTAACTTGCATGCAAGCAAAACACTCAGATACATAAACTAAACCATAAAACGTTTGAACTATGAATTCACATATATATGTATATATAAATATATTTGTATATATAGAGAGAGGTGTGACAGGAAACTGCTAATTGTATGAGGTATTGTCATATGGTACAATGAGTCTACTTTGAGCCATTGATCAGCATACAAAGATAAATATCCCTAGCCTCATTTTACTATTTTGAAATTTTAACCAAACAACTTACCCAAAACCTTTATTAGTAAAGAAACAAAACTGGAATTATAAATGTATTCATTATTGTTGTATGTATTACAGTCCTTGCTCACAAATGTGCGGCATTTCAAAAGTTCACTCTTAAAAAATATTATTATGTAAGATATTCATGGTGAATATCTTTCCTCATCTCTGGGTCAGTTTCAAAGGCCTTGGCTGTCTGAACCTGCCTTGTCGCAAAGGATCTACTTCAGTCTTGGGCTGTGCTCTGGAGTGAATAGTCAGGGCCCCATGAGTTACTTCTTATCTGGAACAAAGGCACTATAAAATGTGAAGACTTGTTATTACTACTGCCTGTTCTGCTGTGGGGCTGCAGAACTACATGAATCACTCTGGACACTGTAGCACGTGGGGAAAAGCTCAATCAGCTCCCTCTGTATTTATGGCAAGGTTCACCCTCTGAGGAATTGAATAGAAGTAATTACACTGTATATTTCTCTGCACTAACAAGGGGGGAGCCCATCTACCCATGGAAAGCAGCCAGACAAGGAAAATAGCTCACAGAATGCATACTTGAAATACTGCTAGCAACAAAAAGGTCCCAAAGCCCCAAAGCTCCACATCTACTTAGTATGATTTTTTTAAAAGCATGTATCAAACTTGAGTTAAATTCTCTTCAATATTTATTATTCCTCCCCCCTTTTTTTCTTTACTGCTTTACCACAACGACCGTGGTGGAGGTGAGAAAACGTGATGGAAAACACAACTGTACAAGCATTGGGTGTGCATGTGTGCATGTGACCTCATAATGTTGATGAAAAATTAAATAATACCCCGACACACTTTACATGTGTTCAACCCATACAAATCTGGTTTACAGGTCTAAATGTTCAAATAGCCAGGCAGATCACTGTTAATGATAGTATTTTCTTGTGGGCTTACAGGATTTATCAGCTGTCATAAGACAAAGAGCAAGACAAGGTTACATGCGCAAGAAAGCTTTATTGTCTTATTATTTGTATATGACCAAATACAGGAGTTTCTGTGCATGTTTTAGGGATCATGACATATTTTCTGGAATGATTTGTGTGTGATTTCTCTGTTATCATAAATAAAATGGACAAAGATCTGGCATTGTACTAAGTAAATACCTAATTCCAAAATAGGTCCATGAAAATGGGATTAAGATGTTCTTTCTGAGTATGCTAATAAAGATAGTGCAGAGTTTCCTTCACTCCAAGTTCTGGATTGGGTGACTCTACAGGAATACTATGACTGTCACCTTTCCCCTGAAATCCTTCTTAAGTATAGCCTCGCATCTGCACACAGAAAGCTAGACTCATCCCTCCAGACATGGATGTGGATTAAGTATCACTAGTCACTTCAGGTGTGATTATTACGCATATTTTAAATTTCACACTCTGTCGATGCCATGGAACACACTAAGTATAACTAACAACCATTTAACACTCAAGAGCTTCCTGCCAACTCTTGCTGCAATATCTCACTTTTTAAAAAGTCAAGGGAATTTTAAAAATCAGTGGGATATGCTGATATTGTTTTTGAAACACAATCCATTTGTGACGTTTGTGCTAGATGGCATTAGTCACAAAGGTGCAACAGAAGCCAGTACACTAATTATCATTTTAGTACTTTTATATACTTATATATCAAACCCAAGTAAGTCAGTTGGTGAAACTTGGGATTCTGTAATTACCCTAGTTTCACTATTGGGAGTACAAAAATGTAGCTATTTTTTCTTAATTTTTAGTGTCCTGGTAACATGATGGTGACACGCTAGTGTGACAAGTGTTTCCCCACAGTTAGGATTTTTAATAACTGTATCTGTAAAATCAGTCAACATGACCAGAGTTGACCAACACTGCAGCATTTATTTGTTGCTTTGTGTTTGAGACCCAATGTGATGGTTTAAAGGAGAAACATTCTGCCATGGTCTCTGGCATTTGAATGCTTGGTCCCCACTTGGTGGTGCTGATTAAATCCTCAAGTCACTTAAGTTTGTGCTCCTGCTTTGTGCTTACAGTGAAGGATATGATCCTTCCGTTTCCTGCCCTAGCCACCATACTCACTACTTGCTGCCATGCTGTCCTGACCATTATAAATTGTGGAACCATAAGCTCACCTTTATAGACTCTCAGTCTCTGGAAACATAAGCCCAAATAAAGTCTTCTTTTGTAACATTCCTTGGTCCCACTGTTCTATCATAGCAACATAAAAGTAAGCAAGAACTATGGCTGATTTTGAACCCAACCCTCCTCCCTCTACCTCCCAAAGAGTGGCATTGAATCCAAGTTGTGCCCCCACAGCCTGCTAAATCTGAAAAAGACTATAGAGATAACATACTATAATCAACCATCAAACCGATGAGATAATTAAACCTTGCAGATTCAATTTCTAGATTGAATAAACAAAACACACACCAGCAGTATTTCAAACTTCAGAGAAATGACAATTGTTTAGCCTTAGTAGACATTGTATGGA
Organism: Tokudaia tokunoshimensis; assembly: GCA_036184795.1. Classification (NCBI taxonomy): domain Eukaryota; kingdom Metazoa; phylum Chordata; class Mammalia; order Rodentia; family Muridae; genus Tokudaia; species Tokudaia tokunoshimensis. The sequence continues at coordinate 39,329,561 of BTHU01000004.1, read as the reverse complement.
ACATATTTATAACAAAAGTCATTCATCCGTATTTGACATTTAACTCGGCATCTTGTACTTTATGTGCCAATGCTGCCTGCAGCTATAGCATAGGTGTTTTTTTTCTTTTAAAGTTATATATTTGCTATGTGGTGTGTGTGCTGTGTGTGTGCAGGTACGTGTGTGTGTGTGTGTGTGTGTGTGTGTGTGTGTGTATGTGTTTGATGAGAGAGAGAGGACAACTTGCAGTATTTCTTTCCTTCTGCTCTGTGAGTTCCAGGAATAGAACACAGTTCCTTAACCTTTGTGACAAGTGCTTTTTCCCCCAAGTCATCTTATCAGCCTATCCTTTTTAAAAAACTGGTACATGTTTGATTTGTGCAGTGATGGGTTTCATAAAGACACTGTCATACAATTGTTTTGTGTCCGGGTACCATATCACCCTCCCATGCCCTTTCCTTTCCCACTTTCTCTTTATGTTTACCTGCTCTTAGAGCTCATGCTGTACACGAGGTGTCTAGACTTCTTCCTCTCACTTAACTGTAACTGTCTTCTTTGACCTACTCCCAACCCTGTTTCCCTACTACTTGCTTGTGGCAACCAACACTCTACTAGCTTCTCCTGTGTAGTTGATTTCTGTTAATAGAAGAAAGAGCATGCAAAGTTTGTAAATGCGTAGTACATGGAGTTTTCTTCGTGTCTAAGATTCTACTTAGAAACATGTCTAGTCTTTTCATTTTGCATGAAATCCCTATAGGCCCATGTGTTTGCCAGTGGCAGGATTTTCTTATTTTTTAAGGCTGAATAGTATTCCTTTTCTTAATTTCTTTTTTCCATGTGTCTGTTGACAAATAGGTTGTTTCCGTGTCTTGTCTCTTGTGAATGATGCTGAATAAACCCAGGACCATATGTGTCCTCACACCCTGGCAACATCACCTCTTTCATCTCTTTGAGGAATATTGCCAAAAGAGGGGGTTTGGGTTGTTCAGCAGTCTTATCTTTTATTTCTTTTAGGATTTTTTTCTACATAATGGTAACACTGGTATCCATAAAAATTTGGTCACATACTTCCAATATATGATGACTCAGAATAACATTCCAAAAGGGAGGAAAGAGAGGATGCTGAAGAATTACTGGGCCAAAAGCAAACCCAAAAGCCAGCAGTGCAAACTCCAAATTCTGCATCTCCATGTCTAATGTCAACTCTCTAATGTCTAATGTCTGATCTCTTCAGATCTCCAACTCCTTTCAGCTTTGTTGACTACAGCACACTTCTCTCACTTGGGTGGGTTTCACACTCAAGTCTTCTGCTCTCTTTGGCAGGTACCCCTTGACTGTAGCCATCTCTAGCATCTTAGGGTCTCCAATACGATCCAGGCTTCATCTTCTCAGCCTTACTAAATAGCCTCTCTGGGCCTTCATGAAGGGATACCCCTGACACATGACTGGCCTCAGTGACTTCTCTTAATGAAGGAGGGAGATTCTATAACTGCTTCCTTGTATCCTTGACTCTAAAGTCAGAACCACGAGGCCAAAACTGACAAGTTCTGCTGCTTTCTGGGCCAGAACGTAGCCCCTCTTTGAATTACATGTGTATCAGCTTTCCGTTGGTGGTGATTTCCTTCATTGCTGAAACTTTTAATTCCTTTGAGAAGCTGGACGCTTAGTTGTGTGAGGTCTTGCCCTGAAGTTACCACTCTCTTAATTTCATTTCCCACAAGGTTTTTCTTTAAACTTTTATTCCTTGAGCAATAAACTCAGCTCCAGTACACTTCCTGGTGCTCCTTTTCTCCTCAAACTTTACTTTCTGTATTTCTCTTTGTCCAGCTTCCTCTTTTTCATTATAGATCTGCATAAGAGTGACCACTAATGACCACATGGCATAGTCAATACTAGGGTGTCTTGAAATCTCTTCTGCCAAGCCATTAATTCACAATTCTAATTTAGCCTCAGGAAGATTTTTAGGACAAAGTAAAAAAAAAAGAAGCAGCCATATTCTTTGCTAAAATATCACAAGAATGGTCTCAAGGTCACTTACTTGTACTGTGCCTGCCCTTGCTCGGAATAATCACACAGAGACCTTTATATTAATAAATGAATGCCTAGTCCTTAAGCTAGGCTTGTTCCCTAACTAGTTCTTAAATTCTATTAACCTGTTTATGCTATTCTATGTCTGCTACGTGACTGGTTACCTCTCCTCAGTTTTATACGTGAGACTTCCTACGAGTCCAAGGTGTTAAATCTCCTAAACCTCACTTCTTACTAGAGTTCCTTTCCCTGACTGAAAGTCCCATCTTACTATTCTGCCTTTTGCTATAGGCCACAGACTGTTTATTTTAATCAATCAGAAGATGCCTTAGGCAGGCAAGGAAGGACAGAGACACATCTTCACACAGTGTACAAACATATCAGTCCAACACTTACTAACATTCTTCCTTTCTGAAATATCTGTGCTGGGCTTCACTCCCACTGTCCATATCACCATGGACACTGTTGTCTTCTATGCTCCTACTTGTATGTTACATTAAGTCTCACTTAAGTCATTCAACTACTTTTCTAATCCAAAGCGCCATAGTTCACTTTCTGTTAACAAGTAGCATGGTCAGGTCTGTCACCACAAAACCCCACTCCTGGGAACCAACTTCTTCCTTAGTCACCGCTCTATTGCTACGAAGAGACACCATGACCAAGGGAACTCTTATCAAAGGAAGCATTTAGTTGAGGGCTGGCTTACACTTTCAGAGGTTTAGTCCTTTATCATCAGGCTGGAGAGCATGGCAACAGGCAGGCAGGTGCTCAAGTAGTAGCTGAGGGCTATGCCCTGATTGCTAGGCAGAGAGGGAGGGAGAGGGACAGGGGGAGGATGGAGAGGGAAGGAGAGAAAGACTCCTTTAGCTTGGCATGGGCTTCTTCTGAAATGCCAAGGTTCCTCCCTCCTAGTGACATACTTCTTCCAACAAGGCCACATCACCTAATTCATCTAATCCTTTCAAATAATTCCACTCCCTGGTGACTAAGCATTCAAATATATGAGCTTACAGGGGTCATTCTTACTTCAAACCATCGCACTTATTGTTCCAAAATTTCTACAAAGTACTTAGAAAAGCCCTAATCCTATTTTTCCAAAAATGTTCATCTGGCCTACTTTTTTTTTTTCTGCTTCTTTTTCTATAATTCCACATAAGTTAAGCATATGTTTTAGTTAGGGTTTCTGTTGCTGTGAAGAGAAACAACAGCCACAGCAACTCTTATAAAGGTAAGCATTTAATGGAGGCTACTTTACAGTTGAGAGGTTTAGTCCATTAATATCATGGCAGGAAGCATGGCAGCACACAGGCAGACATGGTGCTGGAGAGGTAGCTAAGAGTTCTACATTTAGATTGGCAGGTAGCAGAAAGACAGAGAGAGAGAGAGAAAGAGAGAGAGAGAGAGAGAGAGAGAGAGAGAGAGAGAGAGAGAGAGAGAGAGAGAGAGAGACTGAGACTGTGGCTGGCTTGAGCTTGTGAATCCCCAAAGCACATCTTCAGTGACACACTTCCTCCAACAAGGCCACACCTCCAATAATGCCATTGCCTATGAAACTATGGGGGCCATTTTCATTCAAATCATTATATTTTACTCTCTGGCCCCCATAGGCTTGTGTCCATAACATAATACAGAAATACATTCAGTTCACCTTCTCTATAGTTTATAATAGTCTCAACCCTATTTAAAAGTCCAAAGTCCAAAAATCTTTTCTGAGACTCATGGCAATTTCTTGACTGTAATCCTTTCTAAAAGCAAAAGCAAAAAACAGATCACATACTGTCTTAGTCAGGGTTTCTATTCATGCATAAAACATCATGACCAAGAAGCAAGTTGGGGAGGTAAGGGTTTATTCAGCTTACACTTCCACACTGTTGTTCATCACCAAAAAAAGTCAGGACTGGAACTTGAGCAGGTCAGGAAGCAGGAGTTGATGCAGAGGCCATGGAAGGATGTTACTTACTGGTTTGCTTCCCCTGGCTTGTTCAGCCTGCTTTCTTATAGATCTCAAGACCACCAGCCCAGGGAGGGCATCACCCACAAGGGGCCCTCCCCCCGTGATAACTAGTTGAGAAAATGTCCCACGGCTGCATCTCATGGAGGCATTTTCTCAAGGGAAGCTCCTTTCTCTGTGAAAACTCCAGCTTGTGTCAAGTTGACACACAAAACCAGCCAGTACACATACTTCCAACATATGATGACACAGGATATACATTATAGTTTCAAAAGTGAGAAAAATGAGCATATTGAGAAAATACTGGAAAACCAGTTGGGCAAACTCCAAACTCTGTATCTCTATGTCTAACGTCAGATCTTCAGGTTTCCAACTCCTTTCAACTTTGTTGAGTGAAACATACTTCTTTCTCTTGGGCTGTTTCTACTCCTAGCTCTCCTTAGTTATCCCAAAGCTCTGACATCTTCAGTATTTTGGGGTCTCCAAGGCAATCCAGGCTTCCCCTTCACAGCTTCTTCACACAAAGGCTTCTCTGGAGGGACATCTCTGACACATGCCTGGCCTTGGTGGCTTTCCTTAGTTGCAGAGGGAGATTTCAGAACCCTTTTCTTGTATCTTAAACTCTAAGGCGATAGCCATGTGGCCAAAGCAGCTAAGTTCTGCTGTTTATTAGGGCTGGAACATGTTCCCCTCATTCAAATATACTTTCGCCAGTCTTTTGTTTTTGATGGGGTGTTACTTAAGTTTGGCTGTCCTGGAACTTTCTCTGTAGACCAGGCTGGCCTTAAACTCAGAGATCTGCCTGCCTCTGCCTCCTTAGTGCTGGGACCAAAGGTATGCAATGCCACACACAGCCCTGGGGTTTTCTTTAATTTCTTTTCACAGTTTGGAAGCTTAGCTGGGTGGCTTCCTGCTCTGAGGTCACTACTCCCTTTATTACACTTAACTGTTGCTGGAAATAAAAAAAAAATGGACTGGCAGGATTCCCGTGCTACCACCAGCAACCGGCGGACTACATGGCTCCAGCTGGGTGATCTCAACTCGGTGGTCTCTCTGGGGTGGAGCACCCAAGTCCCTTGGTAGATCACTACCACACCAGCCCCACACAAAGACCATCCACCCTACAGTCAGTCACCACAACACCCATCAACCCAGTAGTAACAAAACTTTGGAAGCTTAAAATTAACCAATCAGATTTATGTATCAACAAATTCTCAATTCACAAGATGCCAATACAATAATTTCTATGCCAGTTGATAATAATACAAGCTGCCCACCTAGATTAGACAAGTTACCCCAATTATTTTATCCCTATAATAACATATCTACCTGTGGCTATGCAAAACCACGTTGGTTTTGAATCATTCTGTCCATCATCCATCTTGCTTTCCCTCTCTCTCCAGTTGTTCGTTCTCTCTCTCTCTCTCTCTCCAACTCTTAGCTCTGCCTCCCTTTCCCCTGTCCAATCACAGGTCTCCTGCTGCACTAATATTTTAATGTAATTGGACAGGGAAAATCCTGCCACATACTTTCCTCTAATTCTTGACTTTTCCTGGTGCCTGTTTCTCCTCAAATTGTACTTTTTGTATTTTTCCTTGCTAGGTTTGCTTCTTTTTATTATAGTTCTTTATAAGTATGGCCACTAATAACCAAGCAACACCCTCAATACTAAGCTGTCTGGAAATCTCCTCTGCCAAAGCTCTTAATCCATAACTTTCCAATTTAGTTTCAGGCAGATTTCTTGGACAAGGGCAGAAAGCAGCCAAGTTTTTGCCAAAATTTCATAAGAACCATGTCTATGCCACAGTCTAATGTTCTCCTTTGAATCTTCTTGAGTCGGACCCTCATAGTTAAATCACTTCCAGTACCATTGTCTTCCATGTTCCTATTGGTTGGCCCATTAAGCCAACATAAAGTGTCCAATCATTTTTCTCGTCCAAAGTCCCAAAGTGTTTCATATTCCTGCAAACAAAAGCACAGACAGGCTTATCACAGTAACATCCCAGTCCCTGGTAAGAACTTCTACCCTAGTTAGGGTTCCTATTGCTGTGAAGAGACACTGCGAGCAAGACAACTCTGATAAAGGACAGCATTTATTTATTTATTCGGGGCTTGCTTACATTTCAGAGGTTTAATCTATTATCATCATAAAGGGAAGCATGGCAGCACACAGGAAGACATGGTGATGGAAGGGTAGCTGAGAGTTTTACCTCTGGATAGGCAGGCAGCAAGAAGAGAGGGTAACACTGGGCCTGGCCTGAGCTTTTGAAACCTCAAAGTCCACCCCTAGTGACATACTCTCTCCAACAAGGCCACATCTCCAATAATGGCATTCACTATGTATATAGGAGCCCTTTTCATTCAAACCACCACAGCATACACTTTTTACTTTCTTTTAATTACTTCCACAGTGAAAATTTTCAAGCTAGGTGTGTTGGCTATTCTTGTTTGTCAGGTACACCTAAGCAGCTGTGTACACCTGTGAGGAATTTTTTTTATCTTTTTAAAAAATATTTATTTATTTTATGTATATGAGTACATGGTAGTTTTTTTCAGACACACCAGAAGAGGGCATCAGATCCCATTACAGATGGTTGTGAGCCACCATTCGGTTGCTGGGAATTGAACTCAGGACCTCTGGAAGAGCAGTGAGTGCTCTTAACCTCTGAGCCACCTCTCCAGCCCCTGTGAAGGATTTTTTTTCCCTTAAATAAATCATTTGAGGTGGGATGACCTACTTTTAATCCACATCTTCTGAGATAGGAAGAGCTACCTTTAATCTGGGCCCTACCTCTGGTGGCAATTAATATAAACAACATGGAAGAAGAAAGGTCTTCCTCTTTGCTTGTTTGCCTCCATTCTTGCTGGCTAGTCCATTTCTTCACTGGTATTAGAGCCTACTTTGAGGTTCTGGCATATAATGAAGATCAGTTGAAGATATCTAGCTTTATGGACAGAATTCATGGACTGATATCTAGCCTCTTGGACCTTCTATTTGTATACAGCCATTGTTGGACTAACTGGGCTATAGAGTGTTAGACATTGTAAGTTTCCTCTCTCTGTGTGTGTGTGTGTGTGTGTGTGTGTGTGTGTGTGTGCTAAAAGTTCTGTTCCACCAGCGAGCCCTGATAATCACTAAGTTATCACCCAAAGATATGCATAGAAAAATTGACATTTATTTTTGAGTCTTGTGTAGCTCAGATTGGCTTTAAACCCAGTATGTAGCTAAGGCTGAACTTTATGTTCTTCCTGCCTCCACCTCCCAAGCAAGAAGAACCAATGTTTCCTCCTTATAAGGTCCAACTCACCTCCCACCTGTTGTTTTCAGTCATCTTCCAGGGCCTTTGAAATAAAAAGTCCTTCTTAGACTCCTTTGATTTAAGAGTGTTAACAGTTTCCTCCTAAATTGAAACATTCCATCCTGTAGGAAAGCTCCTTAAACAGGAAAGTAAACAACTCAAGATAGCTTCAGGAAGTCCCTGAAACTGACCAGATTCAATAGGTTCTTCCCAGTCAGAGAAGTCAATAAAAGCAGAGAATTCCTCTCATATCAAGTGAGGCCAAGTTGCCTAAAAAGACTTAGACAAATTGAGTTTTCCAGGAAGATGCTCACCGAAGAGAAAATCTGCAAAAAAGACTCTTGAAACTAGATGGACTTCATGACAGAAGCAGAACCCAACCAAGCTGTCTCGAAGAGGTTCAGACCAACTGAGGTACCTGAAAGGGACACCTCCTAACTTGTGGAGCTGCCTGTAGGCTGTGCAGTGTGTTCTGTGTTCCCAGGTTTATGAAGTATCAACCCGGGCTTGGGGTAGGCTTTGGTGATAGGGGTGTTTTGAGTTATTTCTGCTCCTGTAAGTAACCCTAATAAAACTCATTGGTTCACCAAATTGGACTTCAGTGATATCTGTATTTGGATCTGTTGTGTATTCCCTAACTGGAGTGAGTAGGTATGTGTTGCATCTCCCTGGGAAAAGTTTTGCCACACAACAAATCTAAGTGAAATCTTTAAGGTTTGTTTCATTTCCCTATTCCACAAATATTTGCAGACTGCCTTCTGTGGTGTGAACTACATTCAGAAGACAGGGGTGAGTGCAATACCTCTTCTGTCCAAACCCCTCTTAGTCTATGTAACAGTCAATTGTCACTGTCCATTTACCAGAACTTAGATCATCACCTAGATTAGTAAGCACACCTGTGGATCTGTGGACAAGGACAGTTCTAGAAAGATTAACTGGCATGGGAAAACCACTCCAATTGTGAGCAGCACCTTCTCTCAGACTAAGGGTTCATAGGAAATAAAAGCGGAAGAAAGGAGGAAGCCAGCCCAGTGCTGGCACATGCCTTTCTTGTTTTCCTGGCTACCATGGCATGGACTGCCACTTCCCATCACACCATCCCTGACCTGATGAATGGACACCTCTAAATCCCTAAAACTGTGAGCTGAAATAAGTCCCACCTCCCTGTTGTTGTGAGGTGTTTTGATCACAGCAATGAAAAGCTAGCTGAAACAGGTGCGGCAGCCATTGTCCTCCTAACAATCTACTCCGTTTAAGAGAGAAAGGGCTATTTCTATCTGTGCTATTATTCCAAAGTGATAATACCTGAGATAATCCCTGCATTGACGATGATTGGATGGAATAGGTGGGGAGATTTCCAAAGAGGAAAATTGAGCAACATCTGGACAGACTTGGACAACTTTCAGGGGGACTGGGAAAGGGCTGTTTTTCCACCATTATGTAAAAAAATAAAAAAATAAAAAAAAAATCTAAAAACAATGATTACCATTGCAGATAAATTACGCAGTTACAAGATCGTAGCATGGACAGTAATGTATAAGAATATGAAGTACAGTCTTGGTTCTGAAAGATGCTGAACACAGTTTATTGACTTAATCTCAGTGTCTTGGGGGATTCTGCTGTAAACGCCCAGCCTCTCCAAGGAGCTGTGCTCAGGGTAATAGTGTATTTAGGGTCCTTCAACTTAGTGTCACCTCCATATTAACACACCTCTACATGATGACAACAGCAGGTTACACTGTGGAGGCTCAGCACTCTCCTTACTGTGATTCTACCAGGAAATGAAACATCTCACTTGTCAAGCAAGCCATTTGGGTAGGCTCAGTTTCAGTGAATGGAAAGTATGACCCTGCCCTGTGCCGAAGAACAAAAGGATGCAAGGGAAAACTGGTGTCATGAAAGTTGCTCTCAGTTGTTACGAAATGTTGCAAAACTGTCTTAACGTTTAAGATCAGCCTAACTAGGATCCATAATATTACTAGAGTCCCATAAATCAAGGTTGAAACTAATTAAGTGCTTGATCCTGTGATTCAAAGTTATAAACTTTAAGTAGTTTCAATGTTACTATTTACAGCCTGTCTATGTAACAGCTGTAAATCTATTTATCCATTTACAGTCAGAAAGGATTCATGAACTTGTCAAACCTGTGTTATTATTTAAAGTCTAAAATCCAGATCCATTTCAAGCAATTGCCTCATTATTAGTCAAATTATTTCAAAGCAACTTTTAATGATATGGTTCTAATACAGTCATCGAAGAAGTCACCACAATCTCCACCTCCATTTCATATTCAAAGATGTACTGAGACCATATTCTGCACCGCCAGGGAGAGTAAAGAGTATCCTTGTAACAGACAAAAATCTAATTATATGGAGTAGTAGTTAGTACTTTTAATTCCAGAAATCATTGGTGGTGGTTGCAATGAATGAGCAGCGAAGAACCTTTAATTATGCACGGGTTACAAATACTAGTTTAACTTTAATGTGTACCAAAAATGTAAGTCTTTTGTTATCCTACATCATGTTTTTATGCCTGTCACAGATTTGTCACTTGAGGTATCCATTTATATATTTTTAAATTTGGCATTATTTCCTGATGTAAGTTTTTGGACTCATCAATAGGACTTACTTTAAAATAGTTGGCAAGCTTCTAAGAATAAGGAGAGAATATGCAAATACACCTGGTTGTCAGGTGGGACACCTCCTCTGAGAACTCTTGCAGGAACCGAAACTACAAACAAGCAAGCTCTAAGATTCCTTTATTCCTGTGAAACTTCGAGGCCACTAAATCTCTGCTGTTCTTTCTTAGCTTATAGACTGTCATCATGAGAACGTCCAGTCCTCAAATCACAGCTGTTTACATCAAGAGAAACATGCCTGGGAAGAATGGACGGGCTTAAACCTGCCAGGGATTAGAAAGATCACAATGTCAGAGGTGCCATTTACAGGCTAGCAACCACAGGGGTCAGTAAGGTTAAAAAGAAAATCCGGCACTTGGAAGGTCAGACTGCAGGTGGTCAATCAGCAGGACTCGGTCCACGAGCTCTCCTCACTTCCGCTACAGCTTGGGTCCTCCCTGGGGTTTTGCTGGCCAGGTATCCTCCCTGTCGGGCCACTGTCCCTCTTGGGTTAGCGGGGCTTCCCAAAGCTACGAGCAGCCTAGACGCCTACTCTCCACGGGCCTCCCCCGAAGTACCCTAAAGCCGCGTGCCCCGGGGAGGAGTGCGGGGTGGGGTAGGAAATTCCTCCTCGCTCCACGTCCCCGCCCGCTCGCCCTACCCGTCCCCTCTCCGGCTGGCTGCCCTGTTCGCTCCGATGCGGACCTAGTCACCCTCACTTCTGCAGGGCGAGGTGGCCGAGGCGGTTGCGAGCTCGGGGCTTCCGGCAGGGCCATGGGGCAGGGTGAGTTGGGACGCGGGCGCGGCGGCCGGGGGACAGCCGCTTTCCGCCGCACGCTCGCCCCGGGCGTCCTAGCCAGCCGTGCGGGGGAGGAGCAGAGCTCCTGGCTGAGTGCGCGGAGCCTGGACCGGCCCGGTCACCTAACGCGGCTTGGGAAAGCGGGGAGCGCTGCGATTCGCAGCTCCTCCGGAAAAGTTTGCACGGGATTCAGTTAGTGCGCAGCGGGCCGCTGGAGCCCAAGCACTGCGGGCGTGGCGATCGTCCCGCGCCCGGTCCGCTCCTCCTCCTCCTTCCCAGCCCCGGTCACGGCGCGCCGCCCCTTTGCCGCCGACTGGCTGCGGGCGGGGACCTGTAGCCGTCGTCGCGGCGCCCTCGGGCAGGGACCGACCCGCAGGTGGAAGCGCCCCGGGGAGGCGGGGCCGCCCCCGGCTGCCGTGGGTCGAGGCGGGCTCTCGGCCGGCCCGCTCCCGCCCTGACCCGCCGGCCTCTCCCACCCCAGCAGTGACGCGCCGCCTCCGAGCCCGAGCCCGCGCGGCGGCCAGCAGCGCGATGGACCGCAGCGTCCCGGATCCCGTACCCCGCAGCGCGCCCCGCACCCCCGCCACGCAGCCCGCGGGCTCCTTAGGGTAAGTAGGGGTAGCCGCCCTCCCGGCCGCCGAGGCCTCGAGCGCTTCACCTGCCCGCGGGCGAGCTCCCCGTGGGGCCGCCGGGCTCCCGGGCCGACCCACACGCGGGCGGGAGATTGCGTCCTCCCGGGTGATCCCGGGTGGGGGTCGGGGGTTCGGTGGTTTGGGCAAGCTTTCCGATCGGGGTTGCGGAAGGCCAGGAGAATGGCAGGCGTTGGGTGAGGAGTCCTGGAGCGAAAGTGGTAACAAAGGGCCCCTTGTTGAGGCTCCGGAGCGGCGGGGGACGACACCTGTAAGTGCGCTCCGGGAATGGAAGGAAAAGTTTCCACGGCCGAGCGCTCGAGCCGAAGCGGATGGCTTCTGTCAAGGTGACTGCAAGGAAGGGGCTTCCTGAAAGTCCACGGAGGGCGCAGCAAGGTGTGCCAGCTGTCAGCCAGGCTTGACAGTTCCGGGAGCAGGCGGGGTGCTCGCCTCTTGACTGGGGGGGTGTGTGTGTGTGTCTGTGCCTCTGGCCAATTGGTGATGCCAAAGCCGAGCGCGAAGTCAGTCGCATTGGCAAACACCTATACTTTTTACCGTCACGTGTTTGAGAAGCGATTGGAAGGGAAGGGGCTGTCACATGGTGAGTTAATATTAAATGAAGCATGCCTTCCTGCCAAATATGCTAAAAATCACTCTGTTAAACGTTTGGGTAAACAGTGGTGGGAACAGGTAGTCCTGCAAGGGCTAAGGAGAACTTGAGAATAACCTTTGCCATTGTAAACGGTCAAGCTACACAACCCTGTCCTAGTTGAGAACGCCCCATTGCTGTCATGTAGCCTCTTTACTGTAAGGCACCCCCAATTTCTTTTTCTTTGTTAATCAGAATCTAGACATGCCTTAAACAGAGTATGAGCATTCCAGAAATAGGAACGCTAAAGAACAGGCTACTTTATACGCAATGAATGAGAGTCGTTCAGTTTTTTTTTTTTTTTTTTTTTAAAGAGTGAAGAAGTCATTTTTCCCTGGAACATGACAGGCGTTTCCTTAGGAGCAAGTCACAGCATGTTTATTCATCAGAGGCCATGCGAGCATTGGCAGTTGTCTAGAGGAAACATGGAAGCGTCTCAAGGCAACATGACTAATCTAGCAGATATTTAGTGTAATGCTTACGTAGAGGAAACATGGAGTGTATGAATTCGTCCTTTTTTCTCTAAATTTCGATCTCTTTCATGCAAATATCCCTAATGCTGTAGAGCGCCTCTTTTTCTGGGGTCGGGGTCCAGGTCGGGGGTTGCTTTCCACAGTTTAGATACTAATGTGTCTCCTTCCATATATTTTTACCGTATGATATAGTAAGTGTGTTGGTAGGGTGAGCATAAAACAAGGCCTGGAGACAGAGCTGTGGATTTATGTAAGTTAATGATGAACCAGCCTTCACCCAAGACAGAAATAGACTAAGGACATAGCAGAGAATTCCATTGTGCGTTTGTGTAATACATTTACACAAAACGCAGTCTCAGATGCTTAAAAATCAGTTCTTCAAAATAGGTGAGGCCGGAGAGCTCTGTGATGAAGAAATATTAAGAGCTTTCTAGGGACAAGCCTAGAATACCTCGGGTTGTATGCTTGAGAACTTGAGGGCTAAACAAATGAATTCCTCAAGAGTATGCATATAGTTAATTGCTCGATGAATTTGTTTGTTTATTTATTTGGTAGTGACTCCTTTAGCCCAGACTGGTCTGAAACTGCATTTATAGTTGCCTGCTTCTGTCTCCCAAAATTGAGGTTACAGGCATATACACTGCCGCACCCTGCAGAAGAAAATATTTTAAAGAATCTTTGTGCTTACCTTTCAAACTTCAGGGAAGACAGCTGAGAAAAAAATGCACCTGTAAATAAACTGCAATATTATCTAACAGTATTCTTTTTTTCTTTTTAAATGAGCTCTTAATGACTGGCCTTCTCCCACTTGTCTATTCCAAGTGCCTGTTATGTCTGATGAGTATTCAGGATTAGTATTTGCTTTTTCTAAAAAAAAAAAATAGAGACATTTAAAAAGGTTTAAATTGTGGGAAAATGAGAGTATTTAGGAGGTGCAGGGTGCAATCCTAATATGATATAATTGTTGGTTTTGAAAGTAGGTTCCTTACTATAGAACTAATTATATCATGACTCAATAGCCTAATAGCTGGTGAGGCCTACTTTAGTTCTTATCCCGTGGATATTGTTGTTCAAAAGAAGTCCTCTGTTGTCTGTAATTTTCCAAGGTTTACTGTGTTGTAACAGGTTATTTGAAGGACAAATCAATGCAGCTACATATTTTACAAGGCGGGGGGCGGGGGAAGAGGGCGGGGGAGAAATGTCTTTGCTTGAGCTACTGAGCCAATTAGTAAAACCTGAGGTCTGAGGTGCCCGTTCACCTGTTGATTTCACCTTAGTCTCCTGACTAAGGTAAGACGTAATCTACATTTTAACCTATGGGTGTTGAATCATTAACTGAGTGCTATAGTTTGTATAGTTTAGGTCTCGTGGAGATAGATTCCTAGGTTGGAAACTTTGCCCCCCTCCCCTACATAACGGAATTGGAGGTGTTGGTGCCTTTAAGAGGTGTGGCAAGGTCATTAATGGGGATTAGCAGGAGTGGGTTGGTGATGGGTACATAACACTGTTGTAAAGTGATCCTGGCTTTCTCTGCTTGCCTTCTGCCCCATTTCTTATGGTCTCCTACTTTGCTAACTGTACTGTCTGGTGCAGCTAGCAAGCCCTCACCTGGTGAACATATAGGGCTGCCGAGTTCAGGCTTTTAGTCTCTACAGCTGGAGCTAAACATGCCTCTTTTCTTCAGGAAGTACCTAATCACAGGTGTTATTGTAACATATGATGTTAGCACCCTCGAGGGGGTGGGGGAATAGCATTATTTTAGGGAAAAAGTATTTTGTAGCCTCTTGGCTACTGTTGCTTTGAAACATTCTAATGTAATATTGCATATGTAAATAAAAATCTGATGGTTTAAGTTTTTCATCAGTGCTCTCATATACTTAACTCACATTTAGCATAGTGCAGTGAGAGACACCTGGAAGAGATGGCCTCATCTGCCCAGATGTTGTGGCTGCCTCCTGGACACCTGGCTCTGAAGTGAAGGGGTCATGTTCTAGTCATCACTCCTCAGGGGCTTACCCTGGCTTCTGGTTCACCTCCTCAATCCATCACCACCTTGTTAGCTCTCCTCAGTATTGTATGTAAGCATCCACTGGTCATTTGTTGCATGTCCTGTGGGCTGAAAAATGCTACTGAGTTGAGACTTCAAAGCCAAGGAATTCCAACAGCTCTGATTTCTTACTTTGAGATTAAATGTTTATTTGTTTTCCCCATGAGTTGGTTTGTTTTGAGATGGAAGCCTACAAAGTGGAGGCCAACATTGAACTCAGGATCTTCCCACCGCACCCTCTTGCAAATGATGCTTTTATGTGTATTAGGATACCAGGCTAAATTAAAGTTTGCATGTTACACACACACACACACACACGATTTTAAAGTTGCAAAAAGCAATTGATTTGAATTGGGCTCTGGCACTTATTCCACTAAACCAACCTAATACAGAACGTAATCATAGTAACTTAGCCTTGTAGCCCAGTAATGATTTAGCTGTGAACAACTAACTAGTTATGCTTTAACTCCCTGCTCATTAACTCAGCTGTGGCCAATAGAGTTGTTTTCTGTAAGTGATGTGCAGTTATCTTGAGTGTTTTTAGCCCCTACTCCTACAGTAGGAGCTGTCCAGGTCATAAATCTCTGCTCAAATTAACAATGTATTTTGAATTCATCTAAATAATTTTCCTCCTGAATATTCATAGATATCACATAATATATATCCACATATATGTATGTTGTCTGACATCTGTCAGCTGTAGATGAAAGTTAGCTGGTTTAGTTTATACTGTGACATATGAAAATTGTAATTGCTTACTACTTTCCTTGGTTGGAAATGTCAGGCCGGTGTGTCTTTGAGGAGAACCCTGTTGAAACACAGGTAGAAGACTGAAAGATTTTAGAGGTGAGTAACCAAACATGATATTACTTTCTACTGTGGACATCCAGTGTTACTAAAGAGTTTCTTGTGGTCAGCGATGACCCCAAAATATTACATAGGACAATCCAGAAAGGAACAGTTTGTGAGCGTTGTCACATCCATTTCTTAGTAACATGATACTGTGTCATCTGGATTTGGTCCATCTTATCCATCACAAGAGATGACTTTATTTAGTATACGGTACAGTGCCTTTGTCTCCTAGGCTGTAGTCACTTGGTAGCCATCTTGAAAATCATATCAAACACCTTAAACCACAGTAGTGTTTTAGGGTCAAAAAAGCATTTTTTGTTGGGTATCTCATGCTTGTAATCCCAGGATTTAGGAAGTTGGGGGCAGAACAATTGTCCCGAGTTCCAGCCATCTTGGGATATAAAGTGAGACCTGGTCTCAAATAATAAATAATAAAACCAGCAAAAAGAAACTCCTCATTTTACTTAATAATGGTCTCATCATTCCAATATTTGTGATTCTGAAAATTCAGATATGCCAGAAAAATTAAGTACACCATGATTTATTTAAAAGAGACACATTCACCTCATATAACCTTTGTTACAGTAATATTCTGTTTTCTGGTTATGGTTTCTGGCATCTCACTGTTCCTAACTTATAAGTTAAAGCATCTAAGGTAGGTGTGTGTATAGGGAAGCATAGTATGGATTGGATTCAGAACCAGCTACAGTTTTAGGCATCCCTGGGAGACTTGGAACATGACCCCCACCAAGAAGAGTGAACTTACTCTCCTAGAGTAAAGTTATCCATGCTTTGTGTCTTAGTCTGCTGTAGCGTGGCATTAATCACTGAGAAAAAGCAACATGCTTGCCGATCTCAGAGACTTTATGTTTGAAATCACGAGCTCATGCTGGCAATCTTTACTCACCCAGATAAGCTTCTCTCTTGACTTTTCAAAATGTAAATGTCAAAGTTGTAGTTGACCTTGCTTTGAAGGATCATACTGCCTTGATTCTGAAACAAACTTGGAATAGACAGGATGTTAACAAACTGACTTTATACTTTCGCAGCTTGGGAGCAATTGGAGGAAAATTAAGGGAAGATTTACCAACTGCTTTTGCCTCTATTTGGATTCATTCATTATTGCTTCTAAAGTTTGACTATTGAATATTTAGCGTATGTTTCGACATGAGAATCACTCAGGTAACTTTAAAAACAGTGCCTGTGCCTTCTCACACATCGACTTGTTCTGCTTTGATTGGCTTGGTCTGGGCTAAGGGCATGGTTAGGATTACTGTGCCACCAGGTTTGAGAGTGACTGATTAGCATCAGCAACTGAAGTTGGCACTGCTATTTTTAAGGAACTAAACTTGATTTTGAGTTTCTAAAGATCATATTCACACTCTGTATAGTATTTTTTTTATTCTTAAAATAAATTACCTTTTTTTTAAAGAAAGTTGTATGAACTCATACTTGCAGAGTAAGCATGGCCATGATCACACAACTGCAGTGGATGCCAGAATTTTTGGAAGCAAGACCTGGTTTCCAAACCTGGGTGTTTCATGGGTAGGCTTAGTATCACACATTGAGTTTGCAACTGTGTCATGTAGTTACATTCAGTGTTATGGTTTACACTTAATGGCTCAAAGTAGTTTTTCTTTCAGGCGGGTCTGCAAAGTTGACGATTCCTTCTCTCTTCAAAACAATTTCTATATCATATTTTTAAAAATGTTATGCACTCCACTGATTTATAAAAGTGTGTAACACTGAAAAAGAGATTAAATACTTGGGCTGTATGTTGAAACTCATAGTAAATTAGTTGTGGTAAGTTATGTTTTCAAACTCCGTTGTATGAGAAGGTATTGATTTTTGTCATAATGTGTCTGAACTGTATTTACAGCAAAATTGCAAGAGTCAGAGAGCTTACCGAATGAGAGATACGAATGAAACTATTCAGTAGAATGAGTGTTTTCTCCTTCACAGTCTTAATTTCCTCCTAGTGAGGTAGAGAGAAGCAGAGTAGCAATTCCATGGGCTGTATTAACGTAGCAGTGCCAGCCATCTTCTTTTTAAGACCGCTTTTAATTGATCAAATACTCATTACTTCTTTTATATAAAATAATTTGGGAGGACAACACCAGGAAACTGGCTCCTAATCATAAGTGCTTTGCTGAAGAAATTAATCTGTACCCTGTAGGGAAAAAAAGGAAACATGGTATAAGGTACAGTCAGTACTTTGGTGCCAACTTAATGTCTGGTTTATCCTTGTAGCTTTAGATCCTATACCCTACCTCAGGGGTTGGCAGACTGTGGCTGACAAATGGTGAGCTGCAGGGACTCAAGAGGGGACTCTGCCTGTGCTTTCTCCCTTTCCCCATTTTTAAATTGTAGTAAATAATATACACAATGTAAAATTTCCTACCTTAAAACATTGGAAAGTGTACATTTAGTTGTATTAAGCATATTCATATTGCACCCCCTGTTCCATACCCATTGTTCTGTTAAAACAGAAAGTCGATTTCCATTAAGTAGAGGTCTGCTTTCTGCTTTGATGCTCCTGGCAGCCTATCTGCTTTTTGGCCACGATTCTGACCATACTGAACATCTCTAGTAAGTGGGATCTAGTCTTTTGTGATCTGCTTAGTTCACGTGGCTTATTGCCTTCCGTGTTTACACGTTTTAGCTTGTATGAACACTTCATCCCTTTGTATTGGTTAAATATATGTTTGTCTGTAAAGATCCAGTCATCCATCTAGGAATGCTTGGTTTCTTCCAGATTTTAGTTACTGTGAGTAGTGATGTTATACATCTGATGATATACGTCAGATAGTGCTTAAAGATCCAGCTCTTAAACCTTAGATATGTGGTGAGATGTGGAATTGGTATCTTCTCCCTTTCCCCTCCCTCCCTCTCTCCCTCCCTCCCAGATAGGGTCTGATTATGTATTTCAGACTGCCCTTGAACTCAAGATCTGCTTCAGCATCATAGGTGTGTGCTGTCATGGCTTTAGTTTTTAAATATATTTTAAGTGTTTGGAGACACAGGGTCTTCTTGCTCTGTAGCTCTGACTTCTTGAAACTCAGTATGCCTCTGGAATAGTGGGATTCCAAGTATGTGCTTCCATGCCTAGCACTTATTAATTTTTTGAGGAATTTCTATAATATTTTCTTTAATAGTTATGTCATCTTACATTCCCATTAACAGTAGATAAAGCTCCTAATTTCTTCACTGTTTCAAGAACTATAATTTTCTGGCTGTGCCTTAGGCCAATAGTAGCCATCCTAGTGGTATGACAAAGTCTCTCATCCTGGGCTTGGTTTATGTTTTCCTAATGGTTAATGACTTCATATAGCTTTCCCGTTATGATCTTCTTTTGCCTACTTCTTTACCTTCTTGGGGGAATTATCTGTTTAGTTTGAGTAATTTTGAAAAAAAAATTGCTTGGTTTTGTTTTTTGACTTTAGGTGTTGCCTGGATATTAATTTCTTGTTCTCTACCTGTATACTGGCACCATGCATTTGGATACTGTGTTCACAGTGTAGTTGAATAGACCAGATTATAATCTTGTAGCCTGCAAAGCTAAAAACATTTACACAGTCAGATACTTTATATAGAAAAGTTGGCTGACGCCCAACTTAACTGAGGAAGTGAGCACATGAAACATTGATTTTTAAAATTAGAACATGTATATTCTTTTAAATATTGAACACAAATGTCAGTTGGCTCTAAATGACTTAAGCATTCAGAAAATAAAATATGTCTTATATTAAAGGGTTTTCAGAATAGTATATTTTTCTTTCATTTTTTTTTTAATGAAGACTAGGCAAGGCCCTTGGCAAATGTATTTGAATTTTAACATTTAGAAGATCTAGGATTAATTTCTGTTATTGGTTGGATTTTAGACTCCTGTGCTAGAGAAACCTTTACAAACAATGTTAGATGTGGTTAGAGTTTCCTAGAAATAAATGTCTAGAAAAAAAAATGGACCTGAGGTGGATGGAATTCCTATCTAATTGTTTTAATAATTTAATTTGCATTCATATAATGTGTGTGTATGTGTGTGTGTGTGTGTGTGCATACATGTGTGCACAGTCAGAGATTCTCCCCTGACACTGTGTGTTCCTGGAATAGAACTCACAGTGTTGGCCTTGATGGCAGCCACCACCTTTCTATCTCAGTCATCCCACCAACCCATACATATCAAGTATTTTGACTCTGAACTTATTTAGTAGTTAAGACAAACTGTCTTTACAATTTCCATCATTTTTTATTGTTATTAAAGATATTTCTTAGCCTTGGGCCTTTTAGTGTGCTAACATTAGTATGATAGCTATGAGACCTTTTTTTTTTCTTCATGATTCTGCTTTGCTGAATTTTTTTCCCCATCTGTTCTAATAAAAACAAACTGAGAGTATGGGAGAGTGAAGTTTCCCATGACTATTTATAAAGGGCCAAGGGTCTCTGGTTCTGCATACAAGCTCCCTATCTGAGGAATGCCTGTCTTGGAAAAGGCTTTTTAAGGACCGACTGGTCCTTAGGAAATGTGAGGAGTGAGTTGTGGTTGCTGACCTTTCATAGACCAAATCTATAGTGCTGTCCAGGAATTTAAAGCTTCAGGTATGGATTTCTAACATTTGGAAACCGTGGAAATGAATTTTGATTTTTGAAAAATGATTCAAGTATTTTAGAGACAAGATTTTGAGATATTATCGATCATGACCTTGAGTTCCAATAGCTGGGCTTCATTATAAGGAACGATTTTGATTCTTTTTTGTGTGTATGTAAGTTGGCTTTCAATAGAATTAAGTGACAAAATTACTATGATTATTATTATAGTGATGACACCATCATAGAAAACCTGTGTTCTCAGTCTGATCAATTTGGAACCTTAATACTGGGCTTCTTTTTGGTATTGCTGTGGTCAAATGTTTTGACAAAATCAGCTTAAGAAAAAAAGGATTTAGTTGGGCTCATGGTTCCTACGTACAGCCATCATGGTGGGAAGGAAAGTCAAGACAAGAAGAGCTTACATTTACAGCTGGAAAGCAGTGAGTGATGGGGGCATGCTCAGCTCATTTTGTCCTTTTTACACAGTGCACCATGTCAGTCTGTGGGATGGCACTACCTAGGGTTAATCAAGATTATCCCTTCAGGGCTAATCCAGAGGCTCGTCATCCAGGTGATTCTACAGTTTATCAAGCACAGGATTGAGATTCACCACCAGAAACACCAAGCAATTAAAATCACACCATTTCCGTTCATGACCTAATACCACAGCATCTCTAAACACAGGATCTATTTCTAAGGAAGTAAAGATACTGAACCATAGGTGAAGAATTTATGGCCAGCCCTGGAAGATTTCCTTCTGTCTACTCTGTCTTCAGGGTATTATTTCTGCAAAAACAGAAGTCTGGAAGCACTAGATGAGCCCAGGGGGATCAGTGGGAGCCAGGGAGCATTTTAACAGCTGTTGCAGTTGTGTGTCAGTCAGTTCAAATATTCTAGAATAGCAGGAAATTGAGCTGCTAATGGGAAGATGACCGAGACTCTTCCATTCTGGGCTCTGTGGGATGTGCTACACCTTCTAGACCAATCAAATCAAGAATCATCAAGGTAGTTACAGGAACAATTGAGTTGACTTTCATACTTGTGGTAAAAGATGAGGATTAGAACAAAGTGGAGAGTCAGAGAGCAACCTGGTCCCCCTCTCCCAACCTTGTTCTTTTACACTCAATTGCCATTTGCTGTATACACTCCCTTAAAACTACGAAAGAGGTTGCTTTCTAAGAGCATGGTATCTGTGTTTCCTGTCCTTTGGCTCACTCTGTTCTTCCGCTGTCTGTTACTCCATGGATGGCTGCAACATTTCTGGACAAAGTATCCTACCAGGCTAGGGAGTGCTGCCTTCCTAGCTATTGTTGCTATGTTAAGATATATCATTCTGCATCCCTAGAGAGCAGTTAGATACTCTGATTTTTGCTGTGCTTCAAGAAGGTCAAGCTGAAAGAACGTCAGTGGGTGAAGCAAGGTGAGTTTAAATTATGTATTGTGTGATCATATGCTGCAGTCTATCTCTGTGTAAATGTTTGTGTGAGTGCACATGTGTATGTAGGTTATGGATCCTTGGGTTTATGTGGAGACCAGAGGTTGGCTGTCAGTGTAGTCCTCTTCCACTGTGCTCCTTATTTTTGGATCATGCAGCGCTAGGGATTTGCCTGTCTCCAGTCACAGCACTAGGTTACAGATGTCCATCCCACCCACCAGGCCCAGCTTGGTATGTGGAGTTGCATGGATGTTTGGAATGGTTTGGACACCAAGGTGAAGTCAGTCAGAGGTAGTAATGGTTTGGGCACCTAGAACGACAGGCCACAGGGACAAAGCGGTAACATTTCATAACTTCGGATCTGTTAGTCTTCCCCCTGTCCCTCAAGAGATTTCCTATCAAGAAGCAGTTTGTAAAAGTTCTGGCCATTTCACTCTAATCGTTGAAGGCATCTGAGATGTTTTACGAATTGAAGCAGAGGATCAAACCTTCTGTTGATTGTAGCATTACTCATCGTGCAGTGTGATTTGGGTGCTGGGTGAGGAACTTGTCCCAAGTTAGTGACCACGTGGTTGCTGAGCCATTGTGGCTCTAGGACATTTTCTGGGAATGATGCAAAGCCATGCAGGCTATCCCAGATCCTCTCAGGGACATGTAAGCAGGACAAAGGTAATGTTGCTTGGGAGTCCAGAACAGAGGCCTTTAGCTTAGTTTAAGAGACCAAACAGTTTAACCCTGTCAAGGAAAGGCTGTTTGTAGTGACATATGCATTTAAAGCCCCAAAATTTAAAAATGAAATGGCGACTTTTTTGCAATTTGGGATAACAACTCTATTCATATGCAGTTTGATTTTTTTTTAAATTAGTATATCAGTTGTGTATATTTCTTTCCTCTATCCCGTTGTAATCAGCTCATATTTTTACAGTACCTCAGAAACCAACTTCAGGGAGATTGGAAGGGAGAGGTGTCTTATTCTGCTTAGGATAGCTGAGTAATGGGTTATTTGCTAAATGCAAATGAATGAAAGATAACAGTTTCTGATGGTGGAAAAATATGTTCTTCTGACACTGAACAAGCTGTTCTGAGGGTTTGATCTATGGCATTGTTGTGAAACATGCCAGTGATCTTAGATTATTTAGAATGTTTTATGTACAGAATTATGTACGACCTCTTCAAGAGCAACATCTCTCACTTTGGGGGATAGAGCATGGCTCAAATGGCAAATGTCTCCCATAGGCTCATGTTTGGGGTACTTGGTCCCCAGCTGGGAGGGAACAATTTTGGAAGGATATTTTGGCACGAGGCTAGCTGAGGTTTGGCTCACAGATGCTATAAACTTTGAGGGCTGTAGCCTGGTGGTGTTTCAGGTTCTAGCTGTTTCATGGTCTCCCAAAGTTGGAGCCTTAGCCAGGGTCTGGCTATCCAGAAATCACCCATGGCTTCCCTACCACCAGGGACTAAAGCTGAAGCTGTAGAACTACAGCTCACAGCTCTTATCCTCTTCCTCACAAGTTGGTTCTGTCAGTATTTTGTCACCATGACAACCAGAGTAATATGGGAGTGACAGGCTCTAATCCTTAGTCTACTTGACTGACAATTGTGTCAGTGAAGGTAATTCTTTGGTGTGTATGGGTTGTGTAATTTATCCAGTTGTTTTTCCAGTCGGTGGTGTATTTAAGTGACATGAAATGGTATAATGGTGAGAGAGCTCTTTCCAGCCCCTTCATTTCTGCCGAGTAGACCCCTTATCCCCAAGGTGGTTGGGGTTAATATTAACATTCCCAGTGTGACAAGTGGCTTATACTCATAATCCCAGCACATGGGAGGCTGTGGCAGGAGGATTGCATTGAGTTCAGACAAGACCAGCTTGAGCAATAGTGTGAAACTCTGTCTCAAAAAACAACAAACAAAAAAAACAGAAAACAAAACGACAAAACCTTGAAACAAGTAAAACCAAAACAAATCAAAGTATGCTAGCCACAACAAAATGAACATTTCCTGTCCAATTCCCTCCGACCTCATGGCTGGTTATGCCCAGCTCTAGTTTTATAATTTGTTCGAATACTGTAATTTAAAATTGTTCTCAGATGCAGAGGCAAGCATAATTTAAATAGTGTGCAACACAGTAGTTAATAGAGTTTAGTGCTAGCACACCAATGAAGTTGTCTTTTAAACTTTGTGTCTGTGTGTGAGTTTTATGAGCACATGTGAGTTCAGGTGCCCTCAGACAACATCAGATTTCCTGGAGCTAGAGTTGCAGGTAGTTTGTAAGGCATCTGATGTGAGTTGCTAGGAACCAAATTCGGGTCCTCTGTAAGGGCAGTGGGTGCACTTAATGGCTAAGGCATTGCTCCAGCTGCAATGAAGTCTCCAACAGAAATATTATTTTATAGGGAATGAGATGTAAAATTTCAGTTAATTCCATATCATAAAGATTTTGTTTCATGGTCACTAGCCTGTTCTTGGGTGCTCAAGAGCCTTATACCCTGCACGGGAAGCCTTGTCATAAGCAAATGTTGGCGTATCATTTTCTTCTTTATTCCGTAATTCTTACTTTAAATTTAGCAGATTTTTAGCAATCACTCCTGTTCTTTATGTTGTTGTTGTTATGTTTTATGCATTGGCACGTATTTAGGTTTGCTTCTTGCGTCACACTCTTACTTTTTGCTACAAAGTATTCACAATGTATTTTTACATCTCCTGTGAAATAGGAAAAAGCTGAGGCCGTATTCCGGTCTGCTACTTTTGTGTAAACAGCAGGTTTTAATCTAATTTCAACGCATACTCAGACCAACAACAATTAGCTCCTCAACAGGAATCCTTTGAAGTTGTAGGAGCTCGAGTCTTAGGTTGTAAAGGAGACACTCCACTGTGTGCTACTAGAGGGAGTAAAGTAACTGCTCACTTTATAAGCACTGACCGTAGGCTGCTGCTACGACGCTGTCAAACATAGTATTTTAAAGTCAGTGGTGCAGATTTCTTGTCACTCTTGAGATTCCGTCTAGCTTTGTTTATGTTAAAAAATACGCTCGTTTCTTCTGAAATGATAGGAAATACAATCTTTGATAGCACAAGTGAAATTTTTTTAGTGTTGCTGTTACAGGCCAAAAGTAACAGGCCATAGAGACGATGCTGTTCTCACTGACAGGTTTAACATTCCTGTTTGCATAGGAACAGGTAAGAGCATTTGATTTATAAGTCAGATGGGGGGGGGGGTTGAAATGAAGCAATTGTTGAGTCCGCACAATCCGCACAAGCAGGCAAGTAGTACCTAATCATTCTTGTGTCAAGGCTGGAAAGTCTGAATTGTCAGCTGCCTTGGCATTTTGGGGCAGGATTCCTGTCAGCAGAGGAACTGGCCTGTTGACATAAACAACAATAGATTGAAACATAAGATAGAATTATGAATGGGTTGTTTGTTCTAGTTCTAGAAAGAAGAGATTGAGAATTCGGAAGTCTTATGGGGGCAGGAAATTAAATTGTGTCAGGCATGGTAGATCAGGCCTGTAATGCCAACACTCTTGTAATCCAGAATTTTGAAGGCCTAGGCAGGGGGATTCGAAGGTCTGGACACCCTGGACTATATAAGACTCTGTCTCAGATAACAAAACCTATATTTCCCAGACTGCCAAAAGAAATCTCCTAGAGAACACATTCTTTTCTATGGTGGTTTTGAATTTTTTTTCCCCTCCCAAGATTTAAGTACTGCTGAGTTTTTTTTTGTTTTTTTGTTTTTTGTTTTACCAAAATGGATGTAAAACTATAAACTTTCATAGAAATATTTGTGTGGAATTTTTTTTTCCTTTTTCTAAGAATATTTTGGCTATATGTTGGCATTTTAAAGTCGCCTAAAATAAGATGAACTCCTAAGTTGGACTTTATCTCTAAAATCAGCAACAACAGAATAAAACCTTTGAGGAGGGACATTCGGGGAGGTAAGGAAGGGGTTGAGAGGCAGGGAAATGAGGATGGCTGTTAGGAATGACATTCATCTGAATGCATTATGTACATGTGTGGAATCATCAGTGAACAAGTTTAATTAAAACAAAACAAAAAAGCCCTTTGTGTAATGATAACGTATGGGCAGGTGATCCCACTGAGCCGGGCTTGGAGCATTTAATAGTGAGTCACATTCTCTGTCTTCAGAGTTCCAGCCTGCTTACAATCCTCTGATGGAATGAGCCAGCACGTTCGGCTCGGCTCTCTGGCATTTCACAGCATTCGTTTTGGTTTCAAAGAAAACTGGTCCATCCAGAAATCAGATGGCACTTGGCAAGCTGCTGTTGTAGGGTGAGCTTGGGCAGAAGATCAGGTGCTGAGTCTCTCTGCATTGCTTGTTGGCTTGGGCGCACTGTGTGATTCCTCTGGTGGTAGAAAAGTCTAGTACCACGGAATCAAACTGGGAATAAGACTGCCCGCCAGGTACCAGGCCTGTATCGTGTCCGGTAAATGTCAAATAGCCATCCACAGTTATTCGAAAGCAGCCCACTGTAATGTTGTAACAAGAAACCAAAGAGGGACAGGGACACCCACTTCTCACTTAACTTTACCAGGAGGAAGAGGATGGGATTTGGTGAAGCTTCCTAAATACCAATTCCAAGTACCTGCCTCTTGTTTTTTTCCAGGAAGAACCATAACCCATGCTCCCCGCTTTAGATTAGGTGCTAGCAAGGTGATTATTGCCAGACCGTACATCTAATCATTCCTTTGGGCCTTTCTGGGAACCCACTTCCTCCTGCATCTGGTAGGAACACTTGAAAGTGCCTTTCTTTGGTTTTGGTGAGACTTAGGCAGTGACTGAACATTTTCTGAGGTGAAGCTACACTCAGCTGCACCCGTATTAAAGGAAAGTAAGAGCTTGCCACCATTTTGACCACAGGTCAAACATTCCTTTTGTAACAGATCTCTTACGTAGCTTAAACAAGACATTGAGGTATGGTACACTGCAAATGCTCTAAAATTGTGCATCTGTCCAGAATCTGACTTTAGTTGCTGCTGATAAGCACAAAGATCCCCCTGGAACTCCTTAATCTTGGCTCTCTGAGATGATGGCGGTGCACTGTTTAGTGTTTGAGGGGAGCATGCACAGTGCTTGTCTTGGGTCATTAAAGCTGTGACTCTTTCCACCCTTGATCAAAAACCTCGATTGTGCCAGGTGTGGTGGTGCACACCTGGCATCCTAGCTCCTGCGTGGCTTCAGGAGATGCAAGCCCGAGGCAAGTCTGGACAGTTTATGGAGACCCAGTCTGAGGGGCAGAAGTGCTGGATGACAGATTGTTGGACTCTTAGACACAAGGCCCTAGGTTCACGGACTGGGTTGAAGAACCTTTATTGGGGCAAATACGGCTAAATGGGTCTCCTGTTTTTCCTTCTGTTGGCTGTGGTAAAACACTCTGACCAAAAGCATCTTAGAGAGGAAAGGGTTTCTTTGACTTGCAGTTCCAGGTCACAGTCCACCGTTGAGGAAGTCAGGGCAGGAGCTGAAGTAGAATCATGGAGGAATGTTGCTTATTGGCTCCCCTCCCGGTCTGCATCCTACTAGCTTTGCTATATAGTTCTATGTTCTGAACCCACTGGCCTACAGATGGTGCTGTCACTGTGGGCTGGACCTTCCAACATCAACAGAGACAGTGCCCCATAGACATGTCCACAGACCAATCTGACTGAGGCAAATTCAGGGAAATTTCCTCTTCCCAGGTGAATCTAGGTAGGTTTATAAACTTGACAGTGAAGGTAATGGCAGTACATTCATATATTAACTTGGAATTTAAAGGTTTTTTTTTTTGTTTTAACAAAAATATATGCCAGAAATTGACCCCAAGACCTTGTGCATGCTAGGTAACAATTGCCTACCACTGAGTTGTATATATAGTCCTAGACATTTTTAAGTTGTTTGAGACAAGCTCCCATACACCTTTTTTTTTTTCGGTCTGAGAAGAAAGTCTCCTTCAAAATTTCTTGACACCATATCAGCTTTTTCATAGTAGATATTATTGGTATGTTCTGGTTACACCCAGGCATAAACTCAGCATTTAAGAGTTTTCAAAGAAACAGGATGCTTCTCGTAAGTTGATTTTTAACTCAGTGTGTTTCACAAGGTAATTTGCCAAATGGCAGAGACTTCGACAGCTACAGAGGTCAAACAAATATTTGTAAAATAGTTTCTAAATAATACAGTTTCCCCAAATGAGTATTTTTGAAGTCAGATTTCCACTTTTAAAAGGTGCAAGTATAACTTTGGTTATACTGGGCACAGTGACACACACTTTTAATCCCAACACTTGGAAGACAGAGGCAGATAGATCTCTGTGAATTCTATATAGTGAGTTTTGGGACAGCTAGTGCTACCTAGTGAGAACCTGCCCCAACCCCCCAAACCAAACCAGATCACTACCACCAACAGAAAAAGAACAAAAAGACAGTGGTGTTGACTTGCCTGAAACTGGTCACAGGAGTGATGCCAACGCCTGTTGACAAATTAGCATCGTGACATGTCTTGCTCTGCACAGCAGCAACATCCAGCTGACATCCACTACTCATCCTAGAGAAGAGTCTGAATCTTGAACTTTACTATGTAGAGTCATGTGACCAGGCAGTGGCAGGTCTGAAAGCCAAGCCTCAATGTTCTAGGAAACTCTCTGTGTCTTAAGAATTGCTGTATGTTCCACCTTGGAGAAGTACCAGCGCAGCAAGGTCAGAGTATAGCAGAAGTAACCTTAAAATGGGACAAAACACTTTTTAAAATTTTATATTTTTCCTAAATTATTTTTCACTGTAAAACTAACATGCTTAATATTGAAAGAATTAGTGACTTTAAGAAATCTTTTTGCCTTGTGGAGATAATAATGCAAATGATTGACATTTTAACCTTTCCCTGATGCATTATGATCTTACAGATTTTCATATTTTATGCAACAAAGCCCCAGTGATCAGATACTCTGGAGAAAGTTGGGTTAAGCAGTTTTCTTTTCTTACTGTGTCCTGGGGATACGGCCCTGTGCATTAAGTAGGACCCTGATGGAAGCTCAGTCAGCAGCATTTTACAAGTTCATTCATCAGAGCACTGGTTTAAACCTTAAAGTCCACAATGTTTCTGAAGTAGAGCGCGTATAACATTGTAGATAGAATGCTTCTAGGTTGTTTCCTAAGCACTCATATTTTTTGGCTACATGTATTCCATTCATGTTTTCTCTCAAAGTTTATGCTGTAAGTTGTTACTTTAACATTCTTATTGAAATGTCTGCCTAGCAAGTTCTGTGAGTAGCCTTATGTGTTTTGGTGTTAGGGTTAACCTTTGACCTTTCGAGCCTTTGAACTGTTCCCAGTGAAATCAGTAACTGAAAGGTATGTAGGCTTTAGCATCTAGAGAGGACTATTTTCCAAGTCTGGTGCTCTGAAGGAACCACCCGCAGGTTTAATTCCACAGCTAGAAGCTGAAACTAGAAAATTGCACCTTTAGAGGATTCTGTGCATGTCATTAGGGGTGATGTGCCAGAGAAGGGACATTCTTTGGGGGAAATAGAGGCAGTTAGCCATTGGATGGGATTGAACTAAGGTCCAACTGCATGAATTGCCTCCCGGGTCAGGGGTATCATTTCTTCTGTGGTGCTTTGGTTGCTTTAGAGATTTTTTTTGAAAGAGGTTCCCACTGTGTAGTTCAGGCAGGCCTTGAACTTGCCTTTTGAGTACAGGGATTTCAGAGTTGTGCTACCAACCCTGTTCTGATGTGTGCATTGCATAAGTACATAAGTACTTAAGTACATAAGTGCATAAGTACAGTCCAGGTCAGCTCTGGGCTTCTCAGCAGTACTGCAGAGGAAGTGAACACCTGACTCTGAGGTATAGTAGTGAAAGGGTTGGGACCTTTCAGGCTTTTTTAAAGGGCCAAGAGACCAGTCCTCTGACTAGGAATGGATTTGAAAGAGAGAGGGTTAGTTAGAAAAGATGGGGGTTTAGCCTGTTTAGCAGATAACTCATTTTTAAGGATAGTAAATCTTTCTATTCTAATTAACAGTTAACTTTTTAAAATTAACATGTATTTGTATTTGCTGAAAACCAACTTTATCAGATATTGAGTTGGGCATTAGCAGGAAGTACACTGACAATATTACTATAAGACATGGAAAATTATATTCATAGAACATGATCACGTTGGCTGAGAGGAAAAGGTGATTCTGTCTTTTAATAATATTATACCTTTGGCTGGAAGATTGCTCACAGGGTAGAGTTATTTACACTAAGGTATGAGTTCCATCCCTGGACACCAAGGTATCAGGAGAGAACCCTTATAGAGAGTTGTCCTCTGCCATTAAATTGTGCTGTGGTGTGCACATACCTGTACACACACACCCCAATATGATATCAATATGTGTGTATATGTATATTAGTGCATACACACACACACACACACACACACACATCTTTAAACAACCTCTGAGATCATGTAATACCTTGCTAATATAAGGAACATCCCGAGTATTCGAAATACCAGTTAATCAAATAGTTTTTAATTTTCCCGTGGTGAATGGCATCATGTCTGGTTTGTAAGGTCTCTGGGCCTTTTGAGAAAGTGTACAGGAATGTACATTGTATAAATGTACGTATTCTCTTCCTCCCTGGTCAGAATTTTCCACAGCTTGGTTTTCAATGGACTCTAGGAGAGGCAGTTTGAAAACTGCCTTTCTTGGCCGGAATTTGTAAGGCAAGTGTGGAGAAAGCTGTCCTTACCAAGGAGCACGGACTGCAAGGGCTACTAAGGTGCCAAAGGGAAAATTCCTGCAGGGAATATTTCGTAACCCAGGAGGAGTGAGGATCATTGCTATGGCAGCAAAGGGCAGTTAACTTTTGGCAGTTAACTCTCCCTGCCAGGCCGGCTGGCTCTCCAGCCAAGCTGCCAGTTGGACAGGCAGCAGTGGAGGTTGTTCTTCATCTGAAGATACTCTGGCAAGGCATCTTTATTGCCTTAAACCTGACACTGATGTTCATAGAGTGACAAGACACGCAGGATGCATTTGAAGGATCTGTCTGTGCGTAGAGAGAAGACTAAGGACAGTAGTAACTCCTCGGGCACACATTCATGTAACATGTCTATAGCTGAGCAGTTGAAATGTTTGAGTACCTACCATATCATGTGACACATGCAGGAGTGGCTTAACCAGTCCTCTTCCAATCCCCCCATTTTGTTTTGGGACAGGGTCTCCCTCGCTGGGCAGGCAGTCACCAAATATGCTAGGCTGGCTGGCCACAGAACCCTAGGTATTCCTCTTGTCTCCACCAAGAGTCCTTGTCACCATGACGGGCTTTTCACATGGTTTCTGAGGATCAAAGGAAAGTAGACCCTCCATGGACTCGGGCTGGGACTAGCTCTCTCCGCAGTCCTGGCTCTCTGGGCTTTGCTCAGAAAATCAGTAGTTGGTATTTGGCTTAGGATGGTGGTTTCTCAAGTGTAAAGCAGGCTGTTTTGTGACTCATTAATTCATGGAATGTTTTTCTCTGTAAGCACATTTTTTTTCTAGTCTGTAGCAATCATTAGAAAAGGCTCTACCTGGTAAGATGTAGAGATAGAGTACACCGTGTCTATATTAAAAAACTTTATTACTGTTCCTAGAGGAAAGGTAATAAACACACAAGTGACTTTATTGTTTGTTGCGGTTTCTCCCCAGAAGACTTTGTCTCTGAGCCTGTGACCGAATTGTTGCGCATGGGAAGTTTTTCTTGGGTGGTTTTATATCCATCCCACATGCACAGACTGGACAGTACTCACTGAGGTGTTCAACAAGTCAACCATCACATGAATAATTAGAAATAGCCCCTCTCTACTACAGGTCTCTAAGATGAGAATCATTGAAGATTGTTGAGAACATGTCTCAAGTGCTCCCACTTCAATGGGTGATGTGTTTCCTCTTCAAATTCCTCCTTAAAAATATGTATGTATGTATGTATGTATATCTGTATTCATGTATGTTTTGTCTACATGTATACCTGTACACTAGAAGAGTGAATCAGATCCCATGGGCTACAGTCAAGTCATAGACAGTTGTGAGCTGCCTTGAAGGCACTGAGAATTGAACTCAGGTCCTCGAGAAGAGTAGCCAGTACTCTAAACAAGGAAACCATGTTCCTAGCCTCTCTTCTCCAAAGTCTTGATAAGGGTCCTTCTCCTGAAAGCACAGACTGTCTGGTGTACAGAGACTTGGACAACATCTGAGGAGCTTTTGCACTTAGTTGAGCTCTGAGGTGCCATCAGTTGGCCAAACTTCATTTCCACATGAGCCTATTTAATTGAAAATTGTCCAGGCCATTTTTGAAGGAAGACATGTTTTCTAATCACAGAGAGTGTAAAGCACCCGGTCAGGATACTAGTAGCCTGTGAACCTGAGAAAGCAAGCGTGACCAGCAGCAGGTCTGGGCAGCAGACCCATGTGCATTCACTTGTTATCTAATGGTTTTAATTTGGATAAACTTGCCACAAATGTAAACTGCTTGAACGCATATCACGCATTAGTATTCAGTGATTTTAGAGAACTAGATAACTTCCAAGATTTGTCAAAAGCCCTTCAGTTTCTAGTAAGCATTTGTCTGTTTTCTGAAAAATAACAGCATTTTGGTCTGTGTACGCAACTGTCCTGAGTAGAAAGACTTGGAAATTCATGAAGTTAAAAAAAAAAAAAAGTCAAAACTAGTTGTTGCTCATTTATTTTCTTCTGAGATATCCTTTTAAAACCTTCTAGCTTTTAAAATCAAGGATTCACTTTAAATGGAAGTTGGTAAAAAGCCCACCACAGGATTTTAAATGGTGACTCTGCATCAACTTGTTGAGAACGATCTCCCCCTCTTCCTCTTCTTCCTCCTCCTCCTCTTCCTCCCCTTCTTCCTCCTCTTCCTCTCCTTCCTCCTTCTCTCCTTCCTCCTCTTCCCCTTCCTCCTCCTCTTCCTCCTCTGCTTTACATCCCCCTGTTCTGGACATGGGCATCTTTCTGCCACCACCAAGCTTTCATTATAAGTTGCTGTTTTTCAGTTGGAATTGTCAAGCCACCACAACTTCTATTTAAGGGGAAATTATTCTTTTTATTTCTTGTCTCTTTGATGGTTCATGCTGTTTGGGAAGCTCTTTAAATATTTAATAGTATTTGTTTTCTCATAAACATTCACATGATAGACAGAGATCCTCTGTTTGCGTATTCATCGTTTTATTTGATTTTTATTTTCTCTCCTCAGTTGTGTAGCTCTGGATGACTTGGAACTGACCGTATAGACTAGGCTGGCCTCAAACTTAAGATCCACCTAAGAAAGGCGCGACCAGGCCCAGCTAGCTGATTGTTATGAAAACTCTTAATACTAGAACCTGTTAACACTGCATGTCCTGTTTTCAGTATTTTCCAGTCTTGGTGGAGACCTGCAGCTTTGTTCATTGGAGCATTTTAGTGTTTTAGTTTATTACTGTTTTAGAGATATTCTATTTATTTTCCTTTGTCTTAACTTAAAAATACTTGTATTTTATAATGCTAAATAGTCCCTTATCTTAAAGCATGATTAAATATCTGCCAGAAATAAAATAAAGGCTACTATTTCCTGTTAAATATCCACAATAAGTAACTACCCAAAACCTGGTCAGTTACTAGGAAATTAGAAAAAATGTTTGTTTGTTCAACATATTGTTAAATGGCCTTTATGTCAGAAACTGGAGGTTAATAGTAGGTAGAAAAAGGTAAGATTTCCGTGTGGCTGGAAGTTTATAATTGGTTAGGGGGAAGTGGCCGAGGGATGAGCTGCTCATTCAGGCTGCATAGGAAGGCCCGAGGCCTCTTGGGAGAGGTAGCTCTTGGGCTGACCATTTCCCACCTCCGCCTCAATCTTTTCTTACTCTTTTTTTCTCATTCTCTTTCTCTTTTCCTCCTTCTCTTCATCCTTTGAGACGATAGCTCAGGCTGTCTCAAACTTGTGATCCTGCCTCATGCTTCGGAATGCTGGAGTTGCAGGTATTAGCCACCATGCCCTGCTCTGGAACGGATCTTAAAAGGTTGTAGATCCTGCAGCTGACGCATGTAGAAAATGTGCTAGGAATTCAGTCAGCGCCTAGTTCTGTCTCAGGGAACAGGGGGTCTTAAAATGGAGGTGTGAGGAGTATATTGGAAGTTGCCAAACTAGAGAAGTAGGATTGACTTTTTATCTCAGTTGCGCTGTTTACTTAAAACACACACACACATACACAAGATTAAGGAATTTTGCTTAAGAGTTGGATACATCAGTGGTTCTCAACCTTCCTAATGCTGTGACCTTGTAATATAGTTCCCTATGTTATGACTCCCCTATCCATAAAATTTTTGTTGTTACTTTATAACTGTAATTTTGTTACTGTTATGAATCATAATGTAAACATCTGATATGCAGGCTATCTGATAGGCAACCCTTATGAAAAGGCACTTCAAACTCTAATTGGGTCAAGACCCCACAGGTTGAGAACCAGTTTTTCCCATGTTTGCATGTCATTCTTCTAGTTGGTGGTTCTGTTCTGGATTTTGAATGTGGATAATTAGTTTCTTCTACTGCTAGTTATGACCTGCTGAAGCTCGGACTATGTACTGTCAGAATCTCTTTGCCTAGGGCTATGGTCTTTTGAGCAGAGGCCTGGAGGCTTCCTTTATGCCTTACTGGAGTACATTTCACCAGGCTCTGCTTCATTGACTCTCAGTAACCACTGTTCCTTTCTGCTTAGATTTCTGTGGCCTCCTCTTACATCCCTGTCACCCAAAGTATAACTGCATCCGTCTCACTCCTGCCTTTGCTGTTCCAGTCAGATTCTTGGTGCATGTAGCTGCGTCTAACAGTCAACCTACAATTAGCAACTCTTTGAGGTTGTTTTCTGCGTGGGCCATCCTTGCTGGTCAGTCTCCCCTGTCACCTCCCATCTCAACTGATCACTTCGTTTTACCCCAAATTACAGAAAATATTTTTGTATCATAAGGGTGTCATGTTGCTGAATATTTTAGAGTTTTAGAATCTACTGAACTTTTAAACTTCTATTTCCTACTGTTCTCCGTTGTTGTCTTTAGTTCCATTTTACTTTTTCCTTATAATAAGTATTACACTTAAAGGGCTATCTACAAACCTGGGGTGGGTTCACACGGAGGTTCTTTCTCCTACTCCAGCATCCCGGCTGCCTATCAGGGCATCAGGATTCCTATCCTAACGTTCCTCTCTGGCCTCACCGCCCACAGGCTGCTTCTACCCACATTCCTTCCACACCTGGGAAGTCACCTATGTCCTGTCTAGAAATCTAGAGCATGTCACTCATCTCTGCCCTTGCCTGTCCCTCTTCACATGGAATCCTACTGGCCCAGCTCACTGTCCAAGGCATCACACAATTGTCAGTGGAC
This sequence comes from Tokudaia tokunoshimensis, assembly GCA_036184795.1. NCBI lineage: Eukaryota > Metazoa > Chordata > Mammalia > Rodentia > Muridae > Tokudaia > Tokudaia tokunoshimensis. Next base: position 39,294,840 of record BTHU01000004.1, on the reverse strand, counting down.
GCCAAGTTCCACATTCTACATTCTTGAACTTTTCCTGGATCCTTGAACCGGTACATTTGTCCTTCCTGATTGCCTTCAGGGTTGCAGGCTTTTACACAAAACGATAAACTTAAGCAAAGATCTGTTCAACTTTTTTTTTGCTGTACTAGCACTTACTTGCATTGGTTTTGTTTTTTTGTTTTTTTCCATGAGCAGCCTTAAACAATTGCTCTGCCCACAGTTAGGACTTCGATGATTGAACAAATTATATTTTACAAAAAGGGATGTAGTAAAATAATTTGTATTTTTTAAGATAATTACCAATTCTAGACCTACCTCCCACCCCTTTGTTCTCTCCTACTTTTGCATGTCAGGTAAAGGGCTCTGGATATGTACTTTGTGGTATTTTAAAAATGGTTTATGGAAGGATGATCCTGTTATGTAATAAAATTCTTCCTGGGGAGATGAAACACACTTACCTACTCACTCCAGATAGGGACAGATCAAAGTACAGATACCACCAAATTCCAACGTGGTGACAGAATGAGTTTTATCGTGGTTACTTAGAGAAATATGGGTGAGGGGTTACTTGAAGGAGCAGAAATGACTCAAAGATCGCTGCATCATCAAAACCTACCCCTGCATACACAACAGCTCACAAAAGTTGAGGAATCTGGAGCAGACAGCATAGCCAGTAGGTAATTCAACAAGTTGGAGAGTTTCCCTTCCAGCTGACTCAGTGGTCTAAACCTCTTCCAGGAAGCTGGTCTAGTGTCAGAGACATTCTTTGGCCCTCAATCCTACTAGTCTGAGAAGACACTCTCAACTTCTATTACTTACTCCGGCAGACAGGCCTTGTGAATCTGGTCAGTTTCAGGAACTTCCTGAAGCTATTTTGAGTTGTTTACCTTCCTGTTAAGAGGTTTCCTGTAGGATAGAATGTTTCAGTCTCAGAGGACACTGTTCTATAACAGATCCATAGTCCTTTAACCAGTTGTGATTTTTGTGATGCTTGCTTAAAAATTGTTTGAAAAGGTATTAATCCTTTTCTTCTGTTGTTTTAAGAACCAGGCCACAATTAATTTAATTGTTTTCTTATGTGAGATTAAAATAAAGAAATAGATCCATGTTTTCTTGTCAGACCTGCTTTGTTTTAGTGAACATGCCTTTCATCACTACATTCATCCGCTTTGTTTATTTAAATATTCATTGTTTGTACAGTCCGACTGCACCTTTTTGCTACAAGATCAAAACAAGTTCACCTTCAAGGTCTGCTCAGAGTAGAAGTGATTTGATTTTAGCATTAGCCTCTCCCCAAACTAGCTTAGTAGCTTGCAGGTTCTTAAGTCAACAAAGTTAGATTCATCAATCAAATTAATAATAAAAGAGGTTAAAAGATAAATATTGGTTCAGAGTCATTTATATCAACTGTAGCTAGTCAGTCAACCCATGGAGAATTGACATTTTGCCTCTGCTGTCTTTGTTGCAGAAAGGACAGATAATGAAGAAGCTTAGTAGAAAGCCTCAGATAGCAATAGAAATTTTCTGATTTTGCTAGAGTTGGGGTAGTTTGGTATTTGGTGTTTTTTGTTTGTTTGATTGATTGATTTCCTTTGGTTTTATCTTCAGACCAGTATCACGGTGGCATTATGGAGGAAAAGTTGGCAAAAATGGTTTTCTTGATGTCTTAGTACTTTCTTCCTCATCAGTATGGAAGCGTTGAGATAAATTTGATTGGCAAATTCTTGGACAACTTAACTTATTCAGTGTTTGATCACTGTGTGCCAGAATATGGCCAGTATTTATTGTTACTTTATTAGATGTGAAGTCTTTTGTTTTTGTTTATTTTTTTGTGACAGGCCTTCTTTGCATGTCCTAGCTGCCCTGGAACTTTCTGTAGACCAGGCTGACCTTGAACTCAGAGAGATCCTCCTGCTTCTGCCTCCTGAGTACTGTGATTAAATGCATATACCACCACTGCATGACTAGATGTGAAGTCTTATATGGACTCTATTAATCATATCCTAGCATTAGGTCCTCTGTGAAAGCTACAGCTGTGTTTGACCCTTGCTTACCTTAGTGAGGGACCCAGAGACAATAAGTGAAGCATCTTTTCCATTGTAGCTCATTATTTGGTACCTACTGGTTTACTTATTTTATTCAAGTGAAGGACTATCTTCTTGTATGCACAGGAGAGACTTTCCATAGGGAATTTTTCAAGGCTTTGTTAAATGTACCCTTCTGGGCCAGGGCTGGGGCTCCAAATCCTTTGATGATACTACTTGTCTGGCATGCATGAGGTCCTGCATTCAGTTCCCTGTACCTGGTGGGCAGGGATAGGGAGAGGAGGGGTGGAGGGGGTGAAGGAATTTAAAACGCAAAGTTCTTGCTACCTGTTCTAACATCATACACATATAGATCGGAAAGAAAACAGCATTATTTTCTCTTGGCTGGGTGACCTTGGGCGAATGACTTAAATTCTCATAGCCATTGTTCTCTTTCTTACAAAATGAAATTAGAACTGATTGTGCATGAAGCAGGATCCTCAGATCTTTTTGCCATTCTTTTACTTCCTTTTCCCTATGATACAACGCAATCACTTGACCGTATTAAAATTCACTGAAAATACCAGTGTCTCCATTAAGTTTTCTCATAAATTTCCTAAGAGGGTCCAGTGTCTCGAGAAGTGTCTTGGGTTTTAGAGTGCAAAGACTGGAGCTGAAATTGGTAGCTCTCGTGCTTCTGTTGTTACAGTTTGTCTTTTAGGAGGGAGAGGGATACTTCAGCAGATTAATTGGCTCTTCACTTTTTACTGCTTGGTAATGGTTCAAAGGCAATACCAAATCTACACTAAACTGAGAAGGACTAAGGAGAAATGTGGCTTTCTGGGGATGATGGGAGTCTCTTAAGTGCCTTAGCTAAACCAAGCAGCCATGGTTTGTAGTAAAATCTACTTCCTGGACAAGTTTTATGCTCTGACTTTGTATCTTCTTTATTCCCGTGAGACCTCTTGAAGGGTTCATTGTTTATCCAGTAAACTGCACACACAACCATGATGTTGAACCATCAGTGTTGATTAAACAAAGACCTTTTATGACAGTGTGTGTGTTTTTAGTCTTTTGCACTGTCTAGCTGTGGTGTAAAAAAGCAGTTGACTTCCAGGCAGCATCTGAGTGTAGTGAAGATGTGAAATACCATGACGGTGCCAGCGTTTCTGCCTGTCATTCCATCTGATGACACACTACTGAATCACATATATCACTCTCTGAGATCTGATTCTGGAAAAATTTAATGTTCCATATTGGCTTTCTTTTAGATTTGGAAGTTAAATATTTTTGTCTCAAGTCCTTAAGGAAATTGTTACTGAAAGGACTAAATGCCAAAATCTTGGAAGTGAATCCATTAGCCCTAATTTATTTGAGTTTAGTTAAATGGATTTTATTTAGCTTTGTCGTATCATGGGAAAATATAAAAATAATTGAGTTAGTTTTTCTGTTATTGTTTAATAATGATTAATAACAATTAACATCACAGTCCCTTTCTTTGCCCATACTGCATTAACAGGATATTGTGGCTGTGGTTTGAACAGTAAAATCAGCTAGCAGGAATCAAGGGCTAATTGTATACCAGGTGATGCACCAGAAGATTAATTTATGTGTAATACAGCTTCAATCTGGGTACTAAGTTGTTTTACAACTTGAAAGATTAAGCGGGAAGAGTGAGGTCTTGGCAGTCGCAGGTGTGTGAGGTGAAAGCACCATTCTGGAGCCACTAGACTAGGTGACTGTTGCCTGTCATTACCTCAGTGGTACTGCAAATGCTCTTGTTGACATTTATAGAAAGCACATCTGTATGAATTGAAATTGAACTTATGAATTGACTTGACTTCAGTGTTGGAGAACAAACCTGGAACCTGGAACTAGCTAGATAGACACTTATCACTGAGCTATACTCCAATTAAAGTTCGTCTGCATGCTCTATTTCAGACTGAGTTGTTAAACATGTAATGAACTAAGTGGATTACTGAATCTCAAAGACAGACTATGACCTGCCTACCACACTGGATAAATCACAAGACTGAAGAACTGCCCACTAGCTAATTGAGTTTTATATGTGGTGGATTCCAAATGTAATTTTTTGTAAAACAGTGGTGCTGACTAGCCCATGTACATTATTATTTTGGGTCTTTGGTAAAGCAGATATTTATAATGGAAAGGCATTCAAATGATCTTGGCTTACCTCGTCTCTTATGTAAATGTCACAAGTCTCAGAAATAAAATGGTGTTGTCATCTCATTTGTGGTACTAGATGTTGATTAAAAAATAGTGTGTCTCAAAATACCTTCACCTACTTGTGATACCTAGCTTCAGTTTGTGCTGTGTGCTCCTGTCTGCTGACAATGTGGTTGTAACTCAGTGGCTTAAGGTCAGGAAAACCAAGAACATGCTAGTTTTAGAATGAGAGCAAATGCCCTTCAATATTTCAGGCCTCTCAACTGTTGACTCTCAGAAGAGAAAATGCCACAGCAGAGGATTATAAGTATTAAATATGTCTAGAGTTTAACTTGGGGACTATAAGTGAAAACTTCATTTTCCTTTGAACTTGTGCTGGCTGCTGGCACAGTTCTTGATTTATTTTTAGTCTTGACGTGATCGCAGAGCCCTGAACGTATTTCTGGGGAGCACCTTGGACTCATTGTTCTTGATTCTATCCTACGGTCTTTCAGATGGGGACTTTGTCAGTGATACCTTTTAAAACCCAGTAGTCTTAGCCAGGCATGGTGGCTCACATACCTTCAGTCCCAACGGGCAGAAGCAGGGAGATCTATGTGAGTTAGAGCACAGCCAGGTGAGTTCTAGGACATCCTGGGCTACAGAGAAACCTTGTCAAAACAAAACAAACAAACCCAGTAGTCTTAGAACCAATAGCACTGGGAGAAAACCTGTGAATCTATTTGCATTTTGGTCTAGAAAGTTGAAGCGTGCCTACATAACTGGTCCCAGATCATGAGACTTTAGTACTCAAATTGGAGTCACTGTACTATCCTGTGTTTTGTTGAATCTAGGATTCTTCGAAGATGTTGGAGGCAGCATTATTTTTCTGGTCCCTAATTTTCACATACAGTTCTACAAGTTTCAAGAAATTTTATCAGTGCGTATGTATATGGTGTGTGTGTGTACACGTGAGGCTGCACAGAGGCCTTTTGTGTGGCAAACGTTTTTACCTGCTGAACCATCTTTCTGCTTCAGGTTTATTTGCTTTTGAGACAGGGTTTGGCTGTGTGGCCCCGACTGGTCTCAAACTTTTAGTACTCCTGTCCTTCTGCAACTTTGTGTGAAACGCACAAAGTCAGAAGACCATGATCACAATGGGATTGCATCGTGATTTTATACACAGCACATTACCACTTAGTATTCTTGTGTCATGTTTGGAGACAGGCCACGTCACGTAGCACAGAGGAGGAGCTTCCATCAATTTTCTTGCCAAGGCCACTCCAGTGATTGTACTGCAGAGTACACCAATCTGTCTTTTAGTTTTTAGATTAATTTAATAACATAAAGTATTTAAAAGATAAGAACATGGAAGTGGGAATCCTGGTGATGGAAGGGTTAAAGTGGGATGAAAGCAGAGTGATGGGGAGAAGAAACAGTTGGGGACCAGCCAACCAACATCCAGTATGTAGGAACATACCATAAAGAACTTGCTACCTCCATGGCAATGCTTCTTAAAAGACTTTTAATTTGTCATGTTATATCATTCTTGACCCATGTAACCTAACATATAAAAATGCAGTGGCCATGCAAAGAGATCACTTCCTCTTGTTCAGATTCCCCCGTTCCCTGTAACTCAGTTGGGGCTCCCTGACTTTGCTGGTTCTGTGTATTTTGCTCAGGGGCATACCCAGCATGACATGACACTTCTGGAACCAGACATGCTCCACTGGTGCCCCTGGGATTGTCTTTTTAAGTCGATTATATCTGTTATGCACGTTTTGGCTGCCATTTTCCAATTTGACTAATTCTAGATTTCTTTTTTTTCCCTTTTCATCCGCTGAGTAACATGTCCCTGCGAGTTAAGTAGCCTCTAGTCAGAGTCAAGAACTGACAAATGATGCTTAAGGCAAGGCACCTGGTTTTCCTATTTCTTCATTTTTCTCTATATACATACACAAACATACACACACACACACACACACACACACACACACATTGCTTTCATCTTTTGAGGCAACAATTCATTTTCTAGTTTTTTTATGAAATAGTTTAAGGTAAGTATTTATTTAGAAAATATACATATATATATGCTATAAGTAAAATAACTTTACATATAACATTAAAAAGTGGGGGAGCAAAATATTTTTCATTTGTGAGTTAGAAATCTGAGTCCTTAGAGGAACAATTCTTAAAAGGCATATTATGTCTGTGACTATTGTAGTTCTCTTGTGGGAACATGAACACTGTTGGGGTTTAAATTGATCAATGACATTTATAAATGGATCAATTACAAGTTTGTTAGAGTTTTTTTTTTTTAGATTTGAGAATGTAACATGTATGAAGGGATAATATTAAATACTTAGTGGTTACTTATCTTCATGTTATTATTTTTTTATACTATTACTAAGGAGACTCCACTAATAGCTTATTAAAGGCCAGTCCTAGAGTTGAACTATTTTCGTTCGGCTGAAGCAAGTGTTATAGAAGTTTAGACCACAAAACCCTTTTTGTATCTTCCTTTTTTCTCCCTTTTTCTCAGACTCCTGATTTCATGGGTAAAGTGACAATGCCCTGAATGACCCCGGATACAGAGATTGTGCTGTTTAGACTTAAAATTTTATTAGATCAGATGGTTCGTGATGCATAGGTACTTCCTTTGTATTTAGGTATTTTGGAAGTACTTTAGCGGAACGTTATCAGATATCAAAATACTAAAATATATAAGCTGTATTTTCCTTCTCAACTCTGATTCTACAGATATTTGGGCACATAGTTCTGAAGGTTAACTTTTTTCCTTGAAATTTGAGACTATGTTTTATAGTTAACTTAAAGGAAAGACTTTTATCTTACAAGTGAGAGAAATCAGTTACCAGTGAGAATGGTTCCACTATTTCAAATGTTGGTATCATGGAGAAAGATGTTCTGAGCTAACACTTTTCTCACTGTTGTGTAGTGCAGAGCTGATGGCCAGTGAGACTATTTAGTGGATGATGTAGTAAGTACCACATTGTTTGGCTATAAAGAGAAACATTGTTCTTATTTTTTAAGATTATGTGAGTGGGACAACAAACAGCTATTTGTGGTTCTAACAATTTCAGTTAGTGATTTCTTTTACAAATGGGGTTATAAAGAAGGTATTAAAAATTGCTGTGAACCTTTTGTTTTATGTATTAAAAACTAAATTTTAAGATTTATTTTCTTTTTAAAAAGTGGCAATGTGTTTTGTTAGCTTTAACTTTTTACATGTGTTTGCCTGCTTCAAAAGTCTAGTACACTTTACCCTAGAAAGCTGGGCTCAATAGAAAGGAGTAAATAATACAGCCAGTAGCTTAAGGACATGGTATAAAGTTCACATCTGTCCTTCCCTCGGATTGTGCTAACAGATTCCCTGATTACATCTCATTAGTTTTATTTAACATTTATTCTAACACGCAGTGGTGTGACTTTAAAATCAAAGGCAGGTGCTCTAAGTGATGATTTAGAATAAGGCAGGTAGACTGTTAGCAGCAAGCAGCTAAGGCTGGAAGATAGAGGCAGAAACTCTGTCAGAGCTAAAGTCAGAAACCTCACAGATCTCACTCTGAGGGCTGCTATTCACAATTAAGTCCCCAAGCTGGTATATAGCCTTGTGTACAGCGTCCATTACAGTGATACTTACTAAATTAAGAGAGAGCGTAAGGCATCAGACTAAAGTTAAAATGTGCTTAGTGTACTCGAGAGGTTTGTTAAATCATCCATCAGCCCAGATGGAAAACTTAGTTTATTTGCACAGATATGAATCCTTCAGTCCAAAGATAGTATTTAAAATAAAGTTCAAATAAAAATAAATCAACTGCTTAAAAGTAATTATCAAATTTCTCTAAACATTTAGAATAGCAAAGAAAAAAAATTAAAATGAGTAGGCCTGAGGACAGAATCCTAGTATCAATAGCAGTCTACACTTAGAAACCAGTAATTGTGATTTTTTTTTTATTATGAACATTAAAGATGAGAGAACATGAGCTAAGAAATTTGGCCTATTTTGTAACTGACGATGCCAAGAGGAAGACACTAGAGTACATGAAGAAGAAAGGAACAGGCTGGGTGCCATTCATCTTCGGGGAAGTTCCTTGTCAGAGAAAAGTAAACTAGACTTGTTAGGCGGTACCGAGGGTCAAGTTGTGAGACAGCCATTTCTACCAAGAATGGAACCCTGGCAGGAGGTGCTGAGCACCTGGTCAGCCACCCTGGGTTAAATGTTTCACAGTCAAAATCAGACAACAACAATAACAACAACAAAAAAATGTCACTAGATCTGGGGGTGTTAAATTAGAAATTCTAGACAAAATGGAGAATTTTCAAGAGGAAAAAAAAAAAGACCACTTTGAACCATGCATCAGCTGTTGAATAAACCATAGAAATTTGATGTTGAAAACAGTTTGTTGATAGAGCTACACTCTACCTCCGAAAGGTTCTGGAGTGAGAACACATTTCTCCTGGCATCTTACAAGGCAGTTGTAGAAACTGAAAGACCCTCCTCGTTCCAGAGGACAAATAGTGTGAAAACCTTGGATCCAGTGACTGTGTGGAAAGTAAAGTTAGAGCGGGAATTCATCAATGGCTTAGTAAGCCACTGCTTAAATTCCATATTAAAGGAAAAATGGTGTTCAGGGTTATAGAGAACCAGGGTTGGTGAGGCCCTGCCTTTCATGGGATGTTTCTTTTATTTGCCCCTTACATATTAAAACACTTACCCTAGACTTCTCTGAAATGCATCTATCCTGCAGTTTCTCCCATTTTCACTAAATGCTGAAATCATTTCAATGCCTGAGCTTATGTTCTGAGTCAGTTCAGGCTTGTGATAACAGGGTTAATCTGAGTCGGCCTTAATCTCTGCTCCTGTCCATGAGTCGCTGTTCTTTCACCTATACCTAAGAGGACTTTCTTTTGCCAGGGGCTGTTGCCTTTTCACACTCTGGGAATGTTGAGCTGTCTGCAGATGTTTCTTGCCTCCAACTCCCTGAGGTCTGCCCTTTTGGATCCTGCTGTCACATCTGCCCGGGCTGAACCATCACTCTCTGATTTTAATTGGGACAGAGTTCAAGAGTGTCTGGAACTTTTGCACCCGAATGTCCTCATGTGTATCCTATTATGATTAGATTAATTAACACCAAATTTTATAAGGAAAGTGAGTAGACATGAAGAATTTTGTGCCTGATTATAAGCCTGTCTACAGTAGATGATTGCAAGCAATGTTAGTTTTGTTTGCTAACTTAAAAAAAAAGCATTTATGATTGTTGTCAGGCTTTAAAAACTCTCCAGCTGTTATTACTATAATAGTACATCTATGCAGCACATGACCTGCAGTAACAAAATACTTAATAGAAATATTACTTTCCAATTTTCTCCAAAAGTTTTTGGTACTTCATATTTTTTTGTTTTTTGGTGTGGGAGGGACTGTTCACTGTGATGAGATTGCAAAAATTTTAGGCCTCTGTTTTCTATATAAAGGGAGCATGTGTGTTATGATGCTGAATTAGAACCCTGTGCTATAGGTTGTGCATCTTAGTACTTGGGAGGCAGAAGAATCAAGAATTTATGTTAACCTTGGTTACATGCAGGTTTGAGGCTAGCTACATGAAATCCTGCCTAAGATCCGTGAACTGGACCATAAATGACAAGACTACACAAAAAAGCCACCAAGGCAATTCCGAACAAATGTGATGTTGCCTCAGCGTTACATGGTTTCAGTTTTTAATCCATGCTGTTCTTATATGGACAGTTTCCTCTCTTTGTCCCTTTGTCCCTTTGAGGTTTAGTTTAAAACGTCATTTGCAATGTGTTAGCAATAAATGAAATTGAGTGTTTCCTAAAAAATCATGTAGACTTTTAAAAGGTATCAACGTTCTCTTTTTTAAATACTGAATGTTCTATTCTTAATTTGTTTCATTCTGTGTTTGTTTTTGAGACAGGGGCTCTATTATGTAGCACTGGCTGTCCTAGAACTCACTACGTAGACCAGGCTGGCAATGAACTCACAGAGATCCGCCTGTTTTTGACTCCCAAGTGCTGGGATTTTAGCCACATCTGCCTAAAATCTCTTAGTTTACAGCTATCCCAGCATTCCATTTTAATTGCTGCAGGTCTCCGAGAACTTGTCTAAGTGGAGTTATATATGATCTGACTTCTTCCCCCACATCACCAGGAGACGTTACTTGGCAAGCGTTGGCACTTGTGGAAGGGTCTACAGAGCAGCTGTGCGTCTTGATGAGTAACTGCCTGCTGCTGTACTTTTCCCTGCTTGACTCGCTAGTAGTAGTTCCCCATATGTCAGTCAGATCTGTCTCAAAATACATTACTTCAGGTACATACTCATTTACATGCTTGAATTGTCAAGTATATAATATATGTTACATTATAAAGGCAAGTATTCGTGTATATTTCTTATGTTGACTACTTCTGGTAAAAACAATTTTTGGGTTATATGGTACAAAGTGATACTTAACTGTATACTAAATACTGTGCCAAATGCTGTAGAATTCATGACAGTGAGTATAATACACACATTTTATAGTTTATTATTATTATTATATTGAGAGACAGTTTCTCTGTGTAGCTCTAGATATTCTTTAACTCACTCATGAGACCATGCTCGCCTCAAACTGCCTACCTCTTCCTCCAGTGTGCTGAGATTAACCAGAAGAATCACTGCTACCTGACTCATTTTATAGTTTCTTAATTACTTCCTTCAATGTGTTTTTTTCATTCCTAGCATTTTTGAAAGTTAATTTTCCCTATATATACCTGAAATTTGACTATAAATCTTAAATATAAAAACAATGAATACATTTATAATGTATTTACATATAATTATATATTTAGGCTATATTAGTATCCTAAATGTATATAATTAGCACATGCATATATAGTCCTAATTACATACTAGGCTGACACTAGAGGATCACTTTCATCCAGTGAGTTTGAGACTAGTCTGGGGAAAAGATTCAGGCCTCTCTTCAAAAATGAAAGATATTTTGAATTAGTTGATAAACTGTCAGATTGTAAAATACTGAACTAAAATGACACTTTATATTTACTTCAATATAGCTACAAAGAAAAGGAATTACTATAATACCTTATTATGTTTCTTGTCCTCCTTTTGCATCAAATTGTAACTGTAGCTGAGGTTGATCTTGAATTTATAATACTTTTTCCTTATTTCTGAAAGCTTAAAACATTCAGGCTAGGAGGTGGATCCCAGTGTTCTCCAGTGAGATGGAAGGTAGATCCCAGTGTTCTCCAGTGAGATGGGAGGTTGATCCCAGTGTTGTACAGTGAGATGGGAGACCGATCCCAGTGTTCTACAGTGACATGGGAAGTAGGTAGATCCCAGTGTTGTACAGTGAGATGGGAGGTGGATCGAGGTAGATTCCAGAGTTCTACAGTGACATGAGAGGTGATTCCCAGTGTTCTAACAGTGACATAGGAGGTAGATCTGTGTTTCTACAGTAAGATGGGAGGTAGAAATAGGAGAATTCCGGTCATTTGTGGTTCATCTGGCCTAGAATATGCAGTGGTGAACAACAATGAGGCTTTGCCTTGAACAAGGTGAATACCAGTCACAGAAATCCAAGGTTGTCTTTGGTTGTCCTCTGACCTGCACATAGGCACCTTGACACACACACACACACACACACACACACACATGTATCTGTATGCACCCCTCACACAACCACACATACACATTACACATCATGCACACCAAACAGAAATACATATTTTAAAAAAATAATGGCTTGATTCTAATGCCTAGATATATCTTTAGGACTTCAAATTATATCCAACCCATTTTAGCTCTTAGAGCACAGCACCCTCCTCCCTCTAGAAATGAATGCATACACAGTGCCAAATGAAAGTGCATATACTCTCCAAGGTCCTTCTGTCAAGGGATGTTCTGATTTTAAGAACAAGAATAAATCAGTAACCAAGGGGCAATCTCTTCAATCTTGTTTTCTGTAGAGACTTATTTTTAAACAGTCAACATAATAAGCAGACTTTTTAGACACGCAGTTATAGGTAGGTATTCAAGCTATGCATAGGGTTTTCTAAACCTGACTACCATTAGCAAGCAGAATGTTCCCATCATTCCAGAAAAGTATTTCTTATGTTCCTTTGAGTTATTTTTAATTTTGGTGAAGCAATTTTCTGAGCTTTTCTTCTGTTTATTACTTCGGTGTCCTAAGAACTCATTGTCAAAGTCCATATGATAGATATTCTTTTTTATTTTGGAGAAGATTGTAACTTTCTAGTTTGTACTTATCTCTGTTACTCAATTAAATTACTTAATATTTAAGGTACAACCTTCTGATCGATGCCCCAGAGTAGGGGAATGCCAGGGAGGGGAGGCAAGAGTGGGTGGGTGGGTTGGGGGAGCATCCTCACAGAAGGGAGAGGGAGGATGGGATAGGGGCTTTCCAGAGGGAAAACAGGGAAAGGGGATAACCTTTGAAATGCAAATAAATAAAATATCCAATAAAAAAATAAGGTACAACTTTCTGTTTTGGGTTTTTGTTTTTCTTTTTCTTTTTTTTTTTTTTTTTTTTTTTTTTTGGTTTTTCGAGGCAGGGTTTCTCTGTGTAGCCCTGGCTATCCTGGAACTCACTCTGTAGACCAGGCTAGCCTCGAACTCAGAAATCCGCCTGCCTCTGCCTCCCAAGTGCTGGGATTAAAGGTGTGCGCCACCACCGCCCGGCGGTTTTTGTTTTTCTTATGTAGAGATGTTCAGTTATCCCCATGTTCATCAAGGGTTTTGTCTCTATTGAATGCCGTTGAGCCTTTTTTTTATTAGATATATTCTTTATTTACATTTCAAATGTCCCCTTTCCTGGTCTTCCTCCCCCCCCCCCGCCCCAGAAAATCCCATAAGCCATCTCCCCTTCCCCAATCAACCCTCCCCCACGTCCCTGTCCTGGTATTCCTCTACACTGCTTCATCAAGTCTTTCCAGGACCCAGGGCCTCTCCTCCCTTTGGTGTCTAACAAGACCATCCTCTGCTGCCTATGTGTCTGGAGCCATGGGTAAGTCCATGTGTACTTTTTGGTTGATGATTTTGTCCCTGGGAGTTCTGTGAGTACTGGGTGACTCATATTGTTGTTCTTCCTGTGGCACTGCAAACCCCTTCAGCTCCTTGGGTCCTTTCTCTGGCTCCCCCATTGGGGATCCTGTGCTCAGTTCAATGGCTGGCTGAGAGAGGCCGCTTCTATATTTCTCATGCACTAGCAGAGCCTCCCAGGTGACAGCTATATCCATCTCCAGTCAGAAAGCACTCACGGGCATCTATAATAGTATCTGGGTTTTGTAACTGTATATAGGATGGATCCCTGGGTGGGGTAGTCTCTGGATTGTCTTTCCCTCAGACTTTGCTCCACCCTTTGTCTCTGTATCTCCTTCTGTGGGTATTTTTGTTCCCCTTTCTACAAAGAACCCAAGTATCCATACTTTGTTCTTCCTCCTTCTTGGGCATCCTTTGATATGTGAAATATATCTTGGGTTTTCCAAGCTGAACAAAATCAGAAATGAAAAGGGAGATATAACAACAGAAACTGAGGAAATTCAAAAAATCATCAGATCCTACTACAAAAACCTATACTCAACACAACTGGAAAATCTGGAGGAAATGGACAATTTCCTAGACAGATACCAAATACCAAAATTAAATCAGGATCATATAGACCACCTAAACAGTCCCATAACTCCTAAAGAAATAGAACAGGTTATTGAAAGTCTCCCAACCACAAAAAGCACAGGGCCAGATGGTGTTAGTGCAGAATTCTATCAGACCTTCAAAGAAGACCTAATATCAATACTCTTCAAACTGTTCCACAAAATTAAAACAGAAGGAACACTACCCAACTCGTTCTACGAAGCCCCAATAATGCTTATACCAAAACCACACAAAGATCCAACAAAGTAGGAGAACTTCAGACAAATTTCCCTTATGAATATCAATGCAGAAATACTCAATAAAATTTTTGCCAACAGAATCCAAGAACATATCAAAATGATCATTCCCGATCAAGTAGGCTTCATCTCAGGGATGCAGGGATGGTTCAATATAAGGAAATGCATCAATGTAATCCACTACATAAATAATCTCAAAGAAAAAAAAACCACATGGTCATTTATTTCATAAGATGCTGAAAAAGCATTTGACAAAATTCAGCATCCCTTCATGCTAAAAGTCTTGGAAAGATCAGGAATTCACGAGCCTTTCTTTAAATGAATTTGTGTTCCTGTGTTCCCAGGCTCCCCTGTGGTCTGGAATCCAGATGAGTATTTCTGTAGCTGAGTATGGAGTCGTCAAATCATGCAGTCTCAACTCGCCATCCTGTTCCTCTTTGCAACATCACTTGTTGCATTTTCTTGGTCTGTATTTTTCAGTCAGGATGTCTGTCTCTGCTTTCCTAGGATTTGCCTATGATTGTTAAGTACAGAGATGAGTTAAGGAAGAGTTGCTGTCTTTACTGTGTTGGGTCTTCTGGTCTATACATATGATGCATCTCTTCATTTAGTAAGGTCTGTTAGTTAAGCTTCAGAGTAAAGATTTTCAACACACCTTGAGAAGAATTAAAAGCATTTTGAAGTTCTGATACTATAACCTTGACTTTCACTCAGGAAGGCAAAGGGATAACTTCTTCCTGGGTGTTTGGTCCTCTCCCTGTCCCCTTGGCTCCCAAAGCAACTTCTGAGCTTTGAGCTGGTGAGTTCAGCAGGGTAATGGGAGGGAAGAAGAGTTGATCAGATGTTCCAGTTCTGCTCTTCCGATGGCCTTCTCAGATCTCTCATGCTATCCTTTCATGTGTTGTGTCTGGATTGGAGAAACCAAGTAGAGTGTGTTTACTCATTTCCTTCGAAGCCAGAACCTGGTCCAGTGTCTTCTACTGACTGCAATCAAGCAATAGTTAAAAATCTGTACTGCGAACAGGCGGTCTACCTATGTGTTGAGACCTTGAGACCTTGTAACAGCCTTCTCTTGTTTTTCTGACAAGAAAATTATAATACAATTCTTTCCCTAGCTTGATTACCCAGTTATTATTTATAGTGAAGGTATTTATTAGGGAAAATTATTTTTGGCTGGAGCAGTTGTAAGTTTTGTTTTTTTTTTAAAGAAGAGAAATCTTGGTGTTGTTTCTGAAGAACTAGTTTTGAGTTAAAACTCCCCCTGATGTCGTCCTTTAAAATAGTCTAGTGAAATGGAATAAAAAAAGCAATTTTATTTTTGTGTGTGAGAAATTTAATGTTGCAAAATTTGAAATTTTAAAATAAAAGTAAAATTGAAGTGTAATTTAAAAGGAAGGGGGACTGGTAAAGTGGCATAATGAGTAAAGATGCATGCTGACCACGCATGCATGGTGGAAGGAGAGAACCAACTTCTGAAGGTAGTCCTCTGATCTATACCCACCCGCACACCACAGCAAAATTAAAATATAGTTGAACGTTTGCAATGTACATGACGAGACATGAAGGAACTTTTAGAGAGGCAATTTTCTAACTTATGTAGAGCCTCTGACTTACAAGTCACTCCTTTGTAACCATCCGTCTATCTAGAAACCCTGTAGTGAGGGGATTAAAGTCATTTGTATTGAAATTAGGTCAAAAGCATTTTACTTTACCAGTGTTGGCCACTCCTGTGTCTCACGGTTGCTTAAGTATGCCATCTACAGCTAGCATGGAGTTCTGATGCAGTCTGTAATAACTGATATTTTCAATCTATGTTTTAAATCCTCTGTAGCTTTGCACAGAGACGTAGGGATAGAATACATGGTTTCAGTTCCTCTCAGAGAAGCTCTGAAACGGAACATCTGTAGTAACATCTGTTATTACATAATTTGGTGTTTGACATAAAGGGAGAAAGGGACTGACCAGCTTTTATACAAGTTGAATCAAAGTGTCCTGTGTTGTTTTTTCGAAGAAAAATATATCACGCCCCCCAAATTTGTAATCAGAACTTTTTGAAAAGCTGACTAATGTTGGTTTCTCTTTTGCCTCATCTAGATGAAGTTTAGGAGTTATGGGAATCATGTGCTTATGATAAAGTGAGAGCAGAGGCATCCAGGTCAGAAGGATCAGTGTGAATCTGAGAGCTTTGTCACTAACAGGTTGCTTAAAACTTTTCCTGTTTTCTTGAAGAAACAGGAATATTTGGTGATTCCAGCGGATTATTTGTAAGAATAACTCCAATTGTGCTTGGCACATAGTTGTACAATTAATTTAGAAATAGCACCTTCACTATAATAGAGGTGTCTACTAGGGCAATAATGGCAGGACTGTTGATGAGTAACCAACCACTCTGTGATTGGCTTTGAGGATGACTCTTCACGAGAGAGATTGCATATCGGATACTATAAACTTGGCGAGCCTCTGGCTGGGAGGTTATAGGCCTTAGGAAGGAATATATTGCTGATGTTTTGGTAAATGGACATGTAGCCAAACTGTCTTTTAAGTATTTATATTTATACTCATAAGACCAGTTCTGTTCTCAATTTGAATCAAGAACCTTCTTGCCATGAATAGTGGTTAAAATAGAGACTCTCAGATGGTCAGAGTGCTAAGACTAAGTCACTGTTAAGTGCTTAGTCCTCAATGGAACATTTTTATCACTTCTTTCTCTAAGATCCAGGAAACCTCAACAGAACCAAAGGTAGAAAGATTTTATGATCCAGAGGGTGGGAAGGAATGTAGTGAACACTCTCTTCTGGATATAACATCACTGTGGTATTGTAAAAACACAACAGCTATGGCCACCTGCCCAAAGCTTGTACTCAAATGAATTATGAAAAGGAGAAGAAAAGATAGTGAGGAAAAAGAGATCAGCAGAAGTGAGAGTGGAAATGATCACAGAGCATTATACATAAGTATGTCATTATAAAGCAATGCTAAAAATATAAAAATAATATGAATTAAATCTTGCTGTCCCGGTATGTTAGAGCTCAGAGGAGGAAGTCCTTAAATGACTTAGAGTTATTTATTTATTTAATCAGAATTTTGGAATGTAGCCCAGGCTAGATTTGTACTTCGATCTTCCTGCCTCAGCTCGTTGAGCTGTGAAAGTATAGAAGTGTGTCTGTACCCTGACCACCTCTGGGATTTCTGAAAGATGACTAGTTATTGCTCTTCCTTGATGAAGGAACATGCTTTGCTTAATTAATATGGTGTACAGTTTGGGGTCCACTGGTTTCCTGGGTCTGAGTCCTGTAAGTTAAGATGCCAGTTAGTGTTGGGTAACATTTTTGTCTGGGCAGGAGCCAAGCAACTGTGAGTTAATAGGCTCTTTATGAAATATTTTATTTCTTAAACTTTTTAGATACATATGAATACCATATCTGAATATATCATAAATGTTTGAGGCCCTACCCTATCTTTCTCCGTATCATATAATAATTAGTTTAGAAAAGCATAGAAGCCATACCTAGGCATTCTGAGCTCTGGGGTGGATTCATGAAGATGGTACATGGATGAGAGTGATGGAAGGATAAAAATTATTGGTTTAGTACCAATACAAGGATTTTTCCTTGACGTGCATAGCAGAAAACTATGGTTTGGCATCTGTAGCAGTATGGTTTAGATACGGAAACAGGATCCACACTGGTATATTTAATAGGAAACTCACATGAAGAGTCACTAACTGTGTAAAAGCATGATTATGATATACAAGGGAACACAAGGTACCCTAAGGTGAGACCATGGAAGAACAAACTCACAGAGGGGTCACACACTTCCTTAGAGAAAGTATAACACCCATCCATTGGCAGCTTTGGTGGTTTGGTTGGGAGGTGTTTGGCAAGTAGACAATTCTCCAGAGAACACCTGGGGAATAGACGGACAGCCACTAGTGGTGTGGACTGTGGTGGCAGCCCAAGAGCTGCAGGCAGACGTCCTTCCCAGGATGTTGGGTGGTGGGGATGGGCAAGTTTGAGCATGAAGACATAAAGGATGTTCTGCTTTGTGTATGACCTTCCAGGCTGCCTGCAGCAGTATCTCAGCATGCCCTTGATACCCAGGCCTTCAGAACATACAGGGCTGTGAGGGTTCTGAGTTCAGTGTCAAGGTAAAGTAGAAAGGCTACATTTTTGTACCCGCTCATGACTGGGGCAGGATCTGGATGGTGCTGGCTTTGCTGGAGATTCTCATACCCACATCCCTCATGCTCTTCCCAACACAAAGCTGACAGTTTGGTCAGCCTCTTCTGTGCTTGTAAGAAGTTCAGTGGCATGCTGACATGATTGGAGCAGTGTTAAAAATTATTCAGTTGTTCATTACAAGGTACTCATTAAAGAGTGTATTTGGAGCGGAGAAGCAGCAAGTCCCAACACACCACGGACAACATCTTTCATTTTTGAAACAGGGAGGGATTATGTCAGCATATTGAATCTAGAAATGATGCAAGATATGAATGTGACTCAGTTTGCAACCTTGCCCTTTGAAGGATTAATGTGTAAATCTTGGGATTTAGATAATGAATATCTTACTGACTTGTTTGTGAAGGACACACTGAACTTTGATTATCACATCCCTGAGATCTATGGGGAGCTGCCTGGGTTTGAAGCAGTGGTTTGCATTTTTGATGGTTGTCAGGGTGACAGTATTTAGGGGTTTGTTAAGGGGAGTGCCCCAGTTCTTTTCCTCTCCTCACTGACCACCCCCTTTTTCTTATCTAGCCCGTTTGATTGGTTTTTACCAAAATGAAGTATTATTTAGGTCTTCAAATGACTTGTTAACAATCTTCAATTTTCTAAGTCAGTTTACTTTTAACTTACGTGAGGTGCTTCTAAGGTTTGCTTAGTGGACTCCCAAACATTCCTGGTATCTGGTTATGTCCTGGAAATTTCCTCAAGTGATATCTACCATGACTAATTTTCAGTTTTTGAGACTTGATGGTTTTGGTTCTGTGAATCAGAGCAGATGCACACCACTTCCTCCACCCTGGAGAGAGTACTACCCAGCTCCAGGACTTGGCACTAAAAAAATAAGAGTGCCTCCTCCAAAGGGCTTGTACTGACAGACTGTAAACTTTGATATATAGAAGGGACATGGAGGTTTAGGTCAGAGCTGAGCTTGCAGTGTGTGTAATCCCTGAGCATCTCCCTTCCAGCTTGCTTTTAGGAATCTGGCAAGGCCTGATGGGCTTCTTCCATTTGAAAGTGTCCCAGGTAGCTCCCTTTACACAGTCCTTATTTCCCTGCTTTTCTGATCAGGCATCTGTCTGCATAGCCTTCTGTAATACCACATTCATCTAGTTCTCTCCTCATGTTTTTCTGCTCATAAAAGAAATCCAAGATAGAGCTTTTGTTGTTGGATGCTATGTGTGGGCCCCAGAAATCCCACTTGTCTCCTGGTACCACAAGTGGTGGTCTCTTGCAGCCTCTCATCTTCTGACCTGGTTCATTCATGATTGGCTTGGTCACCCTTCAACCATCTCCTGGCCTCTGTTGACAGTTAGGCACTGTTTCTCCTCACAGGCAATTGACAAAGATCTTATTACTTTCCCAAGAGAATAATAAGAGGTAGTGAGCCCAGTGGGTTATCTGGTGAGCATAAGGCTTCCTTCCTCTTATGGTTTTGGTCTTTCCCTACATGCCTTGCCTGTATACTCTGGTGATGGTTACTCAGGGAGATGTCCAGCCCTGACTTTTTGAAGAGGCTTTCAGTTGTTTTACAAAATATTGTGCTTTTAGATTATTCCAGTTGTTACCTTGAGATGTTGTCAGTGTACTCTTAAATCCTTTCATAGAAAACACAGATAGGTGATACAATTTGAAGTTAAGTAATTTTTGACAAGACGTCATTGCTGGCATCATGAATGCATGCCCCAGCATGTTCCATAAGGAGACCTAGTGTCCACTGGCCTCTATTCTTGTGGCATACTCTTGGTCCTCTTAGTACTGCTTGCCAAGTCAGCTAAACTTCCTTTCCTTATATTTGAATCCATACATACTGAGAAATTATATGTTTTCATCCTGATAAAGGGCTTAGAATTTGTTTTTGAAATGTCACTTTGAAAGACACCCTGGATATTAAAAAAAAAAAAAACCTAGGAAAGAGATCAGGAGTCATAGATGCAAGCATCACCAACAGAATACAAGAGATAGAAGAGTGTGCTTTTAATTTGTCATTTTACTAATTCTAAATACCAAAGGGTTTCTCTAACCCCAGTCTTCTCTTTTCAACATTTAAGCACCCTGGGTATTGTACAAGTGTGTATTCAGGAGTTTCCCAAATGAAGATTGTGTTCATTGTCCTGTGGAGAAATTTTTTTTTTTACACTGAGCGGAGTGGTGCATATTGTGGTCAATATAACAACTTGGGGGTGAGAAAAGATGAGAGAGTGCATGCAAAATTATGTTTAATAAAACATAATAAATGAAGAGATATTATCAATAACAATGTCATGCACTATCTTTCCTTGCCTGCTCTTCTATATGCACAACGATCTCTTGTTGGAGTATTTTTTATTTATATCCTCTAAGCATTCTGAGGACTTCAAAACATTATGTTGTTGAAGCACACTATAAAGAATCCCCTTTTAGAATGTTATTGTAAAGGAATCGTTTTTAAAGGGACATTTTAAAAAGTAGTTTCCCTTTCAAAATAAACATATTTGATTACTTGATATGTGGAACCCATTTTCCCTAGGGACGGAGATGAGAAGAGTCTAGAAGGAAGTGGGTTTTGTAAAGACTGGTCGAGGTGATAAGTATTTCTCACAATTCGCTTTTGTTTTCATTGGCTGCTGCTGTTGGCATCGACTTAAAGGGCTTTAAGATTCATATTCTTTTCTTAACAATACTAAATCTCAAAACACTAGTACTTGTTGAGCGGGGGTGGGGTGGGGGGGAGGATTTTCTCATCTAACAAAGTCTCTGGCTCTGAGATACAGGGCTGACCCAGTACGATGCTGCAACCTGAGGATTCTGTGGCTGGTAGGACTGCCCCGTGTCCTGGTTAGTCCTCTCCTTCCTTCTCTGCTCTTGGCATGGTCCAGCAGTGTGCACCTGGCTAGCCATCAGAACCTGCCAAGTGCTATGAAATCTTCTGGGCCATTGCTGTGCCCAGCAAAGGGTCACTGATGTGTCAGAATTCTAACTATGGTACTGGGACATTCTTCAGGAGCATTGTTCTGGTTTTGTCTGCCCTCCTCAAGGCACACTGCATCCTCCTCCTGCAGTGCAATGAGATGACATATCCATAAGTGCATACAGGGTTCTTTTCCCTCAAGATTTGCCCTTCGTACAGGGATAGTTCTGAAACTTAAGGTAGATTCCCTTTATATGGGATATACAGTCTTTATGCCTCTTGTTTGAGTAGTGACACATATCACTAAAGGATTGTAACTACAGTCCATGATATAAGAACAGACATTGCTGGCACCAGGATACAGATGAAAAGGCTGGGGTTCAGGCTCCATCTTTCAGTTGAGGTTTGGGTTGTTTATCTCAGAGAGATTATTATAAAGTCAGATGATGATGATGATGATGATGATTTATAAATCTATTATAAAGTCAGATGATTCTATTGAAAGTTTGCCACTGACTTCTTTATGTCTCTTCTGTCATTTCTAAGTGGGTTACCTTGTCCTTATATGTCAGAAACCCTATGATTTGAAAGAGGCTGTTATGAATTATGAGTAAATTACTAGTTTATATGCAGCTGTTTTGAAAGTGTCCCTTTCAAAACATCATTAGTTATTAACACATGTACACACCCCAGTCATCTAATTGAAAATTGCTTTTCTAGTGGTGATACTCATTGTTTGACACTTCATAGCAGTTTACAAAGCAGTGTTCTGCTAGGACCGAGTGTGTCACTGCCAAGGTGGAGGCAGGAGGATAAACCAGCTTGGGCAACCTAGAAGAGACCCTGTCTCAAAATCAAATTATAATAAAAAGGGGGCTGAAGGAAGTTTTTAGTGATAGAGCAGTTCTTCAGCATGTACAAGGTCCTGGATCAAAGCCCTGGTCACAGAGAGGAAAATAGGGATATGTTTATGGTCTCATGAGCCTGCAGGAAGTAGGCACTTATGCTGGTCTGGATTGTTGAATGTCTTTAGCATTTGGTGACACTTGGTGGTTCTCATATACACGTTGTTTTTCACGTTATTCCTTGTTTCCATATGGGCCTGGTGGCATTTGAAAAGAATTCACATGCAGCTTATGGGAAAATACGATGGCTCAAGTCTCTTCAGGTAGGCTGTGTTTTTAGATCACTAGTGATTTACATTGTTCAGGATTTAACTTATGAGCATTGATAAAGGTGAAATGGTAATAGTCTGTCTGTTACAAAATGTATCTCAAAGTCATGTGAAAATACTTGAAATTAAGTTTTGTTGAAAACGTAGTTTACCGAATTTGTAATGTGGCAAATAAAAATTGTAGGAGCTTTTGATTGCATTGACCATCTAAGACAGTTTTAATTTCTTTTGAAAATTGTCTTAAAGCTTGAAACCTGCCTTTAAGATGGATTGTTAAATCACTACCATATAGAAGAGATTTGTCTGGGTGAAAGAAGTTCCATTCCTTCTTACACTGCAGTGTAGAGGTAGCCCCAGAAGGAAGAAGGTGCCTCTAAGGCTGACTCATTCTCTTGGCCTTTCTGGTCCCTATGGATACACTGGATACACCACAGAGCCTCTGTCTCTTGAAGGATCCTGGAGGCTGATTATCTCCAGCAGGAGATAAGGTTGTTGTTCTTTTCTTTCCCCAGCAGAATAGGGATCCCTGATTAGGGGTAGAATGGAATTTCAGGGTAGGAATGTTTATGGGTGGGGAGCCTTGGGTGTGCCTTCCAGTAGAATGTCTACTCCAAGAAGTGATTCCAGGATCTGGGGAGTCAATCCCAGGCTGGAGCAGAGCAGGTCACTTAATCTTCTCCCTAAATATTTATTTTAGTGCAGGGACATGTGAAGGACAGCGTCTGCAGGCAGAGTTTATGCCCAAAAGTATTCGCTCTAGATCCAAAGCATAAGTAGAAAATTGTAAATATTTAAAGCTAGACATTTTGTTTAGCCTGAAGCCATTTACTAATATTTTTTTTAAAGGTGAAAATATTTTCCCTCCTCGGGACATGTAATGTATATGGCTCATTATATATATGCAGTTTACCCAAATACAATATAATTGTTACTGCTCAGTGTGAATTTGAAGAAATCAGGGCTTAAGGATTTAGTTGTTGGCTCAGGCTCACTTGGTAATGGGGTCTTCATTTGGATTCTAGTCTTTTGCACTTGAGTTGTTTCTTAATCATGATCCTATATTAAAAGAGTAGCCATTTCTAATTATGTGATAGTTGAAGCCCCAACTTTGTCCTTTCAGGAGCCAGTGGGCATTGGTTCTGGACATGCTTCTACTTTCTTAAAGCCTCATTTGCTGTGTGTCAGGCTGTAGTTTCCTGAGTCCGGGTGGGGTGACTTTAGAATGAAGGGGCCCAGGACATCTCACCCTCAAAAATGGCAGCATGATATGCTTTTTTCATTCTTACTTTAAATGTTCTTATTTCTTGAGACAGTATCTCACTGTGTCACTGAAGTAGGTCTTGATCTCCTGAACTCAAAGAATCCTCAGGCTCCTGGGTAGCTACAGTTAGAGCATTCGCTATACCAGGCAATATGCTGACGTTTAAAAAATAAGTCCTTGAAAGTCAGGAGTTGAGGGAGGCTTTTGTCTGTTGTCTACTTACTGGTTTTCTAACCTGAATTACATAAGAGAACTTCCATTGCCTTGCTGGTAAACCATCTCAAGCCTGGAGAATTCAATTTACTAGATGGATTTTCCTTACTAGTAATTTCTCCCTTAGCTAATCCTAACTTTTACCTTGGAGATAGACTAAGTTGTTGGACATTACTACATATCGTCTTCTAGACTTTATGATTATATAATGAAATGGGTTGAGAGCTGGGAGCTGGGGTGGTTAGCTCAGTGGTGGAGTGTGTACTTAGAGTGTTGGAGGGCCTGAGTTCCAGTCCCAGCGTCACACAACACCAATGCATGTTCAGTCTGTCTGTCTGTCTGTCTGTCTCTCTCTCTCTCTCTCTCTCTCTCTCTCTCACACACACACACACACACACACACAGATCTTACACATAAAGGAGTTGCATACTCATCTATTTCATGTAATAATGAATATGAATGTGTGTTTTCAGCTTTCAGTTTCAGGAAATAAAGGGATGAACATATATTTTTAATTTGTATTTGTTTATTTATTTTTGTCTATTTTTGAGACAGGGTCTTGGTATGTAGCTCTGACTGTCTTGGAACTGTGCAGACCAGAGTGACCTAGAACTCAAGGAAATTGGCTTGCTTCTGTCTCTGTGGTGCTGGGGTATAAGACACGAGTCATTGCTTGGGCTGATACATACTTTTAAATAGAAAAGAATTTCACGAGAAACTATAAAAGGACTGGCCATCTTGGGGCAGAAGGGTCTTTAGGTGTAGTGAAGCCAGGGATCATGTGCGGGGGATGCTGTTCCTGTAGTCATCCAGAGACATGCCTGTCTGCTACCGTCAGCAGATGGAAAAGCTGTTTCTCAAGCACAGTTAGGATTCCTGAATCACAGAGGACCACAGATGGGGCTCTCAGTAGCTCAGATCCTGTTTCTAATATAAAAAAAAGCATCTCCTGCTTTACTGTTTTTACACTCAGTGGTGACTGTACACTGGGGCTCTCCTTAGAGGCAGGAGCATAGGTTCCCTGCTGAGCTCACTTCCTTCCTGGTCTCTTGCCTGCATATCTGGTTAGCAGAGCAGAGCGCTGGGTGGAAGGGAACTTGGGACAAAGGGGAATACTCTGGGTTTTAGTTCTGTCGTTCAGGAAGGTACACAGGAAGGAAGCTGATGCTGGGGTTTACCCCATCCACTGAAAAAGTGTGATGAGATGTTTGCTGGTTTCCATAGCCACATTTCCTGACCTGTCTCACCCCTCCAGCCATCATGAAAATGTCACCTTTGGTCCGTTTAGTCCTATCACACAGAAGGTTATTCAATTTCTGCTTTTCTGTATACTTAGGTGAAAAAGACTTTTTATCCATGCCGTGGGTGTGTTCTTAGTGAAAATACATTAACTGTGATTAAGTTGTAACAGTTAACTTAAGGGTTTTCGAGAAGCTGATTTTTTATAGCACGTGGAAGGAGTTGAGAAATGCTAGGAAAAATATGTAATACATAAAATTTTATATTACATCTTATATACTATATTTGTGATTATGTAATACCATAATTAAAATGCATATACATAGTAAAGGAAGGGCTACACTGAATGATGTGTTATATATTTACTTATACGTTTATATAATTTATCTGAATGGAATGAAATCTAGATGTGAATTTTGTTGGCGACTTTTGATGGAGGAATTCTTTGAAGAGGCAGTTACAAGCTGATATTTTAGGTTCTGCAGAAATGTGAGAAGGAAGGAAGTTGTTTCTAGGCTGGGGTTGTGGTTTTTTGGGTGTTTTAGATCAAGTGCCTTCCTAACATGGCTTAGTCTCACTTGGCTTCTAGAGAGACACTTTCCCTCAGAGGCCAGCGATGTCCTGTCCACGCTCTGATTTCACTTCTGCAGTCCCTCGTGTAGTCTTTCTTTTTCTTATCTTCCTAGCAGCTTTTCTATTTATTGCACAAGTGTTGGATCCCAGCATGTAACTTAAGGGGCACAGATGAGTGAAATTCTTTGTTCTTGATTAATTACAAAGAGTATTTGTATTTAATGTTTTTTCTTTATTTGTATTTTTATCTGCTTCATCTGTTTCTCTTACTGCCTTTGAATGTAGAAGAAGAAAGAAGAATGGTAAGCCTAAAAGGAAAACAAAAGAAAACCAGGACTGGGGTGGGGGTGGGGGCTGAAGTGGGGGTGGGGAGCCAGCTGACTGAGAAGCCTTCAGAGTTGCATAGTTAACCCAGTGAGTATCAAGTGTGTGAAGAAGTAGCTAGTGAAGTAGTGTGTGAAGAAGTAGCTGAGATTCTCTCAGTTGGATTTGTTTTTTTTAAAACTATGTCCTTATAGAAAGAAAAAATTGCAGGGAGACTATCTGCAGTACCCTCTGTTTTGAGAAGAATCAGCTTGTAGGCTCTGGATTCCTTTCTGGTGGATAGTCAAGTACTTAAACATATTCTCACCTGGTTGGAAATCCAAATAGAAAACAACAACAACAAAAAAAGCTATAAATCAATTCCCTTGAGAATCAATATATTGATCTAGAGATTAGACTGCCCTTGGGCTCTTTTGTAGACTTTTTTTGTTCTTGCTTTTCAAAAACGTTCTCAGACAACATCCTCTCTGCTTAACCTGGAGTGAATGATGAATATTTTGTGTGTTCCATTTTGCTTTATGTCTGCTTGCTCTCGTGAACTGGGCATGAAAATCCCTGAACTCTGACTGCCTTGCTGGGTGATGCCACTTGGCCGAATACTTGCTCACCTTCTCGCTTGCCAACGTACTACTAGCCTGGTTGTTTTCCATCACACCCTCACCACCACCTCACCCACACCCTTACCACCACCTCACCCAACCCTCACTACCACCTTACCCAGATTTTTCCTAGTCCTCTCTAACCTCTGCACTTACATGCTCTATTAAAATGGGGCTTGCCATATCTAGTACTCAATCACATGCAGTAGGCATGTATTTATTCTCAATATTTGCTCTCTCCATCTCTCTTATAATTGCATAGAGTTACACCTTTGAAAAAAACTGATAAATTTAACCCCTATTCTCCTGGCTTCCACGCCAGTCCTTATTACCTGTATACCTTGTGTATTTGTTTCTCTGTATTGATTTAGTTTCTTTGCGAAAAGACATATCTGTCTCTTATCTGTAGTTATCTATCTATCTATCTATCTATCATCAATCAATCTGTCTGCCTATCTATCTATCTATCTATCTATCTATCTATCTATCTATCTATCTATCTTAGCATCTGTCACATGTACATGTGGAGGGCAGAGTACAGCTTGCAGGAGTTGATTGTTTCTTTGTAGTACATAGGTTTTTGGGATTGAACTAAGATCTTCAGGCTTAGTGACAAGTACCCTTTACCTACTGAGCCATCTCACTGGCTCCTGTACCGATTGATTTCTGTGCTTGATCATTTAACTCCTTGCGAATGATTGGGTCAATTTCAGGCTTTCTTTTCTTTTTAGACTAACCTTTGCCCAACATGCTTTGTGGGTGATGCTCAGAAACCCTGTATTAAAGTATCCCCTGTTCTGTTTTCTAGTTAGTAGGTGATACCAGAGGAGAAAGCGAGCCTGAGCCTGGGCTATCTGCATATATGTCATGGAATTTTTATTACCTGTGCAGAAGCTAGCTTTTAATTACCACCATTCAGATTATAAAATGAAAAGGGAGCTAGATCACCCAGATTTGATTCCCAGGCACCCACATGGCAGCTCACAGTTATCTGTAACTCTAGTTCCAGTCAGTTTTAGATTTATTTTCTCTTACTGTGTTCCTACTTCATGGACATTTCCTTATCACCTCAGTTACAGGTTTTCTTGCTGTCTTTGTTTAAAGTCTCCTTTCTGGGAGCCAAGAGAGGAGAGAGATGATTAGCTCTTGCTGTTTACTTTACACCGGAGAAGATGTGACCACACTCCCACATCAGCCTCCTAGTCTCCTTCCTTCAGGAGGCAGTCTCAGCTGTACTTTGTTAATTGTCTTTTTTTTTTTAAACCTTTCTTGGACCCAACCACCAGTGAAAACCCTCAGCAAACAGAATAGGTGATGACTAGAACATCATACAGGGTTTGTTTGTTACCATAGCAACCCCTGAGACGGTATTGTTTCTTTTTTTTTTTTTGATCTCTTAGTTAACATGAAAATGTTTGTGTAGCTTCCTGCAGTAACCCTGCTGAGCTTTACCACTATGTCCTCCTGACTCATCAAGAAGGGCTTTGACCCTGTTTTTCTTTTTTTAAAAAAAAAGGGGGGGGGCAGGGGACAAGGGGAAACCTTATTTAATAGTTGAGTATTTCATTCATGGGATTTCCCAAAAGCTTTATGGGACTGCCAGAAGTTGCCGGCCTGCCTGTGCTCCCTTCACACAGTACCACAAACCAGGTGATTTATAAAGAACAGAAGGTTATGTTCTCGCTGTCCTGGAGGCTGGCCAGTCCAGGATCAAAAAGCAGCAGCTCCCAGTGAGGTGGTGGTCAAGAATCTTGTGGTAGTCCATCTTCATGTGGCAGAGTGCAGAGGGTAAGGAAAGGAATTCACTGCCTTAAGCCTTTTGTAAGGGCATTCATTCTAAATGCAGACCTGATAGTGGAGAGAGGGTGTTGTAAGAGTGGAAGTAGAAAATGAATATATCTGTATCCTGTGCGGGATAGCTTGAGTCGCAAGAGCATGAGGAAGGAGAGGGAACAGATGAGGGTTATCTTCTCAGAGGAAATAAATTCAGAACTCGAATTTCCAGAAAGAGAGACAATGGGTAGATAAGGGTATACCATGGTGGAATTCACAAAGTCAGCTACATGCAGTAACTCATGTGGGTCAAGTATTTCCATATACCAGCATTACTCATGTGTTAAGAAACTTGGACTCAAGAAATTTCATAGCTGTGTGTTATACCCCCAAAGGATTTTAAATGTAGTTAGAAGTTCAGCATGCAAACACAAAGTCCACAACAGGATTTATTTAGGGACTCTTAATACACTTAAATTTCGATAGTAGGACTCCGTTTAAAGATCTCAGTCTTTTTGAGAGTATAAAATATGCACAAATGAAACAGCTTTGTTTCATTTGTTACATTCACATGAATGCAAGTAGGAGCTCAGTGCTGTAAGGATTGTGGAATGAGAGAGATTATTGTGAGGTGAGGAGAGAAACAGTCTCCAGTAAGTTGGCAGAGTCCTTTTGCCCCACCCAGCTAGGAATTATGGGTAGGTGAAGAGAAACTTTTTCCAATACTCACAAAGTGCACAAGGCTTAGGGGCCTGGCCTGGAAAAGACCCAGAGGCATCCAGCCTAGAGCCCTTTAGAGGCTCCAGGCTCTCAGGTCAGAGGCTTACACTGCAATGGGATTTAATAACCAGTGCCCCCCTTCCCCACTGAGACTGGACAGCTTATATAATTCTTGACTTCCGGACAGCAGTGAGGAGCAGCAGGTGCCACCTGCTTGTATTAAGAGTGCTCAGACAGACCTTGGGTTCTGGAAAGCCAGCTTTATGTTGTTGGAGCTTCAGAGCCCAGGATATTTGTGTCCCTTGGGTGTGACATCTCTGGCTGACGGTCTAAACTGTAAGGCTTGACAGCTCTCTGGAACTCTTTCAGTGCCCAGTCCAGTGTCTCTTTCTCTGGCTCTTTGCTGCCTTCTCTTTCCAGCCTCAGTTTCCTGCCTTCTTTTGATTTCCTTCCTACCCTCAGTGGCCCTTTGTCCTCACTACCTATGTTCTTTGTTAGCTTTCCTCCCCCATCACGCTTTTCCACTCTTCAGCCCCTCCTCCCCACTGACCTTGTGTTCACTGCAGTCTCTTCCAACACAGTGCTGTTACATTTCCCTCATTTTACTGTGTCAGCCTGCTCTGCTAATGATAATCGGATGAGCAAAGTTGTTAAGGAAGCTATCATTGGGCCTCATGTTGCAACACTAGAGAGCAGCACAGGCTGTCATCTTTCAGCTGACTCACAAAGGGAGTGGAATATTGTCTTAGTGTTTCCACTGTGGTGATACAACGACTATTACCAAAAGCAGCTTGGGGAGAAAAGGGTTTACTTTAATTTACAGCTTATAAATCCATCCTTGTGGGAAGCCAGTACAGGGAACTGAGGAACTAGTAGGTTTCAAACCCAGGGCAAATGGCTGAGGTACCTATTTAACATATTAAAACACACTTGGATGTCAGGTTCTCCCAGCATCCCTCAGTCCCAGCATCTCTTGGTATGGCTCAGGGTTAGGCTACCCTAAACTTTTCCAGCCCAGGAGCTGTGCTGCCCTTCCCTATATAATTGAGCTATTTTGGCTATGCCAGTCTCTTGGCCCAGGCTGCACCTCCTGGTCAGAGGTGTCTCTCTTGCTCTCTCTCTCTCTCCTTATCTCTCCTCACATGTCCCAGGTCAGAGCCATGTTCACTCTGGACTCTTCCAGATGTCCCTGCCCCTGGCTATGCTCTCCATTTAACTATAATAAATTTTATGTTCCATCATACCTAGGATCAGTCATGTCTGTCTGTCCTTCCTTCCTTCCTTCCGGAATGAAACCTAGCCCATGAGGATCACTGTTTAATAATGACTTGTTCCTCATGGCCTGCTCAGCCTTCCTTCTTAAAGCACTCAGGACAAGACCAGGGTTGACACTTCTCACAGTGATCTGGGCCCTCTCCTCATTAATTATAAATCAAGAAAATCTACAGACTTGCGTTCAGGCCTATTCTATAGGGGCATTTTCCACTATCAGATTCCTTCTCCCAAAAGGACCTAGCTTAATGTCAAGTCGATACAAAACTAGTCAGCACAAAAGCCTGATGATAACATCTAGAAAAAGGGTTAGGAAAGGGTGTTTAAAGCAGTCATGACACAGTCTATCATGCAAATGAAAACCATGTTCGGCCAATCACAACCATAGCTTATGCAGGTGAAAGACAGTATTTGTACTAGTTGCAAGACTTCTGGCAGGATCACTAGGGAAGACATTTCTTCTCTTCTGCTCTAGGTGGGAAAGGCTACACAGTCAGCTAGAGTTCACTGAGGCTCAGAATAGCAAGTCCAGAGTAGGTTATCTGAAACAGCCCTGGCTGAGGCATACCATTAGGAGGTGAACTGCTTTGGTCATAAGCAACTGTAGCTGCAACGTGGTTTACTGAGGGCATCAGTGGAGTGTGGAGCGCGTCTCCTGTTGGCATGTAGGTAGTCCATCTGGCCGCTGCTCAGCTAATAACAGTTTCCTCAAGCCAGCCAGAAAGGTCCAGGAGCAGTTAATGGTGGTTTCAACCTCCTCTGTCTCCAGTGTCATTGCTTCTTCAAAGCAATGCTTATTATTAACATCAACAATGATTTAGAATTACTTTATAGTTCTCCAGTAATGTTGAACTCCTGTTCCAGAGCTCCAGCAGGGAGAGATGGGTTCTTCTAATTTCAGTCTGAGAGGACTGTGGTCCTGATGTACCTGTTAATCTCCTTCCTGGACTTGGGTCTAGAGCCGCCTCCTGATAGAGGCACAGCTGGGAAGAGCTGACGACATCCCCTGGCTCATTAGAAGTGCTTCACTCATTTTACTTCCATTTTCAACTCTGTTTATGATGGTAAAACCGTGGTGTGTGATTTATGTCAGGGGCAGAGAAGGTGCCTTCACTTGTTTGGTTCGGGCCAATCCTGGCAGGCCTTGTGCTGCTTTATACCGACCATTCTCTGGATTGCTTCTCCACTGCCTACTTACAATCATACATACATGTATCCTGCCTTTTTAAAAAAGATCAATGGGATTTGGCATCATTTCTGTGGAATCAGAAAAAAAAGTGGTTATTATCTAACACTTAAGGGCTGATCTCTCCTTGTGTATCATTTGAAAACCTTACAAAGCTATGCATACTGATAAACTATTGATAAATTATTTTCAATGTAACCATTCAATAACTTTGTTTTTAAGATTTATTTATCTGATGTATGTTAGTATACATACTATAGCTGTCTTCAGACACCCCAGAAGAGGGCATCGGATTCCATCACAGATAGTTATGAGCCTCCATGCGCTTGCTAGGAATTGAACTCAGGACCTCTGGAAGAACAGCCAGTGCTGAGCCCTCTCTCCAGCCAATGTAACCATTCAAATACTTGGTGATAATTTTATTTCCTAGTAGATGAAATTGTATCTTCAATAGATTTTATTAGTATTTCAAACATGTAGCTTTTGTTAAATGTCATTTAATAGCGTGATATTTTTATCCCAATTATTATTATGAAGTATAAGGCTTTGAACAGATATCTACTTGTTCTATCAATAGTAATCACAAATATCCTATTTCTTTTCTCAAACTGGTAGGATAGAGGTAACCAAAAAGTGATTGTCTTAGGTATAAGACTGTACACAATGTGCAGTATTTAGTGGTGTGCAGTGTAATGTAACCAGCACCATACCCAGTTGCAGATTATTTTATCATCCTGAAAGAGAGTTTGCCTATGTTAAACAATTTGTCTCTGTCTCTTTCTGCTTTTAGACAAGGCTTTTCCTTGGGAAATTCAATAGACACATCACACTCCCCCTATAAAGGGAACACCAAAGTATGGATACCACCAGAGTTCCACTTGCGAACCAATGAGTTTTACTGGGGTTATTTATAGGAATTTAGGTGAGAGGTTACTTATAGTATCAGAAATGACTCAAAGATAGTAAATTATCATGAGTGACAGCTAACAAAAATCTGGTTGACTTTAGTATATTACACAGTCTATAGAAAGCCCAACAGGTTGGAGAGTATTCTTTCCCAAGTGCCTCAGTTGGCCTAAACCTCTTCCAGGCAGCTGGACTGGTTTCTGCTTCTTTTCAGGCAGCTGGAATGGTCTCACAGTTTCTCTTGCAACTTAACTAGTTTGAGACTGACTCTCAGCAGTATTTATTGCTTAGTCTTGGAAGGGAGGGGCCTAGTGAATCTGGTCAGTTTCAGGAACCTCCCAAAGCTATTTTGAGTTAGCTTCTGTAGCCTGATGGAATATTGTCACTTTGGGAGGAAACTACTACATAACACGTTCATTTGCAAACTGTAGCAATGCCTAATGTGCTTTCTGTTTTGTGTTTTCATTTGCCTGTATATATATATATATATGTATATTATATATATGTGTCACAAAGTATTGGAACTAGGCAGGTTTGATTTTTATTGCTCGGTTTATGAAATTAAATATATTGACCTATTTATAGTCACCTTAGTATTTTAAAGTTGGTCATCATAATTTAATTTATAAATGATGTCTAGAAAGTTTTATTTAACATCAAAATATTAGAAATAGAACGAATGAAAACTCATCAAAATAAATGTCATCAGCAGCAGAATTCAGGCCCCACATACTTTCCTAGTACTAACAGTTAATTGACAGAAAGGTGAGCTCTCAAGATGTTTCACCTTGCAATCAGGAAATCTAAAATGGCAAGTTATACAGGTAAAAGGTACACAAAATAACTGGGAAATTACAAATGTTGCCAACATTTAAGAGATGTTCCAGATTATAGGATTGTCTTCTTTATAATTGATTATATGGGAAGGTAAGGTAGGGTAAAATACAATATAAGTCTTTGGTGAGTTGCAAATAAACTAGTTGATGTTATTCAAATTTTCAAATTTTGTAATAAGAAGTGGTAAGGTTTGAATTCCCAGATGTACCCTTAAGATTCTCGAACCTGTCCCTTTAGTGTGTTCCTCTTTCTATGTGACTTTCTTACGCATTTCAGTTTTGACTTTCCTCGAGCATGTCACATCTATGTCTTTGAAACAAAATCAGGATGGATGACTTAATATGGAGCACTTTGGGCTTGAATTTTCCTTCGTTGCAGTGGAGAAGAGTAGAGGCTTTAAAGTTAGATAGCAGTGGTGGAAATCCTACCATCCAAGAACAATGTCATTGTGATTGACAGAAAGTTCTTATCCTTGACTTGTCCTGAAGCATCTCTCCAGGGAGCAGAATGCCTGTCTGGAAGATTGTAGAAAATGGCTAAACAGTGCTTAGGGAGCCCTGTACCAAGTCCCTGTGTTCAGGAAGACCAGTAGCTCTGGGTAAGGTGATGATACTATGATTCTATAGCTGAAAGTTCAGTGTTATCCTAAGGCATCTCTAGCTTGTTAGTTTCCATTTTATTTTCAACAGCCTTTGCAAAATTTTTCCTACCTCCCTCAGGAAGTAACTAAATACACATTGTAAAATTCATAATATTAGAGAAGGAAACACATTACTCACTGTTAGTGAAACTCTGAAGGGGATGTGTGTATGTGTGGGGTGTGTGTGTGTGTGTTGAAAATTCTCCAGTTAGTAAACGCCCCTGGGGAAATGTGCACAACACAGGCAAGGTCTTAAGGAGAGTCTGTTCTAGGCTGACTAGGTGGAAGAGCAAATTATGGACTGACTGGAATGATATTTATTCCATGCCCAGAGACCTCACAAGGTGACAGCAGGTCTCCAGGAGAATGCACTATCTCCCTTCTGTTGACTACTGTCCCTGCCTTCTGAATTCCCACTTTGTCCAGCAACTAGACTGTTAGCAACGCCCAGGGCAAACATCAGTTGACTTCTAAATAAGGCACAAAGATGGAAATGCACAAAAAATGGGGCTCGTGTTGAATCAATAGGAGTACTGTGCTTGTCTGTGCTTTGTGGTGGTGATGATGTGTGTGTCTTCCTGAAGCTCATAATCCTCTATCCTGAATGCCAAGGAAAATAGTAATCGGTCTTCAGTTAATGGTACTAGCTACTTCTTTCTTTTTTGAGACCGGTCTTGCTCTATATCTTACTTGATATGGAATTCATGGCCCTACTTCCACCCTCACCTCGACCCCTCCATGTGCTGGATTACAGGTTTCTGTACCATCCCACCCGTCTTAGTTATTCATTAGTTTCCAATGGGAAACCACATTTAAGTGGATCTGGAGGAAAGCTTTCATGAGAAATCTCAAATCTTTTCCATATAGTTGACCAGAAGCATTAAAGATGTGAATTTGAATTTCCCGTGGGAATTACAAATTCAAAGAGAAGAGTTGCAAAGGATTACCTTCATTTTCCAAAAAGGCTATCAGGAAAACCTGCCTGTGTTGCTTTTGTAACATCGGGAAACATAGTCTTAGCTATTTCTGTGCTATGAGCACTGTGCTGAGAACTTTTATAGGAACTCTTAAATTTTCTCCATAATCCCTGAGTGGCTATTATTCCTACTCCATTGCACAGATGGGGATCAAAGATAAAGTGGAGAGAAGCAATAGCTTGAGGCTACCACAAGCTAATGGCCATTCAAGAGTCAGGTCCAGGGCAGATGATAATCTGCTTCCTTCTTACTGTGCCCCTTTAATTACAACCATCTGTTCCCAATATAGTGATATTTTCAGGTACAAATATGATGTATTACTACCTTGTTGACTCCAAGTCACCTTAACAGCTAAGGTTTATATTACTCAGCATGGCAAATGGCCTTCCTGGGAAAGCCCTTATCTTTAGATGCTGAGATGTCTTTTCATTCCTGTGTTTACTGTTCCTTCCGGAAGAACAGTCTCCTGGTCCTCTCATCTGTTATCTTGCTCTGTTAGTGCTTAGCAGTCTCCCACAGAGTGGGGCTCAAATAATGTCGAATGAGCCTCTGAGAAGGTCTGTTGGCCTCCGCATGGATGTAAGGAGTCTCTTTGTAGAGAGGTCCCAGAAATTATCTTTTTGTTGTTCTTTTAAAGATCAAACAAACTCCCAGATAGTGACATGT
Organism: Tokudaia tokunoshimensis; assembly: GCA_036184795.1. Taxonomy (NCBI): domain Eukaryota; kingdom Metazoa; phylum Chordata; class Mammalia; order Rodentia; family Muridae; genus Tokudaia; species Tokudaia tokunoshimensis. Next base: position 39,259,235 of record BTHU01000004.1, on the reverse strand, counting down.
TCTCATCCCCTGTTAGCTAGGTGACAGTCATCCTGCCACCAGCCCTCTTTCCCCTTATGACAACATCTTTCAAGGTTGACCCCTGTGCTAAAGACCTAGTTTTACAAGTTTTAAACATTGATTGAGGATAGCATGGTGTATTATGCTCACTGACTTGTGAGCCTCACCCATTTTGGTTTGGAACTGTTCTGCCATTTACGAAGGACCACCATGAGTCTTCTTGATGCTCTTTAAGTTCAGGCTTACAGCAGTACTCCGGTTCCCTCTCCTGTGGTGCTGGCTGGACATATGCCCAGGTGCATGCATGGAATATTCCAGGAGAAGCCATGGCAGTATCCTTAGCAGAAATGAAAACAATAACAACTACTAACATTTTTTTTTGTTGCACTTTTTTTGTTTGTTTGTCAGCTTAGCAGGAGTTAAGGCTCATCTGAGAGGACAGTCTCAGTTGAGAAAATGCTTCCATCAGGTTGTCCTGTGGGCAAGCCTGTAGGTTATTTTCTTGGTTAATGATTGATATGGAGGACCCAGCTCAATGTTGTGGTATCACCTCCGGGTAGGTGGTCCTGAATTATAAGAACGCATTCTGGTCAATTCAGTAAACAGTTTTCTTACATGATCTCTGCCTCAGTTCTAGCTTCCAGATTTCTGCCCTGAATTCCCTTCATGGTGGACTATATAAGTTGTAATGGGAAACAAACCCTTTCCTCCCCAAATTACTTTCAGTTACAGATTTTTAAAATGTGTAGCCCAGGCTGGCCTCGAACTCGTGATCCTCCTGCCTCTGCCTCCTTCAGCAAATCCTATCGGCATTTGCCACCACTACCGGCTCAGTTACAGATTTTTATCACATCAATATAAGGCACACAATTTGAAAATGACCTGGAGTGATAGTGGCCTTTCAAATGGGTCTTTAATCGTAACATGTATACCTGTGACTTATAGCATATTGGTTCGTTTCTGGTGTAAGACCACTAGAAAACTTACTTTTCTGCCAGGAGTAAAACTGAAAATTGACTTTTAAAATGAAAAGTTAATATGCCAAGTGCTCACATCTGTAATTGGAGAAACTAAGACAAGAGGATTGCCTCAAATTCAAGGTATCCTGAGCCAAATAGTGACTGCCAAACCAGGCTGGGCTACACAGTTAGACACCATCTCATAAACCAGCAAAACAAAACAGAATTGAAACTTAGAATTAAGTTCATGCCGAATTGCATGAGTTATCTGATTTATTAGCGCATTACCATATAAAATGCTAGTAGTAGAAAAAATAAATAGTATTATCTTTAAAATTTATTTTTCTGTAAATCCAAACTTATTTTAATGTAATGTTTATTTTTAAATTTAAAATATGCATCATTAATTCATTTCGGGTTTTTTTTTTTTTTTGAGACAGGGTTTCTCTGTGTAGCCCTGGCTGTCCTGGAACTCACTTTGTAGACCAGGCTGGCCTCGAACTCAGAAATCCGCCTGCCTCTGCCTCCCAAGTGCTGAGATTAAAGGCATGTGCCACCACTGCCCGGCAATTCATTTTGTTTTTGAAGGGCTAGTTATATCGTCTCTAGGCGCTGAGACGATGATGGTGTGGGTGAGGTGGTGGCATGAACTGGCGTGTTGTGGAGATGAAATGCATTTACGTGGGTTGAATATGGGAAGCGAAGGAAAGAAATCAAATATTAGATACTGTATCCCCATGGGTCTGTTTTTACGATGATAAAGTCTGAACTCAGGAGTAAAGAGGACACTTAGGGCACCATTGCTTTTGAGATGTCTACTTAGAGAGCTCCAAAGAGATGCCTGTAAATAACTGGGAAGGGTAAGGGTTATCTGTGATGTAACCACCTGGGGACCAGGAACATGAAACTCTCAGGGACGGCGTGCTGGTCAGTATCCAGCATGGGACAGCAGGGCCATTCTGGTTCTCAGTTGGGCAAAGATTGGATTGCATGCAGGGATCTGATTCCAGATTAGCAGGTTAAGATTGATGATGACTTGAAAGTAGTCAGGTCTGCAGGACTAGAACAGAGCCCAGTTCTTCAAAGTACCAGGAGCGTCACTCCTGATACGGATGATAAGGGACCCTCTCAGGAATGCAAGGGTACAGCCAGATGGATTAGGCTAAGAACAAGTGGGGCAGGGGAGTTGCAAAGTAGAAATAGAAAGCACGAATACCTTTGAGACAGATGCGTATATTTAATTTTCAACATGATGTGGCGTGTACATGTGCGGTGAGTTATCCCTCCATCAGAATGCATTAATATTTTCACTTCAGCCTCACTTGCATTTTCCCTGTTTTTTGTTTTCTTTCTTGCTTTCTTTTCTGATCATAAGAGCATTGGAAATACCTTAGCCAGTTTCAGTGTTGTTAACTGCAGCCATTATACCATGTATTCCATCTCTTGTCTAATACTCCAGGCCATCTCTTAAAAGTTTGCTCTGCAGCAGGGTATGGATACAAAACAGATGTAGAAGAAACTAAAATAATTCTTCAAAGCCGGAAAGGGGCTTCCAGATGATTTGGAGTGAAGGTGCTCACCGTGCCAGTGTGGCAGCCCAGGTGAGCTCAGGTCCAGCCTCCACTTGTAGCCTTGGTGCATGCATCTCCGCTTTCCCAACTGAGAATAAATAAATTTAAAAAAAAAAATAAGAGCTGGCAAGGACATTGTAGAGGAAGTATTTGATAGGTTTCATTTTTACCTGTGTCAATCACCATCACCTAATATAATTATATAATTATTCTAAGCAACAATACTTCCTTTAGTGGAAGTTACGGAATATATAATTTTGCATTGTTTTTTGACCACTTTCATTTAGCTGATTTCCATTTGATTTTGATGGTCTGGGGAGAAAAAAAATCTAATTGTTGTGCAGATATAATTGCATTGTAAAAGGAGTGGCTCTGAAGTTCAACCTTTCAGACTGTAGGACTACTTATGGGGTGGTCAACCTTTCAGATGGTAGGACTACTTATGGGGTGGTCTTTGTGATATGGGTGAAGTCCTCACACTCTGGTAGCAGCTTCTGTGAACTTTCCACAGTGGACAGTTGTGCTCACCTTGGTACTCACAGAAGGGCTCTTGGACCATCAGTGGGGTGGGGGGGGGGGCAGAGAGAAGGGGTTACTGTGTTCTTGTCCCTTTGACACAATCCAATGCTGACTTCTGTTTTCACTTGGTGAGCTTTCTTCCAACTATTCTGTAAGTAATTTGAAGGGTTTTCTTTAATGTTATGCAAATGTACCCCTCATTACCAAAATAAAGTGTTTAGACAGTCTGATGGGAAAGTGCTTAAAAAAAACTAAATATCTGTATGTATTTATAAAGCATTTATTGCTTTATTAAGAAGAGAAAATACTTTTTATATTTTCAATGTTTCTTGAAAAACAGCTTTTTAAAAATATTGGAATAAAACACATTTTCTGTCTCTATCTCCCTACCCCCACCTCTCAAAAAGAAGGCTTATGAAAATGTTACATGCTTATTCCAAGAATGATTTTGTAAGAACCAAGAATCACAAATTCCTGCCTTTACATATTTATCAGAGGTAAGAAGTGCCTGGTGCAAGGAGGGTTCTTGCCCTCATGTGCTCGCTCATTCACGCTCGCGTGCTCTCTCTCTCTCTCTCTCTCTCTCCCCCCCCATCCTCTCCTTTTTTCTCTCTCTCCCCCTTTCCTCCCCCTCCCTCTCTTCCTTCCATTCTCCACACACACACACACACACACACACACACACACACACACACACCCCCACACCCACACACACACCCCCACTGGGAATGGAAAAGAGCAAACAGTCATTCCAGCATTCCCCAAAGTAAATAACTAGGTGGTGCTGTGTCGTAGAGACATTCTGGAAGAGTTGTAAGTATGTTTGTTTTTTAAAAATTAACCAAGATTTAGTTTTTCCTAATCAGTTGCCTCTTAAAGATGCCTAATATTCCACTTGGAACAGTTACTACTTTTAGATATTTTATATATAAGGCCTCTTCTTTTTCTAGGTCAGCAACTTGTAGAAAAAGCTGAGGAACTTGCAGTTCTGTGAATTGATGTTATTTTTGTCCACAACGTTAAATATGTGTAGTTATGTAATCCTTGCTTATTACATGTTCCTTAAGTTCTTGTATGTCTAACTATTGCTGTTCCTTATGCTCTTGAAACAGAGTAGATAGGAGAGTTCCTTCAGATTCTGCCGAGCATTCCAGTGAGGTAACTCTTAACCTGGACTCTATTTGTTTTACAAAGTCTAATCACGGTTGCTCAGTTTTCGCGAGAACCCTATGACGTTTCTGCTGTTCTCCGTTTGATAACATTAAATAGTAGATGCAGAGTTGTTCAGTTATTGAACCGAGAAATTGAAGCTGGAGTGAAGGCATTTGTTCGTCAGAGGGCTCATGTCCCTGTCGCAGACTGGTTTGCACCTTCCTATTTTAAGCTTCTCGGTAGTGAGTCTGTATGTAGTCAGTTTTATCTGAATTGAAATTTAAAAGGCCGGTGACACATAACTGTTGAGGCAGATCTTGGATCAAACATTAACACTGCCTCTGTGGACTTTGAGTAAGAACGGTTGTTGCAGAAATTCCGACTGGGCTCCTGCCTGGTGATTGAGTTCTGTTTAATGTAAGAGCACAAGCTGATTCACCTCTGTGCTGCAGAGCTAGCTGCATTTCACACTACGTGAAGTGCAGAAAGGTTTAGACAAAACCCACAGTGCCAGCGGTAGAACTCAGAATCCTGCACGTACGGACTAAGCCACATCCTCAGATCCCTGTGTGCTAAAACCATGATTCCCTTACCAAGGACTTTAACTACTTCCCAGGGACTTAGACAGTTTCCTGGTGTCAAGTTATGGTAGACAAATGTGACAGTATTTTCAGGATGTGCCAAAAGTTTGAAGTAGAGTAAATGCTAAGAGTGAAAACATTCATTTCCATTGCAATTCCAAATGGTTTGTGTTGGAAAGTTGGTAACTTAAAATTAAATGTCTTTTAGAAATGCTCTAATCCTCTGCTGCTGTAAGTGCATGGATCCAAACATGTAAATATGGTGCCAAGAATGAAACTCTAGAAACTTGTCTCCCCTCTTATTTAAACAGTAACAAGTTGCATGGCAAATGAAATTGATGACCTGTCACCTGTGGTTTGTTTCGAATTACCGAAGATGATTTTTTCATATTGAGTTAGTCTGCTGGTTAAGGATAGCTGTGATTCCTCAAGGTGATACACACGCATAATACATATATCACAAAATAATAAAAACAAGCATTATACTCTCGAAGAAAAATAAAGGACTCATTTCTCTTCAAAGAAAGGTGGCAGAAGGAGATTGTGAAAATGCATTAACAGTGTGAATGGTGCTTATGAAATTTTGAGGCAAAACATAGAAAATAACCATTTTATAAAACCATTCTAATAGGCTTACCTGGTTTTTGTTGAGCATCACAGAATGATTGTGCTGCTGAGAATCTTACCACCTGCACCTAGGCATTCGGAGTAATTAGTGAAGCACGTCTATTTAAGGGAGTTCTCAAGCAGGTCCTGACCATTTTCTTTGGGCACACTCTGAGCAGTGGGGACCGCTGCTGTTTATCACGTTACACGTCGTTGCCTTTGTTTCCAGATCCACCTATTTCCTCGGGAACATTTGTGTAAATAAGAGTATTCCACGTGCTTTGTGACTTTGCTTCTTATTTCAAGGAAGGAGGAATTGCAGTGGATGGATCTACTCAGCTGCCTTCTATGGAAATGATAAAGATAGTTGGGAGGGCCAGGGGCAGTATTGCTGGATTGAAAACAGTTTACTTTTTACAATGCACTTGTTTTTGTTTATTTAAAATGATTTAATGAAGTTTTACAGATCATGAAAACATAGGGCTATTGAGCATGTCTTAGTGTGTACACATAAAGTGCTTTTCTTCTGGCAATTTTTATCTATGTGTTCTTTCATAGAAACCCGAGGCCTGCGTTTATTCCATTCAGTGTGCTCTTTTTCTCTCTAAAAATGCATTCTTAAGTTTTCATTGGAGAGGATGTATTTAAGGTAATTTCTTTGGGAGGCTTGCCAGACTAACAGTATGAAAGCATAGGACATGGTGTACAATAAGCAGGAGGAAAGATAGGTGTGATAGAAATGCTAGGAACCCTATTGGTTGCTTATTTTTTGAATTGCTGAAGACAAGATTATTTTGTGGGTGCATCCAGTCCATTTAAAACAGTGAAAATTCTTTTTATGGGAAAACTCAGGTCACATTAAATGCTCGAAAGCCCTATCCCATTGTGCTTTTAGCAAGTAAGGTTTTTTTATTTTATTTTTTATTTTTATTTTTTTTAATGGAATACATTTGAATACACTGCAAAGTATATATTTGTGTGTGTGTGTTTTATTTATCTGCCGGTATTTCCTTAAGTTGATCCTTTAAGCAAATAAAATATATGTTTTTCATGGTAATATGTCAAATGTTATGTTAAATCAAAGTCTCACAATACTCAGACTCAGTGGCTTTTATTTGCTAGTCAAAAACTATTAATTTTGATTGATCAGTACCAAGAATTATAATTTACATTAAGTCATTGCTTTTATGTATACAGTGTATGAACAGATCCCTTTGCTCAGTTTGCCATGGTGTGCTTACAGTAAAGAAAAGGCAAGCAAAAGAAAAACCCAGCAATAATTAAGAAAGCAAGGAAAGGCAGAGCTTATTCAGAGACCTTTAGATGATGCTTTTTGCTAATACGTAATTGACTTTCAATTTAATTGTCTTTTTCCAATAATGCAATAATTTGACAATTTCTTTGCCTTGATTCATTGTATTTAGTATGGGATGGACCATATGTAGGTGAATGTGCTTTAAAATGCATTCTCTTTTGTTATATTGAGAATTTGATACATGTATGTTAATCAGAATAGGTGAGTAATAGAAACAGGGTAGCTGCTTGCAGGCTATTTTGTCTTCCGATAAAAGGTGTTTGTGTCTACAGAGGAGTAAAACGCTGGGGAGACACACACTCATGCCTTTTTGCTTCATTGAGGTACCACTTACTAGTATTACTTCTGTGGTGTGTGATTTCTGCTGTTCTTAGTAAATAGGTAAGAAGTTAAGAGTCAGCAGGTTTTTAGTCTGCAAATGCTTGCATGAACTTAAATAAATAACAAATCAAGTCTTTGGTCCTGATTTCCTGAAGTTGTGTCAATGTAAGGTTCAAATTCTGTAGCAATTCTATACATAGAAATACTATAGAAGTTCCTAAATTTTAGTTAACTAAGTTCGTCATAAATTTCCTTACCATGATTAAGCAAAGCACATGTCTGTAGATTCTCCAGTTGGAAGACAAGATTTCTGGTTTGCATGTACATGTCTACTGAATTTCATCCAAATACTTTTTTTTGTTGTTGTTGTTTTGAGTTTTTTGAGACAGGGTTTTTCTGTGTGACCCTGGCTGCCCTGGGACTTTTTCTGAAGGTCAGATTTGCCTCAAACTCAGAGATCCCCCCTGCCTCTGGCTCCAGAACGCTGTGACCAAAGACCTGTGCCACCACCATCTGACTCCAAATTGTTTTAATGTCCTAACCTATATGAAGATTTATTTAAAATATTTTAATAAGATTACTGAATATTTGCTAAATTTGATAAATTTACTGAATATCATAAACATGCAATTCATAAAGGAGGTTTCATTAACAGTGAAGTAAAATGTTTTGGGCAAGTATTCTAGTAAGTTACCCCAAAATGTGCTATTGAATTAGACGTAAATGAAACATGAATGAATCAGAATCATAAAGTCAAGGAATCTCTTAAGTCAGAGTGGGTGTCCATGAAGGCTTGTATGTGAATGTTCTTCCCAGCAGCATTTTCAGTAGCTACAATGGAGGAAAGCCCAAGTGTCCATCAGTTGGTGGCGACTGAGCCAAGCATAGCTTCATTCAGTGACTGGCTCTAGGTAATAAGGAGTAACAAAGCTTGAACGTATAGTACAGCATAGATGATCCTTAAAAGCACTGAGCACCATGGAAGAAGCCAGATACACAACTCACATGTTGCATGATTAAGTTTACTTAATGTTTCTTCAAAAGCAAATATATAGAGACAGAAAATACATCAGTGTTGTCGCCTGGCACTATGTGGGGTTTGACTTAGAATAAAGATACTATAAACAAACAGAAAATGGTCCATTAGAAATTATTTCAGAGAAGCGAGAGGGGGTTGAATGGGGAACAGAGGGAGAGAAGGGGGCTTATGGGACTTTCCGGGAGGGAGGAAACGGGAAAGGGGAAATCATTTGGAATGTAAATAAAAAAGAAAACTTAGAAAATAATAAAAAAAAAGAAAGAAATTATTTCTGTGTGTGCACACAAGCCAAAATTGGGCTTTGGATTTCTTGAAGCTGAAGTTGCAGGCATTTGTGCTGCCAAATATGGGTGCTAGGGTCCAAAGATGTCAGTCCTTCAGTGGACAGTCAACTTTTTAAAGCGGTAAATCATCTTTCGCACCAAAAGTGAGGTTATATAAAAGAAACATATATCAGAGGAGGAATGTTGACGATCTAGTGCAGCCCTAGATTTTTATAAAAGAAAAGGCAACAGCCACTGTTGATGAGAGTTTTATTGCAATGTATAGTGATCTGTAGTACCTGAGCCCTAAGTTTTATTTTTCTATTGGATGGCATTGAACATCATTTTGTGTACCTAGTAGCCAATTTTAAACCTTTACAGTTTAAAATTTAGTTTTATTATCCTCCCGTGTATGTGCGTGTGCTTATGCCTGTATGTGTACATGTATATGACACTAAACTTTCTGTGGAGGACAAAGGACAACTGAGTAGAGTCATTGCTCTCTTTGGACCTTAGGTTCTGGGAAATAGAACGCTTCTGTGGTCAGGCTGGCGACGACTTTCCTCATGAGTTCAAACCTTTCCCCTCATTTTAGAACTGGAATATATCTTTCTGTGTGGAGGGGTTTCTGTTATTGGGTTTACATTATTGGTCTGCTTTTGTTGGTTATAGATGTGCACATTCTATTTTTTTCTGAGTTATCTTTTTATCTTCTTAACTTTCACATAACTAAGTTGTAAATTTTGATTTAAGTCAATTTATCAAGACTTAAAAGTTGTTAACTTATTTTTAAATCTTTGATGAATTGTCCCTGAGAATCTTTTGTACAACATGTGGCTCCAAATATTTTACCTCAAATAGTTTTCATGTAAATATTGAAGAGTTTATGTTTTACACTTATACACTAGCATTTGGTTAATTTATGTCTTAGGTTCTGCTTTAGATTTTAACACTTCTTGAGACACTGTTAGTCAGAACTTTTAGATGGGATAACTGTTCTGGAAAATCATTTCAAGGGGTTTTCTTTCTCTTTCTGATTGGTCTTATTTATCCTGACCTGTACCCCTCCACAAAACAGATTTAACACAATGTGGACAATGATTGGATGCTGCTTAAAATTTACCAAAGTTCATATTTGCTTTTGAGATTGTGACTTCAATGTAATTTTTTTCTTCACTCTTTGGTTTGACCTATCTTCCTTTTGTGTGGAAGATAGTTCATTCCTGTTTATTGTACACACACATACACTAAAATACTTATAAATCTCATGTTCAATTTTTATAATTTCTCACCTATCATGTTTTTGAAAACTAATAAAATACTTTGACTCACCTTTTAATGCTTCAGATAAATATTTCTTTGCATCTATTTGTTATGTCTGATTATAAGAAAATTATGCATGGATACATTTTGTCTTGGATCTGTTACCTTTTCTTTGCATCTTTATGAGTAAAGTATTTATTACTCCCTGGAAGCAGTGAACGTGGATGCTGAATCTCTAAAGTAAGCCTTTTATACTTAAATTTTAGTGTGCTGATAGAAAACATATTCTAACTTTTGCCTGGTTATCTCTCCCTATGTCTTATTAATAGAAATAAGTTGTGGTACCAACCAAATTTTCCTTGCTTATACAGAATTATTTTTAAAATGTTTCTTTAACAAAAAATTGTGTTTTGCCTGCACATATCTATACAACACTTTTTGTAAATTACAAATAGATGTAAGCTATCATGTGAGTGCTAAGAATTGAACCCAGGTCCTCTGGAAAAGGAGTGAGCACTCTTAACCACTAAACTGTCCCTCCAGCCATGATTTTTTTCCTTTTAAATAATACTTATTTTGTTGCTGTATGTATGTGCATGTATATACTCACACTGTGTGGCAGTCAAAGGAGGTCTTTGTGGCATTGATTCCCACAGTCCCTCTTTACATTCATTCTGGTGATTAAACTCATTTGTTAGGCTCATACAGCAAATGGCTTTTACCCACTGATCCAACTTGCCTGACTGCCTCACTTACTCTACCTTTTTAGACCAAGTTTTGGTCACTCCCTGACTTCTCTGCATATATCATAGAAGGCCCCAAACACAAGATACAAAGGAAGCTTATGAGAGAGGATGTTAAGACCAGCTGCTACTGCCATTTATGTCTCCAGGGCAGAAGCGTGTGAATGGAACTTGATGATTGGAATATGGTTCAGGGCTTTGGTTTGTTATAGAGCAAAATGATTAGTTATTTTTGTACATACCCCATGGGATGAAGAAGGACTTGTGATAGAGCCCTGATGTTTCCGGTGCTGAAATGTAAAACAGTTGCATGTGGAAAACACAACCCTCAAGATGCTCTGAAGTTATTATTTTTCATTTATCAGAAACTCATTTATTTCCTAGGTTGTGTGCCAAGTGAGAGAAAGGCACTAGGGACCTTTTCCAGATTTCCAATTCCTTGGAGCCCAGAAGAGACCTGAAAGTATCTAGGGATATGAAGAATTCTCACAAGTAGGAGTGAGTCCTGTCCATGTGACTCTTCTCACCAAATATTGCTTAGATTAGTTCAGCCTGTGTGCCCTGACCAAATTTTACAGAGTTTGTATTCGGTTTTAGTGTCTAAACAAGAGTCATGCTCAAGTCTGAATGTAGTATGACCTACAGTCCTCTAAAATACTGTATTGTAGAAATGCTAAAAGAAAACTCAATGGTCATATACAGTGTCACCAGAACTTCACTACCTGGGAGCCTGTGTGAGATTTCCCCAGCCTGCTAGGGAGAAAGCAGTCACTGTTGGGGAGCCTGTGGTTGCTACATGTGGAATCTGCTTTGCTGCATACATAGCAGGCCTTATTTAGTTTACCCATGTTAAGCCTGAGTTTGGCATTCATTTGTGGTTATAGCACATTTTGTGGGCCTTGGAACAAATTCCTTCCATTTTTATAAACCATATTTAAAGTATAATGACAAATGCCTCATAAGATTAAATGCAAAATTTAAAAAAATAACGTCTGCATAAAGCTTAGTGGTAGGTATTCATGGATTATACTCTTTCTCCTCTGCTGCTTGGCCTTGCTGCTCCATGGTTTTATTTTTATTCTGTATGACTCTCTTGTGCTCCCAAAGGGATGCTGTGCTATGGCTGTTGGGAGCCCTAGCATGGGAACCAGCAACTTTGGGATTAAAACTCTGTTCCACTCTGACTAGCCAGGTGCCCTTAAGCAGCCTCCCCAACCTTCCCATATAGACGTTCCTTCAGTAGTACTTAACCTCATGGTGTTATGCAGATGTTACTACACATCTGGAAACACTGAAGACAGTTCTTTGTGCTGTATAGCTTTATGTCAGCTTGGCACAAGATAGAGTCACTGGAGATTAATGAGCTTCAAGAGAAATGCCTGAACTAAGATCAGACTGTAGGCAGGCCTGTAGGACATTTTTATAATTAGTGAGTGATGTGGGAGGTGAGCAGGTGGCCCTGGGTTCTCTAAGAAATGAGACTGAGCATGCCACAAGGAGCAAGACAGTGAGCAGTAACCCTCCATGCCCTCTGCATCAGGTCCTGGTTTCTACCCTGTTTGAATTCCTGTCCTGACTTCCTTTAATGATGAACAGTGATATGGAAGTGTTTTTTGGTCATGGTGTTTCATTGTAGAACTAGAAACCTTAATGAAGACCACCTTTTCCCCCTTCCTCCTCCTCCTCCTCCAGCATCATAGTCTTCTTCCTTAGTCTTAGTTGCCATTGTCCTCCTCTTCCTCCTCCTCCTCTTCAAATTGAGACAAACTCTTGCTGTTATCTGGACCATTGTCAAACTTCTGCATCAGCCTCCTGGAACACCATATTTGCTAAGACAATTTCTAACACTTTCAAGTGTTTCCTCTTGAGGATATTGGATAACACTATTTTGTTTCATACTCTTGTCCTTTATTGGAATTTGTTGTTGGGCGTATATGCTAGTTGGGTAAGTGCTTTGCTTGCTTTCGTGTAGAGAATACCCATTGTTTTTATATTTGCTTTGTAGTGCCAAATATCAGGAAAGGATGAGTCACAGCCTTGAAAGAGAATGGAGAACACAGAATTAGATTATTTCTTTTTGATACCAATCCTGATTCTCGTTGGTTAGTCAAGGGACACTATAGCCGAGACATTTCTAGTCTGACTCATAGATCTTTGATGTAGCCTTGGGTGAGTTACTTGCCTGGGCAGAATGAGAGAAATTTCTTTATACTCTCAGATCTGTGTCACTCCCCATTTAAACCTTAGCCTCCTTTGCCAAAGTAGTGGAAAATGTACACACATATAAGGTGTGTGTGTGTGTGTCTGTGTGTCTGTCTGTCTGTCTGTCTTTGGGCTTTGAGTGACCAATTCCATTTGTGACAACTTGTAATGTGTTACAGAATACACTACTCCTGGCAATCCACCCAAGTTTCTCTGGCAGTATGGAATGAATGCATCCCTCAGTTAAATCAGCAAATACAGATAAAATTCCCCTTCTGTGCCAGCTTAATTTCTAGGGACTGGCACAAGAGAGAATGAGAGACTCCAAGTCCCAACTTTGAGGGGACTTTTTGAACACTAATGAACAACTAAAGGCATGAGCTAGGTAATTTGTAGTAGTGATAGACAGGACAAGGGCAATGTCCTGTTCTGAGAGGATATACTGGACAGGACTGAGGTTGATGTAACTTTTAAGAAGTTTAGGAATAAATCAATAAAGGTTTTTATTATTGATTACATATAATAAGGGCTTCACTGTGAACTTTGAACACGTGTAAGGTATTTTGATCATCCTCCACCCTCCACACATCCCATCACCCCCTCCCCTCCTCAATCCCTTCAGAAGGAAGTGTATTATTGAAAGCCAGAATGAGCCCAAGGAATAGGTGATTAATGGCACAGCTGTGCTCATGTCCTCAGATGTGGAGGGACTGACTGGGTCTGTTTGAGTAAGCAAAAGACACCAGTGTGTGTTACCTATGGGATAGTCACTGGGCACCATAGGAAAGCTCATGCTTCCTGGGGCTTGCCCAGCTGTCAAGCATGCAGTAGTCTCACTTGGAAGACTGTGGAGTGTGGACCACCCTACCCCTGATATTGCTGATGGAGTTCTGGAGAAGCATTTGCCTTTGTAAGGTTTTGGGTGCTGTTGTTGGTGTTCTGAAACAGAAGAGAAACCTCCCTGGGACCTTTAAAGGAAATGAAAGGACTCTGGGATTCATTGTCAGTCGAAGGAAAACCAGTGGAGGACCAGAGATATGGAAGAGACAGGTTGATGTTTGGGAAGTGACCCTGACTACTGTGAGGAGAATGGATTTCAAGGGAGAGGCGAGACAGCAGAAAGCAGGAGGTAATGAGGGTGATAAGAGCCTTACCAGCCTTTGAGGGAGGGGATGGCTGAATTATGCCGATGGAACAAGGGACACAGGTTCCTCGATCTTAGACGACCTAGCCTGTAGTGATTGGAAATGGATTGTAATTAGGTCTAAGAGGCTGAGAAGAATCAAAATGGGCTTAGGAGTTTTGCTTGAGTTCATTGTAGGGTTAGTTGGAGTCACAGAGGTAGGGGAAGGTTTATATGAGAATGGAGGCAGAGGAAGAAGATAAAAGTCTGGGTTTTGTAATGTTGGAGATACACACATGATACAGCCATGTGAGATGACTGTGAGATGTGGGGATAATAAGTGAGAGCTCAGTTGACAGGTATGAGTCATCCACATGGAGATGCCATTTAAATACTGCAGGTATTGAGGACCTCACTTGGGAGTACAGGTGTGAACAGAGTATGGAAAAGGACACAATATGGACAGCAGAGTCTCTGACTTGAGAACAAATGCAGCAGCTGAGAGGACAGTAGTGGAGACGGGCATGACAGTGAAGAAGGAAGACCACAGTGGATTATGCTCTCACCAGGAAGTCCACAGATCATCCTAGGTAGAGAACTTTGGCTGGTGTGAAACACTGCTCAGTGGGACTGAGATGGCCAAGCTCAGGGTTTGACTTAGACCTGGGAATGCCATTAGAGCTGTCAACAAGGGAAAGGTCAGCTGAGCCAGTGTGGCCAGTTTTCTTGTGTTGCCTTTCCTTCTTGCTGGTCAAATCCACATTGAAAGTGGCTCGGATGTGAAGTTAGCCTTGTTCTCTACTGTTCATGATTCTCCCCAGAGCTCAGTGTTAAATCCACCATGGAACAATTTTTTTTTAACTAAACCTTCTCTTCCCTCTTTACACCCACCTGGAGAAATACCAACTTTGAGGAGTCAGTCCTCACTGCATTATGAGAGGCATAGTTGGAGGGCCCCAGAATCTCTGTCAGTTATTTGGAAGGAGTGGCTCACCAGCCACCCACACTGGGAGGACTCATGCATAGTAGAACTTTGTATTGGGAGGGTGGGAGTGCCGTTATATTTGCGTTTTGGTCTTGGACTGTGTAATTTAAAGGCTATTAAGTCATATTTCCATGCCTTTGACGTTAACAGTGAAGCTAAATCTGTAAGAATATTACAGAGCATAATAAAGCAGAGGTGCTAATACGTTGAGCAGAGAAGCTCAGGAAGGAGCAGCCCTTGCTCAGATGCCATTTTCACCTTTTCTGTGAAACAAAGAGACTTTTCATTTTAATTCCATTATTCTGCTAAGTTTCTGTTTCTTCTCCATCTTTTATGAATATCAGTTCTGACCACAGTGGAGTTATGATCATACTAGACACAAATTTAAGTGCCCTAGACTTTAAAAAAAAATGATGAAAGGATCAGTGTTAGTTGTAAGATACCAGTGGAAATCAGAGGCAACTGAGGTTTTGGTACTTAAGAATGTATCTCTGGGGGAGGGCAGAGAGACGGTTCAGTGGTTAAGAGCACTGGCTGCTCTTTGAGAGGACCTGGGTTCGATTCCCAGCACCCACAAGGCAGCTTACAAGTGTCTTTAACTCCAGTTACAGGTGATCCAATACCCTCATACACACATACATGCAAACAAAACACCAGTGCACATGAAAATGAATACATAATTCTTAAAAATGTATCAATGGGTGCGATGATTAGTAAGACTGGATTTAAAAGCACCTAAGAAAAATGCTTCTGGGTCTGCCCATGGTGATGTTTCCAGAGAAGTTTAACTGAGGAGGGAGGAGCACTGATCGTGGAGAGTACCATGCCAGAGGCTGGGGGACTCAGACAGCAGTGTTCACCTTTCTCCTTGACTGTGGGCAGACACAATGTGGCCATTGCCCTCCCGCTGCCATAGCTGACACCCCTTTATTACTGTGTCTTCACCATGATGGATCCTCAGATTTCAAGTCAAAACAAACCCTTTTTCTTTAAGTCAATTCTGTTAGGTGTTTTGCCACAGAAGAGTAATACATTGGGTATTTGAAATTACAGATTTGTTTTTCCTCATGAAGATCATTAAGCTTTTTAGTAGTTTGGGCCAGTAATTCAACTTAGCTGGCCAGGAGCACTTGCTGCCAAGCTGATAGGAGTTCAGTCTACAGGACTTACATTTTGGAAGGAGCAAACCAACTCCTGCAGGTTGACCTCTGTGGATGGATATATATGTCTACCAACCTCTTTATAAGCATATACATGTAATATTTTAAAATTGAAAATAAACGATTCCACAGTGATTTACTGTGGCTTGCTTTATTGTGGCTGGTTTTAAGGGTTGATTAATTTTTCTCCTAATCTGAAGATTTTTTTTCTCTCAAATATGTTCTTGTGTCTCTTCTCTTTTGTACCTTCTCTGAGATTTGCCAAGGATGGCAGCCCCTGCTGAGTAGGCCATGGTGGTAGCTGTGCTACTGGTGAGAAAGACCTGCTGTGAAAATCCTTACATAGTTTTCTTTAAAAGGCATGCGGCACAGCTGTCAATCAGCTCAGTGATGGAGCACATTTCTAATTGCTCAGTGCCAAGAATTTGATCCTGAGCATCAGAATCCAGCAGCTAATGGGATGTGTAGCTTTGATGACAATCACTGTCATTCTAAGATTCACATTTCTTATTTAATCATGTATATATGTGTGTGTTCACATGGGGCCCATGGGAAACAAGGCTGTTGCATGCTGTAGCGCTGCAGTTAATATGGCTGTGAGCAGACAGATATAGGTGGGAACCCAACTGAGGCTCTCTGCAAGAGCAGCATATGCTCTTAACTGCTACACCATCTCTTCAGCCAGAAAGCTATAATCTTAATATACTAATGGAAAGCATTGCCTGGTGAGATGCTCGGCAGTTAAAGTACCTGCTGGTTATCCTTAAAGGTTAAGGTTCAGGTCCCCAGAATTAAATATAAAATGGTTACTTGCCTGCAATTCCAGCCCCGGAAAGCAGAGGGGGAGGCGATCACAAGAACAAGCTGGCTTAGCTGTATCTGGGAGCCCCGCATGGAACGATGCTGCCTCAATAATAAGGTAGAAGAGCAATAGGCAGATGGCTCCAGCCATCAACCTTGGGTCTCCACATACACCTGCATACATGCTGACATGCATACGCCACACATGAGAAATGGTAATAAAGACTCATAGTTGTAGACAGTAGCCATTATGGAATACTTGTGTCCAGCTGTCTTCTCTCTTCCCTTCTTCCTTCCCTTCTTACTTACCTTCCTCTTCATTAGTAGAATTTTCTGCATTTAGATATATTTGACTTTTTTTTTTTTTACTGGATTTGGGTGGCATTCAGTTCCTTTACTACTTTATGTTATGTAATAAAAGCATGAACTCCAGAAGTCAGTATGTTAAAATGTATTCAAGTTTTTCTGCTGATAGATGAAGGGTCATGTAAGTTAAAGTATTAAAGCTATTTAGGATTCAGGCCAAATCCAGACCTCCTCCTGGTATTCTTTTCATGAGATCAGACAACAGAAGATGAAGTAAGTGACCCAGATAGACAAACCCACAGTTTGTGAATGGGTTACATTTGGAGCCAACATGAGCTGGCAGGACATGCTCTACAGGGAAGTCCTACTGTGCCTGCAGGAGCTGAGTCACTTTACTCTCCTAAGCTCACTTAAGCCTCCTCCCTATTTCCATACAGCCATTTTGAGCTGGTGTTACTGCTTTGGTTTTCAGGGTTACCCATGTGCTTGGTGACGTCATTTGCTTTGTATCTTCATAGCTTCCTTTTTGGTCATGTCATATTGTGAGAATCTTAGTCTCTTGTATTTAGTCTCCCAGGTACTTGCATGTTCAGTACCAACCGCCCCCCCCCAAAGAGAGACAAAAGTGTTGTTAATTAAGTCAATAAAAGGAGACTTGAAGATATTCTTTAGGGCAGTTCTACATAAATTGCACTTTGCATCAGCCTGTGGATTGTTCTGTAATTGATATATATTAGTGATTAGAGATGGAGTTTCATCACCAACTCAAAGTACCTTAGGATGCAAGACGGCAACTTTCACATAAAATGCCAAAATGTGAACATTTGTTTTGGGTCTAGGTTCAGGAAGTTTTCCTTCTCTGGATGTGGAAGGGCTGTAGATAGCTGAAGCTGCAGCAGCTGAGGAGAGCGGTTAAGATGGACACTAGGAAAGCAACATACGGGAGGTTGTGGCGACCTCTGATCTGCTTGTGATGCAATGCCGACAGAGGCTTTAGGCGACAGAGGCTTTAGGCATTGGACGTACATTGTTAAGAATGGAGACTTTGAGTTCCAGAAACCTGAAGGAAATGTGACTCCCAAAAGTGGGGAAACGTGCAGACGTTTCTAATTCATTTTCTTGCTGTTATAAAAGGGATTTTCCAATCACTGTGCTTTCTGATTAGTTTTTGCTCATGTGTAGTAGACTATTGACCTAAGCATATTCCCTGTGTACTAAGTCACTTTATTGAATCCTCTTATGTTTTCAGCTGATTCGTTGACTTTTTATCTCCTTTCTCTTCTCGGTAGAGCTTTATCATAGTGTTCAATTCTACAAGTATGTACACCTTCATTTGCTTTCTCTGCTCGAAATATAAATTATTTCTAGGCATTTCCCATGCATTTAAATTGCTTCACCCAAATCCAGTGCGTTAATGTTCCCCATATTTAAAAATGTTTGTTTCCCAGGAAAGTTAGATTCTCTCGTCATGATTGCAGTACTTTGCACAGCTAATTTTAATCCATCATCATGGTAATTTTGTATATCCATCAGCCCTAGGGGCCATGCCTTTGAAACTCATATTTGAATCATTTGTCTTTAGGTCTCTTGTGCTTATTTGTATCAGATATAAAAATTATCTATTCTAGGATAAATGTTTGTAATATATGAGTAGTCAGTTTCTACAGATTAAAGTTTAGCATAGAGTAACATTTTCGTTTGCAGATAAAAAAAATACTTTTTATCTTTAGTAAGTTTTAAACATTTATTTTTATTGTAAATTATGAAAGAAGTCTTTCCTAAATATAAATCTGATTCTGTGACTAAAAATTAAAGACTAGTTATTTTAATAATCTGGTATACAAACAACTACCTTTTTACTGCAGTGCTCAAAGTTGCTTGGGCTTATAAGTGTAAATTTACTGAGTGGTAGGATGGTATATTTATCTTGTGTGAATCTTACATTTTCTCAGGAAATGCAGAATTAAATTTTACATTTCTCCTGGGAGGAAAGGAATAATATTCTTTCTTCCGAAGCAATTTGTTTTTAAAATAATTTTTGTATGTGTAAAATTATTTTGGTGCATACACATTGTGGCCCCCGTGCATGCCTCCTGCTCAGAGACCCAGAAGAGTGTATCCAATGTGGAACTAGAGTTGCAGACGGGTTGTACTTGCTGCTATGTGGGTGCTGGGAACCCATCCCACATTCACTGAAAGAGCAGCCAGTGCTTGTAAACTCTGAGCCAGTTTTCTGGCCCTACATTTTTTTTTAAGATAACATTTTCACACTTGATTTTATTTAAATATTAAAACTAAATGTCATTAGTTATAGGATTTTTTTTTCACATTTCATTTTTCAAGGGCCTTCACATCATTTAATTGTTTCTGTAAGAATTTCTTTTGGGACGTCCACTCTTTCTATTTCCAAGTAGCCTCATTGCCCTTTCGACACTGAAAATATTTATTTAGTGTATATATTTGTGAAATTTCATTGGATCCAATTTACATATGAAATAACTGTATCTGTTATAGTTACAGTTACAACTCTTCATGTTGTGTCAAAATACATAGCTAAAACAACTTAAGAAAGTGTAGACCATCATTGCGGGTAGGCTGGGGGTCAGTAAGGAGTTGGGGATGATTGTGCAGGCTGGAGCTCTGCCTGCTTGCTTTCTTGGATTTGGTTTACATGGCTAGCCCTTGGGATGGCAGCACCATATAAGGATGTGTCTTCCTCCCTCAGGTAAACCTTTCCAGTAACACTTTCACAGGCCTACCCATAGGTCTGTCTCTTAGATGATTCTACGCTTGATATTATTTTTTTAGCCAAAAGACCAAGTGATTCCTCCTAGGTGATTTTATGTGTATCCATGTTAATTGTGAATATTAACCAGTTACAAGTCTATCTCTCATCAACTTGATAATCAAACACTTTTTAAGCCATAACCCAACACTTACAATATTCAAAGACTCATGGCCATACCATAAAACAAAAGGTCTTGGATTCCTCTGTAAGAATCCCCCCAAATTATTAACAGTTCGAGCATTGCTCAAAAGTCCAAACTGTCTTATGAGACCCAAGGTAAATTAACTGTGAGGCCTTGTAAAATAAGTCTTAAAAACTACATTATTGTTTTTTCCAGTATGCAGAGGGTCAGTGCAGATATACACACTCCAAAGAGGAGGAATAGAGTTTGCAAAGAAAGGGAAACCAAGCAGGGAAAACATCTCTCTTGTCAAATTGATTTGCATTTCTAAAAGTTGGTGCCTTCTGTAGATGAGGTCTTGCCCTCAGGACATCTTTCCTGTTACCCACTAAAGAGTACAAGATTTATCTTTCTGTCACTCGTTAATCTCTTTGCTGCTGTTTCATCTGTCACAATCTTGTGTGCACCTTTCACCATACTCAAGTTCCTTTCTGTGTGGTAAACTACACTTTTATATTTCTGCCGTGAATCTCACAGAAACCTCAATAGATAGCATGAGCCAACACTAGGACACCTTCTGAACGTTTTTTTCCTTTAAGTTTGCTCTGCTGAACAGCTTAGTCCATTGCTTTTAGTCTCACTCAAGTTTTTAGAGTGCAGCAAGACTTGTTGCCAGAACATAACATGAATGGTCTCTAACCCAGTTCCTGATAGACTTCATCTCAGAAAAGGTCACAGAGCCTGACCTTTACTGCCTGTATCTCTGAAGGCATTCTGGTTCTCTGAAGTCCTAACTGGCCCATTCAGTTCTGCTCATAACATTTTTGAGCTTCTCCAGCCTGCAGCTCCAAAGTCTTCCATATTCCTTCTACATATCAGTTTTACAGTTCCATGAACCACAAGATTTGGAAAGTTACTTTGTGTTTTTATTTTATTTTATTTATTTTATTTTTCATTACAACAAAGTGTTTGACAAAAGCAATGAAGAGTGTATTTTGGTTCCTAATTTGCCAGTATATTCTGTCATGGTGAGGAAGTCACAATAATTAGGATTCCAGGGCAGGGATGAATGTCAGTGTTCCTCCCTTTCTCCTTTTTATGCCGTCGGGGCCCTAGCCTTCCGGAAGGTGGTGCCTACATTCAGGGTGGATCTTTCCTGCCTCAGTTAAACTCGTCTGAAAATGCCCACTGGGTAACAGTTGTGTCCGGATGTGTGTCTTACAGACAGTGAAGGGAGTTCATTGTTCAATGCTAGGAGCAGTACCAAACACTGCCACTTACAGCTTGCTTTCTTCTTTTCTGGTACCCTAAATTCAGAGTGGTGATCTGGTAATCAGGGAGCAATAGAAAAAAGTTTCTAGATTTAGAGATTCAGTTGAAAGCTCTGCATCAGTTCAAAGAAGAAAGAAGCTCTGTGTGCATGTTTGGGACCAGAGGGCAAAGTAAGCTAGATGGTAAAAGATAGCTAAGGTTTATCTGGATAGAGAACTAGGGTATGCTAAATTGAAAAGAAAGCAGGAAAGACTCAGGGACCACTGTGGGGTGTACAGTACAACAGTCCATGTTGAGACATTGTTCATAAGTTATCTCATCAAAGAAGAGGTGATATTCTTACTTCAGTAGGACTGAGCACATTTACTGAACTGGATGAAGGCCAGTAGAGATTCTCTTTACCTTGCCTTCTTTGTTTAAGAATATGATAATTATACATAGAAAGCTCTGGATATCATAAAGACATTTTCATAAAGATGCCATTCTCACTTCACCCCCATATCCTTTACTCTGCTCCCCTCCCCCTCTCCTGTTAGTCATCTTCATTCACATATATAGTTTCTAATTTTAGGTCATGCACATAGAAATGATTCTATGTACCTATATAAAATCTAGGATCCACAAATGAGTGAAAACACACATGATTTATCTTTCTGAGCCAAAATTCACTTACTGTTGTAATCCTCAGTTGCATCAGTTTTATTGTAAGTGACATAATTACATTCTACAGCTGAATCACATGTGCATGTGCCTTCTTGATGATGGACACCTAAGATGATTTCAAGGTGTGGCTGTTGTAAGTACTGGGGCAGTAAACATCCTTCAACAAGGATGTTATGGTACCCTGACTTAGCCCTTTCAGTGAAGAGCTGAGAGGCACAGCTGGGTTATACGGTCCATTAACCCACAACCTTCATACAGATTTCCAAAGTGGTTTGACTAGTTTACTGTCATACTTAACCGTTTGTAAGGGCTCCATTTCCTGTTAATCTTAACAGTGTTTGTTGTTAATTTTTTCCTTAATGTCCATTGATCTGATTAGGACAAGCTAAGATCACAGTGTTATTTTAGATTCTTTCTCTTAATGGCTAGTGATGAATATTTTTCATGCATTTACTGACCACTTATATTTCATGTCTTTCAATTTAATAAACTATAAGTCTCCTGATGTGAAAGTAATACAAACTTAGGGTTTTTGGGGGGGGGGTTAGGTGTTTTTTTTGTTTTGTTTTGTTTTCCTTTAACAAAACTAGGTAATACTAGAAGACATCTTTTTTATTTTTTAAATTTTGTTTTTATTGTAGGAGGAAAACAAAGGCGAAGGCACCTCTTCCTCCGGCCGAGATGAAGGGCGCAGATGCCTCTTCTGCTGAGGACCCTGTAGAATCTACTGCTGTCACCACTGAGCAACAAGACAATATGATAGATAAAGACATCGAACTCTCAGTGGTCCTGCCTGGAGATATTCTCAAGTCCACGACTGTTCATGGCAGGTACGCTGCAGTAGCTAAAATACCAGTGCCCCCCTCTCTTCTGCCACCATTGAAACCACTGTGACATATATCTTCACTATCTTCCTTTGACACATCTGTTGACATTGAGTTATTATCTGTTTTTTAAAGCAAGGACTAAAAGAATAGTGAGTCTTTTCTAGCAGTGTGTTAATATCAAGTTTCTGGGTTCTACTGCTCCAACTCAATGCTTAAGATTTGAAATTTTACATATTTTGTTATTTGTTGCTAGGTGTAAGAAACCAAGTCCTACTATTTCATTTTTCAGTCAAGGTTCCAAAGTTAGTGTCTGGAGCACAGTTCTTCCTTCTATCCGTCCCAATTTGTTCTTTCTGCTTCAGGCTGCTGCCATGATGAAAGAGTGAGTTAAAAAGTGGTATTTTCTTATTTACCCAAACAAATAGACTTATACACAACATTGGGGATTTTTCTTTAAGTTCACTGATTTAGTCCTATAAAAGAGAACCATGAAGTAGAAATGGAAAGTCAAATTTGAACTAGCAGGGAAGGAAGATGTGATTTAGGAGATTGGCAGTTCTAAATACACGAAAGTTGGGGAAATGAAACAAAGCCACCTGTAACTTTCCATTGCATCCTCAGGTAGAAAGCGGCATGGGCCCTATACTTGACCTCACTGTATACCTTCCAGCCTTCCCCATTGTGCTGTGGTCCAGTGTCATGTGTTAGAAGTAGAGGCTGCTTGACCTTAGCATGGGATGCTGTGCATGTGTAGCAAAGGAAGGAAGCAATGTGTTAGTTGCTGCATTCTAACTCTACGGCTTTCTGTAAAACTCTCACTCGGGATGATGATAATGTTGGACTCATCACAATCACAGGTAACTCTAAACGTTATAAAGACTGATGGAAATGAAGTGAATGCAGCCTTAGGAAATACTTCATAGAATTCCGTCTCACATTCTCCTTAAGCCTCAGTAAGTTACATTGTTTCCATTTGTTTTTGTGGTTAAAGTAGTTTAAGGATTTCTTCATTGATCCCTATTTATGATGTTGCTGCACTTGTCACTAACCTTGGTGGCCTCCTACTGGTGCCTGCCTCATCTTGGGGGAGGAAGTGGAAGACAATGATCCTTAAATCAGTACTCTAACATTGTAGCCTTCACATAAAACAGTCAAATCTGTACTGTCATACACTGAAGTAAAACAGAGACAGGAATTGATGTAGTGGAGGCTGAAAACCTGATTCCCAGCCATTCAGTTCCCCTGGCTTTTCTCTAAGGCTTGTAGGTAAGGCTGGTTTCATCACTGGCCACACCCTTCTTTGGAAGTCCCGGCAAACTCACTGGATTGTCGTCTTTTCTGTTTGGGATCAGCTGTTATCCCAGCAGCTTAGACTTGGATTTGAACCCTGGTCTTCCTATGTAACTTGCACATTCACAAGAGTCTCAGGTTTCTGGAAAGCTACATCCTGAGTCTTCTGTCCTGAGAGCTTGGGTGATCTCATCATGATAAACTGCCCATGGCTGAGATGTTGGGCCTCCTTTAGTAGTCTTTTAAAATCAGGTTTTCCACCTTCTGTTTCTCAGCTGGATTTGTTCCTCCTTTCTTTCTTCGTTTAATTTATGACAGATTTTATGCCCCATTGTATTTCTCCTGTCCATATGTTCTTTGGATCTGGGTTTTCTTCATCTATAACTTAAAGATTCTGAATCAATTTTTGCTACATGCATTCTTACCAGGACCAGAGGACCGTAGAACTTTTCATACCTTTGTCTTCTAGCTCTTTGGCTTCTCCATTCCTAAGTCCTGGGTAATTTTCCATCAGTCAACCTTTGTATATATCTGAGCCCAGCTATTGTTGGTTGCATTGCGGCATTTTCTTATCTATGAAAAAGGTTTGTGTCTGAATTGTTAGGATTAAATAACACATTATATATTGCTATGGTTATGTGAAATACTATCACCGCTTGGCACATATTGACCCTAGTTTTTAGAGGTGGTGAGGGATGTTGGGGTTCAAAGCCAGCAAGCCCCGTATCACAGAGTCAGACACCCTCCAAGCTCTTTTCTGTAGGGAACTGATTACCCTCACCTGGCCTCTGGCCCTTTGTTGCTGCACACACAGATTGCCTGACTTAAGGACCTCTCAGTTTGTGCAGCTATAGCAATTCAGCACTGAATTAAGGAAGTTCAAATTACCACGTGTGAAGATTGGTTTATGTTAATTTCTCCTCTGATGTTAAATAGGAGTTTCCTTCCCGGCCCTCTTTTATATTTCTTAAGCTTTGCCATGTGATTCTTCATTCTTCTACAGATACTTTTTTTTTTAAAAACCTCAGTACCTTTATAAATACCACCCCAGCATTCTGCAGGACTTCCATCTGCTCTTCCTCCACGTAGCATATGCAGGCTCAAGTGATACGTAAGCTTCCTGACATCCCTAGAATCACCTGCTTCTTCCCACTCCCACACTAACTGTTCTTTATGCAACGATATAGTTTCCCATAGTGTCCCATGCTATGCTTTCTAGATGTTTGCCTTTTAAAACAACAACAACAAAACAAAGATGTATTTCTGCCTTTAACCCCATGCACATGCACGCGCGTGCGCGCACACACACACACACACACACACACACACACACACACGTGTGCATGCAGGTACATGTGGAGACCAGAAGGAGGTCTCAGATCCACTGGAGCTGGGGTTACAGGCAGTTGTGAACCACCTGATATGAATTCTGGGAATCAAACTTGGATCCTCTGGAAGAACAGTCTTAACTGTTGAGAGCCTTTCTTTCCAGGTAGAGATCAAGGCAGGAGCTAAAAAGGAACCGTCTCCAATTTAATTTTTTTAAAAAAAAAATGTTTAGGGCTCAAGTTTTGTGAGTTGCAAATTACTTGCTAGCAGGTTTTCATGTAGCAGCTTGCTTTTAATAGCTTTGTCACCCAGGAGCTGACTGTGTGTGGTCATCTTTATGAGCCTTTCAGTTAGAGGACTAATGCGTAGTCTAACTGTTGATGACATAGAGTGTGATTTTTGAGTATCTTAGTATGTGCCTGTGATACTTTTGAAAGACTTTGATATGTATTTCAGATTGTAGTGTGGTCTTCTCCAAGGGTAATTTGGAGTACCACAGGAGTGTGGTGTGAGGAGTCCTGAGGGTGTGATTAAAGCTGTCTTAACAGGTTCAGGTACTGATGAGCCACTATTCTAAAAGGTGTTAATAAGCCCAAAAAACACAAATAGTAAATAAACTATATTGTATTTATTAAAAGTGTTAACTAATGGAAAACATTACAATATAATGTCTTTGTAATTGTAAAAGAGAAAAAGATCCTACTGAATAATACAGGAATTCTGTGTAGGACTGAAAAAGTTAGTTTTAAATAAGCTCAAAGTACAAGAGTGTGTTTTAGACAAGTCAAAAACTCTGAGGGGGTCTGTCTCTAGATTTTTTTGAGAATATATTTTCTGAATTTGTCTAAATTATACTTGAATATTTTAAGCATTTATTTATAACATTTCTAAGGTTTGTTTATTTTAGCTTATGTGTATGAGCATTTTTCTCACATGTATATCTGTGTGCCACATGCATGCCTGGTGCCCTTGGAGGTTAGGAAAGATTGTCCATAACCCCTCTAAAACTGAAGTTATGGGCAGTTGTGAGCTGCTACATGGGTGTTGGGAATAAAACCCTGGTCCTCTGCAAGAACTGCCGATCCATCTCTCTAGTCCAGATAATTTATTTTGATGGCATGATTACTCATGTATTTGGTGCAAAAAAAAAAAAAAAAAAAACAAACCAATAAAAACCAAAACAAACTAACAAAAAAACCCAAACAAACCATTATTGGCATCAGAATGTAATATGTATGAAGAGCCTGTGTATGCTTCACTTTTCAAAAGCATTTCTCAGCTGGGCAGTGGTGGTGCACGCCTTTAATCCCAGCACTTGGGAGGCAGAGGCAGGTGGATTTCTGAGTTCAAGGCCAGCCTGGTCTACAGAGTGAGTTCCAGGACAGCCAGGGCTACACAGAGAAATCGCGTCTTGAAATAACAAAAAAACAAAATAAACAAATAAAAAACCCAAAAGCATTTCTCCCCTAAAATATACCTACACCATCTGAGAGATGATGTTTTAAGGTGTCTTGTCACATCTCTCATACAAGAGTATGTCTAAAATGTTCCCTTCGTGAACATGGGCGTGTGTAACTTTACCTGCAGAAGAATGTCTTTTGTGGGTACACTGGCTTTCATTAGAGCTTATTCTGGTTTGGAACACAGGTTGAGGCAGTTATACATAATGTGCAGGGGAGAGCAAAGACACATTATCTCGAGTTAGCGTGGCAGACTTAGTGGGTACCAGAGTTTAGTGATGTCATGTCCTTAATAACTCAATTTCATCTCTGCTATCTTCTCCTTTGCTTATGATGATGGTAGCTGTAATCTGATTGAAATCTCTGAGCATTTCTGTCTGCAATAAAATAGCATGGATGATGGGAGGAAGGAGAAACTAGAATATTTGTATATAGCATATAGTATGTGTGTGTGCACGCATGTGTATTTGTATGTGCATGCACTTGGGTGTATGTGCCTGTGTGCAGGTATACCACCGAGTTACTCTTTTCCCTGTCGCTGCCCTTAACTGCTCAAGTGAGCATTGGAGGCTGCTGCTGTCAAGGATGAGCTGCCCTGGTACTTGGGGACAGTTCCTAATTTGTTTTTGCTTTTTGTGTTTGAGACAGTGTTTCAGTCTGTGAAACAAACTGATCTCTGCTCACCATCCTTCTGTAGCTGCCCCCAGGATAAGGTACTATATCTTTAACCAAAACTTCCAGTTTGGGAGAATGATGAAAGTTTTGCTTTGAGGATGTATAGGGAGGGCATTCTGTGCTGTACTAGCAACCCTCTTCAACAGGGAGGAAGGGAAGGCCACTGTGTATAAAGGAGGAGACAGCCCTTTATTATTACACGTAGGCATTTGTTTTGATCTTAGGATGCCATGCATGTCAACAAAGGCAGCATTGCTCTTAAGTAGAAACCCCCCATGAAATTATGCTTTGTGTCATAGCTTAGTGTGTGACCTCAAGGACTTTGTGTTAAATATCCCAGAGATATTTCATATAAAACCTGTGGCCCTATTTGTTGGTCAGTGCCACTAAGAGCAGTTCTGACTGGTACAGGGCAGATCAGCAGTCAACCCAGGAGCATTTACATGGATTAGAGTGCCACCTATTGGAAGTAAGTAGACGAAGAAAAATGACAGGCTACACCATTGTGAGTCAGTTTTTGTTAAAATTATTATGGACCAGAATTCAAAAGTTCACATTATAGTTGTATTTACTTAAAAAATGCTAAATAGAGCCATGTTGGTAGCCGGTACTTGGGAGTCAGATGTAGGGGGATCAGAAGTTCAAAGTCCTCTTCAAATAAGTAGCAAGTTTGTGGTCAGCAGTTTATGAGGCCCTGTCTCCAAAGAACAAGCAAAACAACAGCAAACCAACCACCCAAACAAAAACCAAATGTTTCTGGACTGGTTTTGTCAGTGCCTGAGTTAGGGTTTCTGTTGTCACCATGAAACACCATTACCAAAAAAACAAAAACAAAAAACAAAAACAAAAACAGCATAGGGAGGAAAGGGTTTATTTGACCTAGGGTTCCATGTTACTATTCATCATGAATGGAAGTCAGGACAGGAACTGAAGCTGGGAAGGGACCTGGAGTAGAAGCTGATGCAGGGGCCATGGCTTGCTTCTCAAGGATTTAGCCTGATTTCTTATAGAATCCCATAGAACTCCTACTACATGCTCAGGGATGGCACCACCCACAATGATCTGGGCCCTCCACCCTCAGTCACTAATTAAGAAAATATCCTACAGGTTTACTACTGGATTTTAACCTTTTATTGATTCTTTGTGAGTTTCACATCATGCATCCAAATCACACTCATCTCCCTGTCTCTATGTATCTGCCATCTCCCCTAACAACAAAACAAACAAACAAAAAATTCAAATACAAAGCATTAAAAAAAACCAACTCATTGTGGAAGTTGTAGTGTGTCACAGTATGTCCCATATCATTTCATTTTGTCTACACATCTTTACCACTAACGTTCTTTGCAATGAGTCATTGGTCTGGTTCAAGGCCTCTGGCTTCTGATACACCATCAATACTGGATCCTCACAGGGAGTCCTCAGATAACCTGTTGTTACGGAGATACTGCAGCTTTGGATCTGCGGGGCTGGCCCTTTCACATGCCCCAGCAGCTCATAGATGAGGTAGAAGAGTTGGCCTACAGTATTTCCTTAATCAAGGCCCCCTCTTTTGACATGACTTTAGCTTGTTTCAAGTTGACATGAAACCAGCCAGCACAGTCAGAATCCCACTCCCTTTTTGTCCCTTTTAATTATTTACCATGAAGTGACTGGCCCTGGTCCTCAGCTATAAATTTCCATAATGAAAGCTGAGTTGCCTTTGTAGGAGTCTCCACCAAAGACCAGTCTCAGCTTGGAGAGGGGCTCTGAGGAAGTGATGTTTGAGAGCGGTGAAACAAACAACTCAAACTCAAATGACAGGTGCAAGCTGACAGCCTTGTAATCTGCTCAAGATGGCTCCCTAGACAGCTCTCTTAGATAGCTCTTGACTCTGTAGCCTGTTCCAGATAGCTCTCTGCTTGAGACAGCTCTATGTAGACACAGCTTTCTCATGCTAGAAAAAAATTTTAAAATCTCTCTGGATAGCTCATGAATTTTTTTTAACATTACAAAAGAATTCAGAAATCTGCCTGCCTTTGTTAAGCAGAGACAATAAGTCAGTTTGGTGGGATCCTGCCCTGAACTTACCATTCCTACCACTCCTGGCCCTGGCTCTGGCCTAGGACCTAAACTCCCTCTGTCTCAGGCTGACCTTGAACTCAGAATCTGCCTGCCTTTGTAAACAGGAACAGAAACTCAGGTGGGTGGGATTTTGCTAGGATCTTTCTGACAAGCTGGCTCATAATGCAGCTCCCTCTGTTCTTGTGGATCTGTGAAGTTCCTTATACAATCCCTATTTCATCCATATCTATTGCATAGTTGAGGAATTACATAGTTTTGAACTCATGTTTTCAGAGTTCTTTCCCACAACTTTAAGGGCTGCCCTGAAGATCTCAGGGTTTACTTTTTTTTGCTAAGGACATGAATACACAGTTGACTCCTGGACTCACTGTTTCTAATTATCATGGAGTCATTAACATTGGCAGAGAGAACATTCTCTGATAACCTTGGCAGGGAACTATTTCCCAAAGGAGGAACATGAAGTAAAAAAAAAAAATACATATTTTATATATACAACCCTTACATCCACAGCAACCATCCACACTTGTGGAAGCCCACGCCCTGCTGGCTGTGTTCCAGGGGCAGGAACCATGTCACTCTGTCCCTTACATGGCCAAGCAAGACTCGGCAAGTCTCTCTCCCTCACTTCTTTAGTTTCTAACTAAGGCCTCCTTTGTCTCTTTTTCTACTACTGACCTCTGATTTCCTTTACAGACACGATTCCTACTTCTAGTATGTAAACTTGCTCACTGTTAGTGACTGCTTTGTGACATTTTCTCCCCATCTTTGAAGAAAAAGCATACGATTTCCTCTGAGAATCACTGTAGTATTTATAGGACTTTTTGTTTGAGAAAAGCTCTTGAAGACCTGTTCTGATGTGTCTCTCGGTAATTGAAAGTTCAGTCAGACTGATAATGAAGGCAAACCATACCACAACTGTGTGTGTGTGTGTGTGTGTGTGTGTGTGAGTGTGTATGTAGGTATGGGTGTGGTATATTTAGTGAGTATATTCTTCTTTGTTGTTTGATTGCTTTTTTATTTGTGTTTTGGTGTGTTGGTTTGTTCGGATGTTGTGAGTGTTGTTGTTGAGACAAGACATTTGTCTGTAGCCCAGGTTGACTTTGATTTCCTAATCCTCCTGCTTCAGTTTCTCTGGGTCTGGAATGCACTTGGCAGCTCAATTAGCTTTCTTCTTAAGTGGACGGGTTTCTCCGTTTCTTAAATAAAGATCATTATTTCTAACTTGTTCTGGAAAGAGCATTAAAAGTAAACGATGGAGTAGACCACAGTATAAAATGATGGTTTTCAAGGAGAAAACAGTTTTTACTCTTCATCTATTTTTAATATTTGATATGAAATCATTTCACAATTTCGTGGTGATCTGTTCCAGTGTTAGCTATCTTCACATCTTGCTGCTTAGTGTTTGTCTCCTAGTTTTACGTAACATAGTAAAGCATTCCCAAAGCCGGTATGAATTGTGCTTTCCATGTTGGATGCACAAAAGTTTGCAGCATTTCATTTCTGAGTTCGTTTGGTTCGGGAAGGGTTCACACAGCATAGATCTTACTCAGGTGCTGGCAGGCGTTTGTAAGGCAGAGAAACAATTTTAGTATAACTTGGATTGGAGCATTTGTTGAGATTGCATTAGGTACGTTGTAAGAGGCTGGAGCAGATTAAAAAAATACATAAGAAGAATCTTATTCTTAGTTGTATGCAGTGTATCTGTTCACTTGTTGTTGGGTGTTCCCTTTTGCTAGGGTGTTTCTGTTAGTGCCCTTTATCCCTGAGTCATTACTTTTGCTCTCAGCTGTCCCATATTGAATGAAAAATTACCTAGGCACCCTGTCGGCAAGTGGCTTTGTTTAAACATGTGGAGGCTTGGAATCCACCTATGTCGTTTTTGCACTGTACATGAGCCCTTTATTGCATCGTGACCTGAATCTTTTGATATCCAGCTGGATCTTTCAAGCACAGAAATAGAAACTCTAACTATCCATTATCAAAACCAGGTTAAGATTACTACTATTCTGTCTGTGTCCCAGATACAGCAAGGGTCCCAGAGGATTTGGGAAAGATTTGATGAAGTCTTTGATCTGTATGGTAAAACTGTGTCATAAAGCAGCTATCCCATTCTAAACAATGGTTTCACCACTGTGGACACTACTTTGAATCATGAGGATGCTAAATGTAGCTAGAAATGGTTGGAGAATCAGGAAATTCTAATGCAAGTGGTCACTATAGGTAGTAAATGTAATATGATTTCTTAAACCTCATTTGTTTCATTTGTAAATTTAAAAAGTAGGAATAGCTTTCTTGGTAGATTTGAGCTCAAATGAAATAATAGAAAGGAATTAAATATAAAAGGTGATTTTTTGTTGTTATTTATGAAAAGATGGAAATCTCACAGGGATTTCTTCATATCAAAGAGTTTTTGAAGATATTTTTTTATGTTAGCTGCTTGAAAAAATTTTAAATATTCCTTACAGGAAATCAATGTCTGCAAGTATTAATAATAATTAATATTATTATTAATAATATTGTCTGCAAGAACAATAGTAATGTTAATGTTGTAACCAGGTAATGCGATAAATCAGAATTCGCAGTGCTATGACAAGGATCAGTGGGGGAAGAGACCAATGCACACACATCAGTGAGGCCGTGGCAGCTCAGTGCATATGCTCCTTAACCACTTTAATAATATGCTTTGGGATGTTCCCACCTTGGGCTACAGGAAGATGGCTCTTTTCCTTGCAATAGTAATTATGGCCAAATCTGCTAACTGTTGTCAGTACTATCATATGAGGACAATTATTCTTAAACCAAGCTTGTTGTCTTTGGCAAAAGTGCTTTGGCATTCAGGCGAATAATCCTCATCTCTGTTTAAGGGCTGACTTCATTTGCTGTGGGAGCAGGATGTATCTCACCAGCAGCACCTGCTTCAGAGTTGGAGTGCTGCCAATTAGTGCTATGGCTCCTTTATGACAGAGCTCCATTGTGATTCCCATCCTTCTGGTTGAGGGAAACTCTGAGACGGTTTAGTGTCCAGTACGGAGCCTTCTCTTATATGGTTTAACCATTCAATCTGGGCTGAAGCTACATTTGTAAAAGATAATAGCCTGCTTTACTGTTGATGGCACAGCTTTATATAAAACAAGGTCACTACACAAATTTGTTAAAGTTTTCATTTCATATGTTTTTCCTACAATATGTAACTCTCCCTTAAACAACTGTTTCCCCTTATACCAGTCAGTGCACACAGAGCTTAATGGTGTTTTGTGGGACGTGTGTGTGTGTGTGTGTGTGTGTATCTGTGGTGTGTGTATATGTATGAGTGTTTGTGTATGTGTGTTGTATGTGTGTATCTGTGGTGTATGTGTATATATATGTGTGTGTGTGTGTATCTATGGTGTGTGTATATGAATGTTTTGTGTTGTATCTGTGTGTGTATCTTGTGTGTGTGTGTTGGTGAATGTGTTGTGTGTGTGTATCTATGGTGTGTGTATATATGAGTGCTTGTGTATGTGTATGTGTTGGTGAATGTGTGTGGTGTGTGTGTGTATGTATGAGTGTTTGTGTATCCATGGTATGTGTGTGTGCATTGGTGAATGTGTTGTGTGTGTGTATCTGTGATGTGTGTGTATATGTATGAGTGTCTGTGTGTGTGTTTTATGTGTGTGTCTTTGGTGTGTGTGTATATGTATGAGTGTGTGTGTGTATATGAATGTGTTGTGTGTGTTTATCTGTGGTGTGTATGTGAGTGTGTTGTGTGTGTGTATCTGTGGTGTATGTGTGTGTTGGTGAATGTGCTGTGTATGTATGTATGAGTGTTTGTGTGTGTGTGTTGTGTGTGTATCTGTGCTGTGTGTGTGTTAACAGTGCTGTTCAAATAGACTTGTCCAGGAGGAAATGACCACTGACTAGCTCCTCTAAAGTTGTCACATATTAGCAGGGCCTTCATTCATTGCCTCCAATCATTTCCTGGGAAGAAAGACTTCTAAGCTGAGGTCCTACTAGACAGTTGTTTACACATAGCTATGAATGGATTCTTGGAAAGGTTTGGGTCAAATTGGCCAGAGCCTCTCTCAGAGTTCCAAGGGGATATATAGTCCTCTTAGTGACTTTATGTAAATTCTCAATTTTCTTATCCCCCCCTTCACTCTTTCTCCTTCTCTCCCGACTCAATATTTAATCCAGGCCTCCACACTGCCAACATTTGAGGTATATGCTAAGCTTCCCACATAAATTTCTGCCATAGCCTTCTAACTGTTCTTACAAGCTTTTAAACCTTACTCTATAAAATCTCAGTTCTTTCCCCAAGAAGCTTTTAGAAATACTGTTAAGATTACTGTTTTTTAAATACTCTGCATCCAGGGCCTTGGAGCCTTGGTATTCCAGGGAGAGCTGACAAGTGAACTTCTCTCAGATAACTGGTTCTCTCCAAATCTATTTAAAGGACATTTTCCAATTAAGACTCTCTCCACTTCAGCATTTACAGATGGGAATCTTTATATTCTTTTTGTTTAGTATTTCTCTAAATCCAGGCTTTGCAAAATGGAGCCTCAAGTCATTCATTGACTTAGATATCTATTGTGTGATGGAATGCTGCTGGTACAAGGGAAAGAGGAGGAGTGCCATTAGAAATGTACCTCTTGTGAGATGGTAACGACGTATAAAGCCCTGGGTTCAATACACAGCTGGGGGGGGTGCTGGGAGGGAAATAGACTTCGTCATTGCACAGATATTGCAATGACTTGGGAATGAAGCCAAGCTGAGCAGGATAGGTAGTTTGAAAATATAGGTAAAGTGATATCTCCCCTTAGGTTTACATGGAGACAACTGGCCCTTCACTTTTCCTACAGGAAGCCTTGTTTCTCTCTTAAAAACTAAATCAGAGAGGTCACAGACCTGGGGCTGCAGTGAGATCAGGTGGTGGGCAGAGACGCTATATTAAGCAGGATATAATATCAAAGAAAGACCAAGAGGAGAATCCTAACCTCATTTGCCTGTCAGGCTCCTGAAAGCTAGTAGCTAGGTTCAAGTTGAATAACTAGAAAATCATTTTTACTGGCTTCTACATTTTCCCCAAAAGAGGAGAGTGACTGGTCACAGATTTCCCTATAGTGAAGTCCCTGGTGCTCTACCTCTGCCCATGAAATAAGAACCAGGACTTCTGTGTGATGTTCTAATGCCTTTGTCTTCAGTGGGAATGCTTTAGGATCAATAGGCATTGGAGGAAAATGTGATACAAAGGTTTTTTAATTTGCTTTTCTAAAGGGATGACCATTAAGAAAGACAAGACCACCATGTTCTGTTAATATGAATGAAAATGTAATTGTGTGTTGGCAGTTGGTACCCATGGAAAGGGAAGCTCCAAACTGAGAAGTACCCTGAGTGCCAAGCTGGCTATGCAAGAATCCTATTCAAGTTTTTTCCTGTATAGACATTAGTCCTGCATTCTCCTCTTGGTCTTTCTTTGATATTATATCAAACAATTACTTCCATTACACAAAGGCCCATAAACTTTATATCAAAGGCCACATAAAAGTATTAGGTTTTGTAGGCCATATAATCCCATCTACCACTATAACAAAAGAAGCAACCTGAGACATTATAGTAATAATAGGCAGGATTCATCCTAAAAATCTCAACTTAAAAAGCAGAAATTAGGAAGCAGGAATAGTACCACACAGCTGTAATCCTTGCACTAGGGAGGCTGAAGCAGGAGAATCACAAGTCCAAGACCTGCAGGTGGATACATGGTGAGTTGAGGTCAGCCTAGGCTTAGAGCAGATTGTAAGTGGACTGCAATATTGCTGACACATGCTCCAGTCTGTCAAGTATTAGATATGTCAGGACAAGCACGTCATTGTATCGTTAATGACAGCAAAACCTAGGAAATACAAAATAAGCATTCTTTGAATAATTTAAGAATCCATGGAATTCGTTAAAAGTTTGGGGGTCTGTATGTATTTGTTCACTAATTCTCCCCCCTCTTTCTCCGTCTCCCCCTCTCTCTCTAAACCCCAAAAGGCTGTAGTTTGTTCTATGAGAACTTTGCAATGTAGCCAATTTATGAGCTGAGGACTGCAAGTTATAATATTGAGAATTGTCTCCTATAATCCAAATGACTATTCTTTGGTAAGGAAGGACTCATACAATTTATAACATAAATTTGGCAACTAAAAACCTGTAGAAAATTGTTGAACCGGTGCTAGCTAGCATCTAAGATCTCAAGCATTCTAACCAATGCCTTTAATCTGTTAGGATTTTGTCTATCTGGTTATCAGATATTTAAGTTGCTCACACAACTCTTATTTTGTAGCCTTGCTTCATATCTTGAAGACAAGCAAGGAGCAGAGTAGAATTCTCGAAACCATTAAGCTTCACGGTTTGTTGAGTTGGACTCTTAAAACCATCATTGTTTATGTCTTTCAGTAAGCCAATGATGGACTTGCTCGTGTTCCTCTGTGCTCAGTATCACTTAAATCCATCAAGTCACACGATTGATTTGCTGTCTGCTGAAGAGAATCTTATCAAATTTAAGCCAAACACACCAATAGGAATGCTGGATGTAGAGAAGGTAATTTTAAAGCCAAAATCTCTGGATAAGAAAAAGCCTACACCTATAATCCCAGAGGTAAGGAGTCTATCACAGATTTTGATGTTCTTATGTTTGAAATACTCAGATTTTAGTCAATGTTTATTATTCACATAAATGACATAAGAACTACATTTCTGGTCTGGACTTATGTAATATGGCAATAATGTTTTCCTAAACCACTTGGTTTGTCATCAACTGGTTATTCTTGGGTTAACTAGAATTGGGGGAACAATTTTGATATCAAGTTCTCTAAAAGTGAGTGGGTTGACTACATCAGGATCTGATAATAACTCATATGCTATATATTTAAAGTTCTATATTTAAGCAATATTTTAAAATTTAATATTATATTTAATATATTTGAAAGGGTGCAAGTAAATGTGAAATTATTAGTATTAGGTCTAAGTAAGGATGATTTTGCTATTCTTTACTATTAGAGTTTAACTCGAAGGTTAGTAGTACAAACAATAAACATTAGTGACAATATGTAGGAGTCACTTACTGATAACTAACCATGTGCAAGGCACGCTGCTCCACTCTTAGAGTGGTTGATCCCATTGATTATAAGGATAGTAGTTTTTGAAATGTCTTTTTGTTACTGCAGCTATTGATAGGCTATTAAAAGACAAACATTCTTTAAATAAAGGACAACATAGCACATAGATATTATTATTGTATGTATTTGATAATGTAAACTATAAGACACAGTGTAAAAATATTAATAATACCATAACATGAGCCTTTGTTTTTGTTGACTTCAAATCTGCTTAATATTTTACTTTCAGGAATTTTAGCCAGGTGGTAGTAATGTATGCTTTTAACTCCAGCTTACTCGGGAGGCAGAGGCAGGTGGAGTTTAAGGCCAGGCTGTTTAGTCTACAGAGCAAATTCCATGACAGCCAGGGAGGGCTACACACAGAAATCCTGTCTCACCCCTGCCACAAAGTAAAGATAGATTAGATAGATAGATAGATAGATAGATAGATAGATAGATAGATAGATAGATAGATAGATAGATAGATAGATAGATAGATAGGCAAATAAGTAAGTAAATAAATAATAGAGTTTGAATTTAAGCTTTTGTTTTTTTTTTTTTTAAAAAAAACAGAGTAAGCTAGTCTTTGGTCACATCTGTAATCCCAGGTACGTAGAAGGCTGTGACAGAAGGGTCAAAGTTCCCAGACCTACCTTGACTGTAGATTAAGTTCAGGTTCAGCCAGGACAACTTAATTACACCCTGAATCAAAATGAAAATTAGAAAGAGGACTGGGACATAGCTTAGTAGTTGAGAACTTGATTTACAAGAATAAAACCATACATTTAATCCCCAAGACCATTAAAAAAATCAAAACAAAACAAAACACCTAATGTTTGTTACTTTAGAGTTGGCTTTAAAATTAGGCTATAGTATTATTGAAAAAGAGAATTAATTTCACACCAGAAGAAAAGAACAGAAAGAACTGTTTGCTGAATGAATATAAAACCTTGAGTAATACATAGTTGGGTAGCATTGCACAGAATTCATTTTAATTAACGGCCTGTGGTTGAGGTGTAACTTTGGTTTTAATTCATGTGTCACAGAATTGAGAGTCAGTTATTCTAGATATTATTCTAGATGCCACTGTGGAAATATTATTTTAGTAAATAATTTTTGTTATAACTATGTATCATCATTTACATTTCAGAAAACTGTAAGAGTAGTGATCAACTTTAAGAAAACACAGAAGACCATAGTGAGAGTTAGTCCCCATGCACCGCTTCAAGACCTTGCTCCCATTATATGCAGTAAATGTGAGTTTGATCCATTGCATACAGTGTTGTTGAAGGATTACCAAGCTCAGGAGCCCCTCGACTTGACAAAATCTCTTAATGACTTGGGACTGAGAGAGTTATATGCCATGGATATCAGCAGAGGTAAGTGAACTTTTCCCCTCAGAGTGTGTGTGTGTATGTGTGTGTGTGTGTGTGTGTGTGTGTGTGTGTGCGTGTGCATGTGTGTGCGTGTGTGTGCACTCGAATTCATGCAGATCAGTGCTCCCAACTTCATAATGCCAAGGATTCAATGAATCAGTCATATAGATAGAAATAAATACATCATAATGGGGATAATAAGAAAAAAATTTAATTGAAATAGGTAAATCAAACCAAGTGTACAATTTAATCTGATAGTAGTTCTTATAATAGAAAAAAAAGTCAAACTTTAGCTGTTATCATATTTTATATTTTTCTGTCAACCTAGGAATTCTTTTGGTAGTATTGCCATTTTTTATCATCATTTTTATGATGGGGGTCTCATCAGCATGTCTAGCTTGGGCTGAACCTCTGGGCTCAAGAAGACCTCCTACCTCAGCTGATTTCAGTAGTTTAGGATGACAGGCTTGTGCCACCTTGTCCAGGTTTTTTGGTTGAATTTAACTTAATTTCTTGTGCCTTTTGGATTTAAACAAAGTTAATATTTATATGCAAGCCTGTTCCTGTTCTAATGAAGCAGTTGTTAGTTTATGAAGACTCCATATAGTTTTGTATGAGGCTTTGTTATCACGCAAGTTTGAAGGCTTTTTTTTTTGTTTGTTTCTTTTGTAAAATTCTTTTCTGAGGTCAACATAGGTCAGCATCCAAAGTAAACCTGTGTATAAAATGAAGCAGAAATAATTCCAAATTTTTCCATATTGCAGAGTTTTTATTTTTACAAAGAGGAGATGTGTTAAAATGTGGAGATATCAAATGAGATTGATTTTTTTTTGGGGGGGTGCCCCATAGACTAGTTAAGTTTAGCTATTCAGTGTGAATCTCTGGGAAATAAGGGTTTTATGGAGGAGAATGAAGAGAGAATTTCAGACATTATTCTGATGCCGTGGTATAGTGTAATCCAGAGACTACTGTTTTGATTCAGTGATATTTAATAGTTAATGGACATTGGTCATCACAGTCATTCACCCTTTTTTACTCCCTCTTGCTGTAGCCCCCTCTGTTACTGCCTTCAGTAAGTCATCTTTCCAAGGTAAGATCCAAGAATCAGAAGAAACTGTAATTTATAACACGAGATTGGGAAGATTAAAATTGAGATTCTAATCTCTTTTTTTAACATTACTAACACATGCATTCGGTAAGAGATTTTGACTTAGAAAATCGTGGGGGTTTATTTCCTTAAAAAAAAAAGGTTCCATCTTCTTTGATTTCTGGCTCAAATTATACTAATTTCATTTCAGTAGAATACTGATAAATGATGTTATTCTAGACCTGGGAGTAGATCCCTAATTCTAGCACTTGGGAAGGCAAGATAAGAGGATTCCACATTCAAGGCCAACCTGAGCTATATAGGAGAAAAAAAAATCCCAGACACTAAATACAGAAAATAATACCATGCCGAAAGTGTGGGAGACTGGGTTTGTTACTTCATATAAGAAACGATGATTTGGGTAGGGATGTGCATGAATCCTAGTGTGAATGAATCCTGTGACAATGCTGTGGAGGGGATTGAACTTCTCCTTGAGCAGCAACCCGGAGAGGTGGCATTTGCAGTTTTATCACATTTCCCCCCCACCAGTTAGATTTTGTCTGAATTTCGTAATGACATAAAAAAATTATGTTACAGTTATTAGGTTTAAAGGCTTATAAAGGAATTTAATGCTGTGTAAAAAAATCTTTTTCATGAAATTTCTGAAAGGAAATACATAAAATGTTTAATGGTGATTAGCTTTGAGTGGAGGTAGTTTTCCTGTTTCTTTATATTTATAGTTTATAATGAATATATATTACTTTCATATGGAAATTTGATTAAAATTATTCAGTAATAGAATCTGAGAGTCTTTTTCCTCCATTAAAAAAAGGATAGGCCCAGGGCACTGATTTGTGTAGAAGTATCTTTTTTCGCTTGGTTGTCGTCTCAGGCTTATTGCTGCATAAGCTCATCCTGTTTGGTTCTTTGTCTCTAGGTGGCTGATTCAACTCTGTTGTTCTGCTCAAACTCCTCTCCAAGTTAACTGATTCAATCTGGCTTCTCTCAGCTTCTCCCTGAATTGATCTATTTGGCCTTAAACTAACTCTGGCAATCTGTTCTAATCTTTCTCTGGCTTGAACTGTCTTGGCTGACCTCTACCTAACTGCATAAACTCATGAATGAACTCAACTCCACTGCACTGCCTCCTGTGCTATGAACTGGACTCAACTGACTGAACAGAACGGACTCACTCTCTCTTCCTGCTCTTAAATAACTCTTTCTTGTCAGTTCTCATAAGAGTAGGGTGTATTTTATCTCTGAGTCATTCTGTCATCACTTTGTCTGCCCATCAGTTAGACTTCACTTCCAACAGTAGCTGTTTCCTTCTACAAACTAACCTTACATACATTGTTTGGGATTAAAGGTATGTACCAAGGGTATATTTATATTCCAGCTACAGCAACCATTTTGCTGGATTAAAATTCCTCTATAGATTTATATATTTGTTACTGCCCTACATACAAAAGCAAAGTCTTGTTAAAGTATATATTACATGTTGCTAGGTTCTTCTGATTAAGCCCACAGGAGCAAGTATATGCTGATTTATTTTCAGTGACTATCATAGGCTAGTCTAATTAAAGGAGTTAGAAATTCATATCATTTTAAAATATACCTTGACAGAGAATCAGAAAACAGGTTCTTTAATTCTGAAGCTACATTGACTGTTAAGCCAAGATGGCAAGCTTCTAGAGAAAGTAGCTTTATATGTCTGGATTCTACTTCTGTAATGATAGTCAAGAAAAGGGAACAAATGGTCTTTTGATTCCTTCCAGAAAACGTGCTTGTACTTGGCTTGCTCCTAACCACAGTCCATGGTCTTCTTAGGCTCAACTTTAAGATGTTTTATCCATTGATGTCTAATGTCTGTTCTGGCCTTACTTGAATGGGGTTTTTCAGAGACTTAATGCATGTGCAGAACCTTCAGAGACTAGAGCTGTGGGGTCAAGAGAGCTCATTTTACAGTATCAGAATCCAGCAGGTCTATCCAAACCAGACATGTTTTTACCCCTTGATATGGTGGGATATCATCAGAAGCCTTTAGACTCTGTGTTGGGACTTTCTCTTCTAGAATCAGGAAGCTACAGTGATTGAGCTGATTTCCTTAATGAAGGCAGGTTTTCACTTGTCTTAGTGTTTAACTCTGACACTTTAGCAATCTGCACACATGATTTTTATTGAAGAAGGCTGACGTGGATGTAGTGTGGAGGGTGATCAGGTATGGGAAAGCATCATTTGACATATTCTGGCTACTGCCACTGAATGGATCTATGAGATTGCAACTTATTCAAATCTCAGGTCACTTGATTACTTAAATGTGAATGGAATGCTGATTTTTTTTATGTTTATCGCTGACATGTATTCAGCATTAAGCTTTTATTTCTTCTTTCACAGAGGTGTTCTCAGAAATAAAGCATATGAAAAACTTTTAACCTTGAAGCCCTATGTCCTAACTGTTCCTTGTTAGCCTTAGGAAGGCCATTGTACAGCGTGTACTGTCTATTTAATGTTTGAGTTATTGAAGTTTTAATATATGAAATACAGTTTTCCTTTATAATGCTGCTATGACAGATTGAACTAATATGTGTTTTGATATTAACTATCTGCCCTGCTTTTCTTTCTGTTGCTGTGATAAAACACCATGACCAAAAGCAACTTGAGAAGGAAAAGTGTCATTTGGCTTACACATCCTGATCACAGTCTGTCATTAAGGGAGGCAGAGGCAGGAACTCAAGCAGAGGAGGAACTTGGAGACAAATTGAAGGAGAGGCCATTGCTTCCTCAATCTGCTTTCTCACCCAACTTGAGATCACCTACCCTGGTCACCGGAGACTGAACCCTCTCCCACATCAGTTATTATTAAAGAAAATGTCCCACAGACCTGCCGACAGGCAATCTGATAATGGGAGGTCTTTTCTAAAAGAAGTTCCCTCTTTTCAGATGATTGTAGCTTTTGTCAAATTGACTAAAATCCAAACCAAACCAACAACAAAACAGCCCAAACAAAACCAAAACCCAGCCAGTACACTCTTTTGTGTTCCTACAGTGGTCTCTACATTGACATGTTATTTATAAACACATTTTAAGCAAAAGCATTTAAGATTGTATATTGACTTCTAAGTCCCATTAAAGTTTCTCTCAAATGACTTGTTGGTCTGGTACAAGGCCTCTGGTTTCTGCTACACTATCAATACTGGAGCCTCACTGGACTCCTCTCGGATATCCTCTTGTTGCCTTGTGTCATGGAGATCCTATAGTTTTGGATCTGTAGGACCTTTCTGCACTCTAGCAGTTTGTCTGTGGGGTAAATGATGGGGTTGGCCAATTCAAAGCCCTGGATCTGGGCCTGAGATGTGAACTCATTATCCTGCCAGGTCTACCTGCTGCCTAGGTTAGGTTCAGGGCTCGTTCTCCTCAGTGTTGCAGCCAATGGGGGAGACAGCCAGTTCTGCCACTCTTATGACCCTGGGCCAGCTTTCCTGCCTGCCGGAGATGGCAAGACATAAGGGAGGGAGGGAGGTGTCTCTCCTTTGTTTGCACCACCATTCAGCAGACGAGGCAAGGCTACCTCTCCTGCTCTTCCATACTCTATGCTAGTGGGGCCAGCTTATCTGCAGCCCCACATGTGGAGCCAACTCTGCCGTGCTGCCCAGGCTAGGTACAGGACCTCCTCTTCCAAGTGCTGTAGTCGGTAAGGAGCCAGCTCTGACTCTGATGACCTGGGGTCAGCTCTCCTGCCTACCATTTCATAACAAGGGTAGGGGAGCATTTCTGCCTCACCCATGTCATAGCACTGCAGATAACAAGACAATTGAGAGGGCCAGCTCTCCCACACTTATGGCCTTGGGGCCAGTTTGCCTCCTCCCTTACTACCAAGGTCAGCTCCACTGTGCTGCCCAGGTGTCTCATTTTTTTATGTGAAGTGCTTTGTTTCCACTATCATTGCACTATGATTTATATAAAATCATGTTTCTTTCTGGAAAAACATTTTTACAGTATAGTCCTTGTCTCTCCTTTTTTGAATTTATAATTATATTTATTTATTTATTTATTTATTTATTTTACTGAAGACACAAGATTCTTTGTCTCATGGTCCATCCTGTAGTCTGTTTCTTTCAGGATTGGTCCCACGCACCCTGCGGGTATAACTTCACCTACTTATTTATTCTTGTCAACTGAGTATAAATCTAGAGACTTGACAGGTTTGGGTGAGATAATTTGTGGCAAGAATACTTCATAGAAGCCAGATAATGTTTGTCTGTAGTCCAGGCTCCACAGGAGGTGAAGGAGGAGGGATTGCATAAGCCCAGAACTGTCAGGCCACCCTGAGCTACACAGAGAGATCCCTGCTCCAGGAAAACAAAACACCTTTCATAAGTAGTGGTTTGTACTTACACTTTCAGAAACTTTAATGACATTGCCAATCATCAGCATCAGCCGTGTGCATCTTAACGAGGAACTCAAGAAAAGTGCTAGTCTTAGGCTATCCTTCTTTCAGCTACCAGCACATATTTTAAATGTGTGGGA
Organism: Tokudaia tokunoshimensis; assembly: GCA_036184795.1. Taxonomy (NCBI): domain Eukaryota; kingdom Metazoa; phylum Chordata; class Mammalia; order Rodentia; family Muridae; genus Tokudaia; species Tokudaia tokunoshimensis. Next base: position 39,215,732 of record BTHU01000004.1, on the reverse strand, counting down.
CAGGGTGGGATTCCTGGATGGGAGTGTGTGTGTGTGCTGTGATATGCATGTAGCAGACAGGATAATCACAGATACTGGTCATTGTATTCTACCTCATTTGAGACAAGGTCTCTTCATGTGCCTGCCACCTAAAGGGCCCTCAGGCCTCCTGTGGTTCTCCTGTCTGCTTCTCACCACATCATAAGAACACTAGGGTTACAGATGGGTGTTCTCACGTCCAGCTTTCTGTGGGTTCAGGGAATCTGAACTCAGTTCCTCAAGCTCATGTGATGCCTTTCAGAAGAGTTACTTTTGTGATACCACAAGTGTTCTGATTTTTGCCAATCGAAATCATTCTAGGACGGCCCCTAAGTCCTTTAGTATGACTCCCAGTGGACTTTGGTAACTTGCTCCCTGGCATGCCTGGTTGTTGGTAGGTCATTGCTTTCTACAAACAGTAAATCAACTGATGCAGAGCTGTCATGGTTCCTTTCAGTGGGATACTGTATTGGAAGCTTGCTGGGACACGGTGGCTTAGACGCTGGCTCGGCCCTTGGGTATTGACCCCTTCATTGATATTAGGAAACAGGTTTCGGTTTTTTTGTTTTGCTTTGTTTTTTGTTGTAGTTGTTTTTATTTTAAGGAAAGATAAAATCAGAGCCTTGAGGTTTGGTAGTTGCTGTTCTAACTAAAGTCCAATTTCAGCACTGTTAATATTTAGGGTTTGGTAATTCTGGAACCACTAGAACTTCTAGGTTAAACAAATAGGTTTAAGAGACAACACTTGGTCCAGTCTTCCCTCAGTGTCTGGGGGAGATTGGTTGTGAACCCTTGAGGGTACCAAAATCTATGGAAACTCAAGTCCCTGATAAAGAATTGGCTAGTGTTTGCATATATATAGCTTATGCCCACGCCCCTCCCCACCCCCATATACATTAAATCGTCTCAGGAGTATTTGTGGTACCCGGTGCCTCATAAGGGCGTTGTAAATGGTTATTATCATGAGTTTTCATCAGAAATGATGGCAAGGAAAAAATCTGTATTATTCAGTACAGATCAGATTTTTCTTGGATCATTTTCCTTGCGGAGTTTGTTTAGATCCACAGGAGCAGAGAGAGTGGCAGCTGTAATTATAACGGCTCATGTCTTTGAGAGTGAACCGCTTCATGGTTGTTTAGCTCTGACAAAATTATAGCTGAAATAAACAAAAGGATAAGCTGCGTGGGAGAAGCGTCATGTGTCACTGTGAAGCAGCCTTCTTACTTTGCATTTGAAATGCTGGTAATTACACAGTGCCTAAGAAATTGAGTTCACTGACTGTGTGTCTTAGCTTCCTTAAGCTTCAGTTTGCTCTCATCTAGAGTGGTAACTGTGTTTGCTTGTTGCTTTGAGAATTGGGTAAGGTATATGGTGCCTTGCCCAGTGGCTGTAACGGGTGATGGTCATCACCAGAAAAATCTCTCTAAAGGGAGGTTAGAAAAGAAACACTGGAAACGAACGTTCCACCCGTGAACAAAAAGTAAATTGTTTTTCATGTTTTTTTTTTTTCAGAGTCCTGCCAAATATCACACAACCCGGACATTGTGAAGGAGAAAGAAAACAAAGGGATTTTCAGCTTTTTCCAGCGCAGTAAGAAAAAGCGAGAGCAAGTAGGCATTTTCGTGAAGCATTTTAAGTTTCTTAGCAAGTATTTTTAGAGTGGTTTTTATTTTGACCATAACCCTGTATTGCCTTTTGATTTTCTGTTAGACTGCCAGTGCTCCTGCCACTCCGCTAGTGAGCAAGCACCGTCCATCTTTTACGAGGTCCAACACCATTTCCAAACCCTACATTTCCAACACGCTGCCCTCAGATGCACCCAAGAAGAGGCGTGCCCCACTGCCGCCCATGCCCACATCTCAGGGCCAGGAGAGGCGTGCTTCCTGTGTGGAGAGACCCACCAGTGCGGATGACACTGATAAGGTATCCTGGGTTTGCTTTCTTTTGCAGATTGCTCTGGGGAGGCATCTGTTTTATCTGTATCTAACTTGTCTTTTTCTACTTAGACCCTTGAGGGAGAGACAGTTATTAATATGTACTCAGTGGGACTGGAGAGATGATTTCAAAGGTTAAGAGCACTTACTGTTCTTCCGGAGGTCCTGAGTTTAATTCCCAGCAACCACAGGGTGGCTCATAACCATCTACAATGAGATCTGATGCCCTCTTCTGGTGTGTCTGAAGAGAGTGTACTCATATACATAATAAAATAAATAAATTTTTAAGGAAAAAATATGTACTCAGTAGAATAGTTACTGACAAGGTTGATAAAAAAGATCATGGATACTTCTGTAGTGTCTTTAGATGCCAGTTTTAAGAAACTTCCATCCTCAGGCCAATATAGGATATAAAAATTTAGTCTTGCTTTACTTCATCCCAGACATTGGTTGTATGTATGAAGAATTAAATTCATATTTTGAGCATATATATTTTAAAAGAACCTCATAAGTTGGTATGCTCCATTCTTGCATTTCTAACCTCTGGCATCTTCTGTGATTGTCCAGGGAAAATCCTAGTGACTACTTGATCTGTTAATGCTATGTTTTGAAAACAAGCCTTTTAATAGAATGTGTTGCTGTTTTACTCATATTGTCCATCCAGAGGAGATGTTCTATATAAACCATTGTCTCAATTTATGAAAAGGAAAAAAAAAGAATATTTATTTTAGTGTGGGTGGCATGTGGAGGTTAGAGAACAATGTATGTATGTTCTGTCTCTCAAGCTTGTTAGGTCCGGAGATTGAAACCAAGTCATCAGGCTTGGAGGAAGTTCCCAGCCCCTGTACCAGCCAATCCATCTCACCAGACCACCTCAGCTTAAAATAAAAACATTTAATACTAAAGTTCTCTGAATATACCTTTTTGTGTGAATCAATTTGTGTAAAAAATATGTATACATTCCTTACTTTATTCAGGTGGAGCATAAGTAAAATTTAGGTAAATGTGATTGAACATAAGATGCTTATAGAGTTAGGTGAGATGGTTTGAGTGACATTGAAAGTTAAAATATATTTTGAGATATTTAGACACTGAGTGGAGCCCTTTAGGAAGTTAAAGGATTTTATTACCACTCTGGATGGTTAGTAACTCAAATAGAGAAATGAACTCTTTAAAAACTTAGTATTTTTCTTATCTAAGTTAATGCTGTTCTGTTAAAAAAAATCTCATCTTACAAAACAGAGGGACGATTTCTTTTTCCACTGAGAGAATCATTTGCTGAAAAATTTCCAAGGTATCCATCCATCCATCCTGTAGGTGGGTGATGCTTCACAGAAAAGGCAGTCTTTGTGCTCAGTCATAAATGTGTGTGGGAGTGCAATAGTTGGGTGGAGAACTCTGTTCAGATTCCAGAATGCCAAGGATACAGCATGCTTGGGCCTGAGCGAGAACCAGACAGAAGCTAAGTAGGGAAGGCAGGACAAAGCCGGTCTCAAAGACCTCCTTTTGTATGTGGCCCCTTTATACTTCTTCATATGAACTCTTCATAATCCTTTGAGGATTATTTTCTATTTTAATTACCTTAGAACTGACCTATAGGAATGTAAATGACACTCTCACATAGCTACCAGCTGTTCTTGTCTCTATTCCAACTGTCCTCATTCAAGCTGTCCCAGTACCTTCTGTGTGCTTCAGTTCCCAAGGAGTCTACATCATCTGTCTACTGTCTGCCTCTTGGAAGTCTGATCCATGCCTCCAGCGACCTCATGGAAAGCTGGTTCTTTTGATTCTCACCCTCAGCTCTATGACCACTTGGTGCCCTGTGTTAAGTGATTTTTTTTTAAATATCGCCTCTGGCAAATTACACATCTTTATGCAATTTTCTGATTATTTTGTCTTTTGATCTGGACATCTGGATAGTTCTTTGATGTATTGTTCAACAGGAACCAGAATTATTTGTTTTTCCCTAGAGAAGTTGAAGGACCATGTTTTGTTTATTTGTTACTGAAATCCTTAATGATTAAGCTGGGGTTATGTTTGTCTGCATGTGTCTGCTCATGCACACTGCTCAGGAAGACATGCCTTTCTAGACATTGCACACGTCTTAGACTCAGGGCCAGAGTCTGTGTGATTAGACACCCTTCATTTTTAACTCTTATTCATCTTTATAGTCTCCTTATAACTTACACGTTTTCTGTTTCCTTTTTTTCCTCTTCCTCCCTCCCTCCCTTCCCCTCCCTTCCTGCCTGCTTCCCTCTCCACACTCTCCCTCTGTCTCTGTGTTTCTTCCTTCCTTCCTTCCTTCCTTCCTTCCTTCCTTCCTTCCTTCCTTCCTTCCTTCCTTCCCTACTACTGAACTCGCCATACTTGAATCTGCATTCTTAAAGTCCATTTATTACACTTATTAAGAAAGGACTTCAATTCTTCAGTTTGCTTTGGTTGGGTATTTTTTTTTTAAATTTGTGAATATAGTTTCTATAGTGGTTTGAATAATGTTCCTTCAAGAGTTGTAGTCAGGCCCTAATGTAACAAGGGTGCATATCCGAAGACTTAAGAGCCCACAAAAAAAGCCCCTCTTGTGAGTATTTTATTTATCGGCCCCAAGCTCCTCACCTGGCCCCATTGTTCCTGTTTGGAGACCCACTCCTGTGATTCCCTATCATTACTCATCACCGTGCCTTCTGGGACTAAGAAGCACACTTCTCTGGAAGCCTGTTTCTATTTTACTTGTCTATAATATGTTCTTCTCTTTCTAAGCCCTAATACTTGTAAATATGATTTAGAAATAGAGAGTGTGCATAAGGATGTAAGTTTGGAGGTGCCATCATCTTTTCTTTAAGTTAGGCTCTAGTGCAGAGGCTAGGATCCTTATAAGATGATTCATATAGCCATTTAGCATGAAGACAGAAGAGAAAGTCATGTGCAGCCCCGGGGGCCAAGCTGGGTGTTCTGCCACACGGGAACACTGGAAGCCACCAGAGAATGATGCAGGCAAGGAGTCCTTCAAAGAGAACATGTCTCTCCACATGTTTCAATTTCAGATTTCTGACTGTTAGAATCCTGTTTTATACCACTGTGACTTTTTAAAAACATTCTTAGGACACTACTGTGTCCATTTTGTAATTCCAGTCTTAATACTCTTGTTAAATTTGAGCCCATGAATACTTATCTTGGATGAGAATTCGCAGATCTTTCATGCAACCCTGTTTTTTACCAAACTGTATTCAAAAGTTTATAGTCATCTAGGTGTTCATTTGTTTTATTCTTTTGACTTCTAGTAGAGACCACGTCTTCATTTCATCTCATCCACAGTGTCTCCCCTTCCTTCTGCTCCAGTCATTTCCCAAAGAAACCCAGAGTAGACAGAAGACCAGCTTAATATATTTTTATACTGCTCTCTATGGCCAACTGCCACATTTGCATTTCTTATTTAACATTTACCAGGTCAGAAACTATACTGGCAATTATTTATTTTGGGGAGTGGTTCATAGGTCATGTGTTGACATCATAATTTTTTCTTATAAACCTTATCAATTTCAGGAATCTTTCCAGTTCTAAGCAGGACATTTTAGTCATTGTTGCTCAAGTGAAGTCTTACTTCTCCATCAGAAAGAAATAATGGCACCTCTGTTCTCTCCTCCCCCACTTCTACAGGGTTGATTCATTCCTCTTCTCTGACCTGCCCAATGAAGAATGCTCCAAAGAGAGTAATCTTTACTCTGAATTTGTCTTGTATGTTTTGATTTATGTGTACCTATAGGTAGTATATTTATATACAGTTAACTCTTGAACTGATATTATTTATATTCAAATATTCATGAAGTTCAGAAGAACACACCTGTTGATGGATGAATGTTACTTATTTTTGTTGCTATTTTGTTTACAATTTTAAATGAAAATATTATAATTAAGCATTATACACCACCTTGAACAATCTAGTTGAGGTTTTAGCAAACTTTACCTTTTTTAGTCACTGAAAGTAATGACAATGAAGTATGAAAACATAATGAAAGGAAAAATATGACGCAAGCTGCTATTGCTTGTGATGCAATTTAGGCCACAAGGGTGCGCTCTTTAACAGTACAGCATTCTCATTCATCTTTCCAGTTTCACCCTGAAAACATCTTTAAAATATAATAATAATAATAATAAAAGAAAATGTTGAAATGGTTTTATTATGTTATAAATTTCTTATTTTGTTTGGTAAAGAGACAGAAAAGTAAACTATAAAGATTAACTATTTGTAATATGTGAAAATTACTTATGAACAATGTATTCATTTAACCTATGGTTCATTTTGGTCTCTTTTAAGTAGTCGCTGTCTTGCGATCCACTGTAGTCAATGCTTACTTTAAATATACCTGTTTTTGAAAAGAAAAAAGTGTTGACCAGGTCTCTTCCAATTTTGGCTGTCTGTATTTGATAACTTGCTTCATTCTTCTAGGGTATTTCTCAACATTGGCAAATTGAGATATTTGGATAGTGATTTTGGAACACATACTGGAATTATTCACATAGCTGGCTGTTGACTTTCAGGCTGATTTTGACAGTTGCTGTGTGTGCTCTTCCCGAAAGTAATCCATAAAAGGTCCAAGTTAACAGGCCTATGTGGAATTCCTGCATCTAACATTCCATCTGAAGAATAAATTTCACTGAAACTCCATCTCAGTGTGTGCTAAACTCTTTTTCACGTCCCTAAATTTTTCTGTACACTTTGCCATGATTTTTAACCCCATGCCACTTTCTCTGTAAAGGTGAAGATATTATATTCTGTGAAAATGTTCATTTTGAAATGAATTTCCAATCGTAAATTTTCTAGCAATTTTTTTCCTAGAATTTTTTCAAACATGTTGTCAAACGGACTTTTTCTAGTGATTTGAAATGTCATTTGTGTTACAAGGTATATGGTATTTAGCCTTTTTTGTTGTATATAGGAAGAGTAACTATATTCCTATATGAAATGTGTGTAACCATATGAAGTAAGATTGTCAACTAAGTGACATTGACGACTTTTGGGATTAAGACTAAGTATAGAAATCTGAGTCCTAAAACCGTTTGCTGTCTGTTGAGGACACTTCTAGCAAAATCAAATCAGTAGGCAGAGGATGGCCTTTTCTTCCTCAGCCTCTTAAGCTTATTTATGTTTCAAGTGGAGGTAGAAGAGTTTAAAAGAAATTGTTGGAAATCTCGACCCATAGAATTCACAAAACCTTTGGAGAATTTTTGACTCTCACATTTGGTGTAGCTTTTCTGCTTAGAATCCTCTTCTCGGCATACAACAGTAAATAACTTTCCCCAGCCACTGGCATGATGTGTAACCTCCTTGGGGTAGGTTTGTGGCTGGAAGCTCAGTAAAGGGATAATCTCTACCGAGCATTTCATTTGGACCCAGTTTGTGTGCTGCCACAGACAACATTCAAATGTTGAGAAACCGACACTTCTTGCCATCTAATATTGTGCAAGTGAAACTTAATACCTACAGTATTCATTTTTCAATGGCTGACTCAATTTTTTAGGAATGCTTCGCATGCCTCTTTTACACAGTTTTATCTTCTTTCCTACATAGTTTGGTTTAAAAGCAGATCATATACCCATCAAGTAAACATCTGTTTTTATTATACTTGGAGAATTTTTCCATTTATTTTATGCAAACTAATTAAGGTTGTATTCCCTGTTGTGATAGATTGTGTTTGCACTCATTAAGAAATATTTCTCTTTCTGTATTTTTTTTTAAAGTCAGGGTTATCATGTAACACTTTACTTTCTCTTCTGCTCTCCTCCTGTATTTTATTGTATGGAAAGTGGACCCCACACAGGAGTTCCACAGTTGCCTAGGAACTGTGGTTACCATGGCAGTTGCAACTTGATATATGAGTACATCTGGCCCTACTTCCAAAGCTAAGAGTGGATTAATGCATCTGAAAAAAATCTACCAGTACAACAATACAATCTTTAATCTTTGCCATGAATAATGCAAATCATTTCTTTGTAACTTTTCTAAGGTTTATTAACGAGTCACAGCCACTAAAAGTAAAGCAGTCATGCCTGCTTATGTGTTCAGTTTTCATATTCCAGGCCAAGTTCTACAAAGAGCACTCCGTTAATCTACACACAAGCCCTCTGTTGGTACTTTCAGTCCAGCTTCAAACCTAAAAGTAAAGGGACCTGCTAATTATGTTTTAAACTTTAAAGAAGAAGAAGAATATTCAAAGGACAAGAGCTTGATCTTTTGTAGATTGAATACATGTTTCTCTTCCTTGCCTATCAGTAAGCAAAAGGCTGGCCTTGCCTTCTGCTGTGACCTTAGTGTAAAGCTTAACACTGAAGTCGAAGTCCAAGGCTTACATAGCCTCTGGCCTACTTTGCTGTTGAAGGCTGCATGAGTAGATTTGCCCTTCTCTAGTCAGCAGCATGCACTGACAGAAGCCAGGTCAGGGAAAGCATAGCTGTGGGTCTAAGTGTGTAGGGAGGGCACATGGATAAAGCTTGCTTGGCAGCGTTGGCCTCCTGTCTGGGCTGAACTGAAATGCCCCCCAATTTATTACTTTGGCTGTTGCTTGCCATAGGCATGGGTTCTAAGCTCAACTAATCTGTAAAGTGTTCTAACCTGTGCCTAGAAACATGTCAGTTCAGTTGTTAGGACTACAGGGACCCATGACCGTCACCATCTCTTCTCGTTTACTTTGGATCCTAGGCTCTGCTTGCTTCTTGTTCATAGAAGATGTACTACTGAGCTCAGTTCTCATCTTTGGGCTTAAAATGTTAACGCCAAGATTGTCACTAATAAGCCTTGATTACATAAATACATTGCAATGAATGAGGGGTGGGTGGGACTGATGTAAACACTGATTTGTCTCGAGAAGAATGTACAGGTCTGTCAAGGGCATAACATAGGCTTTAAAATTTATCTATTTTCACTTCGCACTAAAAAGGGCCATAAATGGAAGCTGCTAAACCTCCTTGTGCCTTGTGTCATCTCAGGCTCTCCTGGACATTCGGTGGTGTTTTTACTCTCTGTTTTATTCTTTCCATCAGCTTCCCATACTCAATGAACTTCTCCATTGCTGTGTTCTTTTCCTCTGAGGAATAAAATTTTCTTAACTAAGTTTCTAGTTCTTAAATTGCAAAACTATGTAAGTCTAGCTTCTACCTGATAAAAATGCTGTGTAGTGTGGACCTTTGGATGGTGGTAACCACGTCATGATGCCTACTCCTATCGGACGATTCCTGAGACCCAAAGTATGAGAGAAACATCAAAGACTTAACACCTGGCATCTTTCTCTCTGCACTTACTGTAACACAGGAAGCCACACAAGCACCTTGTGTTGCTAAAAAGAAATGGAAGGCATAGAGTGTGAGAAAAATGTGTTTATTACTGAGCTTATTAAGTAGAGGATATAAATGTCACTGTTAACTAATAATGAATTTTGTACGATCTACATTTGATACAAATCTCATGACCAACACAGCCACTTGGAATTCTCTGGAGGGCCTTAACTTTAGTTAGGAACAAAGAGTCACAAGCTAATGGTGTTGATGCCACATGGAACACCTGCTGGAATCTTATTGGCGTCTACTCTAGGACTTATTTCAGAAGAATGATAAGGAGTGGTGTGTTAAGTTTGGCAGAGGGGATGACTGCTCACATAGTGTAGGTTGAAGAACTGCAGGTCTTGTAGCTGATATCTCCTGTCTCCTGCTCAACACAGCTGCTGGCACTTGATAGGTCACTTCTGTTTCCCCATTCCTTCACTTGGCTATGATAATCTGATTGGATCTTGACAAGGTAAGACTTTCCATGTTATCAAGGAGGACTCTTAATATGGGCTGAAATAGATAGTAAGAAAATAGAGTTTTTTTTCCCCCAGAGAATAAACTACTATAGAGCAGAGATTCAGGTTGTTGGAAAGAGCTTTTCCATATTTTACCTGGAAATAGTTTATTTCTAAAAAGCTTCATGACAAGTGGCACATATAATGTAAGGCCAGTTCTTTTTGCATGTGTTTATACAGCTATAAAAATTACACTGGAGAAAATAAACAGAAAAACCTCAAAAGGAAGACCAGTGTTTTTCAGGATATGCAACAATTGTTCTTTTTTTTTTTTTTTTTAATTCCTCCTCGTCTTAAGCATTGCTTTTGCTCCACATTCAGTTATATTGATTTTGTTACAGGAAAAAAAAAAACTTGCTTACAGAGCACACCTACTTTGCAAATTCACTATCTCATATTTCTATATTCCGTTAATTATGAAATAATTATCTTCAAAATAATGCCATTTAAAACCAACTTATGTGTCTAACTTGTAAAATTAATTTAAGGATCTTCCACCAAGAGTTAAAACTCAAGCGTCAGTCATACATGAAGTTAGAACATATTCATAGTATATTTGCATAAGCCTAATGTCAATCATAAGATATTTAATAGGTTTTATGCTGTTGAAAGGTTAGCTGAGTATAATGTTAATCTTTCCTTGAAGAAGAAAGTGAATTTTGAGATTAGAGATCATTTCAAGTGGTTAAGTTCCCTCTTAACCCCACCACTCCCCAAACTGGAGAATATTTTTCAAAGCAGATACAATCTAAGATCTCCTAATAGAACATTTAGCAACATCATTGCGGTTGGGCTACACTGTTTCTGTTCTTTAGGACATTTTTTACCCCCTGTATTTCTGGTTCATGCAGGATTTACTGATTTTACTGGCCATGTTATGGTGCACCTGTGATTAATATGTAAGCTACTAACATCTTCAGCGCCAATCCTCAGTGCTGCTGGGCACACTGCTTAATTCTGCCTTTTTCTGTTAGAGTTCATGTCATTTAAGTAAGTGAATGCTAATCCTGGCGTGAATTCAGATTGTCTATCTGCTTTGGGTTCCCATCTGACCTTACCATGTTCTTTCACCAGCGTGTTCTATTTTTTTCTTGTCATATTTCCCTTTTGACAGGTCATAAAGTTTGTGGTGGTGTGTTCCTGTTTCAGATGCAAGACTTAAACTAATAGTGCCCAGCCTTATCAGTGGCTTTAACTAGAGCAGAGAATTGAGTAGCTAATGATTAGCCAAGGCAGCTTCTCCAAGAGAGTTAGAAACCTGGCTTTCTTTTCATTTTGCAAACCCTTCAGACTTGAAAATAATTTAATCTCAGACCTTCTTTTTAGAAGTCCTGTCATAATTTGACTGAAGGAAATGAATTTTGATACCAAAACTGAAGAGTTTTAAGCAGTTCATTCTGATTAGGCATGGCTATGACATTGTTCAAATGTCTATGCTACAGTACGCCTTTTTCTACTCATTGCCAAAATGTAACAGACATTTTTAATTATTGCTGGAGTCTTTGATGGTGTATTGGAGTGACTTAACAGTGGGGATTTTCAGGCAGTGCCTGGCATATACAATGATCTAACCTCAGGTGCAGGATATAAGCACGGTTGGCTTCTAGAGTTGATTCTAAGATAGATTCCAGTAGGACTCTACCCCAGGAGAGATAGATGATTTAAATGTCCCTGTTTCATACCGGTACCTCTCTCTCTCACCTCAGTACCTATTATGTTCTTAGTTACAAAAATAATCACATTCTGAAAATAGACAAGTGTTGTAGGAGTGCCAGCTGATGTCTATGTAGCATGTATCGGGTTCTAGGCTCTACTCCATTGTGCGTTCATGATGTCATTTAGGTAACTCAGTCCCTTTCTGACACAGATAATGTTCATGGTTAATGTGCTTAGAAGGCTAAAGTTCCCAAGACAATAAATGACATGTTTTCCTGGCTGAAGCCCTAATACTGACTCCAAATCCCATTTGTTAGTAAATATTACAGTATTCCATCTTCCAAATTGATTGAGAATACTCAGCCTTTTTTCAGTTAGACAAGTTCACATTTAATACTAATAGATGGGCTGGTCACTTTAGAACCTTATCATGTGTATTTCTTAAGATACCATATTAGTTCTGCACGTCTGTTTTCTAGTGTTTGATACTCTTGACTTTGGAGCCCCTCCAGTCTTACACGTTGTATACTTGACCTAAACATATAGTAGTTTTCTTGGCTACAAGTTAGATAAGAAATACTGAAGTCTTCTAATTTGCACACCCCGGCTTTAGCTGAAGACTTTGACCAAAGGATATATTCAATCGATTAAAGACTTCTTCACAGTATAGGGGTCTAGGGTTTCATCATGTGTTAGAAAAAGTAATGCTTTAGTCCACATAAAAGATCTTCACAGTTGACTCTTGTGGCCTTCTTTGCTTGTATCTTGACTGACTATAGTTCTTTCTCTTCATGGTAACCAACCATCTTTTGTCTCCCTATGTACAAGACAATAAAACATGTCAAGCTACTTTCTTAAAGACTAAGATTAATCTCATTCAGATGTCAAAATGAAACACATTCTTATTATCAACTTACTGCTGGTGACCTAAAATCACAATTCTTATTTGTTCAAAATTCCTGACTTGGAGCATTCTCTCCAATCTTTATGTTTTTATTTTGTCACTAAAGTTGGTAAGTTTTCATCACACTTACTGCATAGACTGTGGTTGTGATAGGCCTTTAGGTCCAGCCTGGTGATTCAGGAGCAGTCACATTCTCCTCTAACATCACTTTCTTAGCATCTTTGATTCAAATTGTGTCTGCAGAAATGTGCATTCCTGTCTACTTGCTCTGCAGGCTAAGGGGGTGGATTTCACAGGATAAGGTTGTATAAGACCCTTCCTTGGATGTCTGTGTTTTCCCCTTTAAATTGCCTTTATAAATTGTACAGACAGACAGCATTTACACAACTGCAGTTCATCTCATTTTGATATGTTTTAAATTCCTTTTTACTAGAAATGTAAATATCATGTTAAAAAACACAAGCTTGTTTCTCAGACCTCCAGACTGATAAATGAATCTGTGGATCTTCTGTCTTTGAGTTAAACCTCCCTCCCTTATCCATTTTTGTACTAGCTGCTTTATTACACTCCTATACCCTACGTTTAAGAGCTCTGACTCCAACCACATACTTTTGCCTGAGAACATTCATGGCATGACTTCTTTTATCAGGTGAAAGAACAGACCTGTCAGTGAGTATTAGCGTGTGCAGCACAGTGGTAGAAGAATTTTATTTTATGTCTCATGAAAGCAGTCAGTCAGAACTCTGGAAGCAGGGAGCTAGGAAGTAAGTAAGAGTTTCTGTTGCTTCCTGTGTCTCTGCATTTACATATTGATCATGTACTGTAGTCTTACTGATGAGCAGGTATAGCTGTGGAGTGGCACGCCATAGGGCTTTATCAAAAGGATTCGTCAAGAAATTACATCTAACTCGGTCAGCTTTGGAGGTACATATTTTATCTGTAGAATTTGAGGCTTCTGTGATGGTGTCAATATGTTACTTTTTCCTGTATAATGTGCTCTGTCTGTCACCAGATTGCAGGTAAATTTCCATCATTTGCTTATGTTCATTTGTTTCCTTTACCAAGTCTTAATTTTTCTTTCTAAATGTCATGTGACAGTTTAGGTCATAAAACATTTTGAAACAGGAGAACCAACAACCCTTTAACATTCACCCATGAATATGTGTGTTAGGATACAGTTATAGTCCTGGTAGTGTTTGTGTGTGTGTGTGTGTGTGTGTGTGTGTGTGTGTGCGCGCGCGCGGGCATTTATGTGTATGTATGTGTATCCCCACCCATGTGAACAGATATTTGTAGAGACTGGTAGTGAGCATTGATTCCCTGAGGCTGCAGTTACACATGTGGCAGTGCGATACCAGAGGAAGATGCTGGGAACTAAACTGTTCAGAGTGGCACATGCTCTTAACTGAGGAGCCATCTCTGATCCCCCTCAATTTCTCATAATCATCTTCTATGATGGATAGTTTTAAAATAGGTTTTTGGTTTGGTTTGGGTTTTTTTTAGATTTGTTTGTTTGTTTGCTTGTTGTTGTTTTGCCTTGAACAGCCTGGTGACTGCTCCAGGCTCTGCCTCCTGACCAGCGTAGACAAGAAAGACTGTTTGCTAAACCTCCCCTGGGCTGACACAAGAGACATATGTTACTTTCAGAAGATAGTAAGTGGAAGTTTGAGAACACAAGAGAAATAAATCAGTAAAAGGCTTCTTTAACTTTATATTCCACTGAGAATGGTATTTAAACAGCCCCAGGTCCTGTGTCCAGTGTTTTATGCTCTGCTGTTTGTCACAGAAGGTTCTTTAATTATTTCACAAGTCCATTAAGGATGCCTTCCCCAGGGGTCTGATTGCAATATTTAATCAGATTTGACGTTAGTGACTCTGAATCCAAATAAGGACTTGGGTGCATGTTGTAGCTCCTTCCTTGAATGGTTGTGGAGAGGTCTGAGGGGTTCTGGAGGAAGGAGAGGAGTGTTCGGTAAGGGCTGGCTTAGGATTGGCTGCATAGCATCAAGTGCTATGGAAGTTTAATTGGTCACTTTGTCAAAGGTCATGATGGAGTGATGCTGTACTATCTATCCCCTTTGTAAAGGGAGTAAGTGGGTAGAGAGATGTTTGTAGCTCAGTGTGTGCTTCTGTAGATCTCATGGCTTGTGTCCCATGAGATGTATTCTTTACAACTCGATGCAGGTGCTAAATCAAACATTTTTTTCTTGCCTGGGGTTGGGAAGTTCCTCTGGAAAAGTATCTTAAAAGTATGAAATAGTAAATTTGTGAAATTTTTCTTAATAGCAATGTACAAGAGTTGAAAATTTTCTATGAAGCTGGGTAGTGTTAGCACACACCTTTAGTCCCAGCTCTTGGGAGGGCAGAGGCATACAGATTTCTGCATTTGAAGAAGGAGTTCCAGGGCAGCCAGGGCTATACAGAGAAATCTTGTCTCAGTGTCAGCCTCTTCCTAAATAAATAATAAATAAATAAGGAAAAGAAAAATCCCTATGAATTAGTTCACTACTCTTTAATGCACCTAATTGTTTTGTAAAAATAAGTCAGGATATACATGCATTCCTGGTTCAAGTTCACCTCTGCATCTTATGATAATCAAAAAACTTTTATGAACCAGACATTGCTGTTGAAATACAGCAGTAAGCAGAATTGGAAAAGAAATTTCTGCACCCTTTTAGTCTGTTGGGAGGTAGGTACCAACATCAAACAATTAAGCCAGTTCTGTAGTTTGCTAGAAAACTATGAAATGCTGGTCCAAGAGCATCAAGCTGACAGCAGGTGGGAGCTGTTGGGAGTCAGGGAATTAACGGAGGAGGTACCGTATGAGAACTAGCAGAGAATGTGGGGTACAATACTGTGTTATCAGAAGAGAGAGTTCTAGGCTCAGAACACAAAGGTTCTCCACCTGGAAGAAAGAAGACAATGTGGTGAGGACAGTGTAGCAGAATAAAAGTCAACCATCCTTGCAGAAATCTTGGAGCCATAGTATCGCTTAGAATTTTTTCCCCTGAGCCAACAGAGAAGGCATCAGTGGGTTTTGAGTGAAGTAACTTATGATGGTGTGCACCTTAATGAGAAAGTCTCTATTTATTGATGTGCTAAGAAAAGTCTAGAGAAATCGATGTTGATTTAGAAGAGTCTCAAGATTCAGGGTAGAAGCCATCTGAATCCTGGATGTTGAGGGAGGAGCTGACAGATGAGAGCAGTGTGGGTAGAGAGAGCGGATAAAGGAAGACTGGAGGACAGCTTTCTCTTTGCTGAGACTTGTGGGGGCCAGGAGGGAGACAGTGCTTTGGTGAAGAAGAAAAAGCAGTTGTTATCAAGAGCTCAGGTTTAGTCATGCTAACACTAAGTATCCTTAGATGTTTAGTGGAGAGAGATAGAAGAGGGGTCTGGGAGGGAGAAATGAGTTTGGGGTCCATTAATTATGTAAGGAATACTTAAAATCAAGAGAATGGTGAGCTTTCCCAGAGAGAGAGCATAGATACTAACATGAATTATATACTGTAGGAGAGTGTCCCACTGATGTTCTTTAGGAGATGAGCAGTAACAGACAGCCAAATCGAGTAGCTGGAGTATGGGACTATGGATGGGAAGGGGTATTGATCCCAGGAGTAAAAAGAAATTTGAATAGCAGCAGTCACCTATGCTTAGTGCTGTGCAGCTCAAATCATGGAGCCTATTCAGTGACTATTACATATTTGTGGTCAAGTTTGGTAAAGTATTAATGAATCAGAGGTTTAGAAAAACTTAGCTAGCAGGACTCCAGTACAAAATAAGAGATTCAAACTATATGTACAAACTCTGCGGAGCTGTTCTCTTGTAATGGCGGAAGCAGAGCTGGTAAGGCAGTTAGCTAGGAGGCAGCAGGTAGCCTGCTGAGAAATGCCTGTCTTAGGGTTTGCTGACAGTCACCTGCTGTGGGGCAGCAGGGTCTGCTCGTGCACTGTGACCTCAAGAGACCTGCCTCTGAGATGTGTGTGTGTGTGTACATGTATGTATGAAAGTGTGTGTGTGTGTGTGTATTATGATATGTTGCAAGTTGCCTTCTGATATTCACATGTGCAAGATCACACACAACTATGTGTGGGGCAGGCACAAATACACAAACACATGCACATGCATGCACACACATACATCTATGCACACTAATGTAAAAAAATTTAAAGCATTGATTTCATCTATGTTTCTTATATGAATATATGCATGAAAATGTAAAAAATATATGTGATATGGGAATGGGAAGGAAGGCGTAAGGAAGGGTGAAGGAGAAATGTATGTGTACATATATATGTATATGTATGTTTGTACATATATATGTATGTATGTATGTGTATATGTGTGTTATTTATGTTTATAAAACTCCAAGGAACTATTCTTGTGATTTTCACCATTTTATTTTTAATGAGCATACGATATTAGATAAGTTTATGAAATTTCTTGAATAAAGTGTGTTTTAATTTATTCTCCTCCCCTATTTCTCGCTCCTGTCTCTCTCCTTCACCCTTCCTTATGTCCTCCTTCCCATTTTCCCTTCATTTCCATGTCACATGTAGATTTTTAAAATATTTTTTATATTTTTATACTGAAAAGCACAGATTGGATGAGCTCTTTAAATTTCTCTTTATGTTTATATGTGTGGGTGTGCGCACATGAGTGCATGCTTGTTTATGTATATGCATGCTTGAGTGCCTGTCCCACATACAGATGTGTGCTACATTGCACATGAGGAAGTGAGAAGGCAACTTTGCAAAAGTTAGTTGCAGGGGGCCAGCCCCAGTTGTTCTTTCTTGGTTCTTCTTAAAAGGCAGTGGCAGGGGCCAGACTTGGTCTTGTGAGATATTTAAGGTTGCTGTTTAATAATAAAACATTTACCTATCTTAAGTCTAAGTTACTTTGCTATTGTAGCTGACCTGCCTGAGTTCCTTTGAGGCCAGAAACTGCAGTCTCTGGCATTGAGCACCTCATAGTAAACTAGCAGGGGATTAAATAACAGATTTAATTGCTAGAGCCTTTTTTCTCTTGTCTAGATGCCTCTTGTTTGTCAGGCTAGGGGGAGGTTTAGAGCAATACACTTCTATTGAACCCGGAGAAGAGAGTCACCCTTGCAGAAGGGTGGGTGTGCATTCAGGTATGCTTGGGGAGGCCAGAGTTTATTGGTAGGTATCTTCCTCCCTTGTACTCCACCTTAATTTTTTTTGATATAGGGTCTCCCACTGAAACTTGAGCTTACCTATTCGTTTGATGGGCTGCCCAATGAGACTGTGATTCACCTGTTTCCACTGCCCGCCCTTACACACACTGGCTTTGCAGATATAGGACACCTCGTGTGGGTTTTAAGCTGGTGCCAGTGATCCAAACTTAATACCACATGCTTATAGACCAACCACTACCCTTTGATCTATCTTCCTAGCTCCTTCTGTATTGCCCTTTGCATCTAATAATCTCTCCAGAGGTTTCCTCAAATATTAGCTTTCAGTTGTGTCACTTCAAAGTCTCGTACACTGTAGTTTGTTATTTGTGCGTCAACCCCATCATCCTAGGCTAAAATTTTTTAGAAGGGCCATTTTTTGTTTGTTTGTTTATGTATCCATTCTTTAATCTACCGAATATATATGACAGATGCTTCATAAATATTTTGAGTAAATGGCTGTTGTGCTCTGTTTTGGTATTTGATATGTTTGGGATGGAGGTCAGGGCCATCCTAAAGTTTGTGATTGATTGCTCAGTGTAGAATTGTTTGGCCATTTTGTTTTCTACAGAGTTCCTCAGAAGCATTCATGGTGAGGACAGGATCGCTGCAGCTCAGTAGCACATCAGTAGGAACTTCATCTCTGAAGAGAACAAAGCGAAAAGCACCTGCCCCGCCTTTGAAAACCCCACTGGCTCAGAGCAATGAAAGGAACTCTGCAGGTGCTCATGGTATTTCTCCCCTACAGTGGCTTGGGCTTTGTGTGTTAGTGCAGCCAGTAAAACACTGGGAGTCATGGCTTGTCTTTGTCCTCCTTTTAGACAGGCTCTCCCTAAGCTGGCCTCAGACTCAAGATCTGTCTGCTTCTGACCCTGAGTGCTAGGATTTAATGCATGAACTTGGAGATTCATTCTCATTCTCTTTCTCTCTCTCTCTCTCTCTCATACACACACACAGCACTAGGCCTTTAAAATTGATTATTCTCACTTAACTGCGTTTGAAAAATCTGCAACAAAAAAATGACAAAATTATACAGCCTGATTATTGTAATAGGCACATGAACAGTATGTAGATTTATTCAGAAAGATACCACCATTCCATGAGTGACTACATAGGAATGGGGGTGGCGGTAGAACTTACTCATTTCGCAGCTGGACTGTAAAGTGCCTAGTAAGTTTTGGTTCATCCTTCCTGGGTTAAATAAAGCAGAAAATGCCATAGGAGTTGTTTCTCTTCTAGTGTGACTTTTATTAGTTGTTTTGCATCTTTCAGGCTTACCTTTGGAAGATGGAATTGCTCCAGACAGTATTTCGGAAGCGAGCTCTCCTGAGGGAATGCCTAGCCCAGGTATGAACCCTTCACCCCACACTGAAATTGTGAAGGAAAGAAATGTCTTTAGAGTAGAGAAATGAATATAATTGGAATGCTTCTTGTCCTGGGAGATTTGAGATTTGAATTCTTTCTGCACCTTTTCTGTACTATGAAGCAAATCCTCCCCCTACCACCACCAAGGAATAGACACTAGGATAAGAAACTGGCAGAAATCATATTTTCAGTTCTGGAGTTGGACCCCAAGTGCTTTCTCTGTTTGGTCTCTTGTTTTCCTTATATACTCTCTAGTGAACAGTTAGCAGCCTCCTTCCACGTAATGACACACCCCGGTGAGATGATTCCTTGGTATGTTTCAGAGACTTAACAGTCTCTTTCTGCGACTGCTTCAGTTATGAATTCTGCTTTCATGTGTTCTCCTCTTCACAAGGAGTTTCACTCACATGGGCTTTCCACCACATCGCTCTCATTGTGGGATTCTCCCAAGGAAATGAAGTTTAAAAAATAATCAAACATTGTGATTTGCTTTTAATTGCTTCAATAGTAAGTATTTAGAAGCTTTTGTAAGAATAAATATGAGCAGAGAGTAGTGGTACAAATCCATAATTGCAGTACTTGGGAGGTTGAGGCCAACGTGCCTTAAGAAGGAAAAAAGTATTAAAAATGTCATACTCTTAGTATATTAGCATGCAGATAATTTGTAAATGTTGGCCAGGTACGAGTC
This sequence comes from Tokudaia tokunoshimensis, assembly GCA_036184795.1. Lineage (NCBI taxonomy): Eukaryota > Metazoa > Chordata > Mammalia > Rodentia > Muridae > Tokudaia > Tokudaia tokunoshimensis. The sequence goes on along the minus strand of BTHU01000004.1, from coordinate 39,196,144 downwards.
CTTGGATTGTACCGTTTATATTCACAGAGATGGACAAGTTTAGGAGCAGCTTACTTTTCTTCTTGACTCTCCCGTGCTACTTAGAAGTTTGAGATTTTAAGTTGTAAAAGAATTCTCTGTTTTTAAATAAAATATTGCTATTACATAAGTAGCCGTTTTTTTTCCTTAGTGCAGTCTACACAGTTCATTCCAAATCATCTATAACCATCTCATCCCACACAGGGAACTTACCAAGATAATGTTGCCGACATAAAATGCATACAGGAATGAATTAGAAGCTTTTAAAGTTTGAGAAAGATAGGCAGGATTCTCAGACTTTGGCCTACATCTGCTTCTACCTTTTCAGGGCTATTCCTTGGTGTATGTGAGCTGGCAGCACCAATCCCACCACACCTGGATGTGAGCTTGCTTTGCTTTAACTCTCTTCTCTTAAGTGCCATTTCTACAGACTCTACTTCTTTGACAGAGGGCTCCCTTGGCCCCGGGTTCCTAAGCCAGGAGCAGTGCGCTGTGCCCAAGCCGACGCATGAAATCTCTGAGGGCCCTGGAACTCCAGAGGCAGCTGTAGCATCCTTGGCCTGTAGGTGCTCAGGCTGGAACTGGCTGGGGCTTTGTATAGCCATTGAGTGTAGATCAGATTGCTTATTACACCCTGTAAAATGTTTCCTAAGAAAATATGTGTGCAATTCCCTCTTTACCTTGAAGTTTAAAATGTGCTGCTTTCCTGAACCATCTAAATAAGCAGGGCAAAGTGTAGAGAGAAGCCACTCGGCAGCTCTGGGGACACTTCTGCTCGGCGTTGGCTTTCTGTCATTCTCAAGGGCTGCTTGATTTTTATTCTCAATGAAGAATATGTAAGAGAATATTTACACTTATTCTCTACTGAACTCTATCCATTTTCTGTGTGTGGCTTACTTTCTTTGACATACTCTCAGGTGTTTTTCCTCATTTAAAAGTAGAATTATTTTGTTATAAGATAGCACAGTATTATAATTACATGATACATGGATCTCCTCATGAATTTACTCATTTTTAAAAACTCAAAGAAATCCCTTTATCCTTTCAGCCTAGTCACCTAAAATTAGTATTATGTCTCGTGTTCCTTGTTGATAATGCAAAATTGATGGAAGACTTTGGCAAACAGTTTGATGAGGATTTTGAGATGGGTAGAGATTAACCTCATCCGCCTACATGGTGGGCAGTGCTGACTAGAAAGAGAAGCATGTTTAGGACTGACTTAATAGAATTGTATTTAGCAGAGGCATAGTATCTGTTAAGCAATTTTTCCATTTTGATGATAACTTGGAAAAATGTGATATCTGAAAAGACATACTTAAGTGTTAAGATTAATAGCTTTGTAAATCAAAGCAAACAAACACTTCCTCTGAAATATTAGTTGCATTTCATCTTCATGTGTTTCAATTTTGTTTAAATTCTAATTCCTTAACATTTTTTTGAGTAAACAAATTGTTATGATGGAACTAGTCAACAGTACTAACTACTAGCACCTCTTCTTTCTCTTTCTTTTCTTCCCTTTCCTCCCTCCCTCCCTCCTTCTCTCCCTCTCTCCCTTCCTTCCTTCCTTTTCCTCCTCCTTCTCTTCCTCCTCCCTCTCTCCCTTCCCCTTCCTCTTCTTTCTCTCTCTCTTTTCTTCTTTCTTTCTTTCTTTCTTTCTTTCTTCTTTTTAATTTTTTTTTTTTTATTTTTGGAGACATAATCTGTAGTGTAGACTAAGCTGGCCCGAAATTTTCTATATAGAGCAGGCTGGCCAGAAGTACTTTGAGATGTACCTGCTTCTGCCTTCGGAGTTCTGGGATTAAAGGGCTGTGCACCAGGCTTGACATTCGTTTTGTTTTGTTTTGTTTTGAGGTTTTTGTTGTTTTGTTTGAAAAGGGTGTGTCTATATTGCTCACTTAAGACCAAAGTTCTTAGGAGAGAAATCATTCTCTTGCCTCAGTCTTCCCAGGAGCCATGTTTATTTCTTTCTTCCTTTCTTTTTTCTTTTCATTCAGATTGATTGATTGATTGATTTAGACAGGTTCTCTCTGCAGAGCTCAAGTTGCCCTGGAGCTCACTGTAGACCAGGCTGGTGTTGAACTCACAGAGCTCTGCTTGTCTTTGATTCTCGAGTGCTGGGATTAAAGATGAATGCCACCAGGCCTGGCTCATATAATTTCTTAGAGATCAGAATTTAACATAGTCTCTGTCTCAAACTAAAATTAAATGTCTGTTTCAGTATATGCATGGTGTGACCACTGTAACAGTGGTCTATGACCTTAGTGCCCTCGCTTAAGGTAAAGCTAAACTTCATTGAGATGCTGTTTTGTGAATGGAGATGTTTAATTTGTTTAAGCAGAATCTAGAACCTTGTGTATACTTTGATTTCCACAGTTAATTTTGAATTATGAGCACTTAGCTGCTGGAATGTCTGCCTGTCTGTCTGTGTCTGTCCATCTGTGTCTCTGTCTGTCTGTCTGTCTGTCTGTCTGTCTCTCTCTCTCTCTCTCTCTCTCTCTCTCTCTCTGTGTGTGTGTGTGTCTGTTTTTCTCAGTCAGTGCTAATGTCTGCTGAGACAGTTTGCACACATGCTAGTAGACAGTACAAAAACCTCATATATTAGTAATTTGAATTTTAACTTGTTAATTTGTTTAATTCACATTATTATGTGACTATAAAGTACCTAACCAAAGGGATTCATTCATAAATGTAATTATGTTGACATTTATAAGGTGAACAAAGCCCAGTGTGATAAACATGGTTCTAGAACGATAGGATTGTGAGATGACCTGCTTCACGCACATCTGTCTGCTCCCCATTTGAAAAGCACTTCACTATTCCTTTGGAACCACATTTTAAGAGTCGAGCTTATTACTATAACTTCCCCCTACCCTGCTACTATATTGCTTAGGATGAGCAGGGAAGATTAATATTTAGGATTGTGTCTGCCTTTTTTTTTGTAGCTGGTGTAAGCTCTGATTACAGTCTTGAAGAGATAGATGAAAAGGAAGAATTGGGCGAGGCATCTAAAGATCAGGCTGGAAGTATTTCTGTGAAGTTGCCTGACATTGCTTCAGCATCTACTGATATGATAATTACAGTGGAGGATGATCCAGATTCAGCCCTTGGCATCAGGGATGGAGAGACCTCTCCAAGCTCCAAGGGAAAAACCCAGGAAGGCAGAAACACAGAGGGGCAGTAAGTAGTTTCTGTGTCTCAAGTGTTGTGGTGGTTTGTTGGAGTAATGCTTTTCTTGGAAAGATAACGGATACTTTAAGCTTAGCTATAGTTGGCCATGTTGTTTAGATTCTGTCTCTCATACTATCCTTGTAAAATGCTTATTAATGAAATGTCAAGTTACATGTAATTATGTTCAAGTGAGTTCAAGAGTCCCAGTTCAAGAGTTGTAGCATCCCCATATTAGGTAACCATCACATATAGTTAATTTGCATGAGTCAAAAATAAAATATTCTGTTTTTTCATATATTTTGTTTATTATCTGCATGAACCAAACAAATCAACTTTCCACTTTGTGCCAAATGCATTTGGGCACTTTCCCTATCTGGACTGTGAAACTTCCGTATAAGTTAGAAGTAAATGAAGCCATGGCATTGTTGGCCATCAAGTCTGCAATGCAGGAACTGCTGTCCGTCTGATGCAGAAATTTCAAAAGCTCTAGTCCACTAGTGCTGTGTTTGAAATGTTAAGACGAAATGCACAAGACTGAATAAAGATGAAAGCAAACAAGTAAAATAAGATTTCTTCATCAGAAGTTTGCCTAATTCGTGTGGAATTGTCTCCAAATTAAACTCTTCTGTCACCAGAAAAAAAAATCAGAGAGGTCAATTTACATTCTAATTTATGGAGTTGACTTTTCCAGATGCAAGACTAAAGTGTTCTATTTCATTTCCTTTTGTCTTTAAGATAAAAATAGCTCCTAATAACTAAGTGAAGGCATTCATTTGGAAGAGTGTCCATTTTACTGAGCCTTTTACATCTTCCTTTGCAGTAGGACCAGTGTACTGAAGCTAAGATTTCATAGCAGCATTTCCTCTGTTCTGTTTTCCTTTGCTATCAAATTTCTAATATTTGGCAGAAGGGAATGATTATTTCTGCCCATCTGTCTTTGAAAAAATTACAGCCTAATTTCTTTGATGGTGTCTTTGAATAACCTTCATTTTTCACATATGGTGTCTTGTCTTCCAGAGGGCCACATCATCCTGTTGTATGCCATCTAGGCAAAGAGGACAAAGTATCTGAAAGTATAAAAGACTTGAAGACGTTGGGCCCAAACCAAGAGAGTGGTGAGTGTTACAAACAGTAATGGCCAGCAGTGTCATAGACCGATGAACCAAGGATTGTTCCTAAGGACGTGTTGAGGCAGCTCTTTCATGTATTGGTTCATTTGATACCTGTCTCATTTATGAGTATTATGAGAACTGTCATTCTCAGTTTTAATTTCACAGATGAGTAGACCATGAAGATACTGTCTCCTAACTAGTAAGTGGTGGACCTAGGATCTGAACATGGACAGTACCACAGTGGTCTTTTTGCTGTCTTGCTGCTCCTCATGATGGTCTACCTTTTGAGGCTATAGAACTTAAACTTCAGATCTTAAACTTTGGTCCTCTGTGCTTCTGTCTGTGACCCGAGTTCCTTTCAGTTCCCTAGTGCATATTTTACTTCATACTCAAATTGCCACACTCTGGATGAAACTTAACTTGCCTGATTTTCAAGCCATCCAATTATGCAACATTGTTTGCCACCGTTTCTCCATTCTTATGCCCAAATTAAGGCAGTTTCTTCTTTTGTTCATGATGTAACGGGTTCAGTTCTGCCAGTTGGCATAGGGTCATGCTGTCCTTGAATAGCAAACTGCTTCCATCTACTTTGGCCATTCAGTTTCTATCCACACCCTTCTCCTGTGTTAACTTTGTTACTTGATTACTGCAAGCCATGCACTTCAGAATTCCTGACTTTCGTTGGATAAGGAACTGAATCTATGACTTCTTGTGAAACCTTTATAGCACAGAACAAGATGTGAAGGTAACATAGCTACATAGGATTGCGCTCAGTAGAGAAGTCAAGGAATGCATGATTATACATACCTCTTAAGGGAATGAGAAAACCTTTGAGTTCCTATGGTCCAGTCTGTGTTAAGTGAAAATTCTAATAGTCATAGAAAACAAACACAGGGCTATAGAATTCATATTTGAGGAGGAAATGGATAGTTCCAGTACTACTGTTGTTGATGATGGTGGGTGTGATGGTGGTGGTTGTGGTAGTGGGTGTGTTTGTCCTGCATGTACTGCAGAGCTCCATAGCTAATATGAATGTGTTTATACCTGATTAATTTTTTTCAATTTTAGTATTCTCTGATAGTATATTAAAATGTTCTAAAACTCTTTCTTGGTTCTAATTTTCATTGTATACAGTGTTATGGCAATAGTGTTGCTATTGAAAACCATGATTTTATAACTATTACATTTGGGAGTTACTTTTCTTATTTATTTTGCTGTGCTAGGGTTTGTGTACAGGGCTTTGAACAGAGGGGAGGCCTCTAATACTTACGTAGATCCCAGTCTTCAGAGCTCTTCCTTATACATGGCATGAAGGCACAGAGCTGAGTTCTCAGTACCCAGAACCCTGCTTAAATAGTAAAACTATCTAAAATTCAACCAGTCACTCCCCTTTTTAATTTGATAGTCTCATCAGTAAGATTTTGACACCAGACTAGTGCTAGGTTAGTTATAAGAATAGCTCAGTAATATTTACTGTGATCTACATATAGTAACCTTTATCAACTTATAGGTGATTTTAGAAAATAATTTCTATTATCCTTAAGATATTTTACTCTCCTTTTCCTCATATGCACTTATCTAAACCATTGTTTTGTACCATTGTGTAAGTCGATATTAGTTTTGAATCATGAAAAAATAGAAACATAATGCAGTAGCTACCTTCTCTCCTTGGAACCGATACAGCCATTTATAGACATTTTGTGAGCATCATCATTACATATGAACAAGGGTGGGCAGCTCATTCATAGGGTATAGGTTGTCTTCTTCACAGTCTTTGGGAATAATTATGTGTTGGAGAGAAATAGAGAGTGATTGATAGGTCAACTCATGGAAAATATGAGACCTGAAATTCGGAGTCTTAACATAAATGAATTAGAGTTGTTTATCAAGGATTTATAAAAATATTTTTACACATGATTATTTTCCCATAGAAACAGCCTATACTGTTTTCTTTGCTTAATACTTGCCTTAGTGTTATTAGGCTGAAAGTGGATTATAGCACTCAAATTATCCAGTTATAGATAGGTGAGACACATTGAAAACTTGAATTCTCCATTTTAAAATATATGCTTGACAATATTTTTTTTTCTCCCAGTAGTTCAAAACGAAATCATGGTCTGTGACACAAGCACAGATTATGTGAAAAACAGACCGAGTAAAATGGAAACCACCATAGAAGGTGAAGCACCGAAGAAAGCTGTCGACGTGGAAGCTGATAGATTGTCAGGCCCTCCTGCATGTAGAATGGATAATGTTAAAAGTTCGAGAGAAAATCATCTGACAGCATCACCAGGACCAGATCAAAAATTGAATCAACCAGGTGTAGAAAGGACAAAAATGCAGGATGCAGCAATTCAGGCCACCCCTGCCCACAGCACTTTTGATGGGAATCACGAAGCCCGTAATTCATCTGACCCCAGGGTTGATGAGACTGTGCAGACTTCGGAGAGCAGCACATCAACTCTGCACTCCTCTGCAAGTTGCCACGATTCTGTAAATGCCTCAAGAGAATTCAGGAGCCAGGGCACTTCAACATATGTACAAGATAGACTCCCTGTGAAAGAGCCAGCTTGTACATATGGGAACGACGACCCTTTGTCTCCTGTAGATGGAAGTGATAAGAATCCAGCTGCTTCTTACCTAAAGAACTTTCCACTTTATAGGCAAGACTACAACCCCAAACCAAAACCTTCAAATGAAATTACAAGAGAGTATATACCTAAAATTGGAATGACTACTTATAAAATAGTGCCACCAAAATCTCTGGAAATGGTGAAAGACTGGGAATCAGAAGCAGCAGGGAAGAAAGATGACGTAAAGATGCTTGCTCTAGGGCAGAAGCATACAATTGAGAATATGACAGAATCTGCCATGCAAACAGAAGCCCCTGTTATTTCTAAAAGTTCACAGCAGCCTCAGCCTGACCTTAAACCAAAGCCCGGCTCAGGGACAGAGCGTCATTTGCACAGGACTGTGAGCTCACCTGTTGGTACTGAGATGAACCCTCCCAAACCTCTCAGACTGACTGCGGACACTGGCACCATTCCTTTTGCACCAAATTTGGAAGATATAAACAATATTTTGGAGTCGAAATTTAGATCCCGAGCTTCAAATCCCCAGGCCAAACCAAGTTCGTTCTTTTTGCAGATGCAAAAGAGAGCGTCAGGCCAATATGTGACATCTGCAGCTGCTAAGACCGTCCACACTGCCCCTGGGTCTATCCCTAAAGAACCAACAATTAAGGAGGTGCAAAGGGACCCACAGCTCTCTCCAGACCAGCGTCTTTCTCCCTTAAGTGAAAGAACTCACACTGCTCCGCTGTCCAATATTTCAAAAGCTGATGATGATACAATTCCGAAGCCTTCTGAGACCTCTCCTCCTCCTGTAGCTCCCAAACCTATGACTCTTCCTGCAGAGGCTTCTCCTCCTCCTGTAGCTCCCAAACCTATGACTCTTCCTGCAGAGGCTTCTCCTCCTCCTGTAGCTCCCAAACCTATGACTCTTCCTGCTGAGACCTCTCCTCCTCCTGTAGCTCCCAAACCTATGACTCTTCCTGCTGAGACCTCTCCTCCTCCTGTAGCTCCCAAACCTATGACTCTTCCTGCTGAGGCCTCTCCTCCTCCTGTAGCTCCCAAACCTATGACTCTTCCTGCTGAGACCTCTCCTCCTCCTGTAGCTTCCAAGCCTCTGGCTCTTCCTGCCGAGGCCTCTCCTCCTCCTGTAGCCCCCAAGCCTTTGCCTCTTCCTGGTAGTCAGGGAGCATCACTAAATCTGAAGACCTTGAAAACATTCGGGGCCCCAAGACCATACTCCAGTTCAGGTCCCTCACCCTTTGCCCTTGCTGTGGTGAAAAGGTCACAGTCGTTCAGTAAGGCATGCCCAGAGTCACCCAGTGAGGGCTCTTCTGCCCAGCCTTTAGCTGCCACACAGGATGAAAAGACACATAGAGTAAATAAGTCTACAGTGGGCTCCCAACCTGATGATGTTGATAAGGTAATCCTTAACTTTCCAGTATAATCAAGACCCCAAAACAACTTGGTTAAAGTAGGGGACAGCTCATTTTATACCAATACTTCCGTATATTTATGTATTGCTTAGCTCTAAATTAATATCTTTGGGAAAAGACTGGTAATACTTAAGAACCTGAGTTTTTTACTCTGAGATTTATAATTCATTTAACTCAGACCTTGCTATAATGGTATTGTTACATAATTGTATCATTAGCAAATATTTTAAAATTTCTTTATTTATACACTTGTATAATTGTCGAGAGTAGTGGCTATTTTCCTGTGTTTTGGTAACTTTTTTTTAGCTGTTACTTTGGCTTACTTTATGTTTCTCTTCCACTTTCATAGTACTATGTAGTAGCCAAATAAATAGTTTTAATCACTTGAAATAAATAGTATCAAAGATAGCAGGGGCTAGAAGTGTCCAATTGTGTGTTTTCTGTCACACACATTCAATGTCAGCTTATCGAACATCTCTCAGATAATTTAAAATGAAAGTACCTTTAACATGTAGTTTTCTTCATTATCCAATTTATTTTCCATTATAAATATGTAGACCAAAATACCATCCAACCATGGTAATTTAGAAAAAGTTCCATTGACCTGAATTGTCAGCTAAGAAGTTTGCTTTCTGGATTCACATAAAATAGTCAAAGGAGACGATTAAATTCGCGATGTGATTCATGGTAATCCACAGGCAATCTTTAAAAAACTACTTTGCGTACTTTACTCTGGTAGTATCTAAAGGCTACTTTCATATTTGTGTGACAATTCCAGGACCATTTTGTACAACTTTCCCAAACATTCCTAAACTAAGAGAACCTTGCTGCCGAGTAAATATTTTTCTATAATGTTAAGGTAATATTTACCTTGAAGAACATTTCCTCATACGTTTGACATTTATGTTTGTTAGGTTAATCTAGCATCAGGAAGTGATATGTGATACAGAGGTGGATTCTTGACTTGGGGAGAGCTTTTGTTTTCCCTGAAATGGATCATCATTCCTAAACAATAAAAGCTTAGCTTAGATAGAATTTTAGGTTACAGCCTCAGTCCTATGTAGTTCATTTAAATAGTAAAAATACATATTAGACAGTTTGTGAAAAAAACATTTTAAAGATTGCTTGATATAATACTTCAGTTAAATCAGTTAGTAAATATTTGTTCTTAAGAGGTTTAATTAAATTTCTGATTATTTAATTTGGAAGCTCTTAACATTTATTTTTAGTCTTATGGGAAAAGTCAAGAAAACCTACTGAGCTCATAGTTCTTGAAGTTTCTAGAAACAACGACAACGAAAAAAGCTCAGGCAGTTAAGTGTAGTAGAGACATTAATATCCCCATGTTAAATCATACTGGATTCAAAAGTACGAGATTGTCAGTACTCGGCTGCCTTGTACACTTGCCTGGATATGCCAGAATGGTGAAAATGGGTTATTTGTCAGTTTGTGGAATTTTTGATCATGATTTTTTGGCTCTGGTATCCAGTCCCATGTGTTGGCAATATTAGTGTCCTTGGATTTATACCCAGGAAAATTGCCACGTTATGCATGAAGCATAAAGAGATAGCACTTTTGTTGCACATGGTCCTAAGTGAGAAAGGATGATAGACCATTGATCTCCCAGCTGGCCCTGGCAGAACTGAGGCATAAAGGGTAAAGATGCAGGGCTGTGTCTGTCGTGAGTGTGGCAAATGTGGTTTTGAAAGAGTAATAATAAAAACGTTTTGTCTTTTTTTTTTTTTAAATAGGCCTTTCTTCTCTTGGAACTCATAAAAATATATTGCATTTTTTTATAGCAAAATAAACCTATAGAGAACGAGCACAGCTCTCAAATGCTGACTCTGGCTGATGGCCCGTCACTCACCCTTAAGAGACAGAGCTCTCTAACATTCCAGAGCTCTGACCCAGAGAACGTCCGGCAGAGCTTGCTTACCGCTATCCGGTCTGGAGAGGCTGCTGCCAAGTTGAAGAGAGTAAGTTTTCCCTATCAGATGGGTAACAGTGGGCTTATTTTCAACCTTGTCAAACTAGTACTTGATCAGGGGGTTCTTCTAACATTCACATATAAACAGGAAAGATGGCAGACCTTACTCTTTTCTGCCAGAGATCATATTTGAGGTATAAAGGGAAGGAATCGGGGTCTTACACATACCTAAAACCATGTTATTTTTTTTTCCTTTCTTCCCATTCTGTAGGCCAGGTGCAGAATATGACTGTATTCATTGTTGTATATGTGAAAAGCTAGCCTGAATTCTCATTTTAATAAATTACATTAGCATTGTAAGAAAGACTCTATTGAGCCCACCCCACCCCATTTTTATTCCAGAAGAGGTAGACTTTTACCAGTGGGACTGTTTATGTTTGCAGTCATCTCTCAGTAACAGTAACTGCTGTCTCTGGGTTTTAGCTTCAGTTACAGAAAGTAGAGAGGAATCTAGAGAATGTAGAGGACCTTCTCATGGTTCAGCTCGTCCTTGCTTAGCTGGAGAAGAGCTATGAGAGAGAGCTGATTCCTCTGGACAGAATGTGTGTCACAGGCGAGGTTCTCCTCTCTCTCTACCTTCTTCCTCTGAGAGCATGGTAAGGTTGACCAGCCGTTGCCATGGACCCTCCTCAGTCATGCTAAGAGAAGCATCTCAACGTGGAAGTTCATATTCCACTAACTCTCTGGGTTTTTGTGGCATGAGCTTCTTTGGTAATCACATTAGAATGCAGTTAATGACAGAGAGTTGTTGAATAAAGCATTGAGTTCCACGGGAATTAAAACTATAGAGGGATAGAAATACTGGAAAATAGAAATATGAGAGTAGACACGTGTCTTTGGTGTTTCTACCACATCAGGCATTGCTTTGCAGAACTATCCAAGGCTTCTGCATATGTGTGTGTGTGTGTGTGTGTCTGCTGTTTGTCTGTCTGTCTCTGTCTCTGTCTCTCTCTCTCTCTGTGTGTGTGTAACCACTGAGGCAAAACAATATATTAAGTAGTATCAGAAATGATAGAAACATAAGGGAATAATTCAGAGGACACATCTAAATTTTTCAGATTTTTTATATATATAGGTACCAGGGCAGCAGAAAATTCATATAGATTTAAATGTTGAAATTAGTATTTTACCAGTCTTCACAATTTTTTTTTGTCAAGGGAAAAGTACACCAATGTCAATAAATAGCACATTCTTGCTTATGAAATATTTTCTGTTCTGTACTCAGGAATTTAAAGAGGAGTTCAAGCCAATCACCACCAATCTAAGATTCCTAAATTCAATAAATTAGAGTCACACACATTTTTACTATAGACACACAGGGCAGGAAGATAATTAAGCCATGCCACTGCCTTCTATGTAGCCTGGACCTGAAAAGCAGTATCACGTTAGATGTATAGGAGAGCCCAGTGCCTACATGGGAATTGAATGCCATGCTTTAGGAATGGGCAAGTACGTATACTAACTAGCTTCAGTCTACACATTGCAGAATACTGTACATTGAACTGCAGTGTATTTCAGGCCAGCAGCTGGATACTGGTGGATGCCTGGGCCTGATTTGGCTTTCACACAGGAAACTCTTCGCAGCTTCTAGAAAGAGCTGGATCTGAGCCAGCAGAGAGGAAAACTAAATGATGTGCTTATAGTTGTATCCTATTTAAAACTCATTACTTTAGATTCTATTGAGGATAAAACTTTATCTCATCAAGTAGGAGGTTATTAACAGCTCAGAGTCTATAGAGTGTTAGCTCCTAAGTTTTTAATGAACATTTTAGATATAATCTATTTTATTTCACTAAAAATGGTTTATGGAACTAGTAATATTCACAATCTCTAAACTTAGTGACCAGCATTTCAGCTCTAGTATATACTCTTAAAAATTATTTTAATAGGAGCTGGAGAGATGAGTCAGTGGTTAAGAGCACTGGCTGTTCTTCCAGAGGACCCAGGTTCAATTCCCAGCACCCACATAGCAGGTCATAACTGTTTATAACTCCAGTTCCAGGGGATCTGACACCCTCACAGCAGTGCATATTTGAAAAAGTATTATTGTAAACCAAGACTTCTGTATATAACAGTGCTCATGCCATATTTGTTGTAAAGTTGCAAATAAATATAACTCTAAAAATAAGCAGTAGTATTTCTGGAATAAACCATCTTACTGAAACATTTTTTATGTTCTTTGATATCCCATACATTTACAATGTATGTTGATCATATCTGTCCCCACTACCACCCCTTCACTCCTCTGACTGCTCACCATTCCCCTTCCCAACTTCATATCCTTTTGTAGAAAGTGTTTGCATTACTTCTTCAAGATTTCCATACAAGATATCTTGTTCATATTTGTCTCTTGCCCCATTCTTCCCAGATCTACTTCTCATTCCTTACCCTCCCTATTCTGGGTCTTCTTTAAAAAAACAAAAAAAACAAAAAAAAAACCCACCAAGTCCAATTTGTGCTGAGTATGTACTCTTGAGAATATGGCTAACTACAGAAGTGTGGTTAGCCTACCACAGAGGTACACCCTTAAAACTGAGTTCTCCTTTACCAACAGCTCACAGTCATCAGTTAACTCCAAAGCTGAAGGTGGGGCCTCATGTGACTGATCTGTTGTCTCCAGAAAACACTTTCTGCATAGTCATCCACTACTACTTCTGACCCTTTCAGTCTTTTAGCTTCCTCTTCCCTGAAGACTGAATCTTTGGAGGGCTCATGTTGTGATACACATGCCCCATTTAGGGATGAACATTTTGTGATCTTCGTCCTATAAGTGTGAACCAGTCATGACATCTTCTGGAAAAAAGATGCTTCTCTGAGCCTCATGAGAGGTGCACTAATCTGTGTGTATATTGTTAAGTCACCAGGAGTTGGTTTAACATTATGCCTGCTTAGCAGAATAATAGTCACAGGTTTTCCTCTAGCCAGAGGTGTGGGGACTCTAAGAACCGTTCTAGGTTTTAGTTTCATTTTGTGGATCAGGCCTTAAATCCAATCGGAAAGTGGTTGGTTATTCCACAACATCCATTCCACTATTGCACCAGTGGGCATGCCTTATAGCAATGTGAACTCAACAGGGGCTGTGACAGCATACACAAATCCTTCACAAGCTCAAGCCAGACAAATCTGAATATGGGATGGGGATATGGTGCCATGTTTACCTATGAACTCATATGTTCAGTTTAGCTCCAGGTTCCTTCTTGGCTATGACTCTGGTTCCTGTAGAGCAGCTAGCCTTCACTAGAAGCGCTACCTAGCATTAGAGTGTTCAGTTCATGTGTGTTGTGTGAATGTGGCTGTGATCATGCTATGATCTTTTCAGGATTCTCTGAGGTTTTTCCATACCTTATTCCCATTCACTGTACATGTAGCCATGGAGACTAGTTTGTCTTCATATAAAGCTTTAATTAGCGTAGTGCAATATTTTCAAATTGGGTTCAATCTTCAGACTTATCTGTGAATCAGGAATCAGCAAATTGTTCATAGAAAATGAAGGTAAATCATCCATTATTGTTCATCTGTTCTGACACAAGAAGTTTGGCTGCTTTCAGTGCTTTGTGTTATCCTGAATTAATTCAAAATCAGGACATTACATTGTTACAAGTAGAATATGCTTTTAAAAATAGAGTCTAAAGTAAATTTATATTTTATGCTTCATATTGTAGATTGACTTGGAATGTAAAATTTATCTGACCAAATGGAAGTATGGAAAGAACAAAAAACCATCTCTGCCTTACAGACTCTTCCTGGCTTGTATTATTTAATTAGCTTGCTTTTTATTCTTATTTTTTGGTTTGATTTTAAACAAAGGATCAAACATTGACAGTTCCCTCTGAATAAATAAAAGTTTTGTAGAATTAACTGGTGCTTCATAGGCACAGTTCAAATTTTGTGTCTACTCATGAAAATTCTTTAAACATCAAGGGGAGATGATCAACAGGCACATCAGTAAGTTCTTAAATACTAATTTTTAAAAGATAACTTTTGAGGGTGTCTATAGAGATGGTTCAGGTTAAGAGTGCTGTCTGTTCTTGCAGAGGACTCAGGTTCAATTCCCAGTGCCCATGTGGCCACTCACAACTGCCTGTAACTCTAGTCCCAGTGCATCAGATACTCTCCTCTGGCCTCTGTGGGCACTAGGATTGCACATAAAACAAAATAGATCATACTAAAAAATCATTCTGTTTTTAGTGAATTGTGTGCATTATGTGCATAGTTCAAACAAGTCAAATACTACTTTTAGTTTCTGAATGTTTCTTAAAAGTCATGTCTCATTTAAGAAATATTATGTAGCAATCAACTTTGACAGGCACCCCAAAACAGCTTTGGTATGCAGTGGGATCAAATAGGATCTCTGATCTCAGAATTTATAGATTCATTGGAGATTCTAATGATATCTCCTCATATTAACGTAAATATGAAAGAAATAGTTTTCTTTTTTAAGATAATTTCTCTTTAGTTAGTGAGGTTTTTTTTTTTTTTTTTGGTTTGTTTTTTTGTTCTTTTTGAGACAGGATATAGTCTAATTATTATAGCTGAGACTAGTCTTGCTTTCACAATCCCTGTGCTCCAGCTTCTCAAAGTGCTGGGATTCTTATAGGTAGGTTCCATCAATTGCATCTGGCATATTGCTAATGCAACCTTCTATAGTATTTTATTAGTGTATTAACAAATCTAGCATATACAATGGAAATTTCTAGAAATTCATATGCTTATATCTCTATGAAGCTTCCCATCCTAGGTTGATTTATGCTGTTTAAGATGATACTGTATTTGCCCTTTTTATTTTAATTAGCTTCCAAAATACTCGGTTTCTGCATGGATTTTTCCACACATTGCCGTTTTAGTTGGCTCTCGCTTGACTCCTCCCTTGCCTCTTTGCTCTTCCCACTGTAGATAGCATTCTGTCCCCTCTTTCACTTGCTTCTCCTTTCCCACTCCCCTCCCTTAATTATGTTTTCCCCATGCTCCATGGCCCCTCTCTGGTTTCCTGGCCTTTATCAATATTCGCCTCACCTGGTATCCTACTTGCCTTTCTGTTGCTATTTAAATTCATGACCCATTCAGCAACCTGGGAAGGAAAGGGTTTATTTGGCTTACAGGCTCTAGTTCATCATCAGAGGAAGCCAAGGCAGGAACTCAAGGCAGGTGCTGAAACAGAGACCACAGAGGATCTTTGCTTACTGACTTTCTCCCCACAGATTGCTTAGCCTGCTTTCCTATACAATGCAGGACCACTTGCCCAGGGGTTGTCACCACCCACAGTGGACTAGGCTGTACCACATCAGTCATTAATCAAGAAAGTACCTTACAGACTTTGTCTGGGCCAATCTAGTGGAAGCATTGTTGTGATCATAAAAAGAGAAAGAGATTAAGGGCATATGTTCTACGGCAGTGTGGGGGAAGGGGGTAGCCTCAGCAGGCCTATGCCAAGGCATACCTCCCCCCACCCCCTCCCAGGGACCAGACAGACTGAAATAGGATAGAGTAGAGTTTATTCAGGGCATGGAGAGGGGAGTTAAGGGGGTAGTAGAGGCAGAGAGGAGGAGAGAGTAGAGAAGCAGAGGCCAGCTATGACCACATGGAGAGAGGGGGGAGGGGAGGAGAGCCAAGAGGGGGCAAGAGAGAAGCTGAGAGAGAGATAAGAGAAGTAAGAGAGATAAGAGAGAGAGGAGAGGCTGAGCAGCCCTCTTTATTGTATAGCCAGGCCTACCTGGCTGTTGCCAGGTAACCTTGGGGAGGATCATATCTGGTTGTTGCCAAGTAACTGTGGGGTGGAGCTTAGACAGAATCCTAACAAGCTTTTTCTCAATTCAAGCTCCTTCTTTGCAAATGCTTGTGCTAAGTTGCCAGAAAACTAGCCAGTGCACCTGGATATTCATAGCTAGCAATGAGAAGCTAGGATCACATATGTGAGAGAGCATATGGTATATGTCTTTCTTTGGGCCTCTCTTACTTTGCTTAATATGTTATTTTCCAGTCCTAACTATTTGCCTGCAAGTTTCATAATTCGATTTTTTTTATTTCTGAGTAAAATTTCTTTGTGTTATAATACCACATTTTCAATATCTCTTCATCTATTCGTGACCATTGCGGCTGATTCATTTCCTTGCTGGGATGAAAAGCACAGTGGTGACCATGGATGTACAAGTGTCTTCTGAAATGGAGTCATTTGACACCATGTCGAGGAGTGGTGTAGTATTCCAGGGTAATAAGTTTCTTCAATTTTTAGTTTTTTGGTGAAGACTGCATGCTGATTCTACAGTGGCTTTACTAGTTTACACTTCCACTTCCACCCACAGAGGATAAGCATGCTCTCCCCGACCTCCAGCTTGACTGTTATTTGTTGGCAATTTTTTTTTTTGACGATAGCCATTTTGACTCAGGTAAGATGGATTCTCAAAGTAAATTTAGTTGCTGCGATGGCTGTGGCTAGAGATGTTGAAGGTTCTTCAAATAGCCATAGGCCATTTGCATTTCTCCTTTTAAGAGCTAACCAGATCACTGTTGCTTTTATTGGTTACCAGTTTTATTTGTATTGTGTTTAATTTTTGCAGTTCTCTATATATTCTAACATTATATGTCCTTTGACTGTATGAGCAGCAGCATGACATTTGATGAATATTGGGGGAGATTTAACTGGGTTCTGTTTATAGTGATACAGTGTGCAGATTTTACTTGTGAATATCAAGAGCCATCACTTTACTTTTGTGATTTCATTTGTACATTTTTTTTCCCTTTTTCTTTCTGTGTTTTGTTTTTCGAGAGAGGGTTTTCCTGTGTAGCCTTGCATGTCTTGGATCTCAGTAGACCAGGCTGGCCTCAAACTCTTAGAGATCCACCTGCCTCTGCCTTCCAAGTGCTGGAATTAAAGGTGTGCACCACCACTGCCTGTCCATTTGTTTCTTACCAAGAATTAAGAGGTGGGGCCCAGTGGAAGAGCACTTGATGCTCTTTCAGAGGACCAGAGTTCAGTTCCCAGCACCCTGCCTGGCAACTTACAAAGGCTTATAACTCCGGCTCCACGGAATCTGATAACTTTATAAATCTTTGCTGGTCAAATTGCACTTGAGAGATTGTTTTTCTTATAGTATTTTTATTGTATTTTATATTTGACAAACATATGTATGTATGTATGTATTATGTACTATTCATGATACATATTTTTTTTCCCTTTACATTGTTCTAAGGCTTTTGGAAAATACCTTGGAATCCCAAGGCATTTAGAACATTCTTCAGTCTTTGGCTGGGGTAGTAGGGGTGCTGGGGGGAGGGTATCTCGCTCTGCATCCCAGACTGACCTGGAATTTTCCTGCCTCATTGTCCCACGAGCTGGGGTGACAAGTGTATACCAGCCTGCTTGACTGTCTTAAGTGACTTTTTTTCTTCCTCCAGTGGTTTACAAATGGAACGCTCAGCCAGTGGGCTTTTGAAGACTTTGTTGATTGAGACTTCCTGTAAAGCCCTTCTGTCATTTGATTGTTACAAGCTTGACAGTTAGCTATAGCCCTTGCCATGAAAGAATTCTTAAAGACCCAGTTTTGGTGGTTGATGCTTATGCTTTGAATATATAAGTCCTCCTAAGTGGAGGACTTCAAACTACTGTCTGACATTAGAACCAAATTGTAAAATTTTGCAAAATTCAGTGTAACTTTTTCATAGCCCTTTTGAGAAGCCAGAATTCATCTAGCTAAAACTGCACTGAACAGCTTGGTCTGCAGTCTGTTTGTGCTCTTGTCTTTTATGTTGGCTTGGTAATTTTATAAAGATTAAGATGTGTTGATGGGTTATTTAACTTGTTTGTTGTGGAAATAACAACTCTCATTTTCCATTTCATGATAGAATGAACATTTACTCTTAGTTATTTATAAATCATTGAGTGATAAATACCGAATGCTAACATTTACGGTTAAGCAGAAGTTATAATGTGATAATTGTTAAAAAGTAGACAGCTGTCGTATTTTATAAAAACTGATGGGAACAAAATGTGTTTCTTCTTCTTAGGTTACTGTCCCATCAAATACAATATCTGTGAATGGGAAGTCGGGGCTCAGCCATTCCATGTCCGTTGACGCCCAGGACAGTCGCTAACATTACCCTGCTGTGACACACTTCACTGACCAGCTTTCTGCCTACAAGAAATATTGATAAATATATATTCAGATGTACATTAATATATAAATCTGTTCAAGAGTAAACATTTGTATTATGGATTTAATGCCAAAAGAAAAATGAGTAGAATTTATAATTTATAATAATTTTTGGCCTTTTTGTTATAGCTAAATACTGCTGCTTTAGAACTGTTAAACAAGGTGTAAATGACTTGTTTTTTTTTCCAATATTGAATGATCACTGCTTATGTTTTTTTTTCTTATGGACATACTGTGCACCATGAAACAAAGGTGTAAATTGAGATTTATAGACATATTGTATGACACAGAAACAGGCAAGTACAGGTTAACATTTACTGCCTCAGCATTAGGCTATAATTAGAAAGGTAAATTATAGTACGGCCTTTGTTGCTGAAAGATGTGGAAGACTAGTAAGTCAAATAATGTTCAGTTATTTTTATTGAAGAATCACTATGAGACTTATGTATGCTTTAATTATAAGTGAGTGTCAGATCTGTGGAAACAGTTAAGTATTTTTAAATAGAACACTTTAACCTTTTAGAAGTAAAACTGCACAAGAAGACTTTAAGATACTTTCTGTATATAATTATGTTGTTACACAGATATTACATATTTTCTAATGCCAGAGGCCTTAAAATATTCCTGTGAAAATGTTGATACATTGTGACAGTTATTTCACTTTGGGTATAGGGTGAAATGAAAGTTAGTTTATGTCCACATTGAAAACCTTGAAGTTAGACATTTGTAAAATCCTGATTTTAATTAAAGAAAAAGCTAAATTAGTCATTTATGTAGCTCAGATGCTAGTCATCTAAATAAATAATATATATTTTCTTGAAAGCCAAAATGGTTGAGAGGAACAGTACTTGATGTGTTGACTTCCAGTGGTCCAGAGGTTTTTTAGAACATGTTAGTATCCTGAACTTCCTTAAGAATTTAATTCCTCTTTTATTCAAAAAAAAAAAAAAAACAAAACAAAAAAAACTAAAACAACCTGATACTGTCTGAACTCTTACTAAAGCTACTGGAGTATCTGTGATTTTGACACATGTGAACCTTTTTCCGTTTAATAAAAACAAGTTATATATTTGAAATCCGTTGTTTCCAGTGTAGCCTGTGTTAACTAGCATATTTGAATACCTGACCTGAAGTACATGCAAATGTGTATATTTTATGAGTATGGAAGTTTTGCCTGCATGTATGCCTGCACTCATTGTGTGCTTAGACCATGTGAAGTCCAGAGCAAAGCACTGGACCCCCTGGAACTGGAGTCACAGGCAGACTGAGCTGGTAGGTAGTTACTGAAAATGGAATCTGTGTCATCTGAAAGAGCAGCCAGTGCTCTCAACTGCTGAACCATTCCCTCAGCCCTGATGAACATGTTTTGTCAGTCACTAACATGTGTGTAATAGCAGTGCTTTTTTTTTTCTGATTATCAGGACTCCCAGAAAATAATTGGATGCCATCACATAAAATACTTAGCCTGGTTCCAGATCCTGCTGTTTCCTTGTTTCAAATATGGAGTGAGAACTTTCTGCATATATATTTAGGTTATATCATAACCAGCAAAGAGCAAATTCCCAAAAACCAGTGTTTGCAGTTACCTATTTGAGGAAAAACTTGATCTCTGTTTCAAACTCTATCACCAATGTGTTTGTGCCAGATTAAAGGCTTTTGAAATAATGTTTTAAAACTTAGAACATTATTCATGCTTTCAGACTACAGTATGTGACACTTGCTTAAAAATATAAGATACTGTCATAAAACATGATGAATCTCAAACCCTTAAGTCAGAGATATATGTGAATAGCATGAAGGCAAGTAAGCCCCATGTAATAGCATGTTTTAAATATGTAACAGGATTAATTTGTTAACAGCACAAAGAAACCTAAAAGACTAGTAAGTATGTAAAACACATTTGCATATTTGCATGTGATTTGCATTTGCATATGCTAATCATAGAAATTATAGAGAGTAAGTAGATACACAGAGGGTACCACCTTAGCTGAACTGCAGTCAAGCATTGAAAACAGGGAACATCGATGGGTAATGTCTTGCTGTTGCTAGGAAGTGCACTGGCAAATCAGAGGTCCTTTTCCTGTATTCTCAAAATTAGGAACATGTAAAGGAGATGTTCACAAGATGTGATAGTCTTTTATGCAACCTTATCGGTGTGCCACACTGAGGTATGACACAGATACAGAAAACAAACAAACACAAAAAACAAAACAAAAAAACAGGTAAAAGTTGTGGAATGAGATGTTTCATGGTATCAACTGCAGAGAGTGTAAAATATTGAGTCTATACATTATGTCTGAGCATACAGAAAAATATAAGAACTACTCACATGCTTGCCGGTGGTTGGCTGCCTCCTAAAACCAGACAAGGAAAGCAAGTGAGAGCTCTGGGAGCTATCAATTGTGTTGCTTCATTTTATTTTAGAAACTGATGTTTGAAAACGAAGGCTTCTTATACCTCAGATTCTAATCTACAGATGTCATAGTATTTTATAGGCGGCGTAGGCTGTAGGAGATATGGCTGTCTGGGTCACTAAGATGGGCTTTGAAAAGCTGCCTTGCCTTTACTGCTTTAGAATTATTGTCACCCTCTCTTCCTAACTGAGAAGTCTTATGACAAGTTGTTTTTCCCTCATTTCCTTAAGGTAATAACAAGAATATTAGGCAGGAATGACCCACAACTAACTATAGATTACTTAATATTGAATAGCTAGGCATTTTACCCTGATGGGCCATTTAAAACATTTTAAAATTATTACTTGGACATAAGTGAGATTTTTATCTCTAGCATCTCAGCTCCTCTGGGGAACCACTGTTAATAATTGGTCAGCCCATCGGATGGATGTCTAGTCTTTTTTTTTTTTTTCTTAGTATAGAATAGTTTATTCAGGGCATGGGGAGGGGACTTAAGAGGGTACTAGAGACAGAGAAAGAGAGTAAAGAAGTAGAGGCCGGCCATGAACATGTGGAGAGGGGAAGGGAAGAGCCCAAGAGGGCAAGAGGGATGTTTACAGTCTTGAGTATGTGTTTGTCGAACAGTCACACACTAATACTCTGAGCAAACTTGACTTTGATCTAACCAGGGTTCTGGAAGAGAGTGTTTTCACACCTAAAAGTTCTGCCGTACTTGTTAGCTATTGTCCTTTTTCTTGCTGTGGTTTCCTAAACTGCCTGGCATCAAGGTATTTGTAGTTAAGTCTCAAGTCTACCTAATCTTTTAAAATCATTAGATCTTGGGAAAAATTATCTTCCTTTTTTTTTTTTCTGAAAAATGAGTTGATAGACTTATGGAGATGATTTTAAGGCTAAAATAATTCTTAAATGTGTCTGACACACAGAATTTTCTTCCGAATGCACTTTTCACACTTAATGAGCAAGAATTATACTTGTTTATGATTTGGGGGAATGGCCCTCACTCACACATCACCTACATATACTGTCACTGGCATCAAGGACAGAATCTACACTGCAGCTTAATCAGAATCCTTGTGATGAAACCAGTCACTTTCCTTTATTTATTTATTTAATTTTATTTTCTATATTCTTTATTTACATCTCAAATGATTTCCCCTTTCCCAGTTCCCCCCTCCCCGAAAGTCCCATAAGCCCTCTTCCCTCCCCCTGTTCCCCATTTGCCTAAGAATTTTATGAATTCGTTGTTTTTAATTGCTGAGTAGTATTCCATTGTGTAAATATACATGGAAAATATCTCTGATAAAATTGAAGAAATATATAGAAAAACACGTTAAGATTGACTATTTCATGGAAAAATTATACAGATAAAATGGTAGGCATAAAAATATTCCTAAGTTGATCGAAAGTGGAATTATAAACATTTTCTGATAAAATTGAAAATCTACAAGGAAATATTTCTGATAAAACTCAGGAAATATATAGAAAAACATTAAAACTATTTCATGAAAAATTATACAGATAAGATAGTAGGCATAAAAATATTCCTAAATTGATTGAAAGTAGAAGTAAAAATATTTTCTAATAAAATTGAAGATTTACATGGAAAATATCTCTGATAAAATTGAAGAAATTTATACAGATAAATTGGTAGGAATTAAAATATTCCTAAATTGATTGAGAGCAGAATTATAACCATTTTCTGATAAAATTGAAGATTTACATGGAAAATATTTCTGATAAAATTGAAAAAAATATAGGGAAAAACATTAAAGTTGAAGATTATCACAGAAAATTATACAGATAAAATGGTAGACATAAAAATATTTCTAAGTTGATTGAAAGTGAAATTATAAACCAGAACTGATGATTCTAAAACCCAAGGCTCCATTGATATATGCGCCTAATGACAATTCCCCATACTTCTTACTCCCAAGAGAAACCAACTGGGAAGCAGCAGAGAGACTCATAACCATTACTCTTACTGTCATATTTTCTAAAATAAAGGGGATTTGCAGGTGAAAGTTACAGTGAAGGTCCTTGCCCAAAATGATGTCTTTGAAATTGTTTGAAATTCTCATATTTATTTGGTGGTTTAAATTTTGCATAGGATTTCGATGTCATTTGATTTACTGGGACCACAAACATGTAAGATTGCCATGTTACAAATACCACTCAGCCAAACAGCTCAGGATTTCGCATTCCCAATTTGCTCTTATGACTAAGCTTCACTCATGGTGGTTAAGGTCAATGGTGCTGGGTTCCAGGCTCTCCAGAGCTCTCACCCACTTTCTTGCACATTTCCAGCCTTAGAATTCTGGTTCCTAGTGTGAACAGATACACTTTACTTATCACAAGACAAAAAAAAAATATACTACCATATGTTCTCTCAATGTTTCAGACAGGTTTCTTGAGAAGAATTATAGAAAATTCTGATACTTTACATAGAATTCTTGGTTTTGATGCATCATGGGCTTTAAAAATCCATTTTAAAGTTAAACAAATTGTTTTTCTTGGAGGAAAATGTATGTTACATTTCCAAAAAATTTCATAATTTTCAAAACACCTCCCTAATTTATTCTTTTTTTTTTCTTCCATGGTGGTGGATCAGTGATAGCTCAGATCATTTCCCTGCCATTCACGGACACAGTTGCCCTGTGACTTGGCAGACATTCTCTGTACAGAGGCCGGACTCTATTTCCTGTCTGTAGAAGCGTCTGGTTTTGTGCCTGTTTTAAAGACAGAGGTGACATTGTGCTGATTCTGAGATGTGCCGAAGGTTAGTATGTTTTGTTGCTGGCACTGTCCTTCAGGTACTGCTCTGAGAAAGAAACTCTTGAGTGGTCCTGAGAGAAAGCTGAAGTGCAGGGGAAAGCAGAAGTGACTGCTAAGTCTGAAGTCTTGGCCTGAGCCAGCCCAGCCCATATCAGTGGGCTCCCAGAGCCTCACCCAACACTACTCTGAACTGGGTAGTAGGTGAAATACACCATTTTAAGCATAAGATTGAATGACTTTAACCATATTCTTAGATTTGTTCAGTCTGCTCAAGTTCAATTGTCATTTTCCCCAAAGTCCCCTGACGATTCACTAGATCCAACATGAGAACACCCCAGACACTTATTATCTAGATCCCAACCAGCTAAAAGTAAACCCTAATCTAGTAACACTCTGTCTTTATTGCCTTTCTCTATACTTCTGTCCTACTTGTCTTGAGGCTTAGAAGTGTGAGAACCCAAGTGTCACTTCCAGTCTTTTTGGAGTCTTGTAAGTTGACAGATAAAAATACAAGATGTTTAGGTAAATTTACGTATCAGATAAATATCCTTCAACATTGCACAGTATTGAGGACACACATTTTACACTTATTATCTGAAAGTCCATTTTAACTGACCATCCTAGATGCATGGATGCAGAAATGTGGAATAACAGTTTAATGTTTCAGAAGATAGTTCATAAGAACACTGCTTTGTAGTTGACAGAGGCCAGGAAGATGGGTAGATGGATGGAAGCTATCAGTGTAGACACATTGAGGTGCTTAAGCTAAGAAGAGTACATGCACCCTGTGGATAGTGGAGAGGGAGTTTTGCTAACTGTGCATTATCCTGGGGTATTTATACCTGATAAGCATCCATACTGACCATTTTCACTCTCATGGGCACTATGCTGGGTGACTAGGAAACAGACATGGCTAACACATGATTCTGACACTGCAGGAAGACTTTAATTATAGTTCATGAAACAAAAATCAGGAAAGAAAATCACTGGCAATATAAATTTCCCATCTTCCCATAAGCCGTCTCTTTCTTTTGGTATTTGGGTACTAGCCCATTATTAGTTTTATGACTTTTAAATATTTTCTTCATGTGTATGCCTTCTTGTTTCAAATTTTTAATGAGCTCAACTTATGATAATTGAACATATTAATATATTCTTTCATGATTAGGTTTTTCTTTAAATCAACCTTAAGAAATCCTTCCATACGCTCAGGACAGAAAAGGCATTCAATTACATTTTATTCTAACAATTTTTAAATTTCTCTGTCTTAGAGTTAAGGTCTGGTTGTTTGCAATGTAAGATTGCAACCCATTTTCTTCTTCATCTCTAAATGAAAAACCAGTTTTTAAAACTGCGATTTAAAGAGCCATGACTCTCTTCAGTGATCTGAAAGGCTTCTCTGACATGGGTGGCAATCCCTAAATGTGTGCCTCTTGGGAAATGGTTTTCATCTGTTCCATTAAGATAGGTATATTTTAATTTATACTGCAGGAGACAAATTGCATTGTTTTGAGTGCCAACCTTATAAGCACCCTTTGTATCCTGAGGGGTGCGGAAGGTATTCCTTCCCTTTCTGAAATGTCTTGGCTATTGATTAGTTTTTATTCTACATGAGCTTTAGCACAAAATTCAGTTCTGTAGTACTAAACTAGGTATTTTATTAGAAGAATTAATGAATCTATTTAGTAAATAGAAGAGCAGGTCTAATTTTACTGAGTGTCAAGGAAGATAGGGATCATTCTAGTGTCCAGAAGCTACTTTGGAAAATGAGATGGCACTAAGTAGTAGTTCACTTTGCATGTATCCATTTGCCTCATTGGAGCTAGTCTCCCACACTCCACATCCTACTCTTAGAAAAAGACATCTGTACTCCTCATCAATGAGTTCCCTTGAAGAAGGGATTCCAATCTAGTCTATGTGGTAGTAGCAAGACATTAGACATTAGATAGAAAGGAAGGGAATCAGGTCAGGGTCTCTCCACCCAGGCCTCCTGTTGGCTCTTATCTACCTCACTTATGGAAAGCAGGGGCTCTGTTGAGTCAGCCTCTCTCCAACAGCATCCTTTTGAGATTTCTTTAGTCACTTTAGCATCATTGGGGCTAGGGATGATTTTTATCTCCCTATACTTGTTAGCCCTTGCATATTTTATTATTTCCTAATAGTTATTCCATTAAACGTGCCTCTGAGACAATGTTGACCTTGGCCTTACGTGATCATTGTTGATACTAAAAACTCAATGTGCTCACTGATTCTAGAGTGTTCAAGACTGATAATACAAAGAAAACAAACAAAGGGAAAGAAACAGATACAAAGTGACAAGTAAACATTGTGGTATATTTTCCAAATATAGCATTATAGAAGAGAAAACTCATTGATTATTGCCACAGGCGACAACACAGATACACTTGTGTAAATAATGTTAAAACATTTTTTTTTTTTGGTACTTGGTATCTGTCAAGGAAATTGTCCATTTCCTCAAGATTTTCTAGTTGTGTTGAATACAGGTTTTTGTAGTAGGATCTGATGATTTTTTGAATTTCCTCAGTTTCTGTTGTTATCTCTCCCTTTTCGTTTCTGATTTTATTAATTTGGATACTATCTCTGTGCTCTCTGGTTAGTCTGGCTAAGGGCTTATCTATCTTGTTAATTTTCTCAAAGAACCAACTCCTCGTTTTGTTCATTCTTTGTATGGTTTTATTTGTTTCTACTTGATTGATTTCAGCCCTGAGTTTGATGATTTCCTGCCTTCTACTCCTCTTTGGTGTATTTGCTTCTTTTTGTTCCAGGGCTTTCAGGTGTGCCATTAAGCTGTTAGTGTATGCTGTCTCCCGTTTCTTTTTGGCGGCACTCAGGGCTATGAATTTTCCTCTTAGCACTGCTTTCATTGTGTCCCATAAATTAGGGTATGTTGTGCCTTCATTTTCATTAACTTTCAAAAAGTCTTTGATTTCTTTCTTTATTTCCACCTTGACCAAGTTATCATTGAGTAGAGCATTGTTCAGCCTCCATGTGTACGTGGGTTTTCTTTTGTTTTTGTTGCCATTGAAGACCACCCTTTATTCCATAGTGATCTGATAGGAGGCATGGGATTATTTCTATCTTCTTGTATCTGTTGAGGTCTGATTTGTGACCAATTATATGGTCAATTTTGGAGAAGGTACCATGAGGAGCTGAGAAGAAGGTGTATTCTTTAGCTCTAGGATGAAATGTTCTATATATATCAGTTAGTTCCATTTGGAAGCACCTAAAGAGATGTTCATCATCCTTAGTCATTAGGGAAATGCAAATCAAAACAACCTTGAGATTCCATCTTACACCAGTCAGGATGGCTAAGATCAAAAACACAGGAGACAGCAGTTGTTGGCGAGGATGTGGAGAAAGAGGAACACTCCTCCACTGCTGGTGGAATTGCAGGCTGGTACAACCACTCTGGAAAGCAGTCTGGCGGTTCCTCAGAAAACTGGGCATGACACTCCCAGAGGATCCGGCTATACCACTCCTGGGCATATACCCAGAGACTTTACCTGCATGCAATAAGGACACATGCTCCACTATGTTCATAGCAGCCTTATTTATAATAGCCAGAAGCTGGAAAGAACCCAGATGTCCCTCAACGGAGGAATGGATTCAGAAGATGTGGTATATCTACACAATGGAATACTACTGTGCAATTAAAAACAATGAATTCACAAAATTCCTAGGCAAATGGTCAGAACTTGAAAATATCATCCTTAGTGAGGTAACCCAATCACAAAAGAGCACACATGGTATGCAGTCACTGATAAGGGGATATTGACCCAGAATCTCGGAATACCCTAGACACAATCCGCATATCAATAGATTTCTAAAAAGAAACATTCCAAATCACTTCCCCTTTCCCGTTTCCTCCCTCCCCGAAAGTCCCATAAGCCCCCTTCCCTCCCTCTTTTGCCCATTCAACCCCCTCTCGCTTCTCTGTCCTGGCATTCCCCTACATCCAGTCTTTCCAGGAACAGGGGTCTCTCCTTCCATCTTCTTGGAAATCTATTGCTATGCGAATTGTGTCTAGGGTATTCCGAGATTCTGGGTTAATATCCCCTTATCAGTGACTGCATACCATGTGTGTTCTTTTGTGATTGGGTTTCCTCACTAAGGGTGATATTTTCAAGTTCTGACCATTTGCCTAGGAATTTCGTGAATTCATTGTTTTTAATTGCAGAGTAGTATTCCATTGTGTAAATATACCACATCTTCTGAATCCATTCCTCCGTTGAGGGACATCTGGGTTCTTTCCAGCTTCTGGCTATTATAAATAAGGCTGCTATGAACATAGTGGAGCATGTGTCCTTATTGCATGCAGGGGAAGCCTCTGGGTATATGTCCAGGAGTGGTATAGCCGGATCTTCCGGGAGTGTCATGCCCAGTTTTCTGAGGAACCGCCAGACTGCTTTCCAGAGTGGTTGTACCAGCCTGCAATTCCACCAGCAGTGGAGGAGTGTTCCTCTTTCTCCACATCCTCGCCAACAACTGCTGTCTCCTGTGTTTTTGATCTTAGCCATTTTGACTGGTGTGAGATGGAATCTCAGGGTTGTTTTGATTTGCATTTCCCTAATGACTAAGGATGATGAACATTTCTTTAGGTGTTTCTCAGCCATTAGATATTCTTCAGGTGAGAACTCTTTGTTTAGCTCTGTACCCCATTTTTTAATAGAATTACTTGGCTCTCTGGAGTCTAACTTCTTGAGTTCTTTCTATATATTGGATATTAGCCCTCTGTCAGATGTAGGGTTGGTAAAGATTTCCCAGTTAGTTGGTTGCCGCTTTGTCCTTTTGACAGTGTCTTTTGCCTTCCAGAAACTTTGTAATTTTATGAGGTCCCATTTGTCAATTCTTGGTCTTAGAGCATAAGCTATTGGAGTTCTGTTCAGGAAATTCTCCCCTGTGCCCATATGTTCAAGGTTCTTCCCTAGTTTCCTTTCTGTTAGTTTCAGTGTGTCTGGTTTTATGTGGAGGTCCTTGATCCACTTGGAATTGAGCTTAATGCAAGGAGATAAGAATGGGTCAATTTGCATTCTTCTGCATGTTGACCTCCAGTTGAACCAGCACCATTTGTTTAAAAGGCTATCTTTTTTCCACTGGATGGTTTTAGCTATCTTTGTTAAAACATTTGAAAGTAGCCAAAAAAGTATGTAGTGTATATATGTGTATATGTGTATATATATATATATATATATATATATGTATGTATATATATATATGAAAACAAGTAACATACATATATATACATACACACACACACACACACATAGTGCTGTTTTTCTTCAAGTAATGATAAAAACTAACCTTGGAGAGATTAGAGAATCAAATCTTGTCGGTGAGGTGAATCTCAGAACTCTATTTCTACAATGACTTTCAAGTTTATTTCCTATCTGTATCGTGTCCTTCAACTTCAGGATATCTCAGGGTTGTCTATTTTTAGTGCACTCAAGTACCACTCCACAGAAATGCTTTCACACGTCACTATAGAACCGTAGCCATCCTGCGCTGCACCTGTGTGGCTGCACTGGCTACTCTCAGGTGTCTTCTAGCTAATGGGGTGAGTATGATATTTCCTGTTCATGTGTCATTTCAAACAATGCATGTGGTAATGCCAAAAAGAAAGACAATACGGATATCTTAATTGATTTTTTTCCTTTTATGTAATGTTTTTACTGATTACTTGAGAATGCAAATTATTTTGATTACATTTGCTCTATCTCTTGTCCCCTCTCCTCCCTCAACTTTTCTCACATCCACCTGTTCCTTTCTCACTCATAGGTTTTTTGTTGTTGTTATTTTGTTTTGTTTTGTTTTGTTTTGTTTTGTTTTGTTTTAGGAGATGACATCATAGAACAGATGTTTTGGTCACCTGTCTCTTATAACCTTTCCACTTCTTCTTCCTCAGTGTCCCTGAATTTTAAATGTATTAATTGGGGCTGGGCACTCCACAATCAATTGATGTCTGCATTTTGAGCAGTTGTGGCTTTCTGTAATGATCTCCATCTTCTGCATAAAGGGGTTTCTTTGATGATGGAGACAGATGCATTTATCTGTGGATGAGGCTATTTATAATGTAGTTAGATACTGAATTTATCCTGGTTTAGGAAAATGGTAGTAGTAGGTTCTCTTCCATGTTCCTTGGCATTGCCAACCACAGGTTGTTGGCTAAATTCACAGTGCCCTGTGTGAAGTTCCTCCTACTTATGTGGACCTGAAGTTCAATTAGGTGACTGATGGTTACCTTCAGGACATAAGTGCTACTACGATACCTTTGGAATATCTTACTGGCATCTAAGACTGACAGGTTCTCCTTTAAAAAAAATGTTGCCTGAATGAAACTCTCTGTGGGGAACATCTGTGTTTATGTTGACATGAATTTAGACATATCTATGCTTCCAAAACTTTTGACAGTTGACTGGGTCCAGAACGTTGTGTGTGTTTAGAGGTTCAGGTACTTCATGGAATGTTTAGACCACAGCAATTGAGCTGTAAAATTATAATAAAAAGATTCACACTTGTTTTGTTTCCCAGTAGTGTATAAAAGTTACATTTAATCCAGTCATGATGGCAGAAATCTGTAACCTTAGAACTTGGAAGGCTGACATGATGGGATCATGAGTTTAACATCATTTGGGGTTAAATGCTAGACCATGTCACACAACCAAAAAAGAACACAAAAAAAGTTATGTTTATACTATACTTGTTACCTCAAAAGTATATGATAGGATTTGCTTCCAAAAGTAATGCCCACCTGTTAATTAAATATGTTTTATCACCAAAGGTGCTGACAGTATTCTGAGTTATTGAAAAATAACACCAAAATATTATTTAGTTTACAAAAAAAACCAAAACACTCCCAATTGAAGAAAAAGAAGTATTAACAAAATACAGTGTAAACTGAAGTACAACCATTTGAAATTGGTCTATATCTGGTTACTATTTATGCAGATTATCTATATCAGTTCAGTTGTAGATGGCTGAGAGGAAGGTTTCCATAAGGAACTATGTAGTTGACACGTGTGCTGTGGCATGAGGCAGGGGTAGTTATGGAGATGTAGGTTCTCTCCTCCTAACCACCAGTCTGTGGAAGTCATCTGCCATGGTGACAATGAAGCCCATCTTCAACAAACACTAGCAGTCAGTCTTTGTTCATCTCTTCCCAGAATTACTTGTTTTCAAGACAGAGGTCCCTGGAGCATCACAGAGAATGTGCCTGAAGGAATGACTCCAAGTGAAATACAGGAATGCTTTCTTAAAACTTTAAATGGACATTTGAAAATGAGAAGCAAGATGGAACTTATTCTCTGTGTTTGCCTAGCATGGTGTTCTTGATGGGAAATTCCCTGTTGTAATTAACTGAAAAGATGTGATACCCATAGAAATGATAAAGGTTCAAAGACTCTGTGACTAGTCGTAGCAGAGTTTGGCATAGCCCTCCTTGACTGCAGAAAATGAAAAGCAATACATGTATACATACATTCATACATACATACATACATACATACCTAGAAAAATAACTGAAACTACCATCATGCTATGAACACAGGGAAGGTATAGAATGACTAGGACTCCAGAGATCAAATTTGTTGTCTTGGTAATGCTACCATTTATCAGAAGACCTTATCTGAGTTACTTAATGTGACAGTGTCAGCTTGAACACACTTAGAACCACCTATGACATCAAAATGAGGCATTTCTCTATTTGTGTCCTTGAGAGCATTTTCAGAAGGTTAACTGTTAAATTAGGACCCTTTCTGAGTGTAGATGGTCCCATCCATGAGCCAAACAGGAGCAGAAAGGGAGAAGAGAAGTCTGAGTGCTTGCTCTCTTTTCTCTCCTTTTTAACTACCATGAAGTGAAGTGATACCTGTGGTCCATGCTCCCACAACCCTCATGTACCCAGGAAACGAGACCATGCAGCCATGAACTGAGCTCTCTGAAACTGTGAGCAAAACCAAATCTTCCTTTCTAAGAGTTGTAGGTAGCAGCTATTTTTTCCCCCCCAGAGATGTACAAGTACTATGCTTCTCAGAGCTTCAAGACCTTCTTCAGTCAGAAAACTAAGGTACTTTGGGAAAACTTTTTTTCCTTTCCAGAAAATACACATATTGATAACACTTCAGTTAAGTGCTATGATTTTAATAATGGCATTTTTTTTAAAGTACCCATTTTCAAGGTAAAGGTGGTAACTTCTTTCTCAAAGTCTAGGTTCCCTTTAAGTGGTAGGGTTTCTCTGTGAAGAGTCAGAATGAGCATGGAGAAGTGACTTGTGTCAAGGATCTCATTTGAGAGGTGCCGAAGGGACAGAGACTTGTCATTGCCAAGTAAGTCACATTTAATTCCCTCAAGCCTTGAGAAATAATGCGAGGGAAAGCGCAAAAATAGCACAGTCATTCCTTTGGAATAAGTCGACTCTCAGGCCTCCTGAGAGCATCTCAACTGTGTGTTCATCACAAAGAGAAAACCATGAGAAGCATCTATATCTGGCACATGGCACTTTCCAATACTTCAGAGCATTCAACTATCGATATGCACAAGTTATGCTCCGACTTCCATGAAGGAAGGTACTGCCATGCACACTGCCTCATTCACAGCAATAGACAGACAGTGAGGAGTGTTTTCTCTCCCTACTGTACTGACAATTGCAAGAGCTCACACAAGACCCACACTTAAACACAAACGGAGCACAACGAGAGACAGCCACAGCTGATTGAAATCATGGTAAGAATGGAGACTGACAGAGTTGCGGGGCTAGGAGGTTAATGAATCCAGAGTCCTGCCTCTAGGCACAGCTGTCCCAAAACATTCCAGTCAAAGGGACAGCTCAGCCTCTTGGGAAACAAAAAGTCTTTATAATGCATTTCAGTAGCCTATTCCATTGTCTAAATGCGCTTAGTTTCATAAAATACTGGAAACAATATGAATCCAATACTTTCTTCCTATTATCTCCATGTTGACAGATACATAAAATAATAAATTGACAAAAATGTCAAAGGTGATGAAGGCCTTACAGGAAGGTCACAGCTGGTTTTGCCCACCTTTCCAGGGCCTTATGAGAAGAGGACAATGGAAAAAAAATCTCTTGTGGAATGTGGTCCAAAGTATAGTAACCTTTTGAATCTAGTGGTTTATTTTTGTCAATTGGACTTATTTAGCCTGAGTCCTAAGATGAGATTTGACCTTATATTTCATAGGTGATACCAGAAGTTGGTTAAATGCTGCTTTTAGCTGATAGATAAGCATCAAAGAATGAGTTCTTATGTAGAAAAAGTAAAGAAAGTATAGAATCTGCATGCCAATAGAGTGATGCCTCTTTGTTTACTAATGCTATTTGATACATATTTTGATTCATGAAAACCATCTTATGAAATGCTATTCATAGGTTACCAGCTGGCTCCTCCTTCTGGGACTTGGGAAAAATGAGCACATATATTTAAGTGTTGTACGGAGAGAGAGGTAGGTGATTAGAAGCCAGAACTTCAGTGTTCTCTCTACTTCTTTTTTTTTTTTCTTGTGGATTTCAGTTCCCAGCAGCTCTCTAAGCTTCACTGGTCTCATGTATAATATGTATAATATGAGACTATCCATATCTGTTTTATGCTGGATTTGAAGGATCGAAAGAGATAACACTGGTGAGACCATCTGGAACACAGAAAGATCTAGAATAATATTAGTTAGCCATGACTCTCATCAGTCACACATTGCCTTTATTCTTCCCTAGTCCTTGCAAGTTCTGAGAAATGGTTGAATAAGGCTTCAACTTGCCTCCTCAGAGGAATAGGCTAGGTTTCTGTGTCCATTTGGCCACACTTTCTTATTGCTAGTCACCATGCAAGCCCATGTGGGTATATTCCTTAGGGACCCAAATGGCAAGAGCAAAGTCAATCTAATCCAATTGAAAACTAAGTTTGGGTTTTGCTTGCACTTAAAAAAATTAAGAAAACTATGAACATATTGCATTTCTTATTGGATGTAGTCTAGCCATTAATGACTGAGCCATCTACCCAGCCCCATGTTATTTCTACTGAGAAAAAGTAGGTGGAATTTCAGGTCTAAAACACTATATTAATATTTATTTTACATGTATAAGTGTTTTGCCTGTAATTATGTCTGTATGCCATGTAAGTGCCTGGTGCCTAAGGCCAGAAGAGGATGTCAGATATTCTGGAACTGGAATTCAACAACTCAGGCAGTTGTGAGCCACTGTGTAAGTGTTAGGACTGAACCTGGTTCCTCTGCCAGAGCAGCAGTGATCTTAACCACTGAGCCATCTCTCCAGCCATGTCTTCAGCATGTTCATTTTTAGAAGTTTGTAATAGAACTGCTTTGTGAATTAGACCAAAAGATTCAAAGATAGGATTTTACTTTAGTAAGCAGTTCACAGCGATTCAGTGTGCGATAGAAACACTGTAATCTTCACCATTTGGAATGTATTTAAATAGCTTCTCAATCAAATACTATACATAAAATGAAGAAAAAAAAACTTTGGGATGTCAGTTTTAATTCTATGACCCACAGGCCGCCCCTGACAGCACTTAGGTCCGTGAGCTCTTTCTCTGAAATATTTTGACTGCTCACTAGCTGACCCTTGGCATGTTATTTAGTCTCTTGAAGCATCTGTTGCTTCCTCTAAAGACCAGTGCAAACTCCTAGGATCATGGTGAAGAGCACTGAGGTAATGTCTAGAAACAGTCCATTGTGGGGTCCGTAATGAGCTGCCAAAGTCAGCCACTGTTATTTCCAGTATTTCCACCGTTATGCTTTAAAAGAGAAACTGCAATTCAAGGAGGGGAAAGGAAGGTCACTAATAAACCCTTGTATGTGAACTTCTGCAGAATAAACACTACAGGAAGTCTGGTTTATCTCACAGCAACACAGGGCAACTAAATGCTCTGTTGTCACAGATACCGTGAAGGGAAAAGTAAGTCCTTACAATAGGCCAATATAGCAGACTTTACTGTTGTTACTGTTCCCATTTTACAGACCAATACATGGAGCCAAAGGCAGATTAAATAACCCATCAGATATCAACAATTATGTGGCAAAAAAACAAGATTTGGTGGCAATAGCCTATTTCCAAAGTCCAGTTCACGTAAATAACTAAAAGAAAGCTCAAGATTTGGAAGGAATATTTGTAATCAATGTATTGTATGTCAAACTTTCCGATAAGCACACCTTTTATAATTCATAAGAAAATGATCACATACATGAATGCCAAGAAAGTAGATCACTGGCCTTTCAGCTTATGTAAAATATTTCCCCATGTGTCCAGTTGGTCATTTATACCCACCTGGTCACAAGGTCTCCGGTTTGGTTCATTTCTTCTGAACTTTGTAAGTAGGGAGGAGAAGTTGGGCAGCAGGCAGTGTTCTTGGAAAAATGGTTTATGTCATTCTTGGAAGCACTGTGCTGTAAGAACGTGTCTGGCATATGGCAAAGTTGAGCATGCACAGTTGTCTTTCAGATGGTGTGGTTTCAGAAACACAAGTGGACTCATCTAATCCTTTGCTTCTTTTCCCTTTCAATTGAATTCCAGAATGTGTTTTATGACACCATCAAACACACGTCTACATATTGATTCCTCCATACCATTTCATTAAGTGGATGTAGACTAAGTTAAAGCTCATGCTCCCTATTTATCCAGTTAAGAAAAAGAAGAGGGGTGATGGCTTAGAGGTTAGAGCATAGACTGGTTGAATCTGCCTGTACTCATATGCACACCCATCCACACACGAAATTTAAAATAAAGTAAGGACAGGAATCCATCAAGAATCTAGAGGACTGGACAAATGATGAAATATCAACTGTCAAGTTTGGGAGAAAATTGCTGTTAGATGTGGCTGAGGAAAATGTCCCTTTAAGACAACAATTTGGCAACATTTGTTGAGTACTATAAATGTTCTTACTGTTTGGCATGACTCCTCCATTCCTGGGAATTTATCCTAAGGCAATAATTAAAATGAAAAAAAAATGTAGAGAGAATTCAAATGTAATGTTCATTATAACTGAAATCTAAGGAGTCAGATGGTCGCTCAACAGAAGACAAATAAATAAATATTTGCTCTCTCAAATATAAACATGAACTTTCTAAAACAGAAAAGTAAGAGCTAAAAATCAGAACACTAAAGGTGTACTTTATCTCAATACTCTGACTGTGCCATTTAAGAAGAATAAACTGGGAAACAACATTGAAAAACTGAAGCAAAGATTTTGCTTTCCTGTTTATCATTCCTTTGGTATTATTATTTTTATGGTTTTTTTTTTGTTTTGTTTTGGTTTGGTTTGGTTTTTTTTGGTTTTTTTTTGTTTTTTTTTTGATTCAGAGTTTTACACTACCGCCCTGGCTGCATTCAGACTCAAGACAATTCTTCTATGTCAGCCTTCTAGCCACTGGGATTACAGTTGTGACCTGCCTCCCTTGGCTCTCGGCATTCTCAAAATGAAAATATAGACTATCAGTTTTTCTTCTTAAAATTCTTTGAAGATTGTGAAACGAAAGTAAAAAGATTAAATGAATGACAACTTGTTTTTGTCTTTAGAAGGGAAAACAAATCTTCCCTTCCCCATGTCTACAAAACTCTTTTAAGGAAGCGCAACGCAAAGTAAAGGGCTTACCATTCACCTTCAAGGAGCGATGGTGCGCTGGCTAAGCACCCTCACGAGAAAAGAGCCTGAAGACAGAGCTCAGCTAGAGCACCATCAGCTGACAAAGAGACTGATACATTCGATTTATGTCACGGCTTTGGCATTACTGTCGCAGTGATTGGTGATCTTGCTCCCTTCCTCTGCTCCCAGCTACCCCCTGTGACCACCAGCCTGTCATTACCTCTTTTCTCTTACCACTATCTTATTATGACCATTTGACCTTGCGTTTGTATTTGTTTCCCATAGTTAATTCCCTAACACGCGTTTCCTTCTCTCTGTGATCTGATTTCTTTTAAAGATGCTCCCGACTAACTAGTTACATTTTCATTGTCAGTACTTGGCATAATTAAAAGTTCACACAATTCCAGTTCTTAAACAGTACTTGATAATTTCCCAGAAGGGTAAATGATTATGGATTTCTGTCACTGAGAACATATTATTATTTCTGCCTCCTACCAAAATGCTTTATTGCCTACAAAGGGAATATTTAAAATTGCTGTATATTTCTTTGATTGAGATCGATGCCTTGCAGAAAAGTTGATGGTTCTTTCACACCTAATATTAAATGGCTTTGTCCCTTGGCATGTGTACTTTGGTGTCCCAATTGAGTAGTCCTGTCTGCCATAACAAGCTACGATTTCACTGGATTGGTCTACATTAATTTTAACTTTGTTGTCTGTTGTGAATGGTATTTTGTAGAGTCATTTGTATGGAAATACTTTCTTTCCCTGATTGGATCATTGCCCTCAATGACTTTTCAACTTAATACATACAAGTATTGGCTGGACTTGTCCTTTTATCATGAAGTCCTGCACCAGGCTTCCATTTTTACTCTGTCCTCCTACTTTTGCCTTTTAACATCTGAAAAACTGCAGTTGTCAGTACAGAACTGTATGCTCCTCCAAGTGGGCATGTGGTGCTATGGGATGCAACCACTGTTGCCCTAGCTGATGAGTCAGAGCATTCCACAGTCTAATCCACCCTCACAGAGGACTGCTTCAGCAGAGTTACCTGGAGTAATATACAAATAGACAGACTCATAGCTTAAATCATGGGAAAACCTGACTCCCTCAGAATCTTCTCACATGGAAACTGTTACTTCACCCCTAAAGTCTCTTTTTGGCATGTCCTCTCTTGATAAATCTAATCATCTTTATTTTAAGAATCATAAAAGAACTTGTTTACAAGTAAAAGCATCAAAATCTTTTTTATACAACAAAAATATCAGAATTACTTCATAACACATCATCTAGAATATACTACAATAGAGAAAATGGCTTCAGACTATTAAGAATGTTTAGATGGATGAATATGGATATCCATATTTGCAAGTGTCAAATACATATATACTGGACAAAGAAATGTAAATATACACGTTGTTTTATGGCCTTGAAGTATTAAAGGGGAGAAACAAGGTAAAATAAGATGGAAGTTAGAGGTTGATACAGACTAAACTACATTCTGAAAAGTACTCAATATTTCCACAACCATCAAACTGGGAATTAAAAATGATCCTATCTTATTGTTCAGAAAACCCAGTATTAAAAAGCACATGTAGTGGAAAAACCTTACCAGTTCTGCATTTTACCAGGGACACTTGGTTAACCCTTGGGATGCACTACTTAAAATCCCACCATTTGATTCCACTGCAAAATTTCAATATTTACAATTCTAATCTCTTATGCAAAGGGCAACTTTATTGTAATCTTCTTACACTGACCGAATAGCCTCAAGGTCATTCAGACTCACTATCAACTTCTGTGTAAAGATAGCCTCAAGCTATTTAAGGTTTATCTGGCTATGGAAGTGCTTGAAGCCAACCTTGCAACTCATCACTAACAAGTGAGTGTTAAGATATTAGCTTTCTTTTCTGCTTCCATCTGGCCTCTCCATGCCTACCCTCCATTTACTTCATTTAAGAACAATTATCATCCATTTAAGAAGTTTAACCCTTCCTGTATTATAGAAAGACAAAAAGAAAGAAGAAAGAATGAAAGAAAGAAAGAAAGAAAGAAAGAAAGAAAGAAAGAAAGAAAGAAAGAAAGAAAGAAAGAAAGAAAAGTAATCTACCTTGTTTTTGCTTCTGTTGCATACCTCTAATAAGTAAATATAATGTGTGGGGCTATTAGAAAATCCAAAGTTATGACTATTATGATAATGGAAAAGAAATGAGTAACAATGAATTGCAGATTAATAGACAATTCATGTTAGTCAAGAATTAGTGTGAGAAAATACATCACACAGATATATGGGCTTACATACAGTAGCCTCAATCGAACAGGATATAAGCCCACACAAACTGAGATATTTTAAACAACTCTATTTTCATCTTTAAAATGGTATATTGACATTAGCTTACAACATAATTCTTAAGAAAATACCAGTATCACTGACATTAATCCTGTGAAATCAGTGAGACTTCTGTGATTTCCATACAACAGTGGTTATTTGCTTAATGAATGAATGCTCAAGTATTCATGTCTCATTTCTGTGGGAATGTTTGAATATGCCTTTAAAAAAATCTGTGGTAAATTATTTTGGGACCTTAATTAATATTTTGCTGACAAATTATAAACCCTGAAATGATATTTTTTATATAACTACTAATTTATTCTGGAAGACTTCACTCAGGGTATTATTTTCTTTGCATAATCCAAAGCTTGTATCTTTAGGGAAATGTATTTTCTGGTGAAAATCATCCTAGCATTGATGTAATATTTATTTCTATTCCATGACTGATTATCATTTGTGTAACTCAAAAATAGTGTATTTAGATTGAAAATATCATAATGAGATAGAGTATATATCAGAAAGGATAAATGCCTTAATTGTGGCATTCTTTTCATTAATAATAAGCTCTTTCATTCAATATGCTAACATGGTAACACTCTACTTATAGACAATTTCCTATAATAAGTAATATATAAAATGGGAGCATAACTCCATGGAAGGAACTATTTGAAATTCCATTCTTCTGGCTGACACAAAAAAATATATAAAACTTAAAAATATCTTAATCAGAATAATACCAGTTACAATTATACCTTCTAATATGTGTCTTTATGACAATACAATCTAAGAAGTAAGATAAACCCTAAAATAACATTTTTACTTAACTACCAACTTATTCTGGAAGACTCCAATCTCAAATCATGATATAGTTTTTCCTTACCACCTGTCTTCATTAGGGTTTTACTATTGTGAACAGACACCATGACCAAGGCAACTCTTATTAGGGATAACATTTAATTGTGGCTGGAATTAGATTCAGAGGTTCAGTCTAGTATCATAAAGGTGGGAGCATGACAGCATCTAGGCAGGCATAACAATGGAGGATCTGAGAGTTCTACAACTTATTCTGGAGGCAAACAGGAGAAGACTGACTTCTAGGCATTTAGGATGAGGGTCTTAAAGCCCACACCCACAATGTGGCTATACTTCAGTTTTGTAATTAAAATTAAATACCTGTTCCAACAAGGCCATACCTCCTAATGGTGCTACGCCCTGGACCAAGCATATATAAACCATCACACCACCCCTTTGTTGGCCATACTTTCTTTGTATCCAGTTGTAATTTCAGAGGGTTGACATTCTTTACCCAGCAAAGTAAAGAGTCCCTGGTGCCCTTAGCTGAATCAGGTTGCAGTACATCTCATAGATATTTTCTTCCTATCCCAAGTATAGCAGTAATTCTTTCCTTAAAAATGAATGAACCAATACAGCAGGACAGTAACACCTGTGTGTTGTTTGTATTTTCACCTGCTTACCTAGGGTATAAATTGCTCAAATTTGTCAGGTTTGAAATATTATTGTGTCCCCTGGTAAAATAAAATCTTTTTTTCTATATTTTTTTATTTGCATTCCAAATGATTTCCCCTTTCCCGTTTCCTCCCTCCCTGAAAGTCCCATAAGCCCTCTTCCCTCCCCCTGTTCCCCATTCAACCCCCTCTCACTTCTCTGTCCTGGTATTCCCCTACATCCACTCTTTCCAGGACCAGGGGTCTCTCCTTCCATCTTCTTGGAAATCTATTGATATGTGAATTGTGTCTTAGGTATTCCAAGATTCTGACTTAATATCCCCTTATCAGTGACTGCATACCATGTGTGTTCTTTTGTGATTGGGTTACCTCACTAAGGATGATATTTTCAAGATCTGACCATTTGCCTAGGAATTTCATGAATTCATTGTTTTTAATTGCAGAGTAGTATTCCATTGTGTAAATATACCACATCTTCTGAATCCATTCCTCCGTTGAGGGACATCTGAGTTCTTTCCAGCTTCTGGCTATTATAAATAAGGCTGCTATGAACATAGTGGAGCATGTGTCCTTACTGCATGCAGGGGAAGCCTCTGGGTATATGCCCAGGAGTGGTATAACAGGATCCTCTGGGAATGTCATGCCCAGTTTTTTGAGGAACCGCCAGACTGCTTTCCAGAGTGGTTGTACCAACTTGCAATCCCACCAGCAGTGGAGGAGTGTTCCTCTTTCTCCACATTAGGTCAACAGGCAGAAATCCTGAAAGAGGAAATGCAAAAATATCTTAAAGAAATACAGGAAAACACAAACAAACAAGTGAAGGATCTGAGCAAATCCATCCAGGATCTAAAAAAGGAAGCAGAAACAACTAAGAAATCACAAAGGGAGACAACTTTGGAGATAGAAAACCTTGGGAAGAAATCAGGAGTCATAGATGCAAACATCAACAATAGAATACAAGAGATGGAAGAAAGAATCTCAGGTGCTGAAGACACCATAGAAAGCATCGACTCAACAGTCAAAGAAAATGCAAAATGCAAAAAAATGTGTAACCCAAAACATCCAGGAAATCCAGGACACAATGGGAAGACCAAACCTAAGGATTATAGGTATAGATGAGAGTGAAAATTTGCAACTTAAATTCTTTTTCCTGATGCTTATCTATTAGAATACAAAAGCAGAAAGCAGAAAGAACATAATCAACTAGTGAGTCAGAAATTGTAATTGGAACACTATATCCTAATTTCTTGCATCAGGATTCCAGACTCTATATTCTACATAAATGGAGAAGAGACTCAGGGTACTTGCTTAGTCAGAGTATACTGCTTTTCAGGACAACATTGCAGACCCATAAAATGTTTACCCATGGGTAAACCTATCTGGATCTACTCCTAAATTGTTTACTCTTCATTGGGTAAACCTATCTGGATCTTTATTAA
This sequence comes from Tokudaia tokunoshimensis, assembly GCA_036184795.1. NCBI lineage: Eukaryota > Metazoa > Chordata > Mammalia > Rodentia > Muridae > Tokudaia > Tokudaia tokunoshimensis. The sequence continues at coordinate 39,154,660 of BTHU01000004.1, read as the reverse complement.
AATGCAGTAGGTGCAAATGTCAATGAATCCATTAAACATTAGCCTAGGGCCATTCTTGTTTCTTTACAAAATTAAAACTCATTTGAAAATTGTATCCTGTAAATAGAAGAAACAACACATTTGCTGCCATGACCTTGAAGAAGGCAACAGATGATGTAATCACAGAGAAACATGGTCAAGGAAATATTACAGCTGCTGCTGCTGCTGCTACTGCTGCTGCTGCTGCTACTGATGATGATGATTATGGTGATGTGATGGTGATGATGATAATGTTTAAAATTGAATAAAATCCACAAACAAGCAAAATTACAAAACCAGAATAAATAAAGAAAATAAAGAAAGCTTGATCCTCCTTGCAATTACAAGCTAGTAATTATACAGTATAGACATCTCAGTACCAAATAGTTCTTTGATAACTCCATTTATAATCCCTATCAAGACCCCATGATATTCTACTGATAATGGAAAACTGATAGGTTATTAAGTCGATAGACATACCCTTGGATCAGAATTCTATGTTGTATAGTCTTCTTTCCCTCTATGAGTAACATTTGTTTCATAAGTCACCAGAAATTGTTGAGAAAGAACCATGACCTCTGGTTCACCAAATGGTCATTTTCATTATGCTGGAAGCTTTGTGGAGAACATGTATCTTTCTAAACAATCATTCTGTCAGCCCATGGTATCCCTTGAATGCACAAGTCATTAATACAAAATGACAAAGGATGTGCATATAACCTTTGTGTTAATACATCCCTTTGGATAGTTTAAATAACCTCTAGATTATTTATAATACCTAATACAATATGAATGTCATGTAGTTGCTATGGGAAAAGGTTTAGGCATAATAAGAAAAGTGATATATTTTTCAGTCCAGGTGCTACCCCCCCACTCCACCAAGGATCTTTACTCTGTGGTCAGAGGACTCTGAAGATGCCGAACCTACTAATATGGAGGGTCAACTGGAGTCACATTCTGTCTTCTTTCTGTCAGGTCATGCCTCTTCAATATAAACTGTTTTGAAGCTTCTTCCACAGTTCTCCAATTCTTATTATTTCCAACTCTCTGACCTCCTGACCAATCTATTGTTCACTGATTTAGTATATGTCCCCATTCTTTTATCTTTGTTGCATAAAAATATTGACTCATCCCTTAGTTTCTTTAAAAAAAAGTCTTGTCTTTTATTATAACTATGAAATCTGTTGGTGAAGAATTCAAGTGAGATACAGTACAGGTGGGTTTTGTGTGCTATTCCATGTCTACCACCTCAGCTAGGAAATCTTGAAAGCTGGAGATGGCTTTGACTGCAGGCTAGAATCATCTGAAAGTCTGTTTACTCAAACATCTGGCACCTAGACTGGAATGATTCAAAATCTAGAATTAGAAGCTAGAGCAGGTGCTCATGAATCTCTTTAACAGTCACATACCATGACAGACAGAGGGCTGCTGGAAATGACAGTATGGTCAATGCCTTCCACCTTCATTTTAAAAGTTATTTGTGAAGGCTCATCTTTTTGTTTCCTAACTTCTTATTATTGATTCTTTGTGAGTTTTACATCATGCACCCCAGTCCTGCTGCTCATCTCACTGGCTCCTCATATCCACCCTTTGAACTTGCACCTTTTGAAAGGGAAACTTCTGGTTCTTTGGATACTCAGTTGTGTCATGTGGTATTTTTCTGGAACTGCCTTGTGAAAGGATGTTTTCGCTGAAGCAGACATGTTAGAGTATATTTTGCTAAGAACAGACACATGGTGTTTTTCTGGAGGTAGCCTAGATCTGGGCATGTGATGTTTTGCTAGAGAAGATGCTTGAGAGAATACTTGATGTTTGGAAAGGATGTAAATATAGCCCAACGAACAGTAGATGATGCTGGATGGTATTGGTATGCCATGCCATTCTTTGCTGGCCATGGCTGGGCTTTGCTGGTGCTGGTCTTCACTGATGGTGCTGGGTGGTATTGGTATATTGGGCGTTCTTTGTTGGTCATCAAAAAAACTTCTGGTGGCTTCTTCCACAGATTCAGGCCAATTGGCAGAACCTTGTGGTTTCTTCTGGATTGACCTGCCATTGCTGATTCATGGATAGAGTTTGAGAATGGATTGAGTTGATTCGTGTGATCTAAACTACTGTTATCCTGACAACACAGATTGTATTTGCTCCAAAGAACTATTTCTAAATAGGCCCACATCCTGTTTTGCTCTATTAATCTTTCGTTTCTACTACTTCTAGTGAATGATGAACTAGAAGGGATGTTAAAGGATTCGAGAACTCTTACTAAAAGTAGGTTTTGAAAAATCTAAGTGTACAACCCAGCCCCACCAAAGTAAAATATACACACACAAACAAACATCTCGTAGTGGAAACTGTAGTATATCACAATGTATCCCACAGTATATCCTTCTGTCCACACATCTTCACTTGCAAATGTTCATTGCAATGAATCATTGGTCTGGTTTGAGATCTCTGGCTTCTGTGACACCATCAATTTTGGAGCTTCATCGGGGCTCCTCCTAGTTATCCTGTTGTTACCCTGTGTCATAGAGATTCTGCAGCTTTGGGTCAGCGGGACCGGCCCTTTCATGAATCCTAACCATTTGCAAATGATGTAGATTTGGGGGTGGGCCAATTCAGAGCTCTGAATCAGGGCCTAGGTAGTAGCTAAGGTGGTCAACCTACTGGCTATCCCTTTCCTGCACCACGAGGGCAAGCGCTCTAGCATTGCTCCAGCTAGGCCTCCATGTCACTATAAGCAGGAGGTAGGGGCAGCTCTCCTGCTCTTATTCCCTGGGAACCAGTTTCCACACCTCCAGAGCCTCCACAGTGATGCCCAGTCAAGGCTCCAGGCCCACTCTGCCAAGTGCTGTAGCCTGTGAGGGGTTGGGCCAGCTCTCCAGCTCTCACACCCTCCAGGCTGCCTGACTTGCACCCCTGCCACCAGGGCCAGCTCTATTGTACTGCTCAGTCAAGCTGCAGGCCCCACTCTCCAGAGCGTTGCAGCTGTCAAGAGGCACCACCAGCTCTCCTGCTTTCATGACCCTGGGGCCAGCTCTCTTGGCTATCACATGTGGAAAGAGGTGGGAAGGGGCATCACCCCAGCACCAGTGCCATCCCATGGTAGATGCATGACTGGCACATCTTCCCATGCCCTCAGCTTAGGGCTGGCTTACCTGTGACTCTACCACCACGGTCAACTGTGCAGTGCTTTCCAGACAAGGTGCAGCTGGGGAGGGACAGAATTTGTTCTCCTGAGCTGATGACCCTGTAGGCAGCTTTCCTGACTATCAAATGTAGTGAGGGGCAGAGAGGAGGCATCACCTCTGTGCCCATGCCACTCCTTGGCAGATGAGTGACTGGGTCAGCTCTTCCACACTTATGCCCTTGAAGGTCGATTACCCACACCCCTGCCAGCCGGGTAAGTTCCACTGTGCTTCCTGGGCAAGGTGTGGGGCCCACTCTCTGGAGTGTTGCCATGGGTAAGAAGTGGGTCTAGCTCTCTAGAGAGGCCCAGCCAGTGAGGTGAGGGCAGATTCAGCACAGCTCCTGGACATCCCAAGTGATCTCTGTAGCTGCCTGAACAGGGACACCCCCATGTTTTGTAGCAGTAATGCGCACCTTGGTGTGGTGGTTTGACTCTGCTTGGCCCAGCAAGTGGCTTTATGAAGAGGTGTAGCCTTGGAGTAAATATGTCACTGTGAAGTGGGCTTTGAGACCCTCCTCCTAGCTGCCATGTCTCTTTTATCCCAGCTACCTTCTGATCAAGATAGAACTCTTGGCTCCTTCCCCAGGATTGTGTCTACCCTCACACTTCCATGCATCTTGCCACGATGATAATGGATTGAACCTCTGAACCCGTAAGCCAGCCCCAATTAAATGTTGTCCCTTGGTCAAGGCATCTCTTCTCAGCAAGGAAACCATAAGACCCAAGTTGGTACCAGGGACTGGGGTGTTGCTGTGATGGGCCTAACCATGATTTTGTTTGGAGGAATGTGGGTTTGGAGACTTTGTAAAGTAGTGGAATACTTTAGGTGGGGCTTAATGGGCCAAACAAATAGAAGCATGGAAGACAGTATTCCTAAGGGTGTTTTGAACTGTGGGATTCTAGCTTAAGAGATTTCAGAGGAGAAGAATTTCAGTATGTTGCCTAGAGACTGTTCCTGTAATATTTTGGTGAAGAATGTAGTTGCATTTTGCCCTTGTCTGAAAAGTCTACCTGAGGCTAGTGTAAAGAGACTTCAATTAATTGCATTGACAAAGGAAGTCTCAGAAAAGCACAGCATAGACTTGTCTTTTGATTTACTCTCATGAAGAGAGTTTTATCAAGTGTACAAGGTTGGAAAGGAAAAATGCAAAATATATGGTTTAAGTAATAAATGATACTAGGAACTACAATTGAATTAAATCCTGTGTTCAAGAAGATAAACAGATTAAGGAAGTAGTGTAAAAATAGTTACATCATTTTAGGCATTATTATTACTTGGTTATTGTTTTCATTTGGACTTTTAACCTGGAATGTACTCCAATCCATAAATGGAGAAAATAGGCTTTTGATCCAGATCTTGAAAAACAGTGTTCATGAAAAGCTTAGGTCAAGAGGTACACACCTTTAATCCCAGAACTCAGGAGACAGAGGAATGCAGATCTCTACATTCAAGGTCACCCAGGTAGTACTGGTTTTAAAGACATAAAGGGGTCATGGAGAGCAGTCCAGGCTTGGCATTGTGATAGGTCAAGGAAAGCCACTGATGAAGGTTTCAGTTGATAGACCAGGACTGAAGGGGTTGTGCCAAGAATTTGTTGAGGGTTAGCACCATGAAAGGAGCCTATGAGAGGCTATTGGTGAAGCCTAGTGCAGTGGAAGTCCCAGAATTGGACCTGTATTGGAGATGTATAGAACTGTCACCAAGAACAGCAACAGCAATGGAGTGGAGTCAACCAGAGTCTATAGTGCTACAGAGGACAGAGCTGGAGACATGATCCAAGTCCTTTGGAGGAGCCCAAAAGATCATATGTGGATCCCAGACATAGGAACAAGAAGCTGTGACATTGAAGTTGCCTTAAATACCCCAAGATGTTAGAGATGCCAGAGCCATGGGATACCTGCCAAGGAAAACTCCTAACAGGGAGTGGAAGCAGTCAAAGAGAACAAATTGTGTTGCAGTCAACAAAGATGAAAGGAGTTGGAGATTTGAAAAGAGCTTTGACCTCAGACATGGAAACACTCAGTTTGGAGTTTGCCCAGCTGGTTTTTGGTCTTGCTTTTGTCAAGTATTTCCTCACTCTGAAGTTTTGGAATGTTAATACATATGTTGTGATGTTGGAGGTATTTGATCTGTGCTTTAGATTTTGATTTTATAGGGAATTGCAGTTAAGTGATTGGATGAATCTCAGAGTTTGTACTTTAGACTTTTAATATTGTTAAGACTGTTATAGACTATGGGACTTTTGAAGTTGGACTAAATGTATTTTGCATTATACTATGGCTAAGTACAGCCTCCATAGACTCATGTGTTTGAACAAGCCTATGGGAGCCAGGGAGTGGAACATGGTGGTTTGAATATGCTTGGCCCAGGGAGTTCACTATTAGCAGGTGTGGCCTTTTTAGAGTAGGCGTGACCTTGTTGGAGAAAGTGTGTGACTGTGGGGGTGACCTTTGAGACACTCATCCTAGCTGCCCATGAAACAATCTCTCCTAGCAATCTACTGATCAAAATGTAGAACTCCTGACTCCTTCTCCAGGACCACGTCTGCCTGGATGCCGCCATGTTCCTGCTTTAATAATGGACTGAACCTCTCAACCTGTAAGCCTGTCCCAATTAAATGTTGTCCTTTATAAGAGTTGCCTTGGTCATGGCGTCTCTTCTGAGCAATGAAAACTAACCAATACACTTGGACATCAGCACTGACCCCTACTACTGCATAACCATGGACCCAGACGTGGCCTTCAGTAGCAACTTGGGCTGGGACCTCACTATTGCCCCATGTGGTGAGGCTCATCACTCACAACAGGCTACTCCTCTCCACCTTTGAGACTCTAGTTCCATTTCTCTTCATAATGTTCAAACCGCTCCACTTCTTTCTTTCCCATCTGACCACTACATACTTGCACATTGTGATGGCTCATCCTGGCCATGATGCTGCAAGGCCCCTGTGTAATATTCTTTGTCCTCTGTGTATGGCATGGTGACAAGAAGAGTGCAGTGTGCCAGTAAGTATGGCATGGTGCCTGTGCAGTGAGCCAGATGCAGGTCTGGGGGTGGCTGGCAGTCTGCAGCATGTTCTTATCTTCTTCCTCCAGAATTGTGCTGTCTGGATTTGATGTGATTTGATTTTTAGTGAGACCTAGGAATAAGACCATTTTGGCCATAAGGCATCAAACTAGGATGAACATAGGATTGACATTTGATCTGCCCCTGACTGATATAAGAACAATACCAAACTGGTATAAGAACAATACAAAACAAGGGACCTCTTTGCCCATTACCAAGTAGGGTGAAGGTCCATCTTCATGGTGTAACTACATACCTAGGCCCTGGCAGTATTCACTTCACTAATCTAAATTAAATCTCTTTGATAAGTTCATATAATGTATCTTGATCATAATTATACCCCAGCTCCTCCTCTAACTCTTCTCAGACCCACTCATACCTCTTCCTTTACTTCTATATTCATGATCTCCCCCACTTCCCTGAATTCCAGTTTGTGCTGTCTACATACTTCTGGGTGTGTAGCCATCCACTGGAGAATGAACAACATACCCGGAGTCACATCCTTAAAGAAAACTGGCTCTCCCTCGCATAAAAGCCATAGTTCCTCAGTTAGGAGTGGGGACCATTAGTCCCTTCCCATTCCTTGCTAGAATATGGTTTGACCTGTTCTGGAGCAAGTCTTATGTAGGCACTCACAGTTGTGAGTTTGTGAGGTTAGCAATCCTATCATTTCCAGAAGTCATGGTTTTTGCTCCTGTCCTCCCAACCTCTGGCTCTTGGCGATCTTTCTGCCCTCTCTTTCAAGGTGGTGTCCGAACCTTGGGGAGAGGATGTGATATAGATGTCCCATTTGAAACCGAGCACTCTGTAGTCACTTGTTCTCTGGGCTTTGACCAGCTGTGAGATTTTGCATTAACTACTGTCCACTGCTGGAAAAAAAAAAAAGAAAAGAAAAGAAAAGAAAACTTCTCTGAGGAGGTCTGAGTACTGTACTAATCTATGAGTGTTAAGACAGAAATTTAGAGAGCAGTTTGATACCATATCCATTTATCAAAATAATAATAGTAGTAACTTCATTTCTAGACCTGTGAGCTCCCCAGCCATGTGTAGTGAGAATTTTGGTTTCTTAAAAAAAAAAAAAGAAAACAGTTATGTTATGTGACTAAGTTTGTGTTTTAATCCCCTTTGTGGGATAAGGCTGCTTCAGTTTGTCCACAGCCGTTTACTATGATTGCCTCGTGCTCTAAGAAGGGCGTGATTTTTGCCAGATGGTTTAATTCTGGGGGCTCTGAAGAGGGAATAAATGCCAAAGCCAAGAATGGGCAGAATGTGCTCCTCAGATGGAAGGGAGACTGTTACTGGTCCCTGCTGCTCTAGGTTGTTGCAATTTGACAGGAAGTTGGAGATATCCTGATGACAAAGATTGGTCTTGATCCAAGGGACCCAACACCCCTAATCAACAGGAAAAGACTTATAGAATTCTATGTCCCCTTTCCCCTCTAATCTTTCTCTCCTACCTAGTGTTGGGAGATTGGAAGAGATTAGGTTGGAATAAGGGTTAGAAAGGAGACAGAGGTATAAAAACCCAATAAAATAGTAAAAACAAATAGAGCAACAGCCATGTCTTTGTTTGTAGTTTGGAGAGGGGGTAGATCTGCTATATTTCCTCATGTGGCATGGACCTAAAATTCAATCAGAAAATAGCTGTTTACCTTCATAACATCGGTGCTACCCATGAGCATATATTGACATTCTGTTCGTCATTGAAATTCACCGAGTTCATAGACGGCTTTGCTTTTTTTCCTTCAGCAGCCATCTAGCACTACTATGGATGTGATATATTAGAAATCCATAAAGCAGTAGGTTTTTCTATGGCCTTTCAAACATTCTTAGTTATCTCTACCCTGACACTCTTCGGTGCACTGCCCTCCCTCTCTTTACTAACTTAAACATTCCTCCCATTGTTCACCCCTTCCCTTACTCATCACTGTGCTATGTTCTTTCCCCTTAAGTTCTTTCTTCCTCCTCTGTACCAATGATTCCTTTCTACGTTCCTGGATTATACAAGCATTCCAAATTAAAATGTTAATGCTAGGATCCCCATGTGAGTGAGACCATGTGACGTTTGTCCTACTGGATGTGCATTACCTCGCTCAATATAATGTTTGGCAGCTCTATCCATTCTCCTGGGAATGTCGTAAACTTTATTTTTCTTTAGAGCTGGATAAAATTTTCTATGCACATAGGTACACGTTTTTCTTATTCATTCATCAGTTGCCTGACATCTAAGCTATTTCTATATCCTAGATGTTGTGAGTAGAACAGCTATGAACATGGATGAGCATGTGTCTCTGTAGAAGAAAATAGTCTCTTGGACACATGCCCAGGAGTGGTAGAGTTGGGTGATATGGGGGATCTATTTCTGTATTTCTGAGGAGCCACCACACTGATTTCCACAGTGGCTACTTCAATTTGCTTGAAGGTCCTGATTTTTCCGGTCCTTGTCAGCCTTGTTTCCCACCTCCCCCCCTCCCCCCTTTGTCTTTGTCTTTTGTTTCTTAATCTTAGACATTCTGATTGGGACACAATGAAATCTTAAAGTAGTTTTAACTTGAATTTCACTGACAGCTAAGAATGGTGAACATTTTAAAAAGTATTTCTCAGCCTTTTGTATTTCTCCTGAGAATTGGGCTCAGCTGTGTAGCCCACTCTTTGAGTTGCTGGTTTTCTTGATGTTTAGTTTTTGGGTTGGTTTTTATTTTTTATTTATTTATTTTTTTTAAATTCCACGTATTTTAGACACTCATTCTTTGTCCAATGTATAGCTGGTCAAGATTCATTCCATATTGTAGGGTGCCTCTTAAATCAATTAACAGTTTGTAATATGGAAACTTTTTAATTTTATAAAGTCCCACATGTTGGATCTTTGGCTTTAGAAAAACCCTTCTTAATCAACAAAATTTGTGAACTTGAACTTTTTGAAATCTGAGTGGAATTTTTTCCCTGGGTGTGTGTGATTAAAGATTATTAGAAAAAAAAAAGTCACCTCTGAATGGTTATACATCTAACTTTTTATTAAAGAAAAGTTGAAATTTAGATTTTCTTTTAAATTTGCTCTTGTGTTTCTTTCTTAAACCCCAGCAGTTTGGCTATGGGAAACAAGCACACAGACGAAAGAATAGGCAGCTCGGTCTTCTCATGAGTGTGTAGATTTTTGGTACAGAAATCTTCTCCTGGGGCCTTAGGGTGTAGCTCTGTGGTAGAATGCTTGCTGATCATGTGAAGATCCTAGGTTTAAAAAAAAAATGCTTTCATGAAAAACTTAGATTCAAGGTTCCTTATGAATTAATTTTGGACTTTCTGCCTAACTCCTCTCATCTGAGCCATTCCTTCAGCAGCCTGGTCGTTACCTCCGAGGGTGATCCAGTCTTTCCAAGCCAACACAGGATCTTTCCTCTCTCCGGGAAAGACCACAAATATTCGTGGAGGAAGAGGTGATATGACTCAGGTTTGGCTGCCATTCCTTTTCACAATGTATCCGTTATGGGGGAGATGTTAATGGGAAATCCCCCAAGCCAATCTTTTGGTGACCAATACTGACTGAGAACCAAATCTTTAAAAATCTCAGTTTGAATAGCCTCCACAGACCTCTTACATAAATGACACAGTACTTTCAAAACAAAGTCGTGCTTCATGAATTCATAGGAGAATGCTTGCCTTTTTGGACAAAACTGTATTTTGCCAAAAATTCCACAGTTTGCTATGCAATTTGCTGCATAATGGATCCAAATTTTCAAACAGGATTATGACAGAGAACTCATACAACAGACTGTTCATACAGTAACAGACATTCAGCAAGAACGTTGGATTTTATTTAGTTCTTCTGAGTCATGTTTGTGTGTGTTAAAGGGAAATTCCCATAGAGGTGTTGGTTTGAAAACAGGGTGTTTTCCAATCTTCTCAAACCAATATCACATCAGAACAGAGATTCATTCCATGAAGCATGTGGTCCAACTGACCACCACAAGCATGCTAAGGGACTAGCAGTGGGGCTTCAGGAGTACACACTCAGAATTTGCTTTGCAATCAGTTACACTAGTTCCCAAAATGATGTCAGCTAACAGTAGCGATATGTTAGCTCTCCCACACAACTGAAGACTGTTGGTTAGCTGAAGATTTATCACAGATTGATCCTGGGTAAATTTAAGTGTCACAAAGTTGTTTGAAAGTGTTTGTTTTCTCATGGTGCACCATGATTGATTTTAGAAGTCTGTCCTAGCTCCAGGGACCAGTGAAATGACCAACTTAATTCTCTGATAGAGGAAAAAAAAGATCATAAATGATGATTCATACTTTATTTCATTTTTTTTCTCAATTAGTTTTCTCTAATGGGGGTCTCACTGGGAATGAATCCCACACTCAACTGAAGGGTCCCGTGCCTAGCGATAGTAGTAGATGGCCAACATAAAATGATCTCAGTGATGTTTTAGAGAGGTTGTTGTTTATCTCATTTCAAATTTGTCTTTATGGGATTTCTGTGTGTGCAAATAAGTGTTCATCTGTATCTCTAAGTGATTCTTGTGTATTTTTTCTTCTGATCTATTTTTATTCCTGTTCATTTGTTTCCTTATTTTCTTTCTGTCTGTCTCTCCCTCCTTCCCTCCCTCCCTCCCTCCTTTCTCCCTTCCTTTCTTCCTTTCTTATTTTAAACACATGTTTTTTCTAATGAGAGAGCAATGAAAGGTGAGGGTTTGCATGTGTAGAAAGACAAAGAGGGTCTGGAAGGAGTTGGGGGAAGGGAAACCATAATCACAATATACTGTGTATAACAATTTATTTTCAATAAAAATAATTTTTTCTCATAGGGTCATGCATAAAAATGTGTCATAATAGTGAGTTAACATATCTGCTCTTGAACACCATAAGCTATCATTAAATCTACTTGCTAAGGGAGAAATTAAGGTGTAAGAGCCTGCATCCAATTGGAAGGAAGTACTTCCATGCCCTCTACCAACCAGAGTCAAGATCAGCCTAATGGGATACACCTGCTTGAAAAACGCATGTGACTTTTGAAAAATGCCATTATATCAACTCCGAAGGACACTCTTTCCTATTGCAGAAATGGTTGCCATTTTATATAGACCCTTCAATCTGTTTGCTATTCTATATTGCTTTTCAGGGTTTATGTGAATTTTATTTTGTAGTACATATTTAAACAACTTTGTTTTATTCTTTGGATTAAAAAAAATGTCACTCCAGAGAAGTACATTTGATTATCTTCATCCTACACAGGGACTCATGGACTATGTTTGAAGAAGTCCATCTTTGCTTCAGAATCCTAATTCCTAATTCTTGCCCCAGCTGCTTACATTTCTTTCCACCACACCATTCCTTCTATGTTGTTTCCACTTAGTTCAGACCTTCAGGCTGTTTCATTTGTATTACTGAAATGCCTTTTTAAATTCTTGCTTCATACTTGAGCCAGATGGATCTTTACAAAACAAACATTACATCATGCAATTCCTGTTGCCTTTAGGAACCCAACTATTACCACCTAACTGTGCAACTTCATCCAAATATTTTGCTCTCTGTGCCTCAGTTTTATCATCTACACTCTTGGAAGCAATACCTAGAGTATATGGATAGTTGTAAAAGCAGGGACAACCTCAAAAAAGTGAAAACTCTGTAGTGATCCCTAGAAAAATGTGACATAATTATGTCCAAATCCCCCAAGATAACAGTCCACAACTGTGCAGATTCTCCTCTGCTTTCTTATCTCTCTTTGTTTAGAAGATATTGATTTTATGTGTATATGTGTACACCTGTATGCATGTGTACTGCATGCATACAAGATGCCTACAGGGTCCAAGGTATGGAGTTAGCCTCACTGGGACTTGAAAAACAGGTCATTGTGAGCTCCATTTGGGGGTTGAGAACTGAGCCATAGTCCTCTGTAATAGCAGCAAGAGTTCTTAACTGCTGAACCATCATCTCTCTAGCTTGTTCCTGGCTCCTTTTAACCTCCATCATGTCTCATGTCTTTTGTCTCTAGAGCCTCAACCAAGCTCTAGTGTAGCCTACAGAATGACCTGTTCAGGTCTCTAATACAATATATTCTTCTCTGTTTTAAGTACCCCATCTCACACAGTTTGACTGACCAAAACTCATTCCTAAGCTTCATAGTCATCTCCTTGGCAAAGTTTTTTCTGAGTTTCAAACTAGGGGAAATCCTTGTAATGGATACACACAGGTATGCTTTTAGTGCATTCAGAGTGTTAGGATAAAAGTCCCTGAACTGGTTGGATTGCAAACAACAAATGATCATCTCCAACTCTTCTGGAGGCTGCAGCATCCAAGATCAAGGCACTAGCAGATTCATTGTCTGTTGGCCTGCTTCCTGGTTCACAGATGGTGCCTTGCGGCTAGGGCACAAATGGCAATCATAGTGACGCCATGCTCATCACAAAGACATTTCCTGAGGGCAATGCCTCCTGATAAAAGAACTTTGAGCATTAAGGCATCAGTGTGAGAGATTGGAGGGAACTACAGACATTCAGAACACAGTAAGAGCCTTGTGTGGGGAAAGTCAGTTGCATCTGCTAGCTTCTTTCTCTCATTGACTCATTTTTGCAATTATTTTTTTCTAAATTTTTATTTATTTATATATTTATTTTTATTGTGTGTATGTGTGTGTGCATGTGCGTGTGCATATGTGTGTGCATGTGCATGTGCCTGTGTGTATGAGTGTATATGAAGTAAGAGAGCATGTGGGGTGTCTGTTCTTTCCCTCAACAGTGTCGGTTCCAGGAATCAAACTCAGGCCCTCAGGTTTGGCAGCAAGTGCCTTTCCCAGCTAAGCCATCCTGCCAGCCCCTCCACAAGATTCTTGAAGGTAGAATATCCTGACTTCAGAACATATGCTGCTAGCTGAAGTATAGTACATATTTAATAAATTAAAGTATAATAAAAAATTGGTCACACATGATATGGTACAGTTGTTATTTCAAAACCCAGAGAAAGCAAAGCAAAATACTTGTGAGAAGTTTTATAAATATGTTTCCCCTTTGAAATACTCAGACATGTTATCAACATATATGTAAATGAAGAATTTGGAAATAATTCTTATGAAAGTTGGTATTTTAAACAGTGCCTATCACATATTTGCACTATATACTATAGTATTTGTGCATATTTGCATATATACTATAAACTATATTTAGTGTTATGAGAAAATATTGCAACATTTTTTTGGAAAATAAATTGCTAAGTTGAGCACAAATATGCACAGGCCATGGACAACACTTTAAGTTAAAGGTTATAAGTATTGTCATTTCAAATGCTGCAAGGGAAACTATTGATTGTACATATTTTCACTGTTGCCAGTATTATTTTAATTGGATAGTTGGACTGTCTACATAATTTAGTGCTCCTGCCCCAGGATGTGTAATCACCATTTGCTCTTGTCTTCAATTGACCATTCTTAATGATAACAGGTGCTCATTTTCCTTATTATCTTACCATGAAAATATCTGTCAGTAGAAAAGTTTGGTTCTGAAAATGTTTGTTTGTTGAGGGTACAAGACTGGTAGGGAAATAGCTGTAGGCACCTTGCTCAGAGAGTTGGTGATGGCAATCACTTTCTGAAGATACTTAGTAAGATCGGAACTCTCATTCTGTTAAGGGAAAGGGTGGAATGTAGTAGCCTCTGAGTTATTCTTGTTTGTTAAACTGTCTACCCTTCTTTTCTCATGCTCTCTTTGTGATGGTTTGAGTAGCAATGGCCCCCATAGGTTTTTATATCTGAATGCTTGGTCCTTAGGGAGTTGTTCTACTGGATAGGGGTTAGGCCATAGCCTTGTTGGAGGAAATGTGTCACTGGAAGCCTGCGGCTCTATAGTCGAAGGCCTTCTTCATGGCTCCCCACAGCCGATCTTGGTGAAGAGAAACATGGTTCTAAACAGTTTATTGTCATAGTGGAAGTGGATTTGTAAAACCATACCCCACTTCTCAGGGTGGGCCTGAGATTAAATACCTTTTGCAAGGAGGAATGTCTGAGAAGGAAAGCTTATTGGTGTTTAGCAAGGAGATGTGACCTTTTATGTGAGAAACATGGCATGCATTCCAAGTCAGGAGTCTGGCAGGAAGCTGGGAGTCACCTAAGCCTCAGGGGTGTGTCCACTCAGTCCCTGGGTCTCGACCTGTTCTGCTTTGCCGATCTTCCTGGCATGGTTTTACATCCCACAAGTCTTAAGTTCACAATCAAAAAGATAGTTTTGAAGCCTCAGAGGGTTCACCTCTATGTCCATTGAGTCTTCCATGAAATAGAGGCATGTACTTTGGTGGGAAATAGAGTCAGGTGGGATGCATAGAACTTCCTTTTGTTCCTCAAAACAGACTCACAAGATGGAATTAGATTAGGGAAGGGGGAGCAAGTTTCATCTACCTTCTATTTATTATGTGTGATACTTCCACAGGCTCAAAACCACAGGCCAACTAATTAATCAAGGACTTGAACCAAATTGTGAGTCCTCCTCCCCAAACCCCCTTTATAAATTAACATTCTCAGAGGATCTTGGTAGAGTGACAGAAAACTGGCTAACACATGATCTAGAAACCTGGTATTGCTTCTCTGTTTTAAAGCTCATTATTTTTGAATGGTGCATGTATTACTATTTCTCTTTTAGTAATAAACAAAAAACAACCTTGAGAAATAACATTTTGACCTCATTATTATGAGTCTCTTTAAGAAATTTCTTTTCTTGTTTATAAATTCTTTGTATGTTCTTTAAACTGGTCTGTTATTACTCTTAATAGTATTAGAAGTCATGCCAGAACGATGTCACAACAGGAAGCCTCTAACCTTGCTCTCCCATAAAAAAGCACTGGCTTTGGAACAGCAAACAGTTCTCAAGTCCTTTATGATGATGCCAGAAACAAACTAGGAAGCTGAAGTGCCACAAGAACAGCTACATGGACAGGAAGGAGAGACGTCATTTAAAAGAAAAGGAAAAAAAATTTGAAAAGGACTTGAAGTTGGGAGAAAGATGAACTAGGGGGCACTTGGGGGAATTTTGATGTATAAATATACAAATGTTTAGGTAATAAACTAAAAACGTTTTTAGAAAAAACAGAGACTAAGGACAGATAATAGAGAGATGAATGTAGCCAAAGTATTTGATAATTTGATGTGCATGTATATATTATACATATGGATAAACCATAATGAAATCCATTACTTAGTATAATTAATATACACTAATAACATAGTTAGAGAAAAAAGGAAAACAAAAGCATTTTGATGTCATCTATCCAGCTGTTCTTCCAAGCTGATAGAGTTAAGATTTGGAAGGAAGATCCATTATTTGACATCCACCTTGAAGGGAGAAGACAATGATATATCCAATGTTCCAAATTTGGGGAAGATGTGGAAGAAGCTGTTTCTGTCTTTACTAACATGGATAATGACACGAGACCCACACACTTTTGATTCCTGGGGAACTCAACAACGAGAGAGATTAAAGAAAATTATGGCAGTGCAAGAGATCCTGCAGTGCTCAAGAGAGACACTAGACACTGGTGGGAGCAGGAGATTATGACTCCTGGAAGGAAAAGAAGTAAGTCAGCTGGAACTTTGATGGCTAGTCACCAGATTTGTGCACTAATACATTTCGATTTAAGCTTCCTCTTTTAGTAAATTTTTCTTTCAGTTTTATAAAATTAATATCAGACTTAGTAAAAATACCTATGACTCAGTAACCTTCTGGAATAAATAACCCTAAGAATTTGTAATATATATATTACATATTATATATATTATACATATATAGTATACATATATATATACATATAATACATATATATACATAAATATAATTTTATATATATATACATATATATTGTTGTAGCTAGGTCTTTTCCTATAATTATGTAAGGTACTTTGGTGTCATTATCAACATCGCTATCTCCTGATCTGAGCTACCAAAAGACGCCTGGAAAGCTACACATCTCTCAGTACACATTATGAGATGCTTATGATTGGATGAAGCAGCACAAGAGGTAAAATTAGGAATGTAATGCAGTTCCTGAAGGACATTGCTTAGTAATAGTTCTTTTTTTTTTTCAATTTATTTTATTTTTTTAATTTACATTCCAAATCACTTCCCCTTTCCCGTTTCCTCCCTCCCCGAAAGTCCCATAAGCCCCCTTCCCTCCCTCTTTTCTCCGTTCAACCCCCTCTCATTACTCTGTCCTGGCGTTCCCCTACATCCAGTCTTTCCAGGACCAGGGGTCTCTCCTTCCATCTTTTTAGAAATCTATTGATATGCTGATTGTGTCTAGGGTATTCTGAGATTCTGGGTCAATATCCCCTTATCAGTGACTTCATACCATGTGTGATCTTTTGTGATTGGGTTACCTCACTAAGGATGATATTTTCAAGTTCTGACCATTTGCCTAGGAATTTCGTGAATTCATTGTTTTTAATTGCAGAGTAGTATTCCATTGTGTAAATATACCACATCTTCTGAATCCATTCCTCCGTTGAGGGACATCTGGGTTCTTTCCAGCTTCTGGCTATTATAAATAAGGTTGCTATGAATATAGTGGAGCATGTGTCCTTATTGCATGCAGGTAAAGTCTCTGGGTATATGCCCAGGAGTGGTATAGCCGGATCCTCCGGAAGTGTCATGCCCAGTTTTCTGAGGAGCCGCCAGACTGCTTTCCAGAGTGGTTGTACCAGCCTGCAATTCCACCAGCAGTGGAGGAGTGTTCCTCTTTCTCCACATCCTCGCCAACAACTGCTGTCTCCTGTGTTTTTGATCTTAGCCATCCTGACTGGTGTGAGATGGAATCTCAGGGTTGTTTTGATTTGCATTTCCCTAATGACTAAGGATGATGAACATCTCTTTAGGTGCTTCTCAGCCATTAGATATTCTTCAGGTGAGAACTCTTTTTGTAGCTCTGTACCCCATTTTTTAATAGGGTTACTTGCCTCTCTGGAGTTTAACTTCTTGAGTTCTTTGTATATCTTGGATATTAGCCCTCTGTCGGATGTAAGGTTGGTAAAGATCATTTCCCAGTTAGTTGGTTGCCGCTTTGTCTTTTTGACGGTGTCTTTTGCCTTGCAAAAACTTTGTAATTTAATGAGGTCCCATTTGTCTATTCTTGATCTTAGAGTATAAGCTATTGGAGTTCTGTTCAGGAAATTCTCCCCTGTGCCCATATGTTCAAGGTTCTTCCCTAGTTTCCCTTCTATTAGTTTCAGTGTGTCTGGTTTTATGTGGAGATCTTTGATCCACTTAGAATTGAGCTTAGTGCAAGGAGATAAGGATGGGTCAATTTGCATTCTTCTGCATGTTGACCTCCAGCTGAGCCAGCACCATTTGTTGAAAAGGCTATCTTTTTTCCACTGGATGGTTTTAGCTCCTTTGTCAAAGATCAAGTGACCATAGGAGTGTGGATTCATTTCTGGGTCTTCAATTCTGTTCCATTGATCTACATGTCTGTTACTGTACCAATACCATGCAGTTTTTAACACTATTGCTCTGTAGTACAGCTTGAGGTCCGGGATACTGATTCCCCCAGAGGTTCTTTTACTCTTGAGAATAGTTTTAGCTATTCTGGGTTTTCTGTTATTCCAGATGAATTTTTGAATTGCTCTTTCTAACTCTATGAAGAATTGAGTTGGGATTTTGATGGGGATTGCATTGAATCTGTGTATTACTTTTGGTAAGATGCTCATTTTTACTATATTAATCCTGCCAATCCATGAGCATGGCAGATTTTTCCATCTTCTGAGGTCTTCTTCAATTTCTTTCTTCAGAGACTTGAAGTTCTTGTCATACAGATCTTTCACTTGTTTGGTTAGCGTCACGCCAAGATACTTAATATGGTTTGTGGCTATCGTAAAGGGTATTATTTCTCTTACTTCTTTCTCAGCCTGCTTATCCTTTGAGTATAGGAAGGCTTCTGACTTGCTTGAGTTGATTTTATATCCGGCCACTTTGCTGAAGTCGTTTATCAGCTGTAGGAGTTCTCTGGTGGAGTTCTTTGGGTCGCTTATGTATACTATCATATCGTCTGCAAATAGTGATAGTTTGACTTCTTCCTTTCCAATTTGTATCCCTTTGACCTCTTTTTCTTGTCTAATTGCTCTAGCTAGAACTTCAAGTACTATATTGAAAAGATATGGAGAGAGAGGGCAGCCTTGTCTAGTCCCTGATTTTAGTGGGATTGCTTCAAGTTTCTCTCCGTTTAGATTGATGCTGGCTACTGGTTTGCTGTAAATTGCTTTTACTATGTTTAGATATGGGCCTTGAATTCCTGATCTTTCCAAGACCTTTAGCATGAAAGGATGCTGAATTTTGTCAAATGCTTTCTCAGCATCTAATGAGATGACCATGTGGTTTTTTTCTTTGAGATTGTTTATGTAGTGGATTACATTGATGGATTTCCTTATATTGAACCATCCCTGCATCCCTGGGATGAAGCCTACTTGATCGTGGTGAATGATCGTTTTGATGTGTTCTTGGATTCGGTTGGCAAGAATTTTATTGAGTATTTTTGCATCGATATTCATAAGAGAGATTGGCCTGAGATTCTCTTTCTTTGTCGGATCTTTGTGTGCTTTTGGTATTAGTGTAATTGTGGCTTCATAGAACGAGTTGGGTAGTGTTCCTTCTGTTTCTATTTTGTGGAACAGTTTGAAGAGTATTGGTGTTAGGTCTTCTTTGAAGGTCTGATAGAATTCTGCACTAAAACCATCTGGACCTGTGCTTTTTTTGGTTGGAAGACTTCCAATGACAACTTCTATTTCTTCAGGGGTTATAGGACGGTTTAGATGGTCTATTTGATCCTGATTTAATTTTGGTACTTGGTATCTGTCAAGGAAATTGTCCATTTCCTCAAGATTTTCTAGTTGTGTTGAATACAGGTTTTTGTAGTAGGATCTGATGATTTTTTGAATTTCCTCAGTTTCTGTTGTTATCTCTCCCTTTTCGTTTCTGATTTTATTAATTTGGATACTATCTCTGTGCCCTCTGGTTAGTCTGGCTAAGGGCTTATCTATCTTGTTGATTTTCTCAAAGAACCAACTCCTCGTTTTGTTGATTCTTTGTATGGTTTTCTTTGTTTCTACTTGATTGATTTCAGCCCTGAGTTTGATGATTTCCTGCCTTCTACTCCTCTTTGGTGTATTTGCTTCTTTTTGTTCCAGGGCTTTCAGGTGTGCCATTAAGCTGTTAGTGTATGCTGTCTCCCGTTTCTTTTTGGCGGCACTCAGGGCTATGAATTTTCCTCTTAGCACTGCTTTCATTGTGTCCCATAAGTTAGGGTATGTTGTGCCTTCATTTTCATTAACTTTCAAAAAGTCTTTGATTTCTTTCTTTATTTCCACCTTGACCAAGTTATCATTGAGTAGAGCATTGTTCAGCCTCCATGTGTACGTGGGTTTTCTTTTGTTTTTGTTGCCATTGAAGACCACCCTTATTCCATAGTGATCTGATAGGAGGCATGGGATTATTTCTATCTTCTTGTATCTGTTGAGGTCTGATTTGTGACCAATTATATGGTCAATTTTGGAGAAGGTACCATGAGGAGCTGAGAAGAAGGTGTATTCTTTAGCTCTAGGATGAAATGTTCTATATATATATCAGTTAGTTCCATTTGGTCCAAGGCTTCAATTAGATTCACTGTGTCCCTGTTTAGTTTCTGCTTTCCTGAACGATCCATTTCAGAGAGCGGGGTGTTGAAGTCACCCACTATTATTGTGTGCGGTGCGATGTGTGCTTTGAGTTTTAGTAAAGTTTCTTTTACGAATGAGGGTGCCCTTGCATTTGGAGCATAGATATTCAGGATTGAGAGTTCTTGATGGTGGATGTTTCCCTTGATCAGTATGTAGTGTCCTTCTGTGTCTTTTTTGATGACTTTGGGTTGAAAATCAATTTTATCCGATATTAGGATGGCTACTCCACCTCGTTTCTTGGGGCCATTTGCTTGTAAAATTGTTTTCCAGCCTTTTACTCTGAGGTAGTGTTTGTCTTTGACACTGAGGTGCGTTTCCTGCATGCAGCAAAATGCTGGGTCCTGTTTACGTATCCAGTCTGCTAGTCTATGTCTTTTAATTGGGGAATTGAGACCATTGATATTAAGAGAGATTAAGGCATAGTGATTATTGCCATCTGCCATTCTTGACGCTATCTTTATGTTTGAGTGGTTATCTACTTTTGGGTTTGATTCAAGAAGGTTATTATCTCATTTTTTCCCAGGGTGTTGTTTCTCTCCCTGTATTGGAGGTTTCCACCTATTATCCGTTGCAGGGCTGGATTTGTGGAAAGATATTGTGAAAATTTGGTTTTATCATGGAATATCTTGGTCTCTCCATCTATGGTGATTGAGAGTTTTGCTGGGTATAGTAGTCTAGGCTGGCATTTGTGCTCTCTTAGTGTCTGCATGAGATCTGCCCAGGATCTTCTGGCTTTCATAGTCTCTGGTGAGAAGTCTGATGTGATTCGGATAGGTCTTCCTTTGTATGTTACTTGGCCCTTTTCTCTTACTGCATTTAGTATTCTTTCTTTGTTTAGAACATTCGGTGTTTTGATTATTATGTGACGGGAGGTATTTCTGTTCTGGTCCAGTCTGTTTGGAGTTCTGTAGGCTTCTTGTACGTTCATCGGCATCTCTCTCTTTAAGTTAGGGAAGTTTTCCTCCATAATTTTGTTGAAGATGTTTACTGGCCCTTTAAGTTGCAAATCTTCACTCTCATCTATACCTATAATCCTTAGGTTTGGTCTTCTCATTGTGTCCTGGATTTCCTGGATGTTTTGGGTTACGCGTTTTTTGCATTTTGCATTTTCTTTGACTGTTGAGTCGATGCTTTCTATGGAATCTTCAGCACCTGAGATTCTTTCTTCCATCTCTTGTATTCTATTGTTGATGTTTGCATCTATGACTCCTGATTTCTTCCCAAGGTTTTCTATCTCCAAAGTTGTCTCCCTTTGTGATTTCTTAGTTGTTTCTACTTCCTTTTTTAGTTCCTGGATGGATTTGCTGAGATCCTTCACTTGTTTGTTTGTATTTTCCTGTATTTCTTTAAGGTATTTTTGCATTACCTCTTTCAGGATTTCTTCCTGATGACCCACGTTCTCCTGCATTTCTCTGAGCGATTTTTGTGTTTCCTCCTCATGGGATTCCATCTGTTGATCCATCGTCTCCTGCATTTCTTTAAGCAGTTCTCGTGTTTCCTTTGTAAGGGCATCTAACCGTTGATTCATTTCTTTAAGCAATTTTTGTGTTGCCTCCTTATGGGCATCCGTCTGTTGACCCATATTCTTCTGCATTTCTTTATGCAAATTTCGTGATTCCTTTGTGAGTGCATCTACCCGTTGATTCATCTCGTTAAGCGATTTTTGTGTTGTCTCCTTGTGCGCCTCCATCTTTTGATCCATGTTCTCCTGCATTTCTCTAAGCGATTTTTGTGTTTCCTTTGTAAGGGCTTCTAACCGTTGATTCATGGTCTCCTGTAACTCTTTATGAGATTTATTTGTGTCCTTCTTGTGATCCTCTAATAGCATCATGAGAAGTGATTTTAAATCCAGATCTTGTCTTTCGGGTGTGGTGGGGTATCCAGGACTTGCTGCTGTTGGAGAGTTGGGTTCGGATGGTCCCACATTACTTTGATTACTGTTAGTAACATTCCTACGTTTGCCTTTTGCCATCTGGATACCTCTGGTGTTAGTTGGTCCTGCTGCCACTGGCTGTTGGTTGGACCTCCTGTGAGCCTGCAAAGCTATTTCTGCCCCCCCTGGATTACCAGGATTCCCCTGGCACCGATTTCTGGGGCCTGCCTGCTCCTGAGTGACTTTGGAGCCCTAATGTGCTTTGCCCCAAGTGATCTTATATTGGGGAGGCCTTGCACATCTAAAGGCTCAGCCTAGTGGATTCCTGGAGCAGAGGTCGCCAAAGGGAGGCTGGCAGGCTCCTGCCCTGTGCAGGGGTGTGTGATCTCTCCTGGGGGGGGGAGGGGGCGTCCCTCTGCCAGGCAGAAGTCCCACAGCAGATCTGGCGCGCTGGTCACTGCAGATCAGCCCAGCACCTGGGAGCAGGTTACACACAAGCTGCCTGAACCCGAAGCGATATTATGCCTGTCTGTCTCTGAGCCTGGCGGTCCCAACTACCTGGTCACTGTAGCAAAGATGGCGGAGGGCACTCTCCGTGGCGCCGCTCACCCTGTGGTCACGATGGCCCGCCGATCTGGCACCCAGACGACCACAGAGCCAACCCGCCCTCGGGCACAGACGGAAGCCCCAACAGGCCGTGTCCCAAGTGATGTTATATTGGGGGGAGAGCCTGGGTACTGGTCTCTCCAGCGCAGTCCGCGGGAACAGCGGTCGAGGAAGGGAAGCTGGCAGGCTCCCTCCCTGCGCGGGGTCCCTCCACCAGGCAGAAGGTCCCACCGCGGAACTGGCGCGCTGGTTACTGCAGATCAGCCCAGCACCTGGGAGCAGGTTACACACAAGCTGCCTGAAACCGAAGCGATATTATGCCTGTCTGTCTCTGAGCCTGGCGGTCCCAACTACCTGGTCACTGTAGCAAAGATGGCGGAGGGCACTCTCTGCGGCGCCGCTCACCCTGTGGACACGATGGCCCGCCGATCTGGCACCCAGACGACCACAGCGCCAACCCGCCCTCGGGCACAGACGGAAGCCCCAACAGGCCGTGTCCCAAGTGATGTTATATTGGGGGGAGAGCCTGGGTACCGGTCTCTCCAGCGCAGTCCGCGGGAACAGAGGTCGCGGAAGGGCAGTAATAGTTCTTAGAAAGCAGCATCCAGGCGGGACAATAGCACAGATTGCAAACTAAGAGGGATGAGAAACGCTATCATTGAAGGACTGAAATGTCAACTCATTTGTTTCACAGCTAGTGTATACCAGAAGTGAGATGCAGACTCAAGAATAGTTATCTGTTAAACTCTGTGAACTCTGGTTTCCTAGCATCTCACCACCCCCTTTCCCTCTTCTTCCTTCTTTTCCCTTACTCTCTCTTCCTCCCTTCTTTTCCTTCCCCTTCCTACCTTCTCTCTCTCTCTCTCTCTCTCTCTCTCTCTCTCTCTCTCTCTCTCTCTGTCTCTCTGACTCTCTGTCTCCTTCCTTCCATTCTTTTTTCTGGTCTACAAAATGTAGACATGTTGATTTTTTTCTTTTTCCTGGTGTGTGTGTGTGTGTGTGTGTGTGAGAGAGAGAGAGAGAGAGAGAGAGAGAGAGAGAGGGAGGGGGAGAGAGAGAGAGAGAGAGAGAGAGAGAGAGAGAGAGAGAATTCACTATGGAATTGAGGAGGCCCTCAAAATCTCAATCTTCCTGCCATTTTTTTTTTAAATGTTTAAGTGCTTGAGTTACAAGAATGGACCACAGTGTCTTGTTCTCCTGTGAGCTCTGAAGGAGAGACTTTCATGTCCCTCCCCAGGCTTATAATGGTGTTAACAATCCTTAGTATTCAACATATTGACTTGCTAATTCATCATTTAATCTCCTCCTCAGGCTTCCCATGATGTTCTTCCTATGCATCTTTCTCTTTTATTCTTTTAATAGTATTACTCCCTAAGCCTTTCATGGCTACTCATAGAAAGCATATGAGGCATATTGCCTTCATGTCAGGTAATAGTGTAACTCAATAGTGTCTGCAAGACCTGGCTCCACTCCTCTGCTCTGAATGCATGGAAAGTTACATTTCCTAGACCCCACAGCTATGTGGAGTTATAAGGCCAGTTCTGATGACTAAGGATGTTGAACATTTCTTTAGGTGCTTGAGATTTCACCTCACACCAGTCAGAATGGCTAAGATCAAAAACTCAGGAGACAGCAGGTGCTGGCAAGAATGTGGAGAAAGAGGAACATCCCTCCACTGCTGGTGGGATTGCAAGCTGGTACAACCACCCTGGAAATGAGTTTGGCATTTCCTCAGAAAATTGGGCATGATATTACCAGAGGACCCTGCTATTCCACTCCTGGGCATATATCCAGAGGATTATCCAGCATCTAATAAGTCCACATATTTCACTATGTTCATAGCAGCCTTACTTATAATAGCCAGAAACTGGAAAGACCCAGATGTCCCTCAACAGAGGAATGAATACAGAAAATGTGGTACATTTACAGGATGGAGTACTTCTTAGCTAATAAAAACAATGAATTCATGAAATTCTTAAGCAAATGGATGGAACTAGAAAATATCATCCTGAGTGAGGTAACCCAGTCACAAAAGAACACACATAGTATGCACTCACTGATAAGTGGATATTAGCCCAGAAGCTTGTAATACCCCAAATACAATTCACAGACCAAATGAAGCTCAAGAAGAAGGAAGAACAAATTATGGATACTCTGGTCCTTCTTAGAAGGGGGAGCAAAATGCCCACAGGAGGAGATACAGAGACAAAGTGTGGAACAGAGAGAGACTGAGGGAAAGACCATCCAGAGACTGCCCCTCCTAGGGATCCATCCCATATATAGTTACAAAATCCAGACACTGACGTGGATGCCAACAAGTGCTTGCTGACAGGAGCCTGAATAGCTGTCACCTGGGAGGCTCTATCAGTGCATGACAAATACAGAGGGGGACACTCTCAGTCAACCATTGAACTGAACACAGAGTCCCCAATGGAGGAGCTAGAGAAAGGACCCAAGGAGCTGAAGGGGTTTGCAGTGCCATAGGAGGAACAACAATTTGAACCACCCAGTACCCCCAGAGTTGCCAGGGACTAAACCATCAATCAAAGAGTACACATGGAGGAACCCATGACTCCAGATGCATATGAAGCAGAGGATGGCCTTGTTGGACATCAAAGGGAGGAGAGGCCCTTGGTTCTGAGAGGGCTAGATGCCCCAGTATAGGGGAATGCCAGGACAAAGAAGTGGGAGTGGGTGGATTGGTAAGCAGGGGGAGGGGGGATGGGTTAGGGGATGTTCAGTGAGGGAGACCAGGAAAGGGGAAGACATTTGAAATGTAAATAAAGAATATATCTAATAATAAAGGAAAAAAAGATGTTTTAATTTGATCACTTTTTAAGTCATTCACTGTTTTTAGTGGGGTAGTTTTTCTTTCTTATTTGTATGTTACTTGTCCATTTTTATCTCATTGCAATGACCAGACCGATATAAAATATGCTATTTGTGTTTCAAAGAACCTTTGTTTTTAATGTTACTATAAGAATCTAAACATTCAATCAATAAACAAACTATTCTATTGCAAACAAAAAAAAAAAAAAAAAAAAAAGAAAAGAAGGCCAGTTCTGCCAAATGTGAAAAGCCCACAATATACAAGCTATGGTTTTCAAGCCCCCTTCCCTAACTGTGGCCAAGGAGATCATATGTTCTAGATGTTTGAGTTGTAAATGATGCCACGCTGTCATCTGGAAGTCTGAAAAACTATGTGAAGCAGTACTTCTGCCGTGCAATGATGGAAAGATAGCTTTGTTTTGTTAATCCATGGAGACCTGATAATAAATCTCTGGCAGCACTTATTCAGTCTAGCTAATTGATCTAGAATGCACACTCTGCAAATTATCTTCTTTCTTTTAACATTAAGAAAGATAGGGAAATAGAAATAATATTTAAGTTAAAAATATATAATTAAATCATGTATTACCAGACTGCTTACAATAAATATTTGTTTCAAACCCCTAGACAACCCAAAAGCTGAGGCTGACAGCTGAGAAAGCATCTTATGATGAGCTAGCACAAAGATCCATTCATGGTCAGAGAGCCACTCATTAAAGATCATCTTTCTCGTTCCTCAAAATCAAATTATCTCAGTCAAAAATAGCAGAAGTGCATTATTAAAAAACCCACATAAAATAAATCCTTAAAATATCAGCTTGAGGTTTCAGCACTAATGTGAACATACTTTCAGAGGGTTTTGACTGTCATTACTACAAATAGAAGACACACTGGAAGGCGTTAGTCAACAATGGAAGTCTTTATTTCTCTATGAATAGGGGAGACCTATGTGGGGAGACAGATGACTGTACCTATAATTTCAATGCTCTACAGAACACTCCGTGTCTCACATGTTCAATTCTGCTAACCAACTACCCTTCTGCTTTCTCCCAGCATTTCTTGTTTTAATATGACCTCCTCAAAATCAACAGGCAAGCTACAGTTATCCTTCTTAAGCATACTGAATTTGCCTGAAATGATTTTCTTTCTTAGCAGTCTAAATCCTAGAATTGTCTCTAGTAGTATGATGGCTTGAATGAATGCTTAGTCTGCAGTTGGTAGAACTGTTTGGAAAGGATTAGGAGGTGTGGCCTTTTTGGATGAGGTGTGTCACTAGGGGGCGGGTTTTGAGGCCCCCTCACCATTCTCTCTCTCTGTCTCTCTCTCTGTCTCTCTTTGTCTCTCTCTCTCTCTCTGTGTCTCATCTCTCTCTGTCTCTCTCTCTGTCTCTCTCTCTCTCTCTCTCTCTCTCTCTCTCTCTCTCTCTCTCTCTCTCTGCCTCATGGTTCTTGCCTCATGGAACTTTGCAAATATGGAGGTGAAGTTTTTACATTCTTCTCTGGTTTTTATATTATTCATGCCTTATCTGAACCATAAGCACTCCAGAAAAAAATGAGATACTTGTATTTTACCTCAGTATCCCTAAAGTTCTATGTGATAGTTTGGATTATGACTGTTCCTCAAGGATCTATGTACTTGATTGTTGGCTTATGGTGCTTGATTGTATGGCTTATGGGTGGTAGGGGAGTCCTTAAAAAGTAGAGGCCACTGGGAAATCTTAGATTATTGGGTGTGTACTCTTGAAGAGAACTGTGTCCATCTTTAATTCCAAACCATGAGGGGGACAGTTTGCTCCCCACTTTTGCAGTCAGCACCTGTGCCACAAGCTTAAAAGAAACAAGGTGACCACCAACTGAAATTGCCAAAGCTGTGAGCCAAAATGAATCTTTCCTTGTACCTTGACTTTTCTCCGATATTTGTCATTGTAAACAAGGCTGACCTACACACACTTGTCACTGTACTATAGTAAATAAATAATTGGTAGTTGAGTGATTTATAGCTCTATGTGTAATTAAGATCAAGGTAAGAGGGAAATCAGTATGGTTTTAGCGGAGGAACAACTGAAATCAAAGTCATTTTCTGGTAAAGAAAGACTATTATTTGTTTTCTGACATGTTAGAATAGCCATTATATTAGATTTAGAGCCCCTGCAAGGAGAGATTGAGGAGAAGAGTAACAACCTTGGTTTGAACTGCTAAAGGGAAGCAGAAGAGGTTCTGATTGAGAGGGATGTGACCAGATGAATTTGCCATTCATTTGATTCATATTTCTTGAGTGCTTAGGCCCTGCACTAAGTATTGGGAGCTAGTAGAGAAGCAGGGAGACTTGCCTTCTGCAACAGAGTGAGGAAAAAGCAATAAGCAATGAATAACCTGAAGCAGTTCAGATGGCTGGAAAGAAGATAAAATGGAATTTACCAAGCAGCATGGAAGAGTCATTGATCAAAGGCTTCCTGGGATAGGAGCACAGCAGAAACCAAAGTGATACCAGTAAGAAAGTTTTGCCCTAATGTGGGGAAAACATCGCAGCACAGGTCTGTAGTCTGGAGTGAGCTTTGTATGTGTGTGTGTCTGAGGAACTCTAAGAGACAAGAGAACATGACAACAGAGAAAGGAGTGGAGAGACAGGAGAGGATGGTGTGGTGTCAGATTGGATAGTTACCAAGCTGCACGTTAATTTTACTGAAGACTGAACCACTCCCACTTGCTCTGACAATTCTGGTAATCTCTGCACATTTTATCTTCTCTGATCTTCCTAGTTAGTGGGCCCACAGTCTCATGGACTACTGTTATGAAGGACTTAACATCTTTCAAACAGGATAGTTTTGTTTCTTTGGGGGGTTATTTGAAGAAAACGTGCTCTGGTTTACTAGCGTTTCTCACAAGTACTCAGCATCCTGACATGTGGCTCCTCTGCCATGGTGGATAGCCAGGAGGAAGGTGAGTGGGAGGCTTCCAGAAGCTCTGTAAATCTTGTGTGCGTACTGATGTATGATGGCTAGCAGTTATGGCACAGGAAGGATAGGAGCTAGGTCAACATTTTAAGATTTCAAATAATATTGAAAGTTATTTTGAAACCAGGAGAAAACTTTTAATTGAGGAAGCCAGTCATCTTCATAAAAATATGGAAATAAGTATCACTTTACAGACAGATGATCTTCTCTTACTGTGTGATTGTATCCTAACCAACTTCTTCAAAGCTGAAAGTGTCTTAAGTCAGACATGTGTTTAGTACATATTACATTCTGAACATCTTAGCAACCAAGTGTGCTATAGCAGGATAATTATATAATTCCTCTTGGGATTGCTTGATGCCTGCAGCTAAGACAGTAGACATAAACTTAGTCTACTCTCCTCGGCCAAGGAAACATAAAAGTTCAAACTTTGATGTATGGTTTCCACTTAATGAACATCCCTTCACACTATCTTAATGTTGAAAATCCCTGAGTTAAGGACCATTAGAAAAATAAATTACACTATAATAGCCTGAGATGAATATATGCAATTAATTGTATTCAATCTAAAGTCCATTATAACCTCAGTTTTTAATAATTTAGCCTGAAACATGGCTTAGATTATTCCTAAATGTTACATGGTAACATCTAACTTTGTTAGAACTGCGAGTATTTGTCTAGATTTAGCCATCCTAGATTTATTCAAGATGAGGACACTGGAAAAATAAAGCAAGTTTGAAGTAACATCGTAAAAAGAAGTCAGAAGTCCAGTGGCAACAAAAATGATTTCCACCCAGTCCATTGCACTGCCTTGGCCTAATCCATATTTACCAACTCCGCTCCTTCTACCTATTTTCTTCTTCTTCTATCATTAACTGAGACAGTAGGACTCAGTCTTGAAGCTAGCAGAAATAACCCCCTGAGGGCAGTAATAACTACCTAGATTTCTGACTACACCTTCTCTGTATACTTTGAGGTCTCTTCCTCTCCTGCCCACAAACATTCCTGCCTAAGATTTATTCAAGTCTTTACTTCTCAGACCTTTGTGTCTGGTAGCTTCCTCTACTTTATTCTTGCATATATGGCTGCCTCTCTGCAGAAGGGTCTCAAATAAGTAATGGTAGCTGGGACGTAACACTAAAGGCTCATGTGACATTCCATCTACATCCTGCTCAGACATCTGCATACTCTCCAGTGGTTCAAAGTTCATATATGCAAAACTTAACCCCCAAACTTCCTACATCCTAATTCACTCTTCTAGTTCTGCAGACACTCTTTCGTCATCTACCTACCCTGTCTGGACACATGAAACATCTTAGAATCCCCAGTCCCCTCTATGCTCCAGCCCCACTCACACTGCAACCACAGGCTCTATTTTTAACAATCGTCTCCTAGTCTCTTTGCTTTCCATTGAGGAAGAGATCAGTTTTCCTCCTCACTCTAATGCCTGGCTCATGTTGTATTTCAAATGTTCTTTTGGAACTTCTGCTTGGTTCTGATTATGTAGAGTAATACTGATTCTCCATTCTGATATTTGGGAAGATGATAAAATCTGTCAAACTGTTCTCTATTTACCCTAGATGTTATAGCTTAAATATTAAAGTTGAAATTTGTTATTCTCTACAATAATATTTTGGTTTTGTCACCTATGGAATGGGAATTGCCAAAAAAAAGTTCTAAAGGAACTCTGCAGTGTAGCTGAGGTCACTGGTAGATAGCCAACAGAGTTGTCTTATACCATGCCCAAGAAAATAGAATTTTCAGTCATCCACATAGATCTAATATCATGTGTGAACCAAGCACTTTAAAATAGGGAGTAAGGAACAAGAGAATGATAGTCTTTGCTTTCCTTGGCTGATGACTCTGAAGCTAACACCTAAGCCTAGTCTATTTCCAGAATTCAGAAACTTAACCTAAAATTGACTGACCATCACCTATTAAGAAGGTTAGTCTGATTCCATAACAGACTTCAAATTGGCAGTTAAGGAGACTAGGCCTAAGAATTGGCCAAGTCTAGGCAAGTCAATTGCCAATAGAAAAAACCCCAGGCTCCAGCCTTCATCCCCCATAATGGTTCTGGAATGCCTAGAGATAGAGTAATATACTGCTCATCTACCCTGCAATTCTTATGTACTTTAAATCAGGCCTTTGAGCTCACTTGGTTCTCTCTCAATCTCTCTCTCTCTCTCTCTCTCTCTCTCTCTCTCTCTCTCTCTCTCTCTCGCTCTCTCTCTCTCTCTCTCTCTCTCTCTCTCTCTCTCTCTCTCTCTCTCTCTCTCTCTGTAATGGGAGACTCCAGCATGCTAGACTTCTGCAGAATAAAATACTCTTTGCATGGACACACTATTTGAGTCCTGTGTGTCATTTTTCAGCAAGTCATGGACCCTTACACTATGACTCCTTTGTGTCTGATTTATGAAGCCAGGGTAACAATTTCTTAAGCTATGCTGGACATAACACTGGGTGACAAATTGACCCTCCATACTGATCTAACCAGGAGTCATGTGCCATTAAACTGAGAAAATACTTTTCAATTTTGTTGTTCCTGTTGGTTTGGTTGTTGTCCTGCTCTGTTTTTGCAACAATAATACACAAGAAGTCAAAATCGGAATGTAAGGAAAGGAAAACAAATTGAAGGGAATCATTTATATCATTCATCCACAGAATACAGGCTTTAGGGGGTCTATGTGCTGCCTACAAGTAGACTGCAATAATGACACTGACTATTCTTATATAATAAGTATTAGATATTTGAAGGTGTGTTTTGTTTTCTCAGTGGTGGTACACATGCTTAATTCCAGCACTCAGGAGGCAGAGGTAGCTGACTTCCAGACCAGCTTGGTCTACACAGATGAAACCATTTCTCTCAAAAAAAAAAAAAAAAGAAGAAGAAGAAGAAGAAGGAGAAGAAAGAAGAAGAAAAAGAAAAGAAAAGAAAAGAAAAGAAAAAGAAAGAAAGTTTCTTAGACTATGAAACCGAAAGAGAATCTGTAGGGAGGACTCATTCTGTCAAATCTTTCTCTGATTTTTCACTTTGTCTGCCTCTCAATTAGACATCACTTCCAAATATGGATGCTTTATCTACAAACTAATTTTACCTTAAAGGTTAGTGCTAAGAGAGTGTCAGTATTCCAGCCAGAGGGATTCATGACATGTGGAGTGTCTGCACTCCTAGGTCTTTGGATGTGATTCCTTGTCAGAACAGTCATATTGCTGGATAAAAATTAATCTACATAGAGAAAAAGTAAGGAAAAATTAAAAACGAGGTATACCTTAGTCAGAATATAAGACAAGGAAATGTTGGGGTAAATTCTAAGATGCTTAACTGCAAAAGGAGAATTTGGTAAAGACATCCTGTTTAAACAGGTAATGATAGAGATTTGTACACTGACAGAGAACAAACATTACATCACAGATCCAAGAACACTTACTGGCTGACTGCAAGAAGAAAGTGAAATTCTCCTTAGGGACATTGCAGTAAAACCACTAAGAGCCAAGAAAAATGGGAATCCTACAAGTAATGTGGCAGGGGATAGATTACTCTCAAAGTAAATGGGAGTTGAGTGCTAAGAGGAGGGCTTGTATGCTGAAGTTCTTGACTATCAATCATGAGAATCCAGATGCAGATCCCTAACACCTGCATAAAAGGCCAGGCATGGTGGCACTTGCCTGTAATGCCAGCACTGGAGAGGTAGAGCCAAGAGGATTCAGATCTGGGCAGCTGATCTTTCCTAAATCAATGAGCTCCATGTTTGATTAGAAATCCTGTTGCAAATCAGTTTGGCAGTTCCTCAGAAAATTAGACATAGTACTACCTGAAGACCCAGCTATACCACTCCTGGGCATATACCAAGAAGATGGTCCAACATGTAATAAGGACACATGCTCCACTATGTTCGTAGCAGCCTTATTTATAATAGCCAAAGCTGGAAAGAACCCAGATGTCCTTCAACAGAGGAATGGATACAGAAAATGTGGTATATCTACACAATGAAGTAGTATTCAGCTATTAAAAAGGATGAATTCATGAAATTCTTAGGCAAATGGATGGAACTAGAAAGTATTGTCCTGAACGAGGTAATCCAATCACAAAAGAACACACATGGTATGCACTCACTGATAAATGGATATTAGCCCAAAAGCTCAAAATAAACAAGTTACAATTCACAGACCACAGGAAGTTCAAAAAGAAGGAAGACCAAAGTGGGGGTGCTCTGGTTTTTCCGAGAAAGGGAACAAAATACTCACACAATCAATATGGAGACAAAGTGTGCTCCGAGTTCTGAGTGGGAACTTCCAGACCTCAGTAAGCCATACCTCCCCCACCTGGCAGAGCTCTAGGACCAAGGTGAAATCCATTGTTCTTCAAGGATTTGCAGTGTCTTGAGAGAGGAGCCAGCTGCCTGCATCCTTCTGAATAACACCTCAGCCTCCCCGCAGGGCAGCAGACCCATGGAACTGACAGCCACCAAACAGTGGAGCCAAAACCCCGCTGGCTGAGCAGACTCTCAACTTTGGGGGAAGGGTCTTGCCCCAAAATCTTAAGTTGTCGGTCCCCCATTAAACCACGGATTTTGAACCTCCATGTTGTCTTGATCCATGTTTTTCCCTTGTCACCCCGTTTTATCTCCCCAGCTCTCCCATCAGTGGGAGGGGAGGTCCTTGGTCTTATGAAGGCTTGATTTGGGTTGGGTGGAGGGGTATAATTCTTGGAGGCAGGGGTTGGGAGGATGCATTGGCGGGTTTTCTGGGAGGGGGGAAACTGGGAAAGGGTATAACACTTGAAATGTAAACGAAGAATATATTCAATAAAAATGTGAAAAAAAACCCAACAAAACAAAAAACAGCAAAAAAAAAAAAATAGAAAGAAAAGAAATCCTGTTGCAAAAAATTAAATGAAGGGCCACAGTCACATGACACATCCAACTCTGGACTTTACATGCACTTGTGTATATGTATGTACTTATATGTACTTGTGCTTCTGCATGTGAAACCTTACATGCATGAACATATATGTACATACACACACAAAACAAGGGAAAAATCAATTCCATCTATAATGATATTGTAAGAACAAAATATTTATGAATAAGTGTTGTCATAAATGGAAGACTACAAAACAGTGTTGAAAGAAACTGAATAATACCTAAAGAATGAAATACTGTTCTATTTGAACTACAGATTTAATGCAATTCCTATCATAACACCAGCTAGCTCCTTTCTGCTAATTGAATGACAGGTCTGGGACTTCATGAGAAATTTAAAGGACCTGGAATACTTAAGTATTCTTTGAAAGGAAGAACACAAATGGAGGGTTCATAATTCTTGACTCCAAACACTGAAAACTTACTAAAATGCTAATAAAAATTTCAGTTTAACATAAAACAGACATAGGAATTAGTCGATTAGAATTAAGATTATATAAATAATCCTTGTATTTATGACAAATACATATTGGTTTTTGACTTGTCTGTCATGGAATTAGTACATAATAAGTGGACTTTCCAATAAATGATAGTGGGGAAGCTGTCTATATGCAGGCAAAATTAGAAAGTTTGGCTCTTCATACTATATAATATAGAGAAGTTAACTTTAAAAAGTAGGAAAGATCTAAAAGTAAGAAATGAATCTAGGGCTCCTAGAAGAAAGACAAGTGTAAATCTGTGGAACTAAGAAGAGCGGAAAGAAATCTTCTCAGATATGCTACCAAACCCACAACTGTAAAGAGAGAACAATCAGTTCTGTCAAAAGTAAAATTTCCATGATTCATAAATGCCATCAAAAATGTAAAAAGACATTGCAAATGATAAATTGGATAGAGAACGTTCATGTAGACTATGTAAAAGATGATTAATGCCAATAATAAAAATGGAAATGGCTCAATTAAAAATGAGTAAATAAAGTGGGTATATCTCACTGACAGAGCATTTGCATATCAAGTACAAAACCACAGCTTTATCCTCAGCACCAGACCAAAACAAAACATGGCAAAAACAAACAAAACAAGTAAGATCTAAGAGCAGTGAGTCTGAACTTACATTTCCCCAAAGAGAACACATAAATTTTGAGTAGGCACATGAAAAAGTACTTAAAATCATTAATATGGTGGTTTGAATGAGAATGGCCCCCATAGACTCCTTTGTTTGAATGCTTAGTCCTGAGTTGGTGGAACTGTTCTGGAAAGATTAGGAAATGTGGCTTTATTGGAGGAGGTGTGTCACTGAGGACAAATAGACCTTGAGGTTTCAAAAGGCCACACCATTCTCAGTTAGATTGCTCTTGCCCTCATTGTTGTGGATCAGATGTAAGCTTTCAGTTTCTGTTACAAAGCCATACCTGTCTGCTTGCTGCCTTGCTCCATGCCATGGTGTTCATGGATTCAGCCTTTGAAGCTGTAAGCAACGATACCAGTTTAAATGACTTTTTAAATAAGTCACTTTGGTCATGCTGTTTTGTCACAGCAATAGAAGAGTAACTAAGACAATATGCCTTGTGATGAATACAGATTAAATCTAACAGTAGAACCTATTTCTTACTGGATTGGTTGAAATAAAAAGATAGTAAGGGTTAGGATTTGTAGAAATCAGAGCACTCATGCCCTGATGAGTCAAAAATTAGAATGGTGTAGACATTTTGAGAAATGTCTGGCAGCTTTTCAAATAATTAATCACAGAGTTACCACAGGACCCAGGAATTGTAAAGAAAAGTAAAGTCCATTTTTATATATAAAAATGGTACAAAAATATTCTCTGCAGTACTGTTCACAATCACCAAAAGAAAGAAATTGAGGATGATATTAAATTATGCAAAGATCTACCAAGCTCATGAATCAGTAGAATTAACACAGTAAAAATGGCCACTTTAACAAAACTGACCTACAGATTCAATGCAATTTACATCAAAATTCCAACACAATTCTTTCAGACCTCGAAAGAACAATTCTCAACTTCATGCAGAAAAACAAAAAATCCAGGTTAGCTAAAACAATCCTGTACAATAAAAGAACTTCTGGAGTTATCATCATCCCTGATTTTAAGATTTACTTAAAATCAGGTAACTAACATAAAATAGTCGGGTTGATCAACGAAATAGAATCGAAGACCCAGAAATAAACTTACACACCTATAGACACTTGATTTTTGTCAAAGAAGCCAAACCATACAATGGAAAAAAGAATGTATCTTCAACAAATGGTGCTGGTCTAACTAGTGGTCTGAATGTAGAAGAATGCAAATAGATCCATATCTATTACCCTGCACAAAACTCAAGTCCAAGAGGATCGAAGGTCTCAACATAAAACTGGACACACTGAATCCAATAGAAGAGAAAATGGAGAACTGCTTTGAGCACCTTGGCACAGGAGACAAATTCTTGAACAGAACATCAATGTAGTTCAGACATTAAGATCAACAATTGATAAAGGGGACCTCATGAAAATGAAAAGCTCTGCAAGGCTAAGGACACCACCAATACAACAAAACAGCAGTGTACAGAATGGGAAAATATCTTCACCAACCCTATATCCAACAGGACTAATATCCAAAATATATAAAGAACTCAAGAAATTACCAACACGCCAACAACAACAACAACAAAAGGCAACAAACCAAATAATCCAATTTTAAAAATGGGGTACAGAGCTAAACAGAGAAATCTATAATGGCTGAGAAACATTTAAAGGAATTATCAATGTCTTCAGTCATCATGGGAATGACTCTGAGCTTTCACCCTAAACCCATCAGAACGGCTAAGATAAAAAATTCAAGTGACTGCACATCCTAGCAAGGATGTGGAGCAAGGGTAACATTTCACCACTGCTGGTGGGAGTGCAAATTTGTACAACCACTTTGATAATAAATTTGGCAGTTTCTCAGAAAATTGGGACTAATTCTATGCCAAGACTCAGATGCTCTACGATACCACAGGGACATTTGCTCAACTATGTTCATATCAACTTTATTCATAATAGCCAGAAACTGGAAACGCCTAGATGATCCTCACCTGAAGAATAAACAAAGAAAATGTGGCACATCTACACAATGGAATACTATTCAGCCATAAAAAAAAAAAGACATCATGAACTTTCCAGGCCAATGGATGGAACTAGAAAATAATCACCCTAAGTGAAGTAACCCAGACCCAGAAAGACGTGCATGGTATGTACTTACTTATAAGTGGACATTAGTCATAGAGTACAGGATAACCATGCTAAAATGGACAGAAGCAAAGAAACTAAGTTATAAGGAGGGTCTAAGATATGATTCGTGAATCTCTCTCAGAAGGGGAAATAATGGAGACTTTGGAAATGGAGGGAGGGAGGGTATTGGGTAGGAGAGGGAATGAGGAGGGGAATGGGGATGGGAATAGGGTGTGGGGAGGGGGTAGAAAAGGGCTGGAAAAAAGGAAATTGGATGGGTCATCTTTGGGATTAGTTAGACACCTGGGATGGAGGAGGCTCCTGGGAGTCTGTGGAGGTAACCCTAGCTGAGACTCCTAACAGCTGGGGATATGTAGAGTGAAGTGACAACCTCTTGTAGTCAGGTGGGACTTGCAGTGGAGGGAGAGTGACAGAAACCCACCCACATAAAATCTTCCACTTAAAATCTGTCCTGCCTACAAAAAACACAGGAATAAAGATGGAGGAAAGGAGGGAAAGGCCAACCAATGATGGGCACAACTTGAGACCCATCTCATGGAAGAAAGACAACCCCTTACACTCTTAATAATACTCTGCTCACAGACAGGAGTCTAGCATAACTGTCTCCCAAGAGGTTTCATCCACAAGTGGACTGAAACAGATGCAGAGACCCACAGTCAAATATTAGGCATAGCTCAGTAATCTTATGGAAGAGTTGGGGATAGGATTGAATGAGAGGTCAAGAACACCACAAGAAGATGTACTGGGCCCATGGGGGATCAAAGAGACTGAACTACCATCTATCTAAAGATTATGTTGGGGCTGGACCTAGGTCCTTTACACATTAGTAGCAGATATGCAGCTAGGTCTTCATATGGGTCCCAAAACAATTGTAGTGGGAGATGTCTCTGACTCTATTGCCTATTATTGTTGGATAGTCCCCCACCCCAAGCTGGGCTGCCTGGTTGGGCCTATGGAGAGGATGTAGTTAGTCCTGCTGCAATTTGATGTCTTAGGGCTGGGTGCTTCCATGCTTCCCATCATGACAATAATGGCTTCTGAACTGTAAGTCTGCAGCCATTAAATTCCTTCTGTTATGAGATTCGCCGTGGTCATAGTGTCTCTTCACAGCAATAAAACCCTAAGACAAAATGCAATCCTATGAAAATCCCAAATGGCCTGTGTAGAATTCAAGGAGTAAATTTAATCTAAAACTAAGTCAATCTTTGAGAAAGAACAAAATGAAAATGTTTTCATTTAACTTCTATTAAAACTCCAGAGAGGCAAGTAACCCTATTAAAAAATGGGGTACAGAGCTCCACAAAGAGTTCTCACCTGAAGAATATCTAATGGCTGAGAAGCACCTAAAGAGATGTTCATCATCCTTAGTCATTAGGGAAATGCAAATCAAAACAACCCTGAGATTCCATCTCACACCAGTCAGGATGGCTAAGATCAAAAACACAGGAGACAGCAGTTGTTGGGGAGGATGTGGAGAAAGAGGAACACTCCTCCACTGCTGGTGGAATTGCAGGCTGGTACAACCACTCTGGAAAGCAGTCTGGCGGCTCCTCAGAAAACTGGGCATGACACTTCCGGAGGATCCGGCTATACCACTCCTGGGCATATACCCAGAGACTTTACCTGCATGCAATAAGGACACATGCTCCACTATATTCATAGCAGCCTTATTTATAATAGCCAGAAGCTGGAAAGAACCCAGATGTCCCTCAACGGAGGAATGGATTCAGAAGATGTGGTATATTTACACAATGGAATACTACTCTGCAATTAAAAACAATTTTAAAACTTAGCAATCAGAATATGAACATCTTGAAAATCTGACAACTAAGCAAATAGAAGAATAGATCTAAGGATAGATAAGCATTTAAATTTGAAATGAAAGACGATTCTTCCATTGAATGTGGCTGTGACTGTGTTATTGGGAAAAAAAAGAAGAAAAAATCTTGCTATATTATATCATCTTTATACAAAATGAGAAACAAAACAAAATTTTAACCTGAGTAAAATGTCATATTTAAATCCCAGAGCTAAACAATATATTTCTAAAATATATGGGTGAGCTTTTTATTCAGATATAAAAAATATAATCATGACATAGGCTAATTTGACTACGTTATATTTTAAAAACTTCTGTTTACCATGAGATACCTAGATGATCGAATGAGTCTAAAGCAACTTGTGGTCAGTCTCCTTTGCCAGTTGAATGACCCTTTCATAGAATCTCTTAGGGTTTTACAGCTGTGAACAGGCACCATGACCAAAGCAACTCTTATAAGAACGACAGTTAATTGGTGCTGACTTACAAGCTGAGAGGTTCAGTCCACTATCATGAAGGTGGGAACATGGCAGCATCTAGGCAGGCATGGTGCAGGAGGAGCTGAGAGTTCTACATCTTCATCTGAAGGTCACTAGGAAAAGGCTGGATCCCACATGGTTAGGAGGAGGGTCTCACTGCCCACCCACACCGTGACATACTTCATCCAATGGGGCCACACCTACTCCAGCATGGCCACATCTCCTAATAGGGCCACTTCCTGGGCCAAGCATATTCAAACCACCACAAAGGGGTTGCATATCAGATATTTACATTATAATTCCTAGCAGTAGCAAAATTACAGATATGAAGTAGCAACAAAACTAATTTTATGGTTGGGTCACTACAACATTAGGAACTATATTAAAGGGTCATGGCATTAGGAAGGTTGAGAACCACTGATCTAAAATGTTAGGCCCAGAACGGAAGAAGACGCTTTGAAAATTTGGAACCAATGAAGAGCTAGCAAACTGAAAAACAAAGAGATGTATGCTTGGGTTTTTAAAGAGACAACTGTGGCTGAAGGATGGTTCAGTGAACAAGATCCCTGGCTGTTCTTCAGAGGACCCAGGTTTGGTTCCCATATGGCAGAACACAACCATCAGTGAGTTCTGATGACTTCTTCTGACCTTAGATGGCACTAAGCACACAGAGGCTGTGTGTCTATGCAAACAAAATGCCAATGCACATAAAATAAATACACCAATTAAAATATTTAAAAAAAACAATAACCAATGATAAAATTTTGCAAAAGATCTTTGAATTGAATCCAAATTGAAAATAAGCACAAGAAAACTTCAATAGTTATTTTTTTTTCATGTTAGCTGCTAAATTAGGTTGACTTTGTACAAGAATTGCCAGTCTGTCATTCAGTAGCATGCTTTTTCAAACCTTTTTGTTGATTCTTTGTGAGTTTCACATCATGCACCCCAGGCCTACTCACTTCTCTATCCTCTCATATCTGCCCTTCACCCTTGCAACCTCCCTCTCAAAATAAACACACACACACACACACACACACACACACACACACACACACACACACACCAAACATAAAGCAAAGAAAACCTCTTATAGTGGAAGCTGTAGTGTGTCTCAGTGTGTCCCACAGTATACCCCTCTGTCCATACATCTTCACTTGTACATGTTCATTGCAATGAATTATTGGTTTGGTTTGAGATCTCTGGCTTCTGTGCCACCATCAATATTGGATCCTCAATGAACTTCCTTCTTGTTATCCTGTTGTTGCCCTGTTTCACAGAGTTCCTGCAGCTTTGGATCACCAGGACTGGCCCTTTTATGTGTCCTATCCATTTGCAGATGATATAGATTTTGAGGTGGGCCAATTCAGAACTCTGGATTTGGGTCTGGGTGATAGTTGAGGTGGCCAGCCCACTGATCTCCCTTTTCTGCACCATCAGGGCAAGTTCTCCAGCACTGCTCCAGCTAGGCCACCCAATACCACCATCAGCAGCAGACAGAGTCAGCTCTTCTCCTCTTATGCCTTCAGGATGGCTCATCGACAGCTATATCTCCATGGCCAGCTCCACTGTGCTGCCTAGTCAAGGTTCAGGGCTGCTCTCCCAAGTGCAAGCGAGCATCTGGGCCAGCTCTCTCTCTCTCTCTCTCTCTCTCTCTCTCTCTCTCTCTCTCTCTCTCTCTCTCTCTCTCTCTCTCTCTCTCTCTCTCTCAAACCCTCAGAGTTGGCTCACTCATGCCTTTCCCATCAGTGCTAGCTAGCTCCACTGTGTTTCACAGGGGAGGTGCAGGGCCTGCTCTCTAATTGCTGCAGCCAGTGAGAGATAGGACCCATCTCACCTGTTCCTTTGACCCCAGGGCCAGTTCTACCAACTGCTGCAGGTGCAAAGGGTGGTGGCAGAGGTGTCACCTCTGAGCCTGTGCCATCCCACGACAGACAAGTGGCAGGGTCAGCTCTCCCACCCTTGGGGTTAGCTCATCCCCACCCCACCACTGTGCTATTTGGGCTAGGCTCAGGGCCATCTATCTGGAGTGCTGTTGCGAGTAACAGACCCAACCATGACCCTGAGCATCAGCTTGGGCTGGGACCTCACCATGGCCCCAGGTAATGGGGCTGGCCACTTATAACAGGCTACGTAACTCTCTAGTTCTATCTCTCTTCATAAAGCTCAAGCTGTTATACTTCTCCTTCTCTCCCATCTGACCACTACATCCTCGAACATTGTGGTAGGTCCTGTTGCAGGCTGGCCAAGTGGCTCTGTCTGTGCTGCCTGGTATGGTGATCTGCTGTGCTGTGTGCTGGAGAAGAGGTCGGTGGTCTGTGGGTCTCTGTCTTTCTCTCCCCAAACTGTACTTCCTGGATTTATTTTGTTTTGATTTTTATGTGTCCTAGGCATAAAACAGCTTTAGCCACCAAGCCAGGCACCAAGCTAGATGAACAAAAAAACCCCTGCCATCTGCTCTGCTCCTGACTGATATAAGAACAGCACCACTAACAAGGTGTCTTTGCCTACTGCTGTTACTCCAGAGCATGCACATGAGTGCACCGGGTTGGGAGTGCTATTTTTTTTAAGTTGAATTCTACTCCCAAGTATTGCTATTAGAGTCATGAGAATGTTGTGCAAGTTCTGATAATATGCCCTGTGTCAAGGGCTGTGAAGAATCATTGGAGCTAAGGTAGTGATGACCACTCTTGCAATGATTTTGGAAACTGGCAGTATTGACTAAAGCTGACCCTTACATACTATGACCTCAAAGTACCACTGCTACCCAAAACGTGTGCTTATGCCTACCCAAGGTACAACATAAACTCTGTAGTATTATTAATGATGTCAAACCTGCAGAGAGCCTAGAGGCCTATCTGCATTACCCTATGTGTGTACATTGTGGTATACATTGTGTTATTTTCCTAGCAAAGAAGTACAGGCCTACAGTTATATGCAAACATAAAAATCACAAACATGATGTTAAGGGAATAGAAACAAGTGCAAAATGATTCCATCTGCATAAGGGTCAAACCCAAACAACCTAACTGACCGTGTCTAGGTGAGGATAGTTATATGGTTAAAGCAAAACTCAGGACTGGTTGCCATGACAATCTTGATAGAAGAAGGGATGGGGCATTTGGAGCACTGGTGTGGTGCATTTCTTTTCTGGGACTGCATGGTCTTTCCCTATAAAAAGGATTGATGAGCAGAAGGAGACAGAAGAATGAGGAACAAGGTAGGAGAAGGCTGGGGTTCCTCAGGACAGGAAGTGCAGGAGGCAGGATAAGGATTGTAAAAGGGAAGAAAAGGCCCCAGTCGGGGAGGAACTGGGAAGACTCCTGCCTCTCAAGTTGACAGGTTCAAATCCAAAGAGCCCAAACCACCCAGATCGGCCATTCTGGTACCAACATATCTGCTGTAGTGTTTCAGAAAACTTTGTCAGTTATAGGGAGAAACAGATCTATAATAATCCCTCCCTTTTTCCCTTTTGTGAAAAAAAAAATCTGTGTACTTCTGGCAGTGTCCTATTACTTTTATAACACATAGTCCTTTGTTTAGAATGATTTCTTGCAAACTTAGAAATGAAAACAACTTCATTTTTCTTCAAATGCATTTGGATAATTCTTCATACAAATACTCAAGGTCTTAGTGGTAATTAATTTGATACAAGACAAAACATTTAGAATCTTATTCTTAGAGATTTGTTCCCCTCTCTCTTTCTCCATGTAATGCCTTGTAAAGGCCTTATAAATTCTACTCATGGGGCTTACAGGAGTAGGTCCACAGAGCCTGGACCTTCCTTTGATTTTCACTAACTATAAGGATGCATGGAGAGGGGAGACATATTTGGAATCTCATTTGAATCAGCAAAGGCTTTTCCTTCAGGTCAAGAAGATATCCTGGGAAGCTGAATAGAATTTACTGTTGGATAGTGGTCTTCCCAGTGACTTAAGACATATAGTTTCTCTATAGTGCTCCAGGACATAAAAATAGAGTGCTCTCTTGCTGAAAGAGGAGGAGGAGGAAGAGGAGGAGAAAGTGTGTGTAAGAACACACATGCATACTAGAGTGCATTTGTTTGTGAGTGTGCGTGTGTGTGTGTGTGTGTGTGTGTGTGTGGTGGGAGGGGACAAACTTTAGTCATTGATTAACCCTGCTGTGACAATGTTCACACCCTATTATTTTTAGAGAGGAGAAACAGCTGCAAAGGCCTTTTGGGTAAAATTAAGATAATGATAATGACAACGTTTATTTTTTTTTCCTTCAAGATATCTATAAGCACACACTCCATTTTGATTCAGCTGGGATAGCTTTAATATATAACAGTGTGTCTTAGTTAGGGTTTTATTGCTGTGAGGAGCAACCACGGTCACGGAAACTTTTTAAAAAGAGAACATTTAATTGGGTCTGGCTTACAGTTTCAAAGCTTCAGTCCATTATCGTCATGGCTGGAAGCATGACAGTGTTCAGGCAGACACGATGCTAGAGAAGGAGCTGAAGGCGGACAGACAGAAGGAGACTGTCTTCTTGGAAGCAGCCAGGAAGGGACTCTCTTCTGCACTGGGCCAAGCTTGAGCACTAAGAGACCTCAAAGCCTGCTGCCTACAGTGACACACTTCCTTCAACAATGTCACATCTATTCCAACAAGGCCACACCTCCTATTACTGCTTACTTTTTCCGGAGGGATGTTTATTTGCCACGGACAGAGGTCGTGGAGGTTAATTTAGTGAAACAGGTGTCAGGACCCGATGATACCTAATTTGGTCAAAGAACAAAAAGTGTGTAAAGTGTCTGAAAGTCCCCCACGGTGCACAGAATGTAGGGCACTTCATGAAAAGCCGGAACAGAAGTCCGGATTTCAGGGTACGGATGCTGCATCTTGGAAGAACACAATGCAGTTACTGTCTCACTGCCTGGGTTGACTTGGAAGCTTATGGGATGAGTCCTGACTGCATCCGTTACTAAGAGCTAAGCAGTAGAAAGCACTGGGTTGCTTGGGGCCCCAATATTCTTATGTATA
Organism: Tokudaia tokunoshimensis; assembly: GCA_036184795.1. Lineage (NCBI taxonomy): Eukaryota > Metazoa > Chordata > Mammalia > Rodentia > Muridae > Tokudaia > Tokudaia tokunoshimensis. The sequence goes on along the minus strand of BTHU01000004.1, from coordinate 39,110,987 downwards.
AACTGAGGCAAGTAGTAGATTCACAGATTAGTGAGGAGAGCACGGCAGAATGTGGAAAATAGGAGGAAAATGCTCTCATTTAAAAAAGAAAAGAAAAAAAACAACAACATGAAAAAAATCAGTCTTTTAATAATCCCAGGCACCTTCAGGCTCATTCAGTTTTTACTGAGAATTTTCACCAGTTCAAAGGATTTTTTTTTCTAAGACAGCAACCCTGATTTTTCCTCACTTTACTCCATCTCTTGCCATGGAGGGAAAGGAAAAGGATGGTGGGGGAGGGGGTTCGGGGCGGGGGACTAGAGTTACATAGCCCTAAGATTGCCCCTCTGGTTTGCCGGTACTGTGTGTGGGGGGGGGAGGGGGGCTCTGTCTTGATGATCGAACCACAACTTGACCTCCGGTGGCCCTACTGGCACGGAAGGATCTAAGGATCAGTTCTGCCTGGACCCACTCAGGTAGGAGGTCGGTCCTCCTAGCCCAGAGTGGCACTGGGCCCTCGGGACTCCCGGATTCAGCCTTGTGCTAGGTCACCCACTTGGGAAAGAGACGGTGGGACCTAGGGAGCCTGAGGTCGAGGTCTCCACGCTTCAGGAGAGTGACACCAGCGCCCCCGAGTGCCCGGGCCACGCGCAGGGCCCGCCAGGCTGGCGCGCCATCCTCCCCGCCCCCCACACCGCTCCTCCCGGTCCCCACCCTCTACGTCCCCACCCTCCTCCTCCGCCCCCGCCCCTCCCCCGCTCCCCGCCCCACCGCGTCCCAGCCGCCCGGGCCGTGAGAGCAGGCGGCCCTGCCACCGCACCTGCAAGGCGCTCGCTGCCTTGCAACAGCTCGGCACAGCTCGAGCCGAGCCCAGTCCTTCGTCGCTTTCTCCTCGCGGTCGATGACTCCCTAGACCCCTGGCCTACGATCATGACCACGTCCCTGCAAGACGGGCTGAGCGCCGCGGGCCGGGCGGGCGCCCAGGACTCGCCGCTGGCAGCGCAGGTGTGCCGCGTTGCCCAGGGCAAGGGAGACGCCCAGGACCTGGTGCAGGTCCCCGGACTGCACGCTCTGTCCCCGGCCTCCTCCGATGCGACCAGCCCGGGTGTCATAGACAGGTAGGCAGTTTCGTGGGGGTGCCCGGGTCAGCAATCCGCGCTTGGGGTATGGAGGCAGCCCAGGGGTGAGTGTGTGCCCAGAGCCCGACCAAGTTTGGAAAGTGTCTGAAGACAATTCCCTTGGATCTGGCTGTCGTGGGGTCAGCAGGGCATCGCGATCTCCAGGTGCCCTGTTATAAATAGCATCACAGGGTGGAGGAGAGCCGTCTGTCTCACCTTTGCCCTTTGGTGTAAACCAGAAGGCTACACTCCAGACTGACCACACTCAGCTGCTGGGTGGCCCTTTTCCTACCTTACTATAGGCTTCAAAAATCCAAGCTTGACTGTGTTCACCTCCCACGTAGACAGAGTCTTCCAAGGGCCCAGGAGAGGCAGAGCCGGCAGAGCAGAGATTGACGTTTGAGCAGTCTTTATGTTCCACAGGAAAGCAGAGGCTTTCCAAGGTTTCTCATCTCCACAGCAATGAGCATTAAGTGCCTTTGGAGTTGTCATACTTAGGAAAGAAAAAGGCAAGAATAGCTTAAGAATCCGTGGCCCTCTGCAGTCACACATGTAAATACCACTCCTGCTTCTTTGTCAGGATTGCAAAGCGCTCTGACTTCAGTCAAGTTAAAAGAACTCCCAGTGGCCTAGCGTACATTCGTGCGGAACACATTCTATTGACTTACCTTCCCAGAAGGACTGCCTTGATGTTCTGTATCTATAAGCACTTGAAACATTAGCAGACGGTGTGTGGGCAACATTGTGAATGAAATTCGAAGTGAGATGAACCACATCTATATTTAATAAATCATAACTTCCAGCAGTGATGAGTAAAAATTTCCTGGGGATGAGTTTACTGGATGTAACTTACAGATTTTGTCAATTTAATAGGCGCCAGGAAATGATGAATTCCTCTGGGTAATGTTTGCATAAATCATGATGTAGCCTGTGTTGGTGTTCAGGAAAATCCTAAGTACAGGAAATGGAGTGTCCATGCCTCCTGAGGTTTTGTTTCTTCTTCTTCTTCTTCTTCTTCTTCTTCTTCTTCTTCTTCTTCTTCTTCTTCTTCTTCTTCTTCTTCTTCTTCTTTTTCTTTTCTTTCTCTGTGTGGTGGGGTGGGGGAGGTGCTATAGAATTATTTGTGGTAATTGGCATATTTATTTTGACCCATGGATATCCTTGCTTTTCCTGTACACTCATTTATATAGTGTTAGCCTTGTCACCAAGCAGTACACATTAGCCTTAGCAATGCTCTTTCCCCTGACAGCAATTACATTTTATATTCTGTTTTATGTAAATGACATCCTATGTTCTCTTGGTGTAGGAGAAAAACGAACGATCTGGATGTTCTGGAAATGCCACCCATTCCCAACCCTTTTCCTGAGCTCTGCTGCTCTCCACTTACATCTGTGCTGTCAGAAGGCCTGTCTCCCAGAGCAAATTCAAGGAAGAAACAGGTATGCACTTCCAAATCTGTGAAATTCTGATGTCTTCCACGGCTTATGCCCACACAGACCTTAAGAGTTTTCCAAAAAAAATAAATAAATAAAAAATAAAAAAAGAAGCATCAAAAGAGATTTGCTTGGCCCATGCTCCATTTCCCTTGACTGAAGAGGGCTCTTGAGATGACGTTCCTTTTGGGATTCAGTTTCCTCAGCCGTATAGTGGGAATATCAAAAGTTCCCTTTTGGGTTCTTGGGAGAGAATAGGGTTGAAAGTGCACCTGATCTGACTGTCTAGGTAGCCAGGACAGGTCCCTGGGACAACAGGCATCACTTTCACATCAGTCTTAATTGGAAGGGGTGGGACTATAGTATCAGGTAAGAAGGGGATTGGCTCTTTGTTGTTTAATGATGTCTTTCCATATACACATTTCCTATAAGGCTTACCTCCTTTACCAAAGGAAAGTGCAGTAAAAATTCTGACAGGGACTGAGCAATGGCTCCCAGGTGAGGGCATTTGCTACTAAGCCAGAGGACCTGAGTTAGATTTCCTGAGACCCATAATGTAGAAGGAGATAACTTACTCTCAAAAGTTGTCCTCAAACTTCTACATGGGTTCTGGGGCATGAATATGTACACACATGCACACACACATACCCCATAATATTTTTTTTAAAAGGAATGAGGTAATTGGAGTTTGGGGCTCAAAATACTTTCCAGTAAATTTTATGTTTTGGAGGTTCCAGTTGCAGAAGGCATCTGACTTGGAAGCAATGGTAAGAAAATGGAGTTTGTTTTGATGGTCTTTCTTGTTGGAGACTGACTTACACCAATCAGATAAAAAAGACCAAGCAACCGAGAGATGATACTTCATGACTATACATTTTAGGAGAGAAAAAGCAACACATCCTAGAATTATTCATCTTTTCTCATGGACTTATTCCAGTTTTGAATTAACAAAATAAAGAACAGCTTCACTTGTCAAAACCCATCTGGTTTTTTTCCCCTTTGGTGTTTTAGTTTGTGTGTGTATGTGTGTGTGTGTGTGTGTGTGTGTATGTGTGTGGGTAGGCAACATCAACACTCAGATAACTGTAATGAGGGGAAGGGAGGAGACAGGTAGCCTCCCATCTATTCTCTTTCATATATATACATATGTGTTTGTATAAGTAGGAGAATATATATATACACACACATATATATATGTATATATACACATAATATTAACCTCTGATTGGTTCAGTGATGTAATTTTACTTAGGGGAAGAAGGCAAGAAATACTCTGGGGAGCCGGCATGCTTATTACCATGCAGCAATAGATAACAGGAGGAGGTGTGTGTGGAGGAGTTTCACAGGGGTGCAAGCACTGTGTAATGTGTGGTTTAGAGGCCAGAAGTCAAGGGCAAGTGTCTTCTTCAAATACTCCCTGCCCTGTTTTTTACATGTATTTACTTATATATTCATGTGCTTGCATTCATTTTCATGTGGAGTTTAGAGGACAGCTTTCAGAATTGGTATGTGCTTCCATGGATTCCAGGGATCAATTCAGGTCATCAGACTTGAGCCATCTTGTAACCTCTTCTCCAACCTTACTCTTTAAGACAGTATCTCTCACGGAACCTGAAACTCACCAATTTTGTCAGACTGGCTGCCCAGTGAGTTCCAAGGAACTAACTGTCTCCAATTTTACAAATGGAAACTATGATGTCTGACTTTTGGAAATGTAATTTTCATAGCTGTCTGGTATATACACATTTTGGGGGACAGGATTGGAACCTGGTAGTGGATTGGGAAAGATTAAGATGGTCCATTCTCAAAAGCTTTTTCATCAGAGTGAGATTTTAAAGTCTGGTTGTAAGGTTGCACATAGCATTTCTGAAATATCAAAGCACCCAGAATTTGGTTATGGAGCTAGGAATGACAGATTTAACTGTGGGCTTTGTATGGTTGTTTCTCTCATTCTGGATGGGCAAGAATATGAATGATGTTGGCATAATATTCAGTTGGGGGAATTTAGCTAACAATTTCTTCAAGCCACACATTCTCACATTTTCCTAGACAGTTGACACCTGGTCAGGCAGAGATTCCCCTCAACCCCCACCTCACCCGCCTCTGCCTGACAAAGAATGATTGGCAAAGCAAGGGTATGTGATTGGTATAGCAGTGGAGAGGAAGAACAGGAGAGAAAGTGATCTGGCAAGGCTTTATTTTGTGAATTAACACAGGATACTTCTGTGTAAAAGAAATACTAGTAGAGTAAGCTGGGTTCAGGATACAAAGGGAGACTAGATATTATTGTGTTCATGTTGACATGCTCAATCTGACGAAATCTAGATGGGCTTCAGGGCATACCAGCAGGGATCATCTTGATTTGGTCTAATTGAAGTGGGAAGGTTACTTACTGTGGGTGAGATCGTTCTCTGGGCATCGATCCTGGGCTGGGGAAGATGGAGAAAGTGAGAAAGTTGAACCAGCATACACTCATTCATCAATCTTTCTTTCTCACGGATGCAATGGGACTAACTACTTCAAGCCTGGTTACTGTGACTTCCTTGGCAATGATGGACTGTGACGTTGAATTGACATCTGAAACAAACCTTTTTCTTCTTGAGTTGGTTTTGTTACACTATTTTATCACAGCAAAGGGAAAGAGACTGAGATTCCAAGAGAACAAGAGTAAGTTAGGTCTTAGATCCAGGTGGAGGCAGGCGGTCCAGCGAAGAGCAGTGGGTTTCATATTTGGAAGTTTCAAAGTAGGGAAAAGATGACAGGTCGCTCACTCCGACAGGTTTCCTCTCTGCCCTTGCAGCCTGTCTCTAGCCTGACAGAGAACATTGTACACACTCACAGGCAGTTGCGCATACTTAAGAGCTAGATTTAGCTGACTTACTGGGTCCAGTCCCTGAGGGGTGTCCTACCGGAGCAAAGACATTTTTGTAAATATCTTCCTAGTCCCTGGACTGACAACTTCATGGAGAGGATATCCCACTGTTGAGGAGGAAGATTTGTTTTCCCTTTTTTCCTGTTTCCCTTTTTAATTCACCTAGATGTTGCATGGAGAATTGATTCTTTTCTTTTAATTACTTTATGCATTCTAAGTTCTTTGGAATGAGAAGGCTTTGAGAACTCATGGCTTTCTACATCAGCCATTTCCCTAGACTTAGTACCTTTGTCAAACACAGGTATGCCCCACCCCCTTGTTACAAGATAGTACCTTTGGTGTCAATATCTGCAGCCTTTTGGTTGATATTATATGTATGATGCCATGTGACTACATTGCACCACTCAATATTACTTATGGATGAAACATAGGAATATTACTCTTTTCTTCATCATCTCCTGCACTTGTTAAATCATTCCAGGCATGCTAGAAAATTCTTTTCTCTCCCCAGGAAAAGTAAAGAATTGCTACTTGTTATTAACAAATGAATGTCCAGAAATTTTGAGAGAATCCAGTCTAGAAATGTTAAATTTCATTTGGCCTTTCAAAACTGCAATCAAAATCACTTTCCAGGCCACAAGTAAGCTTTAAAAAGCATCTTGAGATGCTTACATGATGTGTGGTTGGTATATTGTACAGTATACCACAGTAGGATGGACTTTTCCTTTTTTGCAAGTAAGATATGCCAAAGTATGTAGTTCTGTGTGGTTTTAGTGTTATAGGGGAGCTGGGATGAAAATTGAAAATTGCTTCTTTATTCTCTCTCTCTCTCTCTCTCTCTCTCTCATGTTCACCATGTGAAATTATAAGGCTATTTTTTTTTGTGTCTGATAATAATAGCTATTTAAAGTGTCCCCTTAAAGTCTGTGATCTAGAAAAGTTACATTAAAATGATTTTCATTATGTAAGGAAATATCATTTTTAATTTATAACAGAAATTGGCTAGGAAATTATTCTTTACTGGCAGATGTTAAAGACCCATTACTTGAAGAATAAGAAAAAAAAGAGGTTTTAATTCTCATTGAAGAATCATTTCTAGTCTCCTTTTCTAGGCCTTAGATAATTTTTGAGTCTAGACACAGCTTGCGTGTAGGTTCTGGTCAGTAGCCTCCCAGGACTGTCTAAGATAGCTAATGCAGAATAAAGTGCCTGGACATTTTAGAGATTCAACCTAGTGAAAAACTGTGTCATTGAATGCTGGAGTTGAGAGAGAGACTTGACATCATCTACTGCCCTACTTCCACAGATCTGTGTCTAAGCGTGGCTGGGTGCTTAAAAGTGATGTAACTGGGTCTTGGCATTTGTAGTCTTGAGGATTTGATAGTATATTTTTCAGGAAGGTACAATTTCCAAAGACAGAAAGGACCACATAACTAGTGTAAGCAATAAATGCTTAAAAACATTCTCAGCTACAGACCCACCTATAAAACATCATAGAGGGCCAGAATAATGTCATTTGTTAATATTCATCTAAGGAGGTGGCATTTCTCTCTCCTCTTCTCCCTTTTCTGAATTACAGCTCTATGATTTTCCTCTATGGCTTTGCTCTCCCAAATTTGATAGGAAAAATTAATCAAATAATCAGCTACATTAAATTCCCTAGCAAATTTCTTTCATAAATTAGAAATGACATTTCTTTAAATAATAAAAATCATTTTGAGTGTAAGTAACATTTCTCTTTACCTGCATGCAATAAGGACACATGCTCCACTATGTTCATAGCAGCCTTATTTATAATAGCCAGAAGCTGGAAAGAACCCAGATGTCCCTCAACGGAGGAATGGATTCAGAAGATGTGGTATATCTACACAATGGAATACTACTCTGCAATTAAAAACAATGAATTCACGAAATTCCTAGACAAATGGTCAGAACTTGAAAATATCATCCTTAGTGAGGTAACCCAATCATAAAAGAACACACATGGTATGCAGTCACTGATAAGGGGTTATTAACCCAGAATCTAGGAATACCCTAGACACAATTCGCATATCAATAGATTTCTTAGAAGATGGAAGGAGAGACCCCTGGTCCTGGAAAGACTGGATGTAGGGGAACGCCAGGACAGAGAAGCGAGAGGGGGTTGAATGGAGGGAAAGGGGCTTACGGGACTTTCGGGGAGGGAGGAAACGGGAAAGGGGAAATGATTTGGAATGTAAATAAAAAAAAAAAAACCAGAAAATAAAAAAAAAAAAAAGAAAATGCTGACTGCTAGAGTCACATGACATATACTTTTAAAGACTTCCAGACAATCAAAGAGGCACAATTGGTGGAGTACACTTTTCACTGCCTTACAAAAGGCAAACAAATTTTCTATATGAATGTCAAACCCTTTGGTCTTATTTGTATTTTACAGTTTAGTTTTAAAGATTAAAATGTCATATAAAAAACAAATGAAAATGTCCAGAAAAAAAATATCTTCATGTGCTTTGTGTCCCATCATACTGTTTCTGGTCTGTTTTGTAACATTTGTTCTCCCTTTCCTTTCCTTTCCTTTCCTTTCCTTTCCTTTCCTTTCCTTTCCTTTCCTTTCCTTTCCTTTCCTTTCCTTTCCTTCCCTTCCCTTCCCTTTCCTTTCCTTTCCTTACCTTTCTTTTATTTTCTTTTTTCTTTTTCCTTCCTTCCTTCCTTCCTTCCTTCCTTCCTTCCTTCCTTCCTTCCTTCCTTATGTCATTATGTAGCCCAGGCTGACCTGGAACTCACTATATAGATAACCCTGGCATTGCATCCACAGAGATCTACCTGCCCCTGCCTCCCAAGACTTGGGAGTAATGGTAAGAACCACAATACTTGGTCCCTGAAGCCTTTTAAAATATATATCAGGAAAACTAGGAATGTCTCCTGAATATTTAAGTTATTAGTTTTCCATATTCATTGGCTTGGATTTCCTCTACTATGTCAATGATGTTTAAAAAGATAACTAGATCTCTGTCTCCAAATTAAATCTCTTTTTATGTCACTGTGATGCCAATAATTATCTCATCATGTATGTGTTAAGCCTATATGTGCGGTCCAGAGTAATTTATGTATACTTTCCTAAATTCATTTTTCCAACATGAATAGAAATAGAAAGAAATTCTACCCTCATGCCCTTAGTTTCGAGGCTTAGTGGTTATCAAGACTTTCCTCAATTTACTTAATCTATTCTTTTAAGAAAATATGATTTCCTTTGTGGGAATATTTGGGAGCAAATCTCAGGCATTCTGTCATCATAGCCCACCTAGTTTTTATCTGTGGGCCCTGAAAAATACATTAAAAAGCTATAACCTGAATAGTATTATTTCCTAACAAGTATAATTCCTTGATATCATCTGAAACCACTTATAATCAAATTTCCTCAGTTGAAACAACACATGAAATCCTCACATTAAGTATTGATTATACTTCAAATGTCTAAGAATTAGCCCTTTGAAAGTCTAAATTCTTCTTCAGATGAAAACAACTTCATAAATATTTAGGGCCTCCAAGCTATTCTACAAAATTCCATATTATGTGAAATGAAACACACATATGCAGAAAGAATAATAGAAACAGTACTTGTTTTATTATTAGAGTGTCAAATGAATCTATCTCTGTAACAGCCATTTGCTACTCTTGAGTGCTGCTACTTGATGAATATCATTGTTATTTTGGAAAATGAAAGAGTGTGCAGATCTTTGTAGCACCATTAAAGCAGGTTGTAAGGGCCATGGTTTCTCAAAAGGTGCTCACAAAAGCACTTTCCGTGAAGAACTTGAACTACTTACAGACATCCTTGAAGAATTATGTCCCCAAGCAGGACAAGGGGAAATGAACACTTAACATGTTTCCTTTGCTGGGTGCACAAAATCAGTTATTTTCTTCCCTGCTACTTTTAGACTCTGTCAATATGCCTTTGGAAAACTGTGGAGAAATCTCTTCAGTTGAGAGAAGGTGGGGATACTGCAAGTGGACTTTGGTTGGTAGTTTAGCCATGTATTGATTAGGGGAAAGAGAACCTCACATGAACTGGCCTGGAAAGTTAGGTTTTAGTGTCCGAAGAACAAAAGTTCAATGGTCTCATGAGAAATTGGAATTGCAAAGTAAAAAGTGAGGGGAAAAAACCCACACAAACAGGGCAACCAAGGTCTCTCTCTTTCCTCCTATAGACACATCAACTAGCTTGTGCTTCTTACATTTGTCCTCCTACATTGTATATTCTTGTTCACCAGCAGCTGTCCCTTGGATCTCTTAGTGGTGGTTCAGCATGTAAAACCTGTCAAGAGACTGTATATCCAGCTTTGGAACAGTTGTGGTCAAGAGGGCAGAGGGCCCTAGATCACACAAGCTGCTCAGCTAGCGTGTGGGAGGTTCTTCCGGGAAGCACGGGTTCAGTAGGTGTAGAATAGAGACAGAAGAACAAAACAACCTCAGGTATAAAAACAGAGCTGTACCAGAGTGTGCAGTTGAGAGCACACCAAAGCTAACCATTAACAGACATGTGTGACAGGTGGTGACTGCTAATCTGCTGTCTGACTTTGTGTGTGCTTCTTAATGTCTAGTTGTTTGTTTTGAATTCATGTGTTTTACATGAAGCCCATTTACTAAATAGTGGTTTCAGTTCATGCCACTTTTTCTGAGGAGATCCGCTTCAGGGGCCATTGTCTTGAGCTTTAGGAGGTACCGTGACTTCTGATGATAGGAGCTATCAACTCAGGGTTGTGTATAGAAGAAGATGGCTATCTCTTTACCTTCTACAGGGTTCCTTGCACATCACCTAACTCAGAGGATTCTAGTTTAAAGACTACTTCCAACACTTGTTTAATTTTGAAGGCACATTTGCAGTCCATTTTCATTTTTCACTTTCTAAAAGCTTGGTTTCTGTTTTGTTCTTTCCCTCAGGGTATAGATTATGTTCAGGGGAGGGAAAATTGGAGTCATTCATTGTTCAGGATACATGTGCATATTAATAAAATAATTCCACAGACTTTCACGTTTTTCTTTGGAGAAAATGCTAATTTATATAGAACAGTAATAAATTCTACTGTGTAAAAAATACCCATGTATTTAAATAAGAGATTAACACACTGAGGAATTTTATTTATAAACTTAAAGGTCAGATCAAGGGAGAACCTTGGAAGTGATCATAGGCTTTTGCCCTGGCAAAGGAACAGAAAGAAGGATTCTCAGTTAATTTAGAAGTGATGTGAGAATAAAGACAAAGAGAGACTCCCGTGCCTCATAGGCTTTCTTACAGTCTCATATTTAACAATTTTCAAGCCAGAGGGAAAATAAATACAAACGGAAGACTTAAGATCTCTAGTTTGTTCATAAATGTCTCTATTCCTAAAAGTCATTAGTAAAGTGCAGAGTTATCCACACACTTTATTCCATAGGTGAAATGTTTTATATGGTGACTTTGGAATCTCTGTTGACTCGAGAGCATAGTGTACTTACACCATTCTGGGCACCACGCTTAGTTTTGTATCTGTGGAATGGTGCGAGACAGTGTATGGTGATTGAAAGGTTTTAGTGTGTGAGGACCAGCATGCCTGTGTGATAATACCATCCCACTGCTTCTGAGAAATGCAGTATCAGACCACTGCCAACACGTCCCAGGTCTTGGAGCTCTTCCATCTTATTCTGGTCCCAGGATAGGTGAGTCCTCCAGCTCTTAAGTCACTTATGACTCCTGTGTAGTAGACAGAGGAGTCATGTGAGGATATCCTTTTTATTTTCTCGCTAGATGGTCTCTCAGTCTCATCTCTGAACTTCTTCCATGGTCACTTCACCTCTATGGATAAAGAATGCATCAGTGGTGAGACGGGCCAAGGAACCGCAGATCTTTGGCCGTGGAGAGAGTAGGAATAGGAAGGCCTGGTTAAAGTAAACATTGGACAGCAAGTCAAGAATCAGCTATCAAAATGAGAACCAGAGGGGTCATCACATCTGGGAGGCAGAGGGCTGTGGTGCTGAGCCAAGTGCTTAAACTGAGGGATAAAGACAGGAGATTAGATGGGAACATTTGAGGTTGTTATAGGCCCAGTCTGCACTTAACTCCAATTGGCTTCCTGGGTGTGGATTGGCTGTGGCCCAAATTCTTCTTCAAATTCCTTCTGTTCCACCCTCCAACCTTTCATTTGGTTTTTAAAGGCAAACACTAAGGAGACCACTTTTCTTTCCACTGGCTATACCCTTGAACAAAACAGACTAGAGCCTACATAAATTCCCTTTGTCTCTGCCACTACCATCCTAGTTTAAGCTAACTACACAGACCATAAATGGCCCCGATTCTATAATACTCTATCTTGATCCTTTTCTCTATGTATTTGTTACTAGACACTTTAAAAAAAAATACAGGCCAGGATATTGCAAAGAGAAATGGATCAAGATAGGCTACTAACACTTATAAACAAAGCCTAGGACCTTAAATACATAAAACATTTATAGAAAAGCAAAACAAAACAGACTCCACTGTCTTTCTCTGGTTGAAAAAGTTTTGACCACTTAAAGATAACATCTCTTCCTTTGGCCTGTAGCACTGTATGTGGTTGGTCCTGTCTTGTGGCTCTCATGGCTCTTGTAACTCTCTTACCTCATGTACTCTTCAACTTTTGCTTATTATACTGCATTTAGAGGCCTGTCATCCCCTCTGTTGTGAACTGAGAAAGCGTCTTTCTTCTGTCTCATGGTCTGCTTTCTGTGCTTGGAGCCTCTTCCCTAGCTCTGTGTAGAGCCAATGATACTCATTTAGGTTTTGGCATAACATCCCATTGCCACTATCCTTGGCAGCTGTGTGCATGACATAGCTTTCATTCCTCCTCCTCCTCCTCCTTCTCTTCCTCCTCCTCTTCCTCCTTCTCCTCTTCTTTCTTCTTTTCCTATTCCTTTACATTCTTTAGTTTAGTTTCATGACCTGACTTATCTTTTTTTTTTTTTTATCTGTTTGGTCTATTTATTGTTTTTCCATCCAAATGAATTATCTTGGGTTCATTGTTCCTGGGCTCCTTTGTTGAAAATGGTTGGATAAATGGTTTATTGAAGGGCAATTCACAATGGGAACCCAGTTTCATCAAATTGTGTCCTGTCCTAGTCCAACCACAATCAATTATCTTCATTAAAATTTAAAAGTAACCACACTCTTATTAGAATATTCTATTTACAAAACAGACATTTATCAGGACTAATTGGACTTAATATAATTTTTTACTTTAGTTATTAGGACATGTTTGTCATCTGTAATGAAATTAGTGGAGACATTTCCAATTTTACACGTTATTCTTATTTGGTATTCTCGTAAGTGATAGGTACACACTGCACTACCAGACTTTCATCCGGCTTACACTGTTTTTTATAAAGTCTTCACAGAAATGCTTAAGTGCAATTGTCATTTGCCTATATTTCTCTCAGCCCAAGGGGAAGACACTAGCAAATATTCTACTCAATTGCTTACTTTTCTGTTTAGTTTTGAGATGGAGTATCGCTGTATCATTCTAGTCAGCCTAGACTTTGTTCTGTTAGAACAGGCAGACTTCAAGCTCTCAGAGATATTCTTGGTTCTGTCTCCTGAGTAATTATTGAGTATTAGTATCACTAGTGACTTACATAGATCAGCGTTTATCACATGAGAGAAGGCACAGATCCCTTAGATACATGCCGATATTTTGCCAGAGTGGGGAGAACTCAGAGATTTGAGGGAATCAGTTTCCAGGTCTTCATCCTCTATACATAATTTACCTAAACCTTACCTCCCTTAGAATTTACCATGCACATACAGCCTCTTTACTTTGCTCCTTGTCTTGGGGTAAAAAAATCCTTGAGGCCAACTTGACACAAACTGGAGTCACTTGCTAAGAAGGCACCTCTTCTGAGGAACTGCTTCCATCAGACTGGTTTTGGGCACATCTGTGGGGGTATTTTCTTGATTGTTGATTGATGTTGGAGGGCCCAACACATTGTGAGCAGTGCCTCTCCCTGGGTAGGTAGGTGGTCCTTGACTGTGTGGGAAACCAAGCTGAAGAAGTTAATAAAAGCAATACACGCCTGTGGTTTCTACTTTAGGATCCTGCCTTGACTTTTCTGGATGATTGACCATAACTTATAAGCTAAAATAAACTCTTTGTTCACTAGGTTACTTTTGATTATTCTGTTATCTCAGCAATTGGAAGCAAACTGGGCCAGTACCAGTGGGAATGGATACCAAGAAATGTCAGGCTATGGTGCAGTTGCAACAAAGTCCTCAATCCATTCCTTAGACACTCCAGAGCCATGTAGGGCCTGAAGAATTGTGGAGAATTGAGGCACAGCAGCTGGGCTGCTTCGGAAATGCCTGGCTTTGGACATAGTAGCTCCCTTTAGTGGAGTAAAGTGGCAAAGAAAGAAGCCTTAGCCACAAAGCCTTACCGGCTGCTACTGGGAAACTGAGAACTTCAGTCTTGAATAGAGTGGGTTTGGGTGGTTGCCAGCATCCAATACAGTTAGTGATTTATTCTTCTAAAAGCAACATTTTTCCCCCCTGAAAATACTGAGTTTTTAGGATAAATTGGTTAAAAATCAAATGTAAAATTTATGGATCATTTCTTTCAAATTTTGTGTGCAATTCGACATTGTGATTAACAATACACTAATGAATTGTATTATAAACTCTTTATTCTAACTCTGCTCAGCTCGCATCCTGTTTCATCACAAAATATTTAAATATGCTCTGCTTTCTAAATCAGTCACATATTAGCGGGTGGGCTAATTTTTGCAGAATACATTGTTTGCTTTCATCAACAACATTAGAAAAATTTACCATGACTGGAATGATATTTAATTTAGACATTTCTAATTTTGTTCTGGACTTTAATTACCCTCAGAGTTGCAACCCAGAGGTGAAATGAACATTCACACAGTTCATAGAGCAGATCTGTGCACTTCATAGGATTTCAACAGAACCTGCCGAAGTCTTGCTCCCTCATCATCATTAGTTTTACTGTTTGGAATAAAGGATGAGAAGGTTCTTATCTTCTTTTTTTAAGGCTGTGCTCAGACCTCATATGTAGCCATGATTGTTCTTGAACTCATGGCACTCCTTACTGCATCTCCAAAATGCTGGAAATACAAGCAGGGACCACCATGCTTGGCAGTCTTGTGCTATTTTAAATTTTGACTCATTTTAGACATTTCTATTATTCAGTCTAACCAATAACTTATTGTGTCATTTTAAAAAATGTTTTGACTCAGAATGATATTGACATCACTGTATAAGTGAACAGTAAAATTGAATTTTATCTGAGAGGGGACTGACTGCTAAGTCTCTCTGTCTCTGTGTCTCTGTGTCTGTCTCTCTCTCAGCAGGGTTCTTCTCTGTGGCCCAGGCTGGCCTCAGAGTTCTGACCCTACTCTAAGCTGATTACCATGATTATAATCATGCACTACCTCCTGTGGTCACCATTTTCCCTAAATTGAACAAACTAAATCTGAGGTTTTAAGCTTTTGAAGAAAATATATTTAAAACAAACAAACAAACACCCAAAGCATTTTATGAAAATAGCAGGTTGAAAAAAATTCGTGCAAGAGCCTTATGAATGAATTGGTTTGGCCAATGTATG
Source organism: Tokudaia tokunoshimensis (assembly GCA_036184795.1). Lineage (NCBI taxonomy): Eukaryota > Metazoa > Chordata > Mammalia > Rodentia > Muridae > Tokudaia > Tokudaia tokunoshimensis. The sequence continues at coordinate 39,095,974 of BTHU01000004.1, read as the reverse complement.
ATAAAATTATCACTCATTTTCTGTGAATAATAGTTTGAATAAATCTGTATTTATGTAAAAGACTATAAGTCATTACTGGCAAAGTTGTGTTAACAATATATCTAGAAAATAAGAAAGTGAGTTAATCTGATTGGATGACATATCTGTTTCAATCTAGTTAATAAACACTTAGGAGGCCCTGATTAGTTTTCAGTTGATTGATAGCCAGTGATTTTTATCTTAGACTTAAAGGTTAACACTGTCTTTAATGGCTTCGCCATTCTTTTTCCTCCTTTATATCACCAAGATCTTATTACTATAACAATATATCTGATAATCAACTTAAGAATTAAAAAGGTTTTGAATTATAGTTAGGAAGGTTTCTTTTGACATCATGGCCTTGTGTCTGTGGGAGACAGCACATCATGGTGGGGAGTGCATGACAGAGCAGTATTGTCCACCTCTTGGCAGACATGAAGTTGCACAGAAAGGTGAAGGGCCCCTATTCTAGTATCTACTTCAAAGCCCTCAGCTTGTTCTCTCCTCCTAGTCCTCACCTCTCAAGGTTTCTGCCACTTTTCAATGCTGTCATGTGTTGGGAACCTAGATTTTAATCCACCAGCCTTTGGGAAACATTCAAGATCCCAACTGTTGTGTTTACCCAGCTTAATCTTTCTCCCTAGTACATATTATCACTCGGTACTCATTGTTCACATATATGTGTTTACTCATTGCATTTACTCAGTAGAACAGAAGTTCCATGAAGGCAGAGATTCTATTGTACTAATATTTTGAAGTTTATTTTATTTGTAATTGTATGTATATGTGTGTATGGAGAGCAGGTACTCATGGAGTACAAAAGAAGAAGTCGGAACCCTTGGAATTCAAATTACAGGTGGTTGGGAACTGCCCTTAGTGGGTGCTAGAAACTCAGCCCTTTTACAAGGTCAGTGTGCTTTTAACCCGTTGTGTTTTCTATACTCAGTTTCTAGAAAGTAAAATATGACTGGCTTTTAGTAGGCTCTCAAGAAATTTTGGCTTAATAAATAAGAATAAATGAGGAAGAAACAGAGAACTGTTGATTTCTTGATGCAAGTGAGAGTCAACCTGAGATCCTACTGATTATTTAATATAAACGATTTAATTTACAAAGAAACTTAGAAACGTTAAGTCTACTTCTTTTTCAGGGAAGGTTCTGCTGTTGTAGGTTGTTGCTGAAAGAGATCCTGGGAAGGATAAGCATTTGAGTATTGTTTTAGCACTATAAGCATATTCTAAATTTGGATCACCCTTGCTCCGAGTGAGTCCTGTTCTTTGTCTCTTGGTCTCCTTGTCAGCATTTTCATCCTCCCCAGCACACGTGTGCCAATTAAAAAGCACATCTACTTTATGGGGCCGAGTCTGGTATGGTTTTCAGCCAGCCCACATTCACAGTGGAAGATTACTTTCATTCTTGGGGAGGGTAACACAGGCATGAGAGGCTCAGTATTCAGATGAAAGGGCCACTTTGGTATTATTTAACTGTGTTTTGGCAAGACTCTGGTCAGTGTCTGGTTTCTCTTTGGAGCCATTTTGCATTATATTACAGTACTCTGACTGTGCTATGCCAAGGAAATTAAGATCAGCTGGAACACTCAGTTGGTCATTGGCTTGGACTCTTAGGGCACTGGGAACTTGATGACCTCATTTAGGCTGAACCTGCCTTTGTCCCCAAAGCATAAGGGCTCTTTTTACAAAACCATGTCTGCAACTTGGGAAAGAAAGACATGAGCAAGGTTCAGAGAAAAATGACTTAATAGTGGAAGATATTTGGGTCAACATTGAGTATGGAATGCATAATACATTTAATTGAGAAAGATGAAGAGGAGGCACCAGGTTCCTTCAACATGGCCTTAGCCACCAAGTCCTGCGATCTTGGAGGATCATTTGAAGATTGGTTTGTAAGTGCATGTGCATTTGTATATGAGATCAGATGTTGATTCTGAGTGTCTTCCTTAATCCCTTCTACCTTATTGTTTCTGAGATAGGATCTCTTCTGGAGCCTAGAGCTCTCTGATTAAACCAGGTTAGGTAGCCACGGAGCTCCAGGGATCTTCCTGTCTCCAACGCTTGGATTTGAGGTGTGTGCTGCTGCTAGCTGCAGCTTTTTTTACGTGGGTTCTGTGGTGTCAAGCTCAGGTCCTGAAACTTTCCTTGCTGGCACTTAGCTAACTGAGATGTCTCCTCAGCTCTGAAATGCATGGTTTAAAGAAAACTGAAAAATATAAATAAATAAAAAATAGAAATATTTATGGTGCCAGCAACTGGAATGGGTCTTATGGTCTGTCAGTCTGAGAAGGTTTGAGAGAACATCCTCCTTACAGTAGGACTTGTGATGGGCTCTGCATGCACATGTTGTGTGAGACGCTTGGGGGAGGGTCGTCCTATGAAAAAAAGTTACATGGTAACAATGGAGAACTCTTTGGTGATGATGATGAGTTTTGGAAATAAGGACTCACTAGATAGCCCTGGCTGGCCTGAACTCACAGAGATCTACTTGCTGTTTCCTCCCACGTGCTGGAATTAAAGGCATGAACTTACTACACATAGCCTGGATTATCAAATTAATTTTAATTTAAAATATGGAGAAGAAAATTTTATTTGCGGATGTATTTGAGAAAGACGACAGTTAACACAGCTTTTCAAGCACAAATTAAGTAGCTTAGTAATATTACTTTCATTGAGACGCTAAGGGCTGTACAACTTATCTATCTCTCCTCCATGTTGGGAAGTACTGCTAGAGACATTTACAAAGTTCTTTGTTTCCAGTTCTGTCAGAAGGCCCTGTTTCCAACCTTCATCTCTTTCTTTCCATTTCTTTTCTGGCCAAAGTTCTTCCTCCAGATTATTTTTTTTTTAATTTTACTAATACCCATGTCATTAGTATTGAGGTTATTGGGTTTTGTTGCATTAGAAAAGTTGTTTTTGCCTTATGTTTCTTTATGTTGACAGGAAAATGGCTCTCAGTAATGTGTCTGAAGATCAACTCATCTCCAGCAACCAGCTTCTCTGCCCTTATTTTGATGGCTCTAGAGTTGTGTACACCTTTCCTTTTTGAGACACCTTCTTGGTTTCTGGCTCGCACAGAGCTTGTTGTAGGATGTTAATGACTGTGCTATTTAGGATTTTATTTTGGAATTTGTTGTCATTTTACTGTCAATGTGACCTCATCAGCTTCCGTGACTGCAACTGAAGTATAAATGACCTGGAGCTGGAACTTTTGCTCCACGTGTTCACTGGTGCAGCCCAGAAATCACTGAAGCGCAGCACATTTCAAATGGAATCACTTATTTCCTGCTGGGGCTTGCTCCTTCTTCTCTAGTTTCCTTCAGTGGAAATGGAATATGTTTCACTCATGTAAGCCAATCACAGATCTTATCTTACCTTCAACTTCTCTCTTCCTAGTTCTCCTTCTCCATTGATTGGTTACCAAGTCCCCTTGAGAAGACAAGTCTTGGGTTATCCACTTTTTTTTTATAACCTGTGCTCTACACCAGTAGCGCAGGCTAAATCACCTCTCTCATAAGAACTCTGGAGGTTCTTCTCACACGTTATTTTGTCTTAGTCTTCTACTCTTAGAAATACTCTTTAATTTTGCTTTTGCTATTGCTGTTGTTATGGAGGTCAAGTCCATGCAATGCAATAGTTGGTTTACAGTGTTTGATTTACTTCCATTTAATGCTCTCACGATGACACCATGTGTTCCTGTACTTTCAAAACATTTTCATTGCTGGAAAGAAACCTTCTCTTCATCAAACTATCCTTCCATCTCTTCCTCCCTCTTGGTGACTGACAGGCATTAGTATGTGCTTCCTCTTTATGACTTCACAAATCCTGGAAATTTCATAAAATTGAGCTCTTACACCATATGGAATAACTCCCATGAAATAACTCTTCATCTGCAGAGAGGTAATTAGTTTCTCTTTTTAAAATAAGAGATTTGTTACCAATTCATGCTCATTTCTCTATTCTTCATCCTTTTTGTTCCTTTCTACGATAAGGGAAAAACTGTTCGAGGTAGGTGAGTATCATCTTTTCCTTCCATCATTTTATACCTTAACAACAAAGAGCACTTCAGCGTATTTCACTTTATATACAAATACAATGGGGGTGGCAAGATGACTTGATGGGTAATGAACATTGCTACCAAGTCTGATGACCCGGGCTCCCAGATGATGGAAAGACAGAACTGACTTCTACAACTTACTTCCTGATCCCTTTGTGCATGTGTGTGTACATATGGGTACATCCTCCCACAAATAGCCGCCAATAGTCAATAAACAAATATAATATTTTTAAAAAGTACATTTTATATATACTTTCAACCTTCTATTTTCACTTGACATTTTTATTAATTCATATTAATGATTGTATAACTAGTCTATTTGCATCTCACACACCCTCATATGTTGTTTCTTCACCTTAGACAATTTCCATCACAAAATGTGCAGGGGTTTCTCTTCTTTCAGTTCTCAGAAATGGGACTGTTGGAATGTGAGATCTGTGCATTGTTCAGTATCAGTAGATTCTGCCAAGTTGCCATCCTGAATAGCCATGACTACCAGCACTCTATGTGACTCTGTTTTCGTCCTTTCTGTTCAACAGCTGATGTTTCATAATTTTAAGATTTTTTTTCAATCTGGTACATTCAATGACATGTAATACCAATATGTTAATGTGCATTTCCTTGACTGTTTGTGATGATTTCAGTGGTTTCTGATTACTCTTCTCATCTTTGTGAATTATCTATGTTTTTCTCTTCTGTCATTTTTTTTTCAGAATGATTTGTGAGAGTCACTTAGAGCACATTAGTAGTATACCCTGTTGACAAGTGTAAGCATTATGATGACATTTTCTCAGTAATTGTGATTTGGCTAAAATGTGCTTACATTACAATGTCTCTTAGGATATAGAATGCTGCCCACTTTTGTTCTTTTGAGAAAATTACTTGAGAAAATTAAATTTCTATATCTTAAATGTATTTTCATCTAGCCATGTTAACATTTGAGTTAACATGCAAAGGCCTTTAACACAGCATTATTCAATTGTTATTTTTCAAAAGAGTACTCTCTTCTACAAGCATTAACATACCATATATTAAAGTAATTACCCCTCATCTTTTCTCAGAACTTTGAAAACGTCCTTTCATTATGGCCACTTTTTCTTATAGAAACAATAATTTTGAAGGCAACTCCAGCTATAACATTTTTTTCTTAAAACCATTTCATGGGTCTTCATATCTGTTCATGTACTGATTTCACTGAGGTCCTTGAGATGCTATGTTGCTGGCCCCCACTCTCTAATTCTGTTACTCATTTCTCTTCTTTGTGGATTATCTATGTTTTTCTATCATGTCAGTTTCTTCTTATTTATATCCCATGCTTTGACCGCACTGAACATCTTTAGTTTCCTACTGCACAACTTCTCTGATAAAATAATGAAATTTAGCCACACCTTGACACCTGGAACAAGGGTTAAGGCTTCTCATGAAGCTGATGCTTTGCCTTCCTGTGTCCCTCTACTCCTTAATCTTTAAATAGCTACTCTGAAGTGCATCTCTTTGAAGTGTCAGCTCAGAGATTTTTCTCTTTCCCTGATAGACTGTTATGAGCTGCTGTATTTGGAGCCGATCTACCTGGTCAGCTCCACAGCACTATCATTCTGTTTACTTACCACTATCCCATGATCTGGGAAGCATTCCCAGGTTACAGGAGTCATGTTTGCCTTTGACATCAATACATTTCTGGACACTAACATTGTACCTGGACAGACTAGGTCCACTGTAAATACTTGTTGAATAAAAAGGAGGTTCATAAAACTCAACTGTGAGTAGGATTTGTTCCAAGATATCTTAATAGAAGGGGATGTGTATATGTGCATATGCATATGTGTATATGTGTGTATGTATGTATGTATGCATGTATGTGGAACACATATATGAACTGTCCAGAAGACAGTCTCAGATGATGTCAACCTTGTTTCTTAAGGCAGGGCCTCTCACTGGAATCTGGGTCTCTGATTCAGGTGGGCATGCTGGCCTGTGCACCTCAGGGATCTGTTTATCTCCACCCCATGACTCCATTGCTAGGATTACAAGCAAGCATCTCCCCACACTGACTGAGCTTTTTGTTTCTTTATTGTTGTTGTTTATGTGGGTTCCAGGGATCAAAATGGCAGTCTTTATGCATACCAACTTTATTGACTTTATTGGCTGGGTTAGCTCTCTAGCCTCTCACTGTGGTATTTTTCCTGTGAAGTATGTACACTGCTTTTAAGAAAAATATATAAAAAATTATTTTTGTTCCTGATTCAAGAAATGGCAGGAACTTTTCTCATTATTTTGTACTGTGTAGGATTTTGTATGTTTTTTTTTTTCATGATCAGAAGAGAAACTGAATCATCTTCAGATCAGGATGTACTCTTTTTGAATGAGAAGCTGTGCTCTGGATTATTAAATTAAGTTTCATTGACAGATAATAGTCTGAGATTTAAGTCAGGAAAAACATCCTACTCAGTGCCCTAGAGAACCATTGGACAAAATAGGAAAGTGGAGAGGACAGAGGTCCTTGGACAGAGCCAGGGAACCTCCAGAGAGAGCAGTGATATAGCAAGGAACCTGTCCTGCTAATCTATGCTAGCCCTTAACCAGCCACAGCCAGAATAAGTGCAGGTCTATAGTTATGACAGCAGATAAATACTGTTGTTAAAGGCATAGAAATTAAGAAATCATTCAGGTACTTAGAGATTAAATTGAAATCCATTTCGAGAAGAATTTGACAGTTCTTCACTTACCAACACCATCAGTCTTCAATGGGTTGTTTTATATGTGATGCTTCATGGTGGCAGTAACAAGGACCTGCCTAGAGCCTTTGTGAGAAGTACACATCCTCATACACCACCCTGGAGAGTCAGTGTCTGTAGGCTCAGGTACTAGGAGTTTGAACAACCTAGGTTGTTCCTGTAGGTAGTACCTGACAGAAGAACCCTCTATATCTGCTGCAACCTGTCTTAGGCCACCTTTGAAGAGATCTTGCTGCAACTCCAGTACAGGTTTGGAAGAACAGCTCTTCCCTTCCTAGAAACATTGGATAATCTGCTATCCTCACAGGAAGGAAGTGTTGGGTTTTTTTTTTTTGTTTGTTTGTTTGTTTGTTTGTTTGTTATTTTAATTTTTATTTATCATATACACGCTGAATAGTCTGTAAATTTTTGATGGATAATTCTTGTCTAAGCCTCTTTACTCCATCTTAAACTGATTAGCTTTTCCTTGGACTTAAAATGAAGTCGACTTTAAAATTAAAGTGTATTTCCTGTTGGATAAGGAACTTGTTTGGCTTATGGGAGTTTTCTTTTTCCTTTTTTCCAAGCCTGCTGAGTAGCTGTTGAACATACAGGGGGCGCTGTGTGAATATGCTTTGACCTGGGTAGTTCCAGATACACACAACCGAGGAGGCATGCTTTAAAAGACACAGGGCATCTACTGCCTGATTCAATTTCATTGTTTTCCAGTGTAAACTTTTCTAAATCACACTATTCATTCATTTTGTTTGGATTATTGGAGCAATATAATTTGTTAAAACAAATGGTCTGTTGAATAAAGGACTATGTGAAGTTCTTTTAACTTAATTATTTGGAAAAAAGTCTTTTAATTTCATATTTAAGTAATTCTGATTCTTGTCATGGTTTCACATTGTAATAATGAGCACTAGGCCGAGATAGCATCTGTTTTAAGCTGGTGGGTTTTTGTTGATGTTGTTGTTGTTTTGTTTTTAATTGTGAGAGGTTAAATTTTTATATGCTAAAAGCCTCATTGAGTTGAAACTATAATTGGCAGATATCTCCTACAGATTACTACTTGAGTGAAAACTTGATGGCGTTTGGCCTGAGAATTGACCTATATCATTAGGCTGTCAGCATTACTTTTTCTTCTAGACTTACTGCATATGCAGATATTTTATTTGTAATTTAGTGGTCTATTTTATATAACATCATTTCATACATGCTTTAAAAGATCAACTCTCTGTTAATTAAAATGAAATGAAAGCCTCGCGCTAAGCTGGTTGTAAGATGAAAACTGTTTTTAGTCATTCTCTTTTTGAACTGTAAACTTTTTAGTTCACAATGTTTTGGATGGAGAAGGGGCTGCTCCAAATTTATTTATAGTCTTTGCAGTTCCTGTGAAACACTGGACACAGTAGCAAATGTCACTGTTGGTATCAATACTTAGATTCAGGCTTGGGTGGACTAACAATGATTAGGGACCCTTTGTTAAACCTCCCATTGCAACGAGGTGCCTACATCTCTGCTGGAAGCATGGAGGACCAATTATTGAACAGTGTAACCCAATGGAAGTGCCAGTGTGCGTTTCTGGTGTGACGCATTGGGAGGCTGACATCTTTCTCTTCTGCTCTTTGGAACGGCCTCTGGAACTTTGAGCTATGTTATCTGAGCCTTCCTACATCACATGCTCCATGCTGGAGAGTCCATAAGTCCATTAACTGCGCCTGCCATAGCCGGAGAGTAAAGCAATAGACATATGGCTTAGGGATACCTAAAGAGCAAACCGCCATATCAGGAAGAACTTGGCTAGTCTTAGATGGGTCACCAAAAAGGCTTTACCAGAGGCAAAAGTAACCCAATCATTTTGTGTTTCTCATAAGCTATTGTAGAAAGATAACCTTCCAGTATTTGTCTTATTTGACATTCAGCTACGGAAAACTAAACAAGAGCAATACACACAAATGATGTATGCTCGTGGTATACGTGCTCATACTTAGGCAATTGCAGGCGTTTGTGCAGTTTATATTCTGGACATCCCTTTGAAAACTTTGCATGTACTTTCCCATAGAAGCATTGATCCAGAATTGGATTTAGCACGTTATACTTAAATTATGGCACTAGCCATTATGAACTGTATCAGTTCTCGAGGGGGATGCCTTCTGAACTGGATCTTGGTAGCCACCATGTCCAGCAGCAGGAAGGGATGTTCTTCATGCTCTGTGTGGAGAAGTGTGCTCTACTACTGCTTGATGAGGGAAAAGAGCATCAGGGTTCAGATCTTCCTTGTGATTAAAGCCTTTGCTTCAAGTAAGCCCTGGCACAGGTCTCTTCTGTCTTGTTCTCAGACTTGTAAGGACTCTTTCGTGCATTTTCTTGGGTCCTTCCTTCCTTCCTTCTTTCCTTTCTTTTTTTCTTTCTTCCTTTCTTTTCTTTCTTTCTTTCTTTCTTTCTTTCTTTCTTTCTTTCTTTCTTTCTTTCTTTCTTTCTTTCTTTCTTCTTTCTTTCTTTCTTTTCCTGCTCTTTTTCTTCCTAAGGGAAAGCGAATGAAGGTTATCACTTTCTTTTTTTTTTTATTTTCTAAGTTTTTTTTTATTTACATTCCAAATCATTTCCCCTTTCCCGTTTCCTCCCTCCCCGAAAGTCCCATAAGCCCCCTTCCCTCCCTCTTTTCTCCATTCAATCCCCTCTCGTTTCTCTGTCTTGGCATTCCCCTACATCCAGTCTTTCCAGGACCAGGGGTCTCTCCTTCCATCTTCTTAGAAATCTATTGATATGCGAATTCTAGGGTATTCCGAGATTCTGGGTTAATATCCCCTTATCAGTGACTGCATACCATGTGTGTTCTTTTGTGATTGGGTTACCTCAATAAGGATGATATTTTTTTTTTTTTTTTTAATTTAATTTTATTTTATTTTTTTAATTTACATTCCAAATCACTTCCCCTTTCCCGTTTCCTCCCTCCCCGAAGGTCCCATAAGCCCCCTTCCCTCCCTCTTTTCTCCGTTCAACCCCCTCTCATTACTCTGTCCTGGCGTTCCCCTACATCCAGTCTTTCCAGGACCAGGGGTCTCTCCTTCCATCTTTTTAGAAATCTATTGATATGCTGATTGTGTCTAGGGTATTCTGAGATTCTGGGTCAATATCCCCTTATCAGTGACTTCATACCATGTGTGATCTTTTGTGATTGGGTTACCTCACTAAGGATGATATTTTCAAGTTCTGACCATTTGCCTAGGAATTTCGTGAATTCATTGTTTTTAATTGCAGAGTAGTATTCCATTGTGTAAATATACCACATCTTCTGAATCCATTCCTCCGTTGAGGGACATCTGGGTTCTTTCCAGCTTCTGGCTATTATAAATAAGGCTGCTATGAATATAGTGGAGCATGTGTCCTTATTGGATGCAGGTAAAGTCTCTGGGTATATGCCCAAGAGTGGTATAGCCGGATCCTCCGGAAGTGTCATGCCCAGTTTTCTGAGGAGCCGCCAGACTGCTTTCCAGAGTGGTTGTACCAGCCTGCAATTCCACCAGCAGTGGAGGAGTGTTCCTCTTTCTCCACATCCTCGCCAACAACTGCTGTCTCCTGTGTTTTTGATCTTAGCCATCCTGACTGGTGTGAGATGGAATCTCAGGGTTGTTTTGATTTGCATTTCCCTAATGACTAAGGATGATGAACATCTCTTTAGGTGCTTCTCAGCCATTAGATATTCTTCAGGTGAGAACTCTTTGTGGAGCTCTGTACCCCATTTTTTAATAGGGTTACTTGCCTCTCTGGAGTTTAACTTCTTGAGTTCTTTGTATATCTTGGATATTAGCCCTCTGTCGGATGTAAGGTTGGTAAAGATCATTTCCCAGTTAGTTGGTTGCCGCTTTGTCTTTTTGACGGTGTCTTTTGCCTTGCAAAAACTTTGTAATTTAATGAGGTCCCATTTGTCTATTCTTGATCTTAGAGTATAAGCTATTGGAGTTCTGTTCAGGAAATTCTCCCCTGTGCCCATATGTTCAAGGTTCTTCCCTAGTTTCCCTTCTATTAGTTTCAGTGTGTCTGGTTTTATGTGGAGATCTTTGATATTTTTAAGTTCTGACCATTTGCCTAGGAATTTCGTGAATTCATTGTTTTTAATTGCAGAGTAGTATTCCATTGTGTAAATATACCACATCTTCTGAATCCATTCCTCCGTTGAGGGACATCTGGGTTCTTTCCAGCTTCTGGCTATTATAAATAAGGCTGCTATGAACATAGTGGAGCATGTGTCCTTATTGCATGCAGGTAAAGCCTCTGGGTATATGCCCAGGAGTGGTATAGCCGGATTCTCCGGGAGTGTCATGCCCAGTTTTATGAGGAACCTCCAGACTGCTTTCCAGAGTGGTTGTGCCAGCTTGCAATTCCACCAGCAGTGGAGGAGTGTTCCTCTTTCTCCACATCCTCGCCAACAACTGCTGTCTCCTGTGTTTTTGATCTTAGCCATTCTGACTGGTGTGAGATGGAATCTCAGGGTTGTTTTGATTTGCATTTCCCTAATGACTAAGGATGATGAACATCTCTTTAGGTGCTTCTCAGCCATTAGATATTCTTCAGGTGAGAACTCTTTGTTTAGTTCTGTACCCCATTTTTAATAGGGATACTTGCCTCTCTGGAGTTTAACTTCTTGAGTTCTTTGTATATATTGGATATTAGCCCTCTGTCGGATGTAGGGTTGGTAAAGATCATTTCCCAGTTAGTTGGTTGCCGCTTTGTCTTTTTGACAGTGTCTTTTGCCTTGCAAAAGGATAAGCAGGCTGAGAAAGAAGTAAGAGAAATGATACCCTTCACGATAGCCACAAACCATATAAAGTATCTTGGCGTGACTCTAACCAAACAAGTGAAAGATCTGTATGACAAGAACTTCAAGTCTCTGAAGAAAGAAATTGAAGAAGACCTCAGAAGATGGAAAAATCTGCCATGCTCATGGATTGGCAGGATTAATATAGTTAAAATGAGCATCTTACCAAAAGTAATATACAGATTCAATGCAATCCCCATGAAAATCCCAACTCAATTCTTCATAGAGTTAGAAAGAGCAATTCAAAAATTCATCTGGAATAACAGAAAACCCAGAATAGCTAAAACTATTCTCAAGAGTAAAAGAACCTCTGTGGGAATCAGTATCCCGGACCTCAAGCTGTACTACAGAGCAATAGTGTTAAAAACTGCATGGTATTGGTACAGTGACAGGCATGTAGATCAATGGAACAGAATTGAAGACCCAGAAATGAATCCACACTCCTATGGTCACTTGATCTTTGACAAAGGAGCTAAAACTATCCAATGGAAAAAAGATAGCCTTTTCAACAAATGGTGCTGGCTCAGCTGGAGGTCAACATGCAGAAGAATGAAAATTGACCCATTCTTATCTCCTTGCACTAAGCTCAATTCCAAGTGGATCAAGGATCTCCACATAAAACCAGATACACTGAAACTAATAGAAAGGAAACTAGGGAAGAACCTTGAACATATGGGCACAGGGGAGAATTTCCTGAACAGAACTCCAATAGCTTATGCTCTAAGATCAAGAATAGACAAATGGGACCTCATTAAATTACAAGGTTATCACTTTCTATATTACTGTTTTTAGAGGGAAAACTCATTTTGTCTTCTTTCTTCTTTTTATTCTTTTTTTCATTTCTTTTCTTCCTCTTCTTGTCTCTTTCACCTCCTCTCTCCTCATCCTCCCCTCTTCTCTAACCCTTTTCCTTTCTTCCCACCTTCCTTTCATTTCTACCTTCCTCTTCTTTTCACCCTTTCTTCCTTCACCTCCATTCACTATCTTTTTTTCTCTTAAAGCAATCTAGTTCCTTATATGCCTTGGAATTGTTGGATGATACACTCAGTTATATTCCTCAGTTTACTTTTAGATTTAGACAATGTGAGTGGTATCATTATATATTTTCACTGCTAGTGACAAATAATTTAAGGACTAAGGCAAAAATAAATCTGTTTCTCTTTGTCTCTCACTGTGTGTGTGTGTGTGTGTGTGTGTGTGTGTGTGTACTATTGAGGATGGATTATAGGGTCTTTCTCATGCTCATTCTTCCACTGACCTGTGCCTATCTCATAGCTTAAACAGATTCCACATATTCTACTAGATTGCAAGCTTATAAGAAGAGGTATTTCATGTAATTTTAAAAATGCATGCTTGCTCTGACTGGACTCTGAGACTAGCAGCTGCTTGCCTGCCATCTAGTCAGCCACCACAGCTAGCTAACACTTTCCCAAGATCCCGGCTATGCTCTGAGAATAGCTACCACCTGTATTCCTGAGAGCGTAAACCACCAACGACCAGCCTGCCGTTGTGCCCTTTCTCCTGCTCACCTAGTTGTGGATAGAAAACATGAGACAATCTTAATATTTTAAAGTCAGCCAGATGACACAACTGTGGGCTCGGAATCTATTGTCCTAAACTCAGCAGCTACTCTATATTAGAATTCATCTGGTGGCAGAGGCCACCACTGGTTCTAATAGCCCCTCATCCTATGTGGTGTCTATCTTTTTCCAAAACCTGGCTTCAAAAGCCCTTTCTTTAAGTCATCTTCTCTTCTTCCTCCTGGGACCCGGAAAACCCGCTAATCTTAGCCCAATGATTGGCTTCTGCTGTCTTTATTTACCCAATCAAGAGACAATTAGGAAACCTCCACCTACAAAGAGGGACTGAAGTTAATTTGTCATTATAGTCACTAATGCTTAACAATACTGGGTAGTTAAGTGAGCAAAGATGAGAGCAATAACTCCTGTGTACAAGTAACTATATATCTGTCATATGAAATGCACTGGACTGGGCATTATGTTGACATCTCATAGGCACTTGTAGACTGGCACATTTCCAGCCTGAGTGTTGCATGGAGCAAGAACATGCAAGGTTGCCAGATTAAACTTTGCATTTGGTGTTTCCGTTACTTTCCCTTTCACTCACCTTGGTTCAAGGATGCTGCTTGGTTCTTTTGTTAGAATATCCTCAGACCTTGGAACTGTGACGTGCTATGGGTTGGTGGTCAGCTCATTAATGTCAAGGAAAAATGTGACACTAAGCACTCATCAGAATAAGAAGAAGTAAAGGAAGATTTTTGCATGTGATTTTGAGCATCAAAGACTCTGTATAGGGGTCTTTTTCTTCTGATAGTCTAGGTACACATAAGTAGCAGATATGCAGCTCAGTCTTGATGTGGGTTGAGACAAATGGAGTGGGGGGGCTATCCTTCTGACTGTCTGTTTAATCTTTTCCCCTAACTCCACTTTCTTGTCTGTCTTCAGTGGAAGCACCTAGCCCTGCAGGAAATTGATGTGTTGGAGTCGGAGGATATATAGGGGGCACTCCACCCTCTCAGAGGAGAAGTAGATGGGGGAGGGACTCCAGGAGCGGGGACTGGAAGGGGTGATGGTGACGGAGGTGTAATAAATAAAAAGAAAAGAAAAAAATAACAAACCCCAGTTCTTTCCTCAAGTAGAATAAGGCACAATGTGACAGTTTCAGGTTTTGCCAGGGATAAGATAATGATTGCTGGAAAAGTTCAAGGTAAGTTTTGAATTTGATGTTGCCTTGAGCCTGATTAAAGTGTAAAAAAAAAAGATTCTAAAGAGTCCCAAGTAGAGAATAAACCATTCTACATTGTTATCTTCCTTTGCAGTTATCAGGGATTTTTCTCTAGCCATTCTAAAGTATTTGCTATTTTTATCTTCTTAGACTAAATATACTTCAAATAATTCATCGAGTAACCAAGAAGGCAAGTGTAGTGATGATCCTACATACTAATTTTAGGAAATGTTTAGATTATGCAAGAAAAATATTTATCAAGGATTATAGTTTTGTTTCCCTTGCTCTCATTTTAAAGGAGATTTGCATTTTAATGTCACAAGGGGTACTCATTACTTTCTTCATATGTTATTTGACTTTGGGATTATTCATATTTTTATTAAGGCACAAATTACTTAGGAGCTAAGTATTTAAAAACAGGAAATAACCCTATTGCACCTTGCATGTCTTTGTTACACATCCAAACAGAAGCTTATGTTCTTTGTGACACACACAGCAGAAAATCTTGCCTCTGAGAAAAGCTAATTTGCATTTGTGCATAGAGTCAAATAGACATTTGAAATCAGAAGTTAATATCAAGGTATAGAGAATTCAGCCCATGTTTACCCCACCAGACAAATTTCAGTTCGAGTTAGACTCAAGAGTCTTCTACATTGCTGCTGTAGTCTCTAGTGCCATCCACTGCTCAACTGTTCTTAGATCCTTTTTGTCTCTTCTTTCCTAAGATGCAGCTCCAGTACTCTCTCTGAATGCACCATCATCTGTGTGGATTCCTGGTGTCTTAGGGTTCTTTTGCCTTGATAAAGACCATGACTAAAAACAATTTGGGGAGAAAGGGTTTATTTCATCGTGTTCTTTCATGTACAGCAGTTCATCATGATGAGAACTCAAGGCAGGAACACAGAGGCAGAAATGAAAGCATAAGCCGTAGAGGAAAGTTATTTACTGTTTTGCTCCTCTTGGTTGCCAAGTTTGCTTTTGTAATCCCAGGGTCGCCAGCCCATGGATGGCACTGCTCTCAGTAGTCTGGACCCTGCTACCAGCAATCTGATGGAGCATTTTCTCACTTGAGGTTCCCTCTTCCTAGATAAGTCCTGGGTTGTGTCACATTGACAAAAACCAACCACGACACTTTGGTGTCTTCATGGTGTGTCCAGTAGAACTCAAGGTTTTTATTGCTTGCCAGGCCCCTGTGTTCTGGTCTAAATAGCCTACTGCTGCATATTGTCCCACTTTACTCACATCTTTCTTCCCCCCTTAGGTAGAGTTTGATACCCAAGAAAGGCTTACTGGCCTTCCTAAAAAACATGCCTCGATAGCTTCAAGGAAAATCAAACTTATTCTCTATTGCATCCATTGCCTTTGTTTTTCTCTGTGTTTACAATATCTGTGCCCTTAAGATCTATCTGTATACTTCAGCAGACCATCAGTCTAAGAGTAGTGTTATATCTCCAGCCATCCATAGACCTAGTCCTTAACTTAAAAGATTCTCTAGAATAAGAGTGTTTTTTTTTTCCCCAAACTGAAAACTCATAATATCTGTTTGAATTCACAAACATTGATTTGTTATATACTGCATCTCAGGTTCTGGAGATATCTGGTCATGTGGCTGTCTCTCTTGTTTCACTGATCTAAGAATGCTTTGCTTCCTCGGTATATAGACACTGAGCTGAGCTATGGTGAGTGGAACTGATATGAATCTATTAAAGTGTCTGACATTCTAATATGGCAGCTGAGGAATACTGCCCATTTCATGAAGACCCATTACCTGAGGCCTGGCAGGAACTAATTTTGGTGTTTAATATGAAGCCTGTCTGTGTATGCACTACTTTAATTTTTATAAATTTTCCTTCTGCCTTGAAAGTTTCAAGGGTAACTTAAACTTTCAGTGGGTAAGTTAAAATGTGTGCACTATATTCCCAGTAGAAAAAAAAAACACAGCTGTACAATCACTTATGGAGAAATCGATTGCTCCTTCCTATCCTTGATTATGGCTACTTCATTTAGCATCCTGGAGGTAGATTACAGATGCCTCAAGAATTGTCTGGGTTCCTAAGGTTGATAACAATTGTTATTTAAAATTCTTGAGTAAACAATCCCATCCCCTGTAACTGGTGTGCTTTACAAGGAAAAACACAGTAGAACGATATGTCCAGTGAACAAGAGCAAAGAAAGTTAGTTTTTCACAAAGCTCTCATGCTTATTAGCTGGACTTCATTGTGAAAGCCAGCAGACATATTCTGTGCTTCTGCGCCCATGGTAGGCAGATGACACTAAGGTGCTTATCTCCTCCAGTACCATGAAAATTAAATATTATATATTCCTGTGCATACATGAAGTTAATTTATATAAATAATCCGTGGTTCAAAAGTTCATAAATAAAGTCTTATAGAAACAAAAATTTCTTTTTATCTTCTTAGTTTATAGGAAAGATGCTGCCAATGACTTAATCCTTTTACCTGTTATGTAAGAATTTCATATTTTGTCTCTTCTCTCCCTCCCTCCCTCTCTCCCTTCCTCCCTCCCTCCCTCCCTCCCTCCCTCTCTCCCTCTCTCCCTCCCTCCCTCCCTCCCTCCCTCCCTCCCTCCCTCCTTCCCTCTCTCCCTCCCTCCCTCCCTCCCTCTCTCCCTTCCTCCCTCCCTCCCTCCCTCCCTCCCTGTTTCCATTTCTCTCTTCCTCCCTCCCTCCCTTCCTTTCCCCAGTCTCCCAAATTCTGGAATTATAACTATGAATTCGAAATCAGACTGGGAGTGTTTCAACCACTATATATCTAATGTTGTGCTGTGTGTTGGAAAGTCACTGGAGTTCTTAGAGGCAGAACCTAGGTCCTAGCATCTGGATCAAGCTATTCCTGACCCCTCAATCAGTCAAGAAAAGAGATATATAATCGTGAAGGGCAGAGAAAGATATATTTAATGTGGCTACATTGGGAAGAATAAATAAAGAGACAGTCCTTCTCTAAGACTGTCTTTGGGACCTTGACATGATGGTGACTGAAGGGCTTGCTTCTTTGACATCTCTCTTTTGATGTGTTCACATAATTTTTCTTTTTGTAATTCCATTTATATTAAGTGTGCACATATCAATCACTATTGCACAGTACATTATAATTGTATTGCTTTCAAGATGAAAACTTTCTGGTTTTCCTACTGTTAATAGTTGTATACTTTTTTTCTGTTTCTTTTTCTTTCAACTGATCTCCAAATCCTTCCAAGGATTAAACTCAATGCACTCTTCTGAGGGGCAGAGTTCAGGCAGTTTGTCAGTTTCTTTTACATCCTAGAATTTTTCTCAGAATATACACTCCTCTCCTGCAGTTTACCCTCTCCAGAGCTGCTCCCTTTGGCTGTCTGCTTTGTGTTTATTCTAAGAATCCCCCTTTTCTCTTTCCTCTGCTAGATCCCCCACCCCCACCCCTACCCCAGGCTCATGAGTTCTTAGTTTTTCTCTTTTTGTGTTGGAGTATCTTGCTGAGAGGAAACCAAGAAGAAGTAATTTGGTTTGTCTTTGTCTGAGTGTTTATCAGTTTAAAGTCAGCAATAATTTTGCTTGAGTTTAGAATTGACCCTTTATGGAGGCCTGCCCCTCCCCTCTCTGTCTCCCTGTCTCTGTCTGTCTCTCTCTGTTTGTTTCTCTCTGTCTGTCTCTCTGTCTCTCTCTGTTTCTCTGTCTGTCTCTCTGTCTCTGTCTCTCTGTCTGTCTCTGTCTCTGTCTCTTTCTCCCTGTCTCATTCTTAACATATTGTTATGGGCTCTTTCTCTGGGACCTGGTTATTCCTCTTAAGGCCATCTGTTTATCTTGGTATTTGGTGACTTAGAGTGAGATTTTGTTCAAGGATTTATTGTGTTGAGAACTTTATGACCTTTTAAATCCAGAGTTTATCTTCCTATTTTTCTATTTTTTCTTGTGTTTTTCTGCAGCATATTCCTATCCCATGTTTTTGTTTTTTTCCTTCTATTTTGTGAAATTGTGTGGATCAGATGTTGGGTCTTTTGACTTAATCTTACCGTTTTTCCCCCTTTTTCTTTTCTGTTTAGTAGGTATTAGTTCTCATTTTTTACTTTGAGATAAAGTTTTTGTTTTCATCAATTATGTCTCTAATATCTAAGAAATAATTCCCCTTATTTCTAAGTATTGTCTTTTATTTATATAATCTCTTGTATTATTTCTGCCGACTGTCTCAGGAGATTAGTCGTGGTTTCTTTGAAGTTACCTCTGTCGCGTTTATTGGTTTCAAGGCTTCTGCCAGTTGCTGTGGTCCTTTTCTTCTCTGGCAGAGTTATCAAAAACATGACTGCCTGTTTTTATTTTAAAATGAGGCCATAACATAATGCCCAACAGCTCAGACTGGGGGCCAGTATCCTATTACAGAGGCAAGAGAGGGCAGACCAGAGTCATAGACTAGGTTGCACTGGAGCACCATGAATTATTTTGAGAGACCTCCCTACTTAGGTAGAGTCAGATCTTTTACTTCACTGCAGAAGAGAATTTCAAGACGAGCTGCCATGAAACGGAGTGGGAGTTTATCAGAAAGTATACAAAACATGTCTGCTCAGACTCTCAGAAAGTAGACACTGCTAGAAAAGGCAATGGACTCACAAAATTGGTACAGATATTCTCAAGGCTTGACAATTCAGTGGTGTGCGGCCTTTACAAATCAACAGTCCTGGGACTTGGATGAGGCTGACTTTCCCTGTGTCTGCTCTCTGAGAATTACAAAACAACTGGCGTTGTTGTTGAACAGGGAAGGACCTTTGACTTCTGTTTGATTTTGAGATGAGGCTTTGTGGTGTCCTCCAGCCACTCCTGGTCCCACAGTCTCAGTCTTCTAGGCTTTCTCTATGCAGTCCCAGCTGTCCTGAAACTCACAAAGCCCTGCCTGCCCCTGCTTCCTCTGGGCAAAGCTCTGAGATTAACAGAGTGCATCACCATGCATGGCCAAACATGCTGGTTTTTTATTTGTTTTATAATTTTATTTTATGCATGTGGGTGCTTTGCCTTTGTGCATGTTTAGGCACCATGTGCATGACTGGTGGTGCTCTTGGAGGCTAAAGGAGGACTTTAGACTTTCTGGAACTGGAGTTTAGCGATGGTTGCGAGCTGACCCATGAGGGCTGGGAATCAAACTCAGGTCTTGCAGAAGAACAGCCATGGCACTTAACTTGCTGAGCCATCTCTCAGCTCAGGTCACACTTCTTTTATTGGCAAAATAAAGAAAAAAAAATAAGGGCAAAAACAGTTGTAGTACTGGGGCCCGAGGCTCAGTTAGAGGGGTGTTCTTCACTGGAAGATCAAAGGGGGCTAGAGATTGTTGTTCTCTATGGCCTTGTAGCTTTGGAAGGCTTTTTCTACTTATTGGATAATTCATTGGTGTGTTAGAACAGAAGTGGTATACCATGTGTTATGATGGCACAGGTAAGTGACAGGGTCCCTTGTGCTCTTCCTTCATCCCTAGACTTCCTTAGAAATTTAGTGGTAGAAGGAAACTGTAATTGCCAGAGTATCTAACTACTGGGGTTGGTAGAAATTCTCAATTAAATACATAGAAAGCATTATGGTCTTCAAAAAGCTTATATTAGCCACCGAAAGCAGTTTCTCTGTATCCATAGATATTCGTTTGGTCAAGAATGAATCTTGCTATGTTAACAGACTATGTAATTGGTATAGGATTACAGCCATGTACTGAGTGCTCTTCCACATGCCATGTAGCTATTTTTTGAAATAAATCAAGTGGAGGTTTGCAAATATGAATTAGAAAGCAGGATTGTGCAGTTGTGTACTTAGAACACTAAATCAAAACAGTGGAGATAATATTTCCTGTTTATGCAAAGAATGTGACTGGGTCTTGGTTGTAGAACCAAGTGTTATCAAAACAAGCAAGTGAAATCTTAATACACTAGACACAGCTGATCCTGTAGGTGACAGCTTGCTATATGTTCGCTGCAGCAGTAACTGAATGTCAATTTATGTTACATTTTTATGTAAAGACAATGATCTCATTGCTTTCTCTTTTCTAAACTGTCAGACTTGCTTTGTTTTAGTGAAACTTAAAGTCTGTGATTTATTAAATTTTTTTATGTCAGAAAAGGCATTTGGATAAAGACAGTCCCATTCAAGCTAATAACTGGGAAAGGGCTTTCGTTCTGGTGGCAGTATTACTGCCTCATAATTACCTAATCTGGAATAGGTAATTGAATTTTAGAGATTGCTGATTAACTTTCAAGCTTCTCATTGATGATTGATATCGATGCTTGGAGAATATCTGCTTTAGAGAAAATATAGAGTTGTGGAAAGCCAATTCTGGGGAAGAAGACTAGGGGTCTACTGGGAGAGACGGTGTTGACACTCTGAAGTCCTTGACCTTGTAGAGCTCAGTATCTGCAATAAAGAACAATAACATACATGTGCAATGGAAAACCATGAGCTGCATGTATGGTCTCTCCCAACTTTCTGTGTTGAAATCTGTACTCCTTTGTGATGGAGTTAGGAGGTGAGGACTGTGGAAGGTCATTAGGTCAGAAGATGGGAAGGTAGAATCTTCATGATTGGAATTAGGGAGTGAGCTGAAAGAAGACCCAGGAAAAAGATGAAGGCTCTTGTGGAACCTTACTCTGGTAGCATCTTCAGTTTGAATGCTTTGCCTTTTGCCTTCAGAATCATGAGAAAAACATTTTTTTGTTGCTATTTGACAGTTGTTTATCTCTGGTTACAATGCAAACTGATTAATATAAGAACCATTACAGAATAACAATATACATAGTCTCTGCTTAATCTTTCAGTGGATTCTTTATCTAGAATAGGATTTCTTCAAAGCATTAGTATTGTTGTGGTTTGAACTCAGTAGTTCCTAGCAGGATGTGTTCCTATAAGTAAAATTTTAATAACCATACAGCTCTATGAATAGCAATTGAATACTAATTTTACATTTTAACTTTGTGAATGTATGCCTGAATGATGGAAAGGCTCTGTGTACTGTGATGAGTATATTGACATATAGAAACTATAAACGTCAATCAGTTTTTACTTGTAAATAATTTCAGGACTACTAGCAACTGGATGTTATCCCAAAGAAGTCTCTGGACTTCTTCACAAAAGGAATTCTAACAAAAGAGTCTTGGATATTTAAACAGAAGCCATCTTTTTCTTAAAATAGCTTTCCTTGCAGCAAGATGAGCATTCAAAAATTATTGCACCTATTTCAGAGCCTTTTTACTAAAAAGAGTTAGCAATTTCTCTTCATCCATGGCAATAAATAGTGTCCTTTACTTTGTAAATGATCAGTGGAATGGAAAAGGGTGGCTGGAAATAAAAATCTAGGTGTATTTTAGACAATTTTGTGTAAAGCTTCCCATGATGACACATGAATGATATCTGTGATAATCATCTTTGAAGCATTTCCCTCATTTTCTGGTTTCAGATCTTCTGGCATATTTCTTAAATCAGTATCATTATCACAAAGTCACGCCTCATCAATATTTGAACTTGAGGTCAAAACATTGCATAAATTCCCACAATCACCACTGAGAACACTTTCTTCTTTCTATTCTCTCACAGCTCTCTAATGATGTCCACATTTGCTTTTTCAAGGCTTCTGCTGTGTCCACTAGCAGAAGCAGCCTAGTAGACCAGATGGTCTGCTGATTTGAGTAGAGCAATTCCTTGGCCCTTGTTTTAATTTAGTAGTTTGCCTCTATCTGCCCTGGAGCATCTAATGGGAGAGCATAAGAATACTGCTGAGAAGACAGAGTTCTTTGGCAACATTTCTGCATTTCCTACCCTTCCTTGGTTTGGCATTGATTTTAATTTCTTTATCTTAGTAGGACCTCTAAATGAATCATTTGAGTAATAAAGCCACATTTTTCCCACACGGCATAATATTTTAGAGAGAAGTCTGCAGGTATAAAGCCTATGGCCTGTAGAGAGTTTTAGAAGACCAGAAACAGATGCATCCTTTAATGGATGATGGTACAAGTGAATCACTAATCACATTTGGCTTAATTTTCAGATCCAGCATTAAGGTTTGTAAGTAAAATGTTGCTCATAGACTCATGTGTTTGGACACTTGATCCCCAGTTGGTGGCACTATTGAGGAGGCTGTGGAATCTTTGAGAAGAGTTTACCTGCCAGTCACAGCCCACAGGCCACGAGGGTTAGACCTTAACGGTAACTAAACCCTGCTTCCAATCTTCTGGGATTCCTGACATACTATGATGTGTTGAGGAGATTCTGTTTGGTGCTTCCATTGCAGTTGACTGTGTCATCCGAGATGCTATACCTCTCCTCCACATGGTGGCAAAAGAAACCCTTCTTCTTTGAGTTATTCTTATCAAGGGTTTTTTTTATAGCGATGGAAGAAAATAACTGATAGAACCATCATGCCTGTGTTATAGAAGGGTAGAAAAGACTGAACAAGGAGTTCAGAAGTATTCAAGGTTCTCTTTGGGTCTGGGCATCTACTGTAGAAGCATGATACCATACTTGGGTCTTTTATTTCTGAGAGAAACATTTTATGCCTCAAGAGTTTTTCTCTTCACTTGGTCCTGATACCTAGAATAAACATTTCCCTTGGGAAGTAAAACTAAGTAGCGCTTTCTGATCTTTCAAATAAAAATTAGTGAAGATTATTTATTTGTGCTGAATATCTTATTTGAGTTCAAACTAATTAATAGAGACTAACAGACTACAGTTTCCCTTTTCTCTTTCATTGGTTATAGTATGACATAATAGTTTATAGTAAAAGAGTTAGCATCTGCGAGCAATACAATATTATTATGCCAATATATTTTAAAGACAAACACATTGGGGAATAGGGTATCCTAATAAACTAATTTATCATTGTTATGATCAGCTAAAGTATACTTCCTTTATATAGAGAAAGAAAAACTGCCTTGATTATCTTCCTGAAGTGAGGACTGCCTAACCCAGTGCCTGATACAGAATGAATGAGTGTTCAGTGGTGAGATGCATCTTCTACAGGATACCTTTGTTTGATGATTCCTCTTGTTTCATAGTTTCACTGAGTATAGAATTTCAAGTTCAAAATAATTTTGCTCCCACAGTTTTGAAGTTATGAATCTTTTGTCATCTGATACTGACTTTTCTAGATTTTAAAACAAAACAGAACACTTGCAATGTGAGTCCTGTTTGTGTCTAAGACTTTTTGTTTTGATTTATTTGCCGGTTCTTAAATTTCTCTCTGGAAGCCATGTAGATTTCATTTGTTGGGATTATGATATTCCCCTTCTATTTGCTAAAATTTTTGTGTTTAGAAAAAATGCCAAAGCGATTCCTACTTTGTCCTTGGTAAACTCATTTAAACTCAAGCCCACGGTCTTTGATTCAGCACAGAGAATGTGATGTGTTTTGTTACTTTTACTTTTTTTTTTTTTTTGTTTTCCCCTTCTCGGTCCAAGTTTTGCCAACCATTATGCTTGGGACTTTGAAAGCATTAACCTCTAACATCTATGGCCATCAATTGCACCATTATAAAATGGAGATTATAATTCCTGGGAGGAGGGGTCAGGACCCACCATGTCAATCATTTTCCCCCTGCAGATGCTGTGCAGCTCTGAGCCTATTCTTTTAGTCAAGCCACTCATATCTAAATATAGACCTCAGGCTCCTGCAGTGATGTCTAGGTTGTTTTTAGCACGAAGATTATTGGACATGACTCAGGTCTTCAAGGTAGCACTGGCTCGTTTGTGAAAGCCCTTTGAATAGTGTAGCCAGCCGGTGGGTTGTGTGGCAAATACAGAGGTCAATCCCAAGGAGAGGATAAAAGTGTGTATGTAAACAGGAGAAGAATGTTGACTGACAAGGTTACCCTTAGCACTTGTTTTAAGATAGATGTCTCTAAAATAAACAATGGCATCTATAAGATTCTCACATAGATTCACCTTGAATTTTCAGAAGCATAACTCTGGTCATGTTCCGTTCCATTTTAAGAGTTATCATTAGATTGTCATTTGTTGCTAATGGTAATATGCCACCTCAGTTGAGTCTTCAAGCTAAGCAGAACATTGGCACTAGTGTAATGTTCCAGTTTTGTGTCCCCTCTTCTCTCCAGAGCCCTGTTGTCAAATCCAATACTTTACTTTGTTTCCTGGGTCAGCTTTGCCTCACTATTACCTTCCTCTGAGATGCTACCCCCCACTTATACCAAGGAGATCAATTTCTTTCAATTAGGTTCAGAGGCTTCTTCCCCGACAAAGCTTTTGCCAGTCTCCGTAACTCCATCTTCTGCTTCTCTTTGTGAGCCAGAGCCCACAAGCTACTTGTGTGTTTCTTATGGTACATGGTCTCCTGCGTTTAGGTGTTTTGTATCTGGAAGGAGGAAAATGTGTCTTCTGACTTTGTTCAGTCAAGAGGAGTCTATTTCACTCACTTGAAGGAGGAAGCTCAGGGAGGACTCTTCATATAGTGTATACCACAAGCTTGTGAGACAAGATCCCAGTGGTATAGGGACACAGAGATTCCCATTACAGGATGATGCTTGTCTTTCTGCCGTTAGGTTCCTGGGTCCAAAGATAAATGAGATGACCTCATAAACACCTCTGAAATCTGTTGGTGATATGATGATTCCCTCCTAGGTAGAATGCACATTAAAGGAATGGGTAATGGGATCACAGGATGCACAGCATGTAAATACCAGAGGCAACTGTCTAGTTGCAAATGCTGTGTGGGTGACTTAATAAGAAGAGATTGCCAAGCTGGGCCTGGTGCCATATATCTTCAATCTTAGCACCCAGCAGGCAGAGGCAGGTAGATTTCTGTGAGTTCCAGACTAGCCAGTGCTATACCAAAAGACCATTTCAAAAGAAAAAATAGAAATAGAAGAAAAGAGAAAGAAAGGAAAAATAAACCACTGCTGGGGTTTTCCAGCTGTCAGAGTCCATGACTCTGTTTTTTATTTTGAGTAGTTACCCCTCAGCTTAAGGAGCCCTATATATGACATAAAAGTATGGACACAAAAATTAAATACATTACAATAGCCACAAAGGGAAATTTTATAATGATTCCTATTATTTTGTATAATATATGCTAATATATTCCAATAAATAAAGATATAGCCCTGCCGTGATGATACCTTCCTGCAGTCTTTCTGTCTTCCCTAGAGTATAAGATTGCTAAAGAAAAGACTGGCTCAGTTTTCCCAGACCTTTTAAACTGGCATATTTATATTTATGTATACATTCAACATATCTGTTTTGTTTTATTTTATGCAAATGGGGATAATACTAAACATCTCTTATTAATTAGTTCCTTTTGCTTTAACACTATACTTTGGCATTTCTTTTTTGTTGGGCCGACTCTTAATTCTCGTTATTGCTGCCTGACATTCTGTAGTCTGAGTACACTGCATTTGACTGGTACATAGCTATTCTCATTCTTGTTCCATAGAGATGGTTTATGACTATGAATTATAGTCATAGAACAGTTTTGTCAATATATAATTCATGATGTAATGTATTGCATTTTAATTATGTTATGATTAGAGTCAGACTTTTCAGTTGCCAGGAGCTAATCTTATAGCTCATTTTTTAAAGGTGAGCTTTCCTTTTATTATTTTGTTTATAGGGAGAGATGGATGAATTCTTTCCACGGTTAAATGACCAGAGTTTCATTCTGGATGCCATATGAGATCTTTTATTTTCTCAAGTCAGTTTCTTGTAAAGAAAGAAAGTATATACATTTACCTTGCAGTTTAATACAAAGCAATTCGGTCTAGTTTATTATGTTATCCTGATGATGTCTGTTTGTATTTATATCTGTTGTTAACTCCCTTGTGATTCACACTTTGAGAGGATTGGATAAGAGTCTATTAATAATATATTGTTGCAATCTGATTCTCCACTACCAGCATTCATTTGCTTTACAAATGTGTGATACACATTCATCTTTACTTTCCCTTTTGGTGGATTACACCAATCTGTACTGTAGTGTTTTCTTGTTTTCCTCTTGAATGCTGTTTACCTTGGGTTCATTATGATCTGAGATTCATGCTTGTTTCCTTCCACTCCTTCCTTTGTCCCTCTCTTCCTTGCCCTACAAGTCTACAATACTTTTGTTTTCTGACTTTGTGGATCACTGGTTCATAGAGGGCTTCTCTTTTCCATAGAATAAAGCAGAAATGATTTATGATTAAAGTGAAAATATGTTTCCTTTCGGTAGGCAAGTTTAACTGTGTAGTGTTTCTGAAACAACATGGAAGCATGGTATTATTATTGCCTTTTCTATTGTTTCTGAACTTTGTGTTTATTTATTTTTTTTAAATTTTTTATATTGAAAAAGGAAGTAAAAACATTTTATGATAAAATTAAAGATTTACATGGGAAATGTTTTTGACAAAATTGAAGACGCATATAGAAAAACACATTAAGATTGACTATTTTCATGGAAAATTAAAGAGTAAAATGGTAGACATAAAAACATTGCTAAATTAATTGAAAAAGGAATTTGAAACATTTTATGATAGAATTGAAGATTTACATAGGAAATATTTCTAACAAAATTGCAGAAAAATATAAAATAGCATTAAAATTGAAGATTATCATGGAAAATTACAGATAAAATGGTAGACATAAAATATTTCTAAGTTGATTGAAAGTGGAATTATAAACATTTTCTGATAAAATTGAAGATTTACATGGAAAATATCTCTGATAAAATTAAAGAAATATATAGAAAAACACATTAAGATTGACTATTTCATGGAAAAATTATATCGATAAAATGGTAGGCATAAAAATATTCCTAAGTTGACTAAAAGTGGAATTATAAATATTTTCTGACAAAATTGAAGATTTACATGGAAAATATTTCTGATAAAATTGAAGAAATATATAGAAAAAATGTTAAAATTAAAGATTATCATGGAAAATAATACAGTTAAAATGGTAGACATAAAGATTACTCAATTGATTGAAAGAGGAATCACAAATATTTTCTGATAAAATTGAAGATTTGCATGAGAAATATTTCTGTTAGACTATGTTTTTTGTTGGGGAATTGAGTCCATTGATGTGATATTAAGGAATAGTGATTGTTGCTTCCTGTTATTTTTATGTTTGTGTGGTTACTTTCTTTTGGGTTTGTTGGAAAAAGATTACTTTCTTGCTTTTTCTAGGGTGTAGTTTCCCTCCTCCTGTTGTCGTTTTCCATCTATTATCCTTTGTAGGGCTGGATTTGTGGAAAGATATTGTGTAAATTTGGTTCTATCATGGAATATCTTGTTTTCTATGGTAATTGAGAGTTTTGCTGTGTATAGTAGTTTGGGCTGGAATTTATGTTCTTTTAGTGTCTGTATGAGATCTGCCCAGGATCGTCTAGCTTTCATCATCTCAGGTGAGAAGTCTGGTGTAATTCTGATAGGCCTGCCTTTATAAGTTACTTGATCTTTTTCCCTTACTGCTTTTAATATCCTTTCTTTGTTTAGTACATTTGGTGTTTTGATTATTATGTGCTGGGAGAACTTTCTGGTCTGGTCCAGTCTGTTTGGAGTTCTGTAGGCTTCTTGTATGTTCATGGACATCTCTTTCTTTAGGTTAGGGAAGTTCTCTTCTATAATTTTGTTGAAGATATTTACTGTCCCTTTAAGTTGGAAATCTTCACTCTCTTCTATACCTATAATCCTTAGCTTTGGTCTTCTCATTTTGTCCTGGATTTTCTGGATGTTTTGGCTCAGGAGCTTTTTGCATTTTGCATTTTCTTTGACTGTTGAGTCAATGTTTTCTATGGTATCTTCAGCCCCTGAGATTCTTTCTTCTATCTCTTGTATTCTGTTGTTGATGCTTTCATCTATGACTCCTGAATTCTTTCCAAGATTTTCTATCCCCAGAGATGTCTCACTTTGTGATTTCTTTATTGTTTCTACTTCCACTTTTAGATCCTGGATGGTTTTGTTCAGTTCCTTTACTTGTTTGTTTGTGTTTTCCTTAATTCCTTAATTAATTCTTTAAGGGATTTTTGTGTTTCCTCCTTAAGGACCTCTACCTGTTCACCCATGCTCTCCTGTATTTCTTTCAAGGATTTTTGTGCTTCCTCTTTAAGGGCTTTTACCATTTGACCCATGTTCTCCTGTATTTCTTTAAGGGAGTTATTTATGTCCTTCTTGATGTCCTCTAACAGCATTGTGAGATGAGACTTTAAATCCAACTCTTGCTTTTCCGGTGTGTTGGGGTATCCTGGACTTGCTGTGGTGGGAGAACTGGGCTCTGATGATGCCAAGCAGCCTTGGTTTCTGTTGGTAGAGTTCTTGTGCTTGCCTTTCACCATCTGGTTATCTCTGGTATTAGTTGGTCTTGTCTCTGGCTGGAGCTTGCCCCTCCTATGGGCCTGTAAGCCTGTGTCTGTACTCCTGGGAGACCAACTCTCTTCTGGCAGGGTCTGTGCACAGAAGGCTGTGGAGCTGTCTGGTTCCGGGCTGCAAATGGCGGCTGGAAGGGAAGATTCCTGTCCCAGGAGCTCCACTGATAGTATGCCCTGTGCGATCCTAGCTGCACCCCTCCAGAGAGAAGGTGGAGATCTCACCTCCACACTCAGAAGTGAAATCAATCGCTGCTGGGAGATCACTCTCTCCTAGCAGGCTAAGCACTGAAGGCTTTGGAGCTGCCTGGTTCCCAGCTACAGATCGACCATGGCAACTCTTATAAAAGATAACATTTAACTGGGGGCTGGCTTGAAGTTCAGAGGTTTAGTCCATTGTCACCATGGTGGGAAGCATGACAGCATGGAGGCAGATATGATTCTGGAGAAGTAGCTGAGAATTCTACATCTGAATCTGAAAGCAGCAGGAAGAGAATGAAACACTGGGCCTGACTTGAGCATCTGAGCATGTTTATTTTTTATTAGAAAAGTTGGTGTTTTATTACATTTATATTAGTAATTATAAGATAATTAGAGAGAAATTTTTAAATAACCTTTAGAATCATCACTTTCTCCAAAGATCAATCATAAAGCTAATATTTTTTTCTGTACACCTCCCCTTTCTTCCAGCTTATGTTAGCATTCTGAAATAAATTATGTACAGTTCCCTTGTAAGTTAGCACTTTACCCCTCTTTGATCTTATATTCCAAGGGACTCAGCTGTGTGCTGCAGGACATATCCTTCCTCTTTAAACTTCAATCCTCTTTTTTTTTTCTTTCAGAAAGTTTGTTTTTCCATTTCCATACAGCTGTGGTCTATGCTATTTGCATTTTATTATGACAATACAGTCACACACTTGATTGAACCTTAGTACTCAAGCTAATTTCATTGTTTATTCCAGACCCATTGGCTCTTTCATGTGTATTCTGCCCATGTCTTGGTTGCTGCATTTTATGTTTTAGCAAAATCAAGATCCCAGGAGAGTACTTTCTAGCTTGTAAACTTCTAAACATTGTTACGTTTATCACTAACGATTCTTTCTGTCCATAAACCTCCTTATTTCTTTCTCTTCAATTGTTTCACGAGAATGACTCTTTCAAGGTTACCAAGCTGAATCCACTAAAGTTTGCAAGGAATGGATTTCCCAGTGCCCCTGAGTGGCTATCAGAACTTTCCTCCTGGTTATCAAAGAGTTTAACTTTTGGGGGAAGGGTTGTAGTGTAAAGTTTTTCTGGGAAACTGTGAGTTTCTTTTCTTAATGCTTTTTTTATTAGTAAGTGTGCATGTGTGTATATGTGTGTATGTGTATATATATGCATATATATACATATATATACATATATATGTATAATTTTTACTCTTACTCGCCTCTTGTCCTATACTCACCCCCACTGATCTCCTCTTCTTCCCAAACAAGCCTCCTCTACTTTCATTTCTCTTTGTTTTTATTTATTGCTTTATTTTGTAATGAAATAAGTTTCATTTGAGTTGCTAGCAACATGGGTGAGGGTTCATTTATAGGCGCATGGGCACCTTACCAATGGCTATATCCCTAAACTCATAAGCCATTAACTGGATTTGACTCCTCAGTGAGGGATGGGACCCATGAATCACTTTTACTTCTTGACAGAATAATGAAGGTCTCTGTCTTATGTAGATCTTGCAGGTAATCGGAGTTGCTGTAAATTCCGGAATGCAACGGCCATGGCACGTATAGAAGTCAGTACTTCACGTCACACTTCTATCCCCTTCCTCTTTCTATAATCTTTTTGCCCTTTCTCTATTTACTGAACATTGGAGGGCATGACATAGTTGTCCCATTTATACATGAGCATTCAAAAGTTGTTTCTTTTCACCCCTTTGGCCAGTTCTGAGTCTTTACAGTAACTGCTAATCCCTGTGAAAAGACACACTCCAAGGCACAGACAACCTCAGTGATTTAGAAGGCAATTTGACTGGGATCTAAGTCTCATCTATCAAATCAACAGTAACCCTACTATAGCCAGTGACTTCCACAGCCTTGGTGTTTTGGTTTAATTTAGAACACTACACATGAGTTCCCTCTTGTTAAGCTGGTATTGGACCTAAGGGAAAGGGATTGGTTATGTCCTTAGCGTATTTGCCACTATTGCTGTAGTGAGCACATCTTGCCTGACTAGTCAGGAGTGTTGTGCCCAGAGTCCATAGCTGAGTAAGATGGTTGATGCCAGCAGCTTGTACAGTTCCTTCTGGAGCTATGAGGTATAGCCAGCAGACAAGACACTTCTTAGTCACAGCGTGACTTCTCTATATTGTCCTCTATATGATTTCTTCAGTTGTAGGGTTTTTCTTTCATATAGTTTTGGTGCATAACCCACAGCAGTAGCAATTGCCTGAACTGTTTTTGGGGGTCCTCAGGAGACTCCCTGATCAAGTGCTCAAAGTTTATTATGCTAAGATCATGTTATGAAAATGTTCTTATGTTTAACGTTTATGTTTGTCATTTCCCCTTGTTCTTATTTTCTTTTGTGAAGATTTGTCTTTTAAGTCTTTTGGTTTTGGAGGTAGGGCATGTGCCATTGTAGGCATGGAGAAGTCAGTGAATAGCTTGTAGTCTCTTCTTTCTCTCTGCCTTATGGGTCTTGTGGCAAACTTGGTTCCAGTCTTGTTGGCAAACCCTTTACTCACTGAGCTATCTTGTCAACCCAGTTCTTACATTTGAAAGTTTTTCAAAAATAAACTAGGTAATTTTTCTTCTCACTTTGGCTAATTTTTATTTCTGTCACCTCTTTGCCTATAATTGCAATTTCCGTGGGTAACTTAATGTACTGAAATTAAATGTCCATGTTCTGTCTGTGCAAATTCCATGTTCCTTGCTACAATTTTCCCAGCCTGCTGGCACTGACTTAGGCATCTTTAAGGGACACCTTTGTTGGAGGCTCTGGGTCGCCTCTGCTGCGTTCCTGCTACATTAAGTCCTTATTTCAGGCACTGGGACTGTTTGTGAAGAGTGTTTCTAGGATCTTTGTCCTGAGGCCAGAAGAGGCTTGAGGACCTCCTCCTTTCAGCTCTCTGCCCCCTCCCAGCACTCCTCTCCCTTCCTCAAATCCTTCTCCATCTCTCCTGAGCCTCTCTCTCTTTCTTGTCACTTTTCATGTGAAAGCATTCACTCTTAATTCTGTTTTTTTGTTTTGTTTTGTTTTTTTAACTAACGCAACTCCAAGAATCTTCTAGGCTTAGAAATTCTTTTAATTCCATTTCTCCATAAAGTATCATTTTTATCCCATTCTGGAATCAAAGGATGAGATGTCTTCTTTCTCAGCAAAGATGTTATTCCCTCTACTCTCTTGCCCCTTCTTCATTTCGTTCTCCTTAGGTCATTTGCAGTTTTGAGGGGATGGGAAGAAAGGTGATTACTTGCTTTGTACATTCAGTCTACTTTTCATAAGAAAAGCCTTCAGGAAAATGAAAATTGAAGATGTGTAGCCAAGATATTTATGTCTTTCCGGCCTACACTCTATGGACCACAACTAGGGCCACAAGCTCATGTACAGAAAAAAATATTACTGATGGCTTTGTATCTGTGAGATACCTTCATTCTGCTGTCTCTACTTTCCTGGTTTCTCTGAAAGCTTGCCTTTTTCTAATCTGGCAATTGTCATTTTTTCTGTTAGATATTTTATGTCATTAATCTTTCTATATAGCATTCTTAGATAAAAATATAGATCATCTTCCATACTAAAATAAAATCCATACCATACTGTATATCTTCATGCTATTGATGAGAACCATACTCTTCATGGTATAGCATGACCCTTCTCACTGCCTTATCCCCTATTTTGTCAAACTTTTCTTGAACAGCTGTGTATTTTTTTTTCCACGAGGAGTTACATTCATTCTTGAATCCTTTGCCATTTGGGGGACTTATCTAATATTTCATGGTTTTAAGGTTTTTGCACTTTATTTACAGCCAGTTACAGAACTAAATCCTTTGTTTAAGTGGCCACTCCCCCTTGAGACAGTATACCTCCTTGACAGGAAGGGATAATGGATCAACACTCAGTAGAACAGGTGGAGGCATTTTCAGATAATTAGATGAAGTACACACTGTGATTCCTGTTGTCCCGAGGGTCCATGAGTCACTCAGTAATTTCTTTTAAGAAGAAATTCCCATGAGTGATTAGACTGGTGAGACGATCTAGGCATTCTCAAAGAAAGGGAATAGCTGTTGAAGTGAAGAGAGAAAAGCAATCTGGGTAACACGGGGCTCATCGATATGATGCGACATTACAACATGGGCCTGAGCAGTGGTGTACCTTCAAAGAACAGATGCAGGTAGAACCAGAGGTTCTGACTTTTCACACCAAGCCGTAGCGATGCACACTGACTGCTCTAACAATCTGATTCTGAAACTTGTGTTTTTGAAACACTGTGCAGATTTACCGTTCCCACCAGTGGCTATCCAAAGACTCAGAAATCAAAGAAATCTCACCCCTCAGGAGGCAGGATTAGGAGTATTTCTGTGAGTTAGAGACTAGACTGGTCTACATAATGAGTGCCAAGCCAGTCAGAGCTACAAAGTAAGACGCTGTCTTAAAAAACAAACAAAACCAACAAAATATCCAAAGTCATGTAATCAGGTGTGGTTTTATTCAGAATTAGCCATTAGTTAAGATAAGAAGGGAGGCTTGACTTTTTGCCCAGAGTGACAATTCTTTCCCCATTGGCTCTACATGAAGATATCATCTACTGTGCACAAGAGAGTGCTCTGCTGGGAATTCTGGGAAGAGCAGGGAGAATTAGAGCCTGATCCTCACCGATAAGTATTGTAGTTTCCTTAGGCAGAACTGTCTACAGATTATGAAAGAATTTATAATTTATATAACCAATACACTGTTAAGCACAGGTCAAAACACAAGAAGTAGATATAAAAATGCACAGAGCAGTAACCTCTATGACTTAGATGGAAGGATGACTTTCTGGTGGAGTGAACTTTGACCTGGGTTTTTGGGAGAGACAATGCATATGGACACAAAATAATTTCCCTCAGGTGGATAGCACAGTAGTACAGTGTATACAAATAGATGAAGGGACAGAGAAATCTGTTTTGGGTAAGTAAGGCCAAGACCTTATTTGGCTGAGAAGTACATGTGGGACTTGGTAAAGAAAAAGTACTTTCTCTCCTTACACCTGTTGCCTTGTGGATAGTCTGTAGACTGGAATAGTTAGAAGTTAGACATATCCCCTTTTACATGTAGCTGCATTCAACATGATTGAAGCATACATACATACATACATACGAGACATGAGTTGAACTTTCAATGAACTAGTATATGCTAAAGAGAAGTATAGAGAGGCCAGACAAGACTTGAATCTGTGAAGTGGGATTAAATCACATCCACTTTGCAGACTTGTTAGAATAAAATAAAATATCTATAATGCTCAACAAATTCATGAGGAGCTGATATGGGGCAATTTTCTCTCATACACCATTACCACTTAGCTCTGAGACAACTTGTGCTATACAAAAGGAGAGACCCTTAATGGATGTATGAAAAAGGAAACTTTTGGAAAATGCGTGGCTTTGCTCAGGCTGTGAAAGATTTGTGAGGGTTGGCAACCTAATGAGCCCCCTGGACAGAGGTGGGGTGCAGACTGGTTGGAGTTCTGGGAGCGGCTCTTGCTGTTGAGTGTATAGAGGGAGAAAGTGTGTGCTTGAACCTACTACTAGTCAGCTGAGACTCTGCAAGCATCCTGCTCTGCCCACAAGCCCCTTGAACTATTGTGACAACTTGCTAACTTGTCAGTTCCATTGGCAAATGATGATTAGGATTTGATCAACTTAAAGTTTCCCATGGAAAGTAATGTAGAACTTACTTTACATATAGTAAGGGCCACAGTAAATATATTTACTAAGCAAGTTAATGAAAGGAATGAATACGTCCATCAGATGCAACTGTTGTGTGAAGAGAATTCTTTTTGCTAATATGTAT